>CM077088.1:182143210-182738413 GCA_039513925.1 Platanthera zijinensis | reverse complement strand
CCGAGGCATGGGTAAGACCAACCCCGATTTCGAATGGATGCTGCTAAGTGATGTCAGACTTTGCTCGTACTACTTGCTTTTTTGTGTGGGGAACGACGAGCTGAAGCAGGAGTTCGAGAATTTCTTCGCTGTCGGCTTCATACCCTCTGGCTTTGAGGAGCGCCCGACCTCAGGGAGGGCGATGGACATCACTCTGCATTTCCCAATGGAGGCATCGCCTTCCCAATTCTGAGCACGTCGAGGGGGGGTTTGCTCGCCTACAATTGGCCGAAAATCTACGCCAGATCTCTATATATCTATCACGGTGCGGTGCCCGCGTAGCTCAACTTGAACGCCATCTCCATGATGGTGGCGTTCGCGTGCTTCCTTCGCCGGAGCAAATAGAGTTAAACCTGACCGTTGTTCAGGAACTCTTCACCTACAAGGCGACTCCGGATGGCGTCGTCTACTTCGGGGGCTCCTTCATCAGGGTTTCGCAAGATCGGCGAACAAACATCACAATTGGATGACCAAGATTGTCTTCATCAAGGGAGATCTCGGCAACGTTCCCTACTCACTCCAACAAGAAAGGCGAAGAGGTGTACCGACCTCCCACAGTATCCGGCAACGACGTCGAGCTCCACAAATTCTTCCTCTACAAAGACTTCGAGGTCGCCCACCTCCGAAGGGACCTCGACTCGCTTCTCCCCGTCCACCCGGTAAGATATACTTCAAACTTTCTTCTCTTTCCGAACTCGCCAAAACAATAGAATTTTTCTGACCATCTTTTATGCAGGGAGCGACTGATTCCCGAGAACCCGCCCTTTGCGGATTCGGGATTACTCCCGACCCCCTCGCCCACGAGAAAGCGGCTGTAGCCGCCTTCGAGATGAGCCTACATCGTCCAGCCCTCCTCTGGCAAGAAGCGGGCTGACCCTGCAGGGTACAGATCGCCTCACAGTCATCTACCACAGAAGGAGTTGAAAGCGGTGGTGGTCTCTCGGCCGAGACAAAAACATCTCAACAACCCAAGTACATGAGGTCGCCCGAGACCTCCCCGAATGGATCGTCGGAAGCCTGCTAAAGGAGACGACAGACAAAGGGCAGAAGGCTCGCCTCCGCTCCTCGAGCTGCTAAGAAGACGTCGGCCCACGAGCCGGGTCCGCCGAAGAGCCATCCCCTCTTCGGCCTTGGGGGAAGATGGTGTTGGAGTTACCATTGGTGATCTAGAAAGTGGTTCAACATGTAATCTCACTGCCAACGCGATATGAGCTTGCAGGGTCGCACATAAGAGCCAGTGGAGAAGTTGGAACATTGACTGTGTTGGTAAGGAACCACCAATCACCTTCAGAATGGGGTCGGGCAAACGTTGCCAAAAGAGGTTCGTCAAGAGTCGTCGAGTATGACTCGTCGACTAAGGCTGAGTCGTCGAGTATGACTCGTCGACTAAGGCAAAGTCGCCGAGATTCGTCGAGAGTCGTCGAGTATGACTCGTCGACTAAGGCTGAGTCGTCGAGTATGACTCGTCGACTAAGGCAACGTCGTAGAGAGTTGTCGAGTATGACTCGTCGACTAAGGCTGTGAGTCGTCGAGTATGACTCGTCGACTAAGGCTGAGTCGTCGAGTATGACTCGTCGACTAAGGCAAAAGTCATCGAGAGTCAAACTGCTGATTCTCGCCGATTCTGCCTGCTGATTCTCGCCGATTCTGCCTGCTGATTCTCGCCGATTCTGCCTGCTGATTCTCGCCGAATCTGGGGTCTGATTCTCGCCGACTAATTCTCGCCGAACCTGGAGTTGATTCTCGGCGAAATTCTGAAACCCTATTTTGCTGTGGTCTGCGGATAACGATTTTACCTAGGTTTATTTATGTTTTGGGTATAAATAGACACTTAGGTTTTTGAGCGGACAAGAAGAAGAAATTTCCCCGACCCGACGGAAGAGTTCTGCCGATTTCGCCGACGGAGTGTTCCGAGACGGAAGAGTTCCGCCTCCGCCGATCGCTCGCTCCGCCGACCTCCTCCTCTCCGGCGACTGTCGCCGGTTGTTGCTCCTCCTAGAACGGTCTAGCAGTCCGTGGAAGTGCAAGGTGCGGTTGATCTCCTACCCGACCCTCGTGCGACGAAGCTCGGTTGTTCTCCCGCTCGTGTGGATTTCTGCAGAGACGTGGACATTATTCCACGTAGAACTCGCCACTGACAAGGACTCAAAGCTTGGAGCATCTCCGTTTTGTTGTGAATCAACGCCGCTAAGTAATTTTTTCCTAGTTGTTTGTTAACTTCTTGATTCAATTTTCATGGCCCGATCCCATCTCTTTTGGGTTGTTCTTGATGTTTTTATCCTTCCGCTGCGTGCACAAGCGTTGTGCCATCCTCATAGAGAAACCCAACAGTGGTATCAGAGGCAGGTTACACCATGATTGGTTGTATTGGAAGTTAGGTTATTCTAGTGCGTGTAAACCTAGGGATTTAGAAGCGTTTAAATGTCTAGATTTATTCTCTGGAACATCAATTGTTGATGGTTTTTCCAAGGGAAATCGGTGGGCCCATAACCACAGGTTAGGGGTTCTGCCTTGGAACCCCGCCAGGAACGTCTGGGATTTCGTGGTAATTTCTAATTGTTAGAAATTGTTATCTCCTTAGCAGTAACCGTCCCTTGAGTGGTTAATGAACCAATGTATTGTTTTGAATTTTGAATCCAACAATGAGAGACGAGCTTGTCTTCTGCTTTAAGTCGAGTTGCCTTTGCCTTTGTCCAATGCATGTAAATCTGAAGATGTTCAGATTTAGCCCTTCCTTCTATCAAGTGTTGATAGTGCCAGGTTGTGCGCATAAGGGATGCATGTGGCTTTTAGAAATTGTTTTTCTGTGGATGTGCACAATGATCAAATGTTGATCATGGTTAATTGTTAACCTATTATTAAAAATCTCTTAATCTAATATTAAGTGTTCGGATGCCTTCCGATGGATGACACTCTTCCTGCTGGATCGATGAAGTGTGGGCTTGCCAAAGCAAGGTGCACTAATCTATCTTGGTAAGGGTGCAAGCGGATATTGTGATATCCCAAATCGACATCGGTATAACTTAACTAGGTGACCTCAAAGGTTGAGTGCCTAAAGGCATAGGGTTGGCATGCACCATATGATGGATGCGAATAAGGAGTTATTCACCAACCATACAAGAATTGCATGAGGATGCAATTGGCAAGCGTTGCCTACCAAATAACAACATCTTGAGAGAAAAGCCAAAGCTGACTCATTGTGTTGGTGAAATACGGATATCTTGTCCACTAAGAGAGTTGCTCGCATGAACTCTCCGAATTGATAGTGAGGGCTATTATTTCGAATAAAATAGGGGGAGTTTTAATTGAAGTTCATATATAAAAATAATAAATAATATTTTGAAATTTTGCACTGATATTATTCTGCATGAATTCTTGTAGAATTCCATGGCAAGTGGTTCACACTCACCTCTGTCTCTGAGAGCCATCCTTGAGAAGGATAAGCTCAGTGGGACTAACTACATGGACTGGTATAGGAACCTGAGAATTGTTCTCAGGCGAGAGCGAAAGCTCTATGTTGGAAGAGAAGAAGCCCCCGAGTGCCGACCGGGATTTCTTCCCGTGCTGATAAAGATACTTATAAGAAGTATACTGATGACGCCTTAGACGTCGAATGCCTTATGCTTGCCACCATGACCTCTGAGCTTCAGAAGCAACATGAGAACATGGGGTGCAAGAGAGATTGACGAGCATTCAAGAAAATGTTTCAAGGGCAAGCTCGTCAAGAGAGGTTTGACGTCACAAAAGCGTTGTTTTCAGTGCAAGATGGGAGTTCGAGACTCAGTAGGGACTCACGTACTCAAGATGATTGGGTATAGAGAACCTTGAAAGGCTGGGTTTTCCTCTGGGTCAAGAGTTGGCCACAGATTTGATCCTGCAATCGTTGCCGGACAGTTATGAGCAGTTTGTCTTGAACTACAACATGAATGAAATAGACAAGACACTGCCCGAGCTCCTAGGCATGTTGAGAACTGCCGAGATCAATATGAAGAAGGCCAAGCCTGCCAGCCCCATATTGATGGTGCATAAGGGCAAGGGCAAGGCCAAGAGCTCTAAGAAGACGAAGGTGGGACCTAAGTCACATCTAGAGCCAAGTCTTCTGCACTGAAGAAAAGAAGAGCACGGTGAAGGAGGGGAAAATGCCACCACTGTGGCAAGGCTGGTCATTGGAGGAGGAACTGCCCTTCTTACATTGAGGGTCTGCAGAAAATGAAGGAGGTATGACTTACGCTTCGAATATTTACGTTATAGAAATAAACCTCTCTGCTCCTTCATCTTGAGTATTGGATACCGGATGTGGTTCTCACATTTGTACAAATGTGCAGGAACTGGGAAGGAGAAGATTGCTGAGTAAAGGGAGGTGGACCTGTGTGTCGGCAATGGAGCAAGAGTTGCTGCTATGACCGTAGGGGGTTTACCGTCTTTCTTTGCCCAGTGGGCTTGTATTAGAACTAGATAACTGTTATTTTGTTCCGGCCATAACTAGAACATTATATCCATTTCATGCTTGGACATGATTGGATTTTCTTTTATAATTAAGAACAACTGTTGTTCTATATTTAAGAATGATGTTTGTTATGCTGTAGCCCAATTGTTTAATGGTCTTTATGTTTTGAACTTGGACCATCAGATCTATAATGTAGAGAATAATAAAAGAATAAGAACAAATGACTCAAACCCTACATATCTCTGGCATTGTCGTTTGGACCATATAAACGAGAAGCGCATATCCAAGATCCTAAAGATGGACTTTTGGACTCATTTGATTTTGAATCATTTGAGCGATGCGAATCTTGTTTGTTAGGCAAGATGACTAAAACCCTTTCACTGGTTATACTGAGAGGGCTGAGGATCTCTTGGGCGTTGTACATAGTGATGTATGCAGACCCATGAGCTCCATGGCTAGAGGTGGGTATTTTTTACTTCGTTACATTTACTGATGATTTCAGTAAATACAGATATGTGTATCTTATGAAGTGAAAATCCGAGACCTTTGAAAAGTTAAAAGAGTTCAAGAATGAAGTAGAAAACCAGTTGGGGTAAGGTTTTAAAGCACTCCGATCTGATTGAGGTGACGAATACCTGAGTCATGAGTTCCGTGATCATCTGAAGGAGTGTGGTATTGTATCACAACTCACTCCACCTAGAACACCACAACATAATGGTGTGTCTGAGAGGGAGAATCGTACTTTGTTAGACATGGTACGTTCGATGATGAGTCATGCGGACTTGCCTGTTTCTTTTTGGGGTTTTGCTTTAGAGACTGCTACAATGACACTGAATCGCATTCCAACGAAAACGGTTCTGAAGACACCATATGAGATATGGACTGGGAAACGTCCTCTAGTATGTCGTTCATTAAAATTTGGGGCTGTGAGGCATACGTGCGACGTCAAATTCCTGACAAGCTCGAACCCAAATCGGATAAATGTTATCTGGTGGGATATCCTAAGGAAACGAAAGGGTATTACTTTTACCTACCGTCCGAGGGCAAAGTGTTTGTCGCAAGGACTGGCATCTTCTTGGAGAAAGAGTTCTTATCAAGAAATACTGAAAAAGTAGAACTTGAAGAAGTTCAAGAACCACAAGTAGTTAATGAACCGGAATTGGATTCTGAGACAGGACTACAAGATGTTGTAGCTAGAGAACCTACTCAAGAAACACAGGTCCTACGTAGATCTGGTAGACCTAGATTTGAGCCTGAGAGATATGGATTTCTCATGTCTCAAATAGGTAATGTGTTGCTTATGGATCATGATGATGAACCAGCAACCTACAAAGAAGCTATGAATGGACCGGACTCCGACAAATGGCTTGAGGCTATGAAATCCGAAATGGACTCCATGTATGCAAACCAAGTTTGGAAGTTGGTGGAATCACCTGAAGGGGTACGACCCATAGGGTGCAAGTGGGTCTTCAAGAAGAAGACCGACATGGATGGGAATGTACAAACATTCAAAGGGCGACTGGTCGCTAAGGGTTTCAAGCAAATTCATGGTATTGACTATGATGAGACCTTTTCCCCTGTTGCCATGGTAAAGTCCATAAGGATACTGCTTGCTATTGCTGCGTATTATGACTACGAGATGTGGCAGATGGATTTCAAAATGGCTTTCCTTAATGGAAACCTCCTTGAGGAAGTGTACATGACACAACCCGAGGGTTTTGTATCCCCAAATGAAGCCACTAAAGTATGCAAGCTGAATAGGTCCATCTATGGACTAAAGCAGGCCTCTCGAAGTTGGAATCTTCGTTTTGATGAGAAAATCAAAGAGTTTGGTTTCATCAAGAATGAAGATGAGCCTTGTGTTTACAAGCGAATCAGTGGGAGCATTGTAGTCTTCCTGATATTATATGTAGATGACATACTGTTGATTGTGAATGACATTCCTACCCTGAAAGTTGTTAAGAACAACCTAGGGAACTTCTTTTCTATGAAGAACTTGGGTGAAGCGACTTACATACTCGGTATTAAGATCTATAGAGATAGATCGAAGAAGTTGCTGGGTTTGACCCAGAGTACATACATCGAGAAAGTGTTGAAGCGGTTCAACATGCTTGAGTCCAAGAAAGGATTTTTACCCATGTCTCATGGTGTGAATCTCTCTAAGGACCAGTGTCCAAAATCTTGTGAAGATAAGGACCGCATGAAGTTGATTCCATATGCTTTGGCAATTGGATCAATCATGTATGCAATGTTATGTACTCGACCCGATGTCTCCTTTGCTTTGAGCATGACTAGCAGGTATCAGTCAGACCCTGGTGAGTGTCACTGGATTGCAGTCAAGAATATCCTGAAGTACTTGAGAAGGACAAAGAATGTGTTCTTGGTGTATGGTGGAGAGGAAGAGCTCGTTGTAAATGGTTACACGGATGCTAGCTTACAAACTGATAGGGACGACTCAAAGTCTCAGTCAGGTTTTGTGTTTTGCCTTAATGGAGGAGCTGTGAGCTGGAAGAGTTCCAAGCAAGAGACAGTTGCTGATTCTACAACAGAGGCCGAGTATATCGCTGCAGCTAACGCAACGAAGGAGGCTGTATGGATTAGGAAATTCATCGGCGAGCTTGATGTAGTTCCTAGCATTGTTGGTCCCGTAGTTCTCTACTGTGATAACAATGGTGCAATTGCACAATCTAAGGAACCTAGATCCCATCAGCGCTCCAAGCACAAACTTTGGCGGTTCCATCTTATTCGTGAGATTGTCGAACGAGGAGATGTGAACATTTGCAGAGTGCCGACTGAGGAGAATATTGCGGATCCACTGACAAAGCCTCTCGCGCAGAGAAAGCATGATGGTCATACTAGATCAATGGGTATACGATACCTAAATGATCAACTCTAGTGAGAGCCTTGTGGGTTGCATGTAAACATATATTCTATTTGCTGTTTATTGTTTATTCATATGATGAATTGTGTACCAATGTTTTTCTTTTACAATTAATGGCAAGTTCTTTTTTATGGTTTCTCTATGCGATAGTTAAATGTTAACATAATAAATACCCTTAGAATGTTTGCTTCCATAGGACATCAAGTACGAGACTTGAATCTGAGAGCCTATGATTTATTTGAAGCTTCATTCTTAAAAGGTCTCTGGTCGTTGTATCATCATAGAAACTAAGGGTGATGATGATACATTAAGACTAGCACGTGTGTTGACTGATGACCATTTCTTATAGGTCATGATATTGTGATATCAAATCATCACGTGGGTACTTGTTAATGAACAAGTTGTAGTGGACAGACCCAACCTGAGACTACTTTGTGGATTGTTATCTAATCGTGTCATGAGTATATCTCAATTGACAATGGTGTTGTGGTCCTTTGACCTGAAGTCACAGCATTCATCAAGTGAGGAAGAGCGTGCTTTGATGCCATCTAAAGTCTTCCTTGAGAAAGGTTGACGATAAGGGTGGTTGTTGGGCACGTTACGAATCATTTGGGTGTTTGTGTGTGAGCAGATATGGGATTTGTCCTCCTATATGACAGGAGTTGCATCCATGGGCCCCTTGATGGAACTGGACTGAGAAATGCATGACCATGCTTGGTTGAGTCAATATGTGATATTGGACTCACCATTCTCTGGAAGTCCGTTCTAGATCAAGAAACTTGGATTGAGCTATTATGAGGGTGACACGGTCCATGCCTCTAGTTCTTTCCGGATGTAAGGGACAAAGGGACAAAGACAACGCTGGAACATTGTTCATAAAGGCTTATGAGTTATGAACTCTTATTGCTTGGGTAGCAATGATGCATTGCTAGATGCCGCTCATTGTTTGTGAGGTTTTTGGTTTGATACTTTTAAGATCAAGTGGGAGACTGTTGGAGTTACCATGGTGATCTAGAAGTGGTCAAACATGTAATCTCACTACCAACACGATATGAGCCTGCAGGGTCGCACATAAGAGCCAATGGAGAAGTTGGAACATTGACTGTGTTGGTAAGGGTTACCAATCACCATTCAGAATGGGGTCGGGCAAACATTTCCAAAAGAGGTTCGTCAAGAGTCGTCGAGTATGACTCGTCGACTAAGGCTGAGTCGTCGAGTATGACTCGTCGACTAAGGCAAAGTTGTCGAGATTCGTCGAGAGTCGTCGAGTGTGACTCGTCGACTAAGGCTGAGTCGTCGAGTATGACTCGTCGACTAAGGCAACGTCGTCGAGAGTCGTCGAGTATGACTCGTCTACTAAGGCTGAGTCGTCAAGTATGACTCGTCGACTAAGGCAAAGTCGTCGAGAGTCAAACTGTTGATTCTCGCCGATTCTGCCTGCTGATTCTCGCCAAATCTGGGTCTGATTCTCGCCGACTGATTCTCGCCGAACCTAAAGTTGATTCTCGGTGAATCATTCTGAAACCCTATTTTGCTGTGGTCTGCGGATAGCGATTTTACCGAGATTTATTTATGTTTTGGGTATAAATAGACACTTAGGTTTTTGAGCGGACAAGAAGAAGAAATTTCCCCGACCCGACGGAAGAGTTCCGCCGATTTCGCCGACGGAAGTGTTCCGCCGACGGAAGAGTTCCGCCTCCGCCGATCGCTCGCTCCACCGACCTCCTCCTCTCCGACGACTGTCGCCGGTGTTGCTCCTCCTGGAACGGACCTAGCAGTCCGTGGAAGTGCAAGGTGCAGTTGATCTCCTACCCGACCCTTCGTGTGATGAAGCTCGGTGTTCTCCCGCTTGTGTGGATTTCTGCAGAGACGTGGACATTATTCCACGTAGAACTCGCCACCGACAAGGACTCAAAGCTTGGAGCATCTCTGTTTAGTTGTGACTCAACGCCGCTAAGGTAATTTTTTCCTAGTTGTTTGTTAACTTCTTGATTCAATTTTCATGGCCCGATCCCATCTCTTTTGGGTTGTTCTTGATGATTTATTCTTTCCGTTGCGTGCACAAGCGTTGTGCCATCCTCATAGAGAAACCAAACAGATGGAGGACTCGGTTGGCGAGCCCGCGGTCCAATGGGACGAGGCGGCCCACCGAATCTCCGTCTCCACCCTCCAGCCTTCCTGGACAGACCGCCAGCTCTCCTCCGGTCACGCCCACGCGCTCGGCTTCGGCCTCAATGGGCGCGAGGATGTCGAGGCCTACAAGCGCATGACCTTGTGCCAGCTCGGCCATGAGGTCCTACAAGCCCACATACGGGCCCTGGAGCTCCATCACATGATGGTCCATCGTGGCTTCAACCTCAGCCACCTCCTGCAAAAGGCTGAGCAGAAGCGCGACGTCGTCCAGGACAAGGTCGTCGACCTGGAGAGGAGGCTCGGCATTGCCGAGGATTTACTCGCAAAAGGCGATGGCGGGATGGTAAGCACTGATCACCCCTTTCTATTTTTACTTGGGATTTTTCCCGCCTCAGATTTACTTACCAGTTTTGCCTTATTGGATGCCGAGGCCGCTAGGGAGCTGCGGACTCACGCCATCAGGATGGAGGAAGAAAACAACTAGCTACGTGCCCGCTCCGCCGCACTGTAGGCTCGTGCGCCAAACTAGAGTCTCGCACCGCCGAGCTAGTGGGAATAATGCAAAGTTGAGCGAGGAGAACAGAGGGTTCCATGGTGAGATCATCCGCCAGGAGGAAGTCCTCCTCCCTCTGGGCGGTAGCGAGCCCTCCTTCCTCTACAAGAGGCCAAGGATTTTCGGCGAGTCTAAGGTCGTTGAGCGGTTGCGGATCAACTCGATTGAGTCTGTCGAATGCACCTTGCAGATCATGAAGGATACACGGGTGCTGGTGGAAGGCTGCGAGGAGATCACGATGAGAGACCTCATGCCGAGCCTATTCCTGTTGACGCCCCCAAGTGAGAAGGAGGACAGCTTTGACATGCTCTTCGGAAAAGGCTTCAAAGATGATCCTTCTGAAGGAGTGGGCGAAGATCACCAGTCTGGGGAGGGAGGCGAGAGCTGACTAGGCGAGCACACTTGTTGTAGTTCTCCCCCTTTTTGTAATCTCGCCTAGGCGAGCTCACTTTTTGTAACAACCTCTTAATGAAAGAATTTTCTGCCATGAATTTTTCTATCTTCTTTTTCTTAGTCTTTCTTTCTGTGAAGCACTCGCCCGCGAGCTCTCCTCTTTAAGAGACCTCGCTAGGAAAGGACCTGCCGTTAGAATGCATGTTTAGGATTCATACCTGTGAATAGATTCCAAGAGCTCGCTCGCCCCAGGTTAACCAGGAATGGACCACCCGCCGAGCTTGGTTCGCCACCACCCAGCTCGCGCGCGAGCTGCCTCTTCTCTTGCCAATGTCGAGCTGAAATTGTTAAAATATTTCACAAGTAAAACTGGAGAGGGGAGAATGCATTGTTGGAGCTCGCCTTCTTCAAAGGAGGCTTAGGGCCTGACTCGCCTTCTTTCTACCGAGCTGGGCCCGCGAGCTCTGACTCGCCTAGAAGGGCATTCTCCTCTATACCCTTAGGGAACACCGATCATCTCAAATAACTCTCGGAGAGGGTAGGAATCCCTCGAGTGACATCCAGCCCTGCCAGCTAGGTGAGAGCCTAACAGCAGAATCTGCTCGGGGTCTGTATAGACTCCCTCGAGTGACATCCAACCCTGTCAGCTAGATGAAAGCCTGACAACGGGATCTGCTCGGGGTCTGGGTAGACTCTCTCGAGTGACATCCAGCCCTGCTAGCTAGACGAGAGCCTGACAGCGGGATCTGCTCGGGGTCTGGGTAGACTCTCTCGAGTGACATCCAACCCTGCCAGCTAGGTGAAAGCCTGACAGCAGGATCTTCTCGGGGTCTGGGTAGACTCCCTCGAGTGACATCCAGCCCTGCCAGCTAGATGAAAGCCTGACAGCGGGATATGCTCGGGGTCTGGGTAGACTCGCTCGAGTGACATCCAACCCTGCCAGCTAGATGAGAGCCTGACATCGGGATCTGCTCGGGTTCTGGGTAGACTCGCTCGAGTGATATCCAGCCTTTGCCAGCTAAATGAGAGCCTGACAGCGGGGTCTGCTCGGGGTCAAGATAGACTCTCTCGAGTGACATCCAGCCCTTCCAGCTAGATGAGAGCCTGACAACGGGATTTGCTCGGGGTCTGGGTAGACTCTCTTGAGTGACATCCAGCCCTGTCAGCTAGATGAGAGCCTGACAGCGGGATCTGCTCGGGGTCTGGGTAGACTCCCTCAAGTGACAACCAGCTCTGCCAACTAGATGATAGCCTGACAGCGAGATCTGCTCGGGATCTTGGTATGTAACATCCCATTTCTAACTAGACCCCTATGAGTGGTTTTGTCATGACTAGGTCATGACAAAACCCTAAGAAGCTCAAAAGGCCAAGTGAACAAGGCTCAAGATGAAAATCACCTTGGTCTGCCTATAGCACGCCCCACTTCCAGACTTAGGGTTTGACCTTAGGGCTCCAACCTGACTCCATGACCCCACAACAACACCCCCAACCACTTGGGTGGTCCATAGAGTCACTAGGGACCCATTGGGGGCAATCAAAGTGGTTAAGTTGACCTAAGTCCACCCTAATCCTAAATGGGTCAAACATGGCCTACTTAGGATCAACTGACCTTCCCTTAGCTAAGTGACCCCACACATGCCTTCCTAACCCTAAAGTGAGGTCAATGTGTCATCAAGGACCCATTGGGGTCAACCAAAGAGGCTAAGTTGACCTAAGTCAACCCTAGCCCTAAAGTGGTCAATGTGCCCTAAATAAGGGGCAAGTGACCTCCAAGGTGCCAAGAAAACCCTACCCAACTCTACCGAGACCTTAGGGGAGGCCAATGGGTCACCAAGGACCCATTTGGGGCAATCAGAAAGGTCAAATTGACTAAGGTCAACTCTACTCTAGTGTTACGTCAAATTAGCTCAAATGGGCTAACTCAAGCTCAAGGCCAATCCGCTTGGGCTAACTTTATTTTAATTAATATTATGAGCTAATGGGCTGCCATTAGGCTGGATTAGCCTTCAAATTCTGCCTTGATGATCAGGAGAGAGAAAGCTCCAATTTTCCCCTTTAATGGAGGAGAGAGAAATGAGAGAAATGAGGAATAAAGGCCATTCATGGCTTGGAGACCAAGGGCTCCTCTTCCCTTGCTGGATTCATCACCCCTGATTGAAGATGAGGAGTTTCCAGCCGTTTCCCGGCCTGGTTGAGCCCAGGTTCACCCCCCCAAGCCATGGCCGAAAATAGCCTTTAATGGCCATTAATGGCCATTACATGATAGACCCTTCCCCTCCCCCATTTGATGATTTTAAAAGCTTCCCTAGGTCGAGAGAAGCAGTTTCCACACTTTACCTTAAGGAGCCAAGGCCTTTGACAATGTGGTTGCAGAACTCCGGCGACTCCACCACAGCAAATGGCAACCCGACGATCGACCCAACTCCAGGCCACCACTAAGGTCCTCCTCTACTCCTCTCTTTGTGGGTCAGATCCTTAGATCATTTAGGAAAGAAATCAGGCTCAATTGAGCCCGATTGGAGAGAAGATTTTCAGAAATTTCCATGGTTTTTTAACCCCTCGGGTTCGCCGGAATCCGCCCCTCCGGCGGCCGTGCTGCCGCCCGACGATAACCCCCACCTCAACGAAGGTGGTGGCAGTGGTGGCTGGCCAGGGAGGTGGATGGGTGGTCGGGAAATCAACCTGGTAGAGCACCTAGTCGGGTTGATTGCAGCCGTTGGCTGGAGGAAGAAGAAACGCAGGAGCCGCCCGATCGGCTTTAAGATCTGTGCTGGATCTGGATTTTATTAATTCCTGTTATTTCAAATTCTGTCTCATTACTGGGATGTTTTTAAATTAAATATTAAAAATACCTAGGGTCCTCTAAGGAAAAAGTTGTCAACATGAAATTTGTATATTTGTGAGTCTAATTTAATTTAAAATTTGTTTGAACCAATTTAGAGTTCAGGTCAGCCCTCAACACTCATTTTGGTTAGGTCTATGCTTAGGGCTAGTCAGAGATTAAAATGAGTGCCCCCACTCAACCACATGTCCAAATGACCTGAAATTTGGGCAGGGTGTCAATCTTATCTATACCTAGGATATAACCAAAAACTAGAATTTTTGGAGAAAATTTTTCTATAGTTTTGGTAAAAATTTAATAATCCTAGTATAGTTTAATTAATGGGTCTAATGACCTCCAAATTCTCCCAAACTTTGGTAGATAATCTTAGGGGTCATCATAAGTCACTGGTTAAATTCTCACCCAATTTGAGTATGATTTGGTTGGGTTTTGATGTGATTAAGTTTTGGGCCCTTAAGCGTGAGTTTAGGGTTTAGGATTCTTGGGGCATGGAGGGGCCAATCCTCACCCAAAGGGGTTGGGGCTCTAGCCAGAGTCCCAAGGTTAGTAGGTACACCCTCTATTAGAGTTATGGGTGGGTTAGGGTGGTTGAACCCTAGTTCAAACCCTAAGGTTGATCATGGGGGGGGGGGGGGGGTTTGTGAAGGACATAGGGTGACATATCCTTGTATGGACTTGGGGTTTAGTCCATGTGTTCTTAGGGTGGTTGAATGTCCTAGTGAGTAATTTAATTGTATTTTGACACATTCACCCCACTTAAGTCCCTTGAAAATAATATAGGCCTTTACACTTTGTAGAATAATTAAGAGGGCAAAAGACCTTGGGTCTTCATGGAACTTTGGCAGGAGTAAATTTATAGTGTTATTATCCTCTGAGATTTATTTTAGGATATTTAGAAATCAGAAACCCAAACTTATAGGTTTAATCTCCATCTTGCCCTTTTTGATATAATTGAAGTAACTAGGGTTAAATTGTCTTGGAATGATTTGAAATTCTGGAAAAGTTATTCAAATATCCTTTAAGTGCTCTGGTAAAGTATTTGGAATGATTGGACTTATTATCATGGTACTTCATTTGTTAAGTGAATTAGTGCACCATATTTTGATAAATAGGTAATAAATAACATAACTTGTTGGAAAAGTATATTACTTTGCCAGAAAGCCTTTTTGGGCATGCTGAGGCTTAGGAAATTGTTGCAAGTAGTTTGGATGAATTTACAAGCATGTTTATTCACAAAGTGCACTATAGTAGGTTCCATTGAAGTATTTTTATAAGTAGCTTTCTGACTTTGGAATTTCTTGAGATTTAGTCAGAGGACCTTTTATGACATTACAAAGCTTTGTGAATTTTTATGGAATTTTTGGAAGTCTATTTTTGAGGGTTGCTTCACAAAGTTGGTGTTCTTAATTTAATTTAGATGATTTTATTTTGGTACCCATTGAATTTGGAAAATTATAATTTTTAGCCAGGGACTTTTTCTGGTCACCCTTAGGTTCTGGTAAATTTTCCATAATTTTTTGATGATTTATTTTATTATTCCCTTCTTTACCCTTGAATAGTGGAACTATCATGAATTATTTATTTAAGGGTTGCAATCATTATGAAGATTTATGAAACTTGGTATTCTCTGAAATATTGGCATCATATAATGTTCATAATTTTTAGGTGGCCATAACATAAGGAAATCTAGTATTTCATGTGCAAAATTACCCATGGCCAAATATTTGGGAAAATTAAATAAATACCAAATTATTTAGGAAAATTACAAGTCTCTGGATTTAGACTAAGTATGTCATGATAGACCACCATTAATTATCTTAGGGAATTTGGATGAAAATTTGGAGTACTTCTTATCATGTACATAATATAGTTTAGATTGGTCTGCATAAAGTAAAACTACAGAAATCGTGATAGGATGTGAAATGGACATAGGGAGTTGGGGTTATTAGTTTACTAGTTATGGTGAAGTAGAAATGAGTTCATCATCGGGAGTCATGATGAGGGGTAGTGATGGGTTGACTAGTGTTAAGATGTGCTCGGGATCGACGAAAGACCGTCCTTCCTCTAGAGAGAGAGAGGGTCAAAATACACTAGGGTTAGTTCCAGTATAATGTTAAGGGATTAGGAATTGGGTAACAACCAATAATAGTAAGTGCCTTGCGAAAGGGAACGATGAGCTTTAGCTACCATCATAGTTCCTAGTGCCCTTTGAGAACCCTTCACCGGGTATGCCGGGGGCAGTCCTGGGCTAACCTAAACCGTAAGAAACAGTAAATGTTAAAGAGCAATTAGTTTAACTAGTGATCCTCACACACCCCGTTGACTCGGGAGGTTAGTTTGTACGGTTATCCGAGCGGTAGGCTCGATGGTAGTTATAACGGACGAGTTAGTCCGGGGAGCCGATGGCTCGAAAGTTCTTGTATACATGAGCAAAAGGTGGTGGGTCTTCGGTATCGGACGGTCGTTCACACCGACGTAGATACACTGACTCGGCGGGTGTGGTAGACACTTAGCCAAAGGAAGTCTGGTGGATATGACCAGCATTAGTACGTGGTGACTCTGGGTTGTGTCCTTCTAGAGGCGTACGTAAGGGCTTGGCCTGATAGTGTGGATACCCGCCTAGGAGTGGGGTGCCCGACCCACTGTCTCCGTTTGCCACTACGGAGGTTCCTGGGAGTGAAGCTAGCTGCCCAAATGGGGGGAATTAAAGGTCTATGCGTATAGAGGCGTGTGTGTGTTACACTTGCATGAATCATAGCATAACATAACACTACACTCATACTTGCATATAAACCTGACACCCCATCGTATAAATCGGTATGAGACTTTTTATACGATGGAAGCCTTGCAAAAGACCCCTTAACTTATAAGTTTGTATGAGCATTCATATAAGTTAAGGTTTCTTGTTTCTTAGTTTACCTTTCATATACTTACTGCTCTGCTATACCTTCTACCATTACTGCTTGTTATCATAGAACTGCTAGTTTGTACTTCTCTTCATTAAAATTATAACCTTTATAAATAATTGCTAGAGCAGCTCCACCTCCCCTGCCTCCTTTGTACTCTTTACCTTCATAGCTTCCCTTTCCTTCTCCCCTCTCGGTGCCTAGGAGTTATGGGGGAGGGGTGGGGGATGATAGGACTTAGTCTTTTTGACTAACAGTCGACGAACACAATATTTCAGGGACTCCAGATGGGAGATAGGGGGCAGCAACATGGGATACAACACCAGCGGAGTACGATGCTCATGGAGGTGGGCCAGTATAGCACAGGAGCATCTGATACTAGTTCCGTGAGTGATTAGTTTACTTAGATTCCGTGAGTGTTTGTAGTGAGGATTTGATGTACCGGGCTTGAGCCCGTTTATATTTCCTTGTACTGTTCTATTTCAGTACTTGCATTATCTTGTGGGCTTACTGTGATTTCTTATATTTCATATTATGTGTGATTGTGGACTTAGTTTTATCTGAACTCTATACATGCTTCTCTTTCTTTGATGATCGTTAAAGCTTGCAGGATCGGCATTTTGTAGTGGCGACATTCCCGAGTGTCGGTGCCACCGCAAAACGGCGATTCTGGGCAAAAGACCACAGTGGTTTAAAAAAAAAGGGTCTTACAGGGTAGACTCTCTTGAGTGACATCCAACCCTGCCAGCTAGATGAGAAACTGACAGCGGGATCTGCTCGGGGTCTGGGTAGACTCTCTCGAGTGACATCCAGCCCTGTCAGTTAGGTGAGAGTCTGATAGCGGGATTTGCTTGGGGTCTATCAAATGAACACCACCCATTCACACAAAACACGGCAGGAGTATTGGCACTTCAAGATCTTTTACTTAGAAAGAAGAATGCCTCTTACATGGTTTAGGGATAAAAACATTTCAAGTCATCACCGCTCCAGGTGAGACTTAGGGTCTCTCCCTCCACATTCCGGAGGCGGTACCCTCCTGATTTCAATCTCTCTTGTACAATGTATGGACCATCCTAGTTGGGGTTGAGCTTCTCCACAGCAGCTGATCTTCCCGCAACATCCACCTTCCTTAGGACCAGATCTCCCTCCGCGAACTATTTGAACCTGACGTGCTTGTCAAAGTACTTAGACATTCTTCTCTTTACTTCTTCCTGCCAGATGACAAAGAGGTCACCTAACTCATCTACTATGTCGAGGGAGAGCCGCAGCTCCTCCTCATTTTTCGATTGCCATTCCTCCCTACCTGCCTCCGCCTCGACCACCCGGGGCGTCTGGACCTCGAACTCGATTGGAAGCACTACCTCACATCCATGGGAGAGCTTGAAGGGGTTTCCCCCGTGGCCGTGTTGGGGGTGGTTCTAAGGGCCCAAAGAACCGAGGGAAGCTGCTCCACCCAGCTACCCTTAAGATTTTCAGCTTTTTTCTTTAGGAGGTTCACTATGATTTTGTTTGACGCCTCCACCTGCCCGTTGCTCCTAGGGTGATGGACCGAGGCGAATCTGAGATCGATCCTGAGCTGCCCGCAGAAGCTGATGAACTCAGCGCTGGCGAACTGAGGCCCATTGTCCGTTATAATGGCCTGGGGTAGCTTGTGCCGACAGATGATCTCTCCCCACAAAAAATTCCTCATAACCTGGGAGGTCACCTTAGCTAGTGCCTTTAACTCCAACAACTTAGAAAAATAATCTATCATGATGAGTAAGAACCTCCTCTGCCCGCTGGCCTGGGGAAAAGGCCCCACCAAGTCCATTCCCTAGATGGCGAAGGGCCGGGGGCCGTGATACTTCTGAGGCGCTGGGCTGGTTGCAACTAGAGTGGGGAATACAACTGACACTTGCGGCACTTCTTCGTAAATTCTGCCACGTCGCGGCCCAAGGTAGGTGATGCGTGTAAATACGGCAAGCGCATTGGTCGCACAAGTAATAAAGTTTGGGAATAAATCCCCGAGTGTCGGTCTCTTGAGGAATGCAGTTGGCGTGGAACGACGAATGACCCGAAATTATTGCTAATAGAGTTAGTAAAATGAAAGAAGAAACAAAAGGGGCTTTGAGGTTTGTGTTCTTACAAACAAAGAAATTAAAGCTAACAATGCGGGTCGCATTCACCGCTTCGCAAGGCGAGATGGGTGTATCGGCCGCTATGCCGTACTTCGGTAGGGCGAGTGGACGGTGAGCCAGTGGGTGAGGTGTTAAGTGCGGAGTGCAATCAAGTGGAACGGTGGGAGTGAGATTGGACGAGGCGCATCACAACACAAATCCCACAAACAAGTTTAAACAACAAAAATCCAATTACAAATAACTAGAAATTCGAAGTTCATAACAAGCTTGAGTCATTCATACACTACAAGGAAGGTAGAGGAAGAGTAAACCAAGAGGGTGAAGATCCACCGCGGTTGTTGGCCGGAGGTGCGGGTTGTCAATCCGCTTCCACGCGCAGTCCGAGGAGGCTTCCGGTACCGACGAGCTGTCACCTCGAGGGCCTTTGAGTCCGTTCTCTAGGTCGTCTCCGTCATCTTCTTCTTCGGTAGAAAGCTCGGAGAAGTGGTCGTTAATGGCCGGGAGGGTCACCGGAGGATGTGGAATGCTTTAGAATCGCCGGAAATCACCTCCCGATGGTAGGGATGAAGGTGGAGATGGATGGAGCGTCTGAAATGCGGAAGGGCAAAGTGGCGGCCAAGTTCGATCAAGGTCCGTTGACTTAATTCGCGGAGCAGGCCAATTTATAGAAGCAGGATTAAATAGCGCGCACGACCACAGGCGCACGACCAGTGGTCGTGCGCGAACAATGTCAGCGCCCGTGCGGCAACAACCTGTAGAACCTACACCAGGAAATTTAAGCATGCGCACGATCAGCAGCGCACGATCAGTGATCGTGCGCGGTAAGGGTGGTGATCGTGCGATATGGGACATAAAAGTAGAAAAAGATGGCATGACTGCGCACGACCGGCAGCGCACGAGCAGTGATCGTGCGCGGTATGGCTGGTGATCGTGCGATATGGCGGGACAGGACAATGAAATGAGAGCTCAGGCTGCGCACGACCGATGGTCGTGTGACAAAGAGGTCGATGGTCGTGCGTGGGTAAAAACGCACGACCATTGACTCCTTTGCAAAAAAAAGGTGAAAGTCCTATGGAGGACGCCCACACGATCCCCGAACCTGCAGGAAAACTGCACGCGCTGTCGATCATGGCAGTCACAGAAATATACAAAATGCATCACACGAGGGAAATACACACACGCACAAGAATAGGCTAAAAGAGTGCACAAGACGTGTAATGACATAGCGAACCAAAAGGAGTGCTAATGGCGCTAAAAGATAGTGCAAAGACAAGAAAACGAGCCCAGATGAGTCCGGAAATAGATATGAAATGGGGACTCATCACACCCCCAGACTTAACCATTTGCACGTCCCGGGCAAACAATCATCTCGTGAACTCTAAAATAGCTAGCTGACGAAGTAACTTCGATCTAAAGCAGAATGAGAAATCGAAGACTCAAGCGTATAGAAAATATAATAAAAGAAATTTCTAATTATACTAAGAAATTTATAACTTTCGACAAAAGTAAATAAATATTGTCACTACTCAAAAATTGAATGCCGGAGAATCATTCGGTCTTGCGTAGGAAGAAAATAGGCGGGTCGCTTGGCTAAACATTGCCAAAGATCGGGGCTCGTGATCACCTCCAAAGGAATCCACCAATGTCGGGGACCATATGCTTGCCCGTTCAACTCTCTCCACGGCACTAGTTTGACTCTAGCGTGAGTCCGTAGGACTTCGGGTAATGATGGGGCTTGGGTTATGGTGAGGTAAACAATGATAAAAAGAAAGGCTTAGCACCTAACCCAAATGAGCTCGCCTAAGAGAATCCCTCGGCAAACCACCAAACGCGCGAGTGCACCACAGCCCCAGACTTAACTTTTGCAACATGGGTGTGTGCACCGCCTACTCCAAATCAAAATCATTTTCAACAAGATTTTCAATCAAATTTGTTTTTTTCTTTTCACATTTCATTTTCACTTTTCAATTTCTCTTTTTTTTCTTTTTCATCTCTTTATTTTGAACAATTCAGCAGATTTACTTGTGCGCACTTCCACTTTTTCACAATTAATACACCACATCACAACCCAAAATGAAAATATGAAGTACGAAAGCTCTATTTGGGTGTGCGACTAGGATAGGCTAAGAGGCTTTGGTGAAATAACGGTGGAGCTGAATCAAAAGGAAGGGTAGGCACAAAGGGGCTAGCGAGGGCGACGTTAGGAAGGGTACAAAGCTCAACCGGGCCAATATGATGGCCTACATCACTCTCACGCTAGACTAACCATGCACCAATGCTTCGAAAGTAGCTTGGGGCAAGTTCTTAGCCACCGAGAAAAATGATCCTTCCTCCCGACTCGAGCAATACGAAGCTAGAGACGCCTACACACATTCCTACGCTACCGACAGATTGCTCCGGATTCACAATTTTGAGTAGGGCAAACATCATTTACGAATGCAGAAAAAATATAAATTTGCAAGTATAAAGAAAAATTAAATCTATACAATTTCTACACCACGAGAGTACTCGATTAGGAGCACTGCACGAGTTTCGAACTACTCTAAATTAAAATCCTAAGTCAGCACCGCTGTTTTAAAATTGACACAAAACGATAACATTGACTCGAGCCGTGTGCGTGGTCAAGTGCGCGCTTGTGTGGGTGGTAAGGTGTGTGCAACTGGATTCTACAATAATGAAATATAAAATAAAACTACTGGCATGCTATCAGTGTGCTCGTGGAGTGCATAAGCGGCTCTCCCCCCAGACTTGCATGAAAACAGGCAGAAATGAAAATAGTCATCTAAAATAAAAAGAGGCCTGAGGAGAAAGGGTACCTATGCTCCAAAGAAGGAGCATACCAGAAGGCGGAGGTTGCTGGATCGCACAAAGATATACTGTACCTGCGAATTAGGTTGAACAAACAAAAAAAAAGACAAATAACAGAAAAATAAAATAGGCAAGCGAAATAAAAAGCACAAAAAGAAGAAGGACCACAGAGGTCCAAGCTTGGGTTGTCTCCCGAATAGCCCTTTTGTTTACCGTCCTTAAGGTGGACCAAATACCTGTATTAGCAGTTTATAAATTGTTCTTGCAGTAAATAAAAAGAAAAGAGTTGCAGGAAAATAAGTAAGCACAAGCATAAGCGATAATCAAGAAAAGGGCGGAGCAATCAGCTAAACGTGGACTTGTGATAAATCTCTCCGGTGGGGCGCGAGGGAAAAGCAGAGTGCCTTTTTGCATCGGGAGAAAGGACTTTCCCTTTACTCCGAATGTGCACCTCCTAACGCCTTAGGGTGGCATAACGCTCATCACGTATACGCTTAGCCTTTTCAGCTTCTCCACCGTAGGAGATTTCCAAATGTTGCGGTCCATGGGGAGTTCCAATTTTTTCGGTTGGCGGCTTCATTTCCGGTACCAAAACGGCAACCGGATCAGCCCAAGCTTCTGATCGCTTAGCAGAGTTTGAGACAATATTACAAAATTCACTGTCCAGGGATTTCTCCCGAATAAAACTAGTTTTGCTATGTTCAAAAATCGACGCGACATGAGACGGGAAGGTGGCCCTTGCATCAGTGCATTTGGCCTCTTCCTTGAACTCCTTCTCATCATTCTTGATCACCTCCTCGGAAGGTACTTCCCTCATCTCTCCTTCATCTGAGTATCACTCACCAAGGCAAATTCCAATCCAATCTGAATATCTGCAGCACTATGAAAATTGTCGTTATGGAGAAGAGGGTCATGTGCATGAGCGACATCCAAGGTTGAAGCAACAACCGGCCAAGTTACGCATCCTTTGGAGAAATCAAGAGATGCGCCGCTAGCCTTCAGGAATGGAACCCCCAATATAGGAATCGAATTATTTTCCTTGGGTCCCAATACCTGGAAATCAGTGGTTATGCACTTCCCGTTAACCTCGATTTCAACTTCTTGCACACCCCCTCGGTGTCAACCAAAATCGGATTGCAGGATCAATATGCAGGTTCATCCTCGCAACATCCTGCATGGCGAGGATATTGCTAGATGTTCCAGAATCGCACAAAGCGGTAGTTTCAACATTATTAATTTTACAATCCACAACGAGCTCATGAGTCTTATCTTTATTTTCTTCCCCAAGGCTTTTTCCTTGCTCATAGGGGGTTTTTTTTGTGTTGCTCGGTAGCGTGCCTTGGGTCCGCTCAGAGACCATTTGGGCAAGTTGGCCCAATTGTGCCTCTAGCTTACGCATTGAGGCAGCCTGATTCGTCATGTTGGTCTGGGAGACCTCAACGAATTTTTCGAACATTTCCGCTAAAGAGTTTGTTTTTGTTACAAGGGGCCCTTGGGGATAATTCGGTAGAGGCGGCCGCGGTTGGCTTCCAGAGGCATACGCATCATTTTGATGCTGCCCCGGCTGCCATCGTTGGCCTGGCACATTTTGGTTCCAAGAGAAATTTGGGTGATTTCTCACCCCCGGATTGTACGTGTTCCCATAAGGTGCTCCCCTATTTTGGTTCGCAATATAATTAACTGATTCATCAAAGAAGGTAGTTTCAGCATGTACCTCGCCTGCTTGACATTCAAAGCGGTGGTGGTCGGAACCTCCACAACCCTGGCATGAGATTGCCATAACTGGGGCAGCAGCAGCGGCGGGCCTGGATGCTTCCATAGCAAAAACTCCGCTAGTGCCTCGTGGCATATTCCTCCCTGCAGTCCAATATGCGCCGTGGGTGGCAGTATCCTGCAAAATTCTTAATGCATCATCGGGCGCAAGATTCATTATAGTCCCTCCAGAGGCGGCGTCAATCATAGCCCCGTGCTGTGGTTCAATAGAAAAATAAAAGCTTTCGACGAGATTCCAAGTTTGGAATCCGTGGTTTGGACACTTCCTCAGCAACTCGTTGAAGCGTTCCCAAACCTCAGCCAGGCTTTCTTGGTCATTTTGCCGAAAGTTGGCAATTGCACGTCGCATGCTCACTATCCGGTCCACCGGATGGAACTTAGCTAAAAATTTTGTTTTCAACGCCTCCCAGGTGGTGGCTGCTCCAGGCGGAAGAGAGTGAAGCCACGTCTTGGCTTTGTCCCTGATGGAAAAGGGGAAAAGGCGGAGCTTGACTGTATCGTCGGGGATTCCAACATAGCGGAACGTGGCACAGATTTCGGAAAATTCAGCCAAGTGAAGATGGGCGTCTTCAGTGGCCATTCCGGAGAACTGGGCGTTGTTCCGGATTATGTTCAGGATAGCAGGTTTGATCTCAAACTGCTGGTTGGTGATCGCCGGTCCGAAATCGGGGTAAATACTCCCAACAGTCGGTGTGGTGTAGTCCCTCATGGTGCGGACCTGGGGCGGGTTTACTTCATTCTCATCACCATTCCAGTCACCATGAAGGATTCCTCCGACACGATTCCCGGCATCAATGTTCAGCTGGTCCCCCATTGGGACTAGATTGATGGCAGCGGCACGCCTTTGTGCACGAAGAGTTCGTTCGATCTCGGGGTCGTAAGCTGCAAGATCTCTAGCAGCGCGTCCTTGCATTCACTGCGGCAATAAAGCAGAGAAATAGTGGTCAAGAAAAACAACTAACTCTATAACAACACTTTCGTACGTCGTGGTCGTTCGACAGTTGCACTCCCCGGCAACGGCGCTAAAAACTTGATGCGTGTAAATACGGCAAGAGCACCGGTCGCACAAATAATAAAGTTTGGGAATAAATCCCCGAGTGTCGGTCTCTTGAGGAATGCAGTTGGCGTGGAACGACGAATGACCCGAAATTATTACTAATAGAGTTAGTAAAATGAAATAAGAAACAAAAGGGGCTTTGAGGTTTGTGTTCTTACAAACAAAGAAATTAAAGTTAACAATGCGGGTCGCATTCACCGCTTCGCAAGGCGAGATGGGTGTATCGGCCGCTATGCCGTACTTCGGTGGGGCGAGTGGACGGTGAGCCAGTGGGTGAGGTGTTAAGTGCGGAGTGCAATCAAGTGGAACGGTGGGAGTGAGATGGGGCGAGGCGCATCACAACACAAATCCCACAAACAAGTTTAAACAACAAAAATCCAATTACAAATAACTAGAAATTCGAAGTTCATAACAAACTTGAGTCATTCATACACTACAAGGAAGGTAGAGGAAGAGTAAACCAAGAGGGTGAAGATCCACCGCGGTTGTTGGCCGGAGGTACGGGTTGTCAATCCGCTTCCACGCGCAGTCCGAGGAGGCTTCCGATACCGACGAGCTGTCACCTCGAGGGCCTTTGAGTCCGTTCTCTAGGTCATCTACGTAATCTTCTTCTTCGGTAGAAAGCTCTGAGAAGTGGTCGTTAATGGCCGGGAGGGTCACCGGAGGATGTGGAATGCTTTAGAATCGCCGGAAATCACCTCCCGATGGTAGGGATGAAGGTGGAGATGGATGGAGCGTCTGAAATGCGGAAGGGCGAAGTGGCGGCCAAGTTCGATCAAGGTCCGTTGACCTAATTCGCGGAGCAGGCCAATTTATAGAAGCAGGATTAAATAGCGCGCACGACCACAGGCGCACGACCAGTGGTCGTGCACGAACAATGTCAGCGCCCGTGCGACAACAACCTGTTGAACCTGCACCAGGAAATTTAAGCATGCACACGATCAGCAGCGCACGATCAGTGATCGTGCGCGGCAAGGGTGGTGATCGTGCGATATGGGACAGAAAAGTAGAAAAAGATGGCATGACTGCGCACGACCGGCAGCGCACGAGCAGTGATTGTGCACGGTATGGCTGGTGATCGTGCGATATGGCGGGACAGGACAATGAAATGAGAGCTCAGGCTGCGCACGACCGATGGTCGTGCGACAAAGAGGTCGATGGTCGTGCGTGGGTAAAAACACACGACCATTGACTCCTTTGCAAAAAAAGGTGAAAGTCCTATGGCGGACGCCCACACGATCCCCGAACCTGCAGGAAAACTGCACGCGCTGTCGATCATGGCAGTCACAGAAATATACAAAATGCATCACACGAGGGAAATACACACACGCACAAGAATAGGCTAAAAGAGTGCACAAGACGTGTAATGACATAGCGAACCAAAAGGAGTGCTAATGGCGCTAACAGATAGTGCAAAGACAAGAAAACGAGCCCAGATGAGTCCGGAAATAGATATGAAATGGGGACTCATCAGTAGGCCAAAAATACCCCTGCCTGACAATCCTTCCTTCTAAGGTCTGACTCCCGGAGTGACTCCCACACTCCCCGGAGTGGACCTCCTCCAAGATCCTCTGGACCTCCCTCTCGGCCACGCAACGTGCCAACATCCCCGAGAGGGTCTTTCTGTACAGCTTCCCATCGCGGGTGAGATAGTACGCTGACTTGTACTTGAACTTCTTCTTATTCATCCCCTCTGGGTACTCCCCTGTGGAAAGGAAGGTCATGAATGGATCTGTCCATGAGGGGTGTTGATCCACCTCCATTAGCTCTCCCTCCTCAATGTAAGGGTGGAATAGGTTAGTGATGGTACCCCCTACCCGGGGACCATGCTTTGCTAGTTGATCCACCTGCTCGCTCTCCTCCCGAGGCACGTGTCGAATGGAGATGGTATGGAACATGCCGATGACCCCCTGTACTTTTGCTAAGTATAATTGGAGAGTAGGCTCCCTTGCCTCGAACTCCCCGTTGATCTGGGAAGCCACCACCATGGAGTCAATGAGGACCTCCACATCAAATACCCCCAGCTACTTGGCCAGGCATAGTCCTGCGATCACCGCCTATACTCGGCCTGGTTGTTGGTGATGGGAAAGTGTACCACCACCGTTTGCTCGATCTTCGTTACCTGTGGTCTCTCCAAGATCACCCCACCCCCAGGGAATGCCTCCCTGAAGCACCATTTACCATCACATTCTAGGGAACTGGGTGCGTGAGTTCCGCCTCCGCCACTTCGACCACATAGTCAGCCATGAAATCGACCATTGCTTGGGCCTTGATCGAGAGACGTGGGATAAAGGAGATATGGAACTCGCTCAACTCCACCGACCACTTGGCAAACTTGCCAGAATGCTCCACCCCCTCGAAGATGTTGTGAAGGGGGTGGTCAGTCACCACTAAGATTGAATGTGCCTGGAATTAAGGCTGGAGTCTCTGAGCTGAGATGACAAGAGCAAAGGCTAGCTTCTCTAAGATGGGATACCAAAGTACTGCCTTCCTCAAGACCTAGCTTACATAATATATGGGGGGTTGCTTCTTCCCCTCCTCCCGAACCAGGACGGAGCTCAAGGCCTCTACTCCGACCCTTATATACAAAGATAGGTTCTCCCCCTCCTTTGGACCTTGGAGTAGGGGGGCCTAAGTCAACTGCCTCTTCAAAGCCTGAAATGCCTCCTCGCACTCCCTAGTTCATTCGAACTTCTGACCCCCCCTCAAAGTTTTGAAGAAGGGGGAGCACTTCTCTCCGGCCTGGGAGAGGAACCTTCTTAATCTTGCCAGCTTCCCTGTCAACTGTTGTACCTCCTTAGTGTTCCGAGGTGATCCCAACTCCATGATTACCCTCACCTTGTCAGGGTTGGGCTCTACACCTGTAGGGGTAAGGAGATGGCCTAAGAACTTTCCCCTGCTTTCCCCAAAGACACACTTTAGGGGGGTCAACCACATCTTATACTTGCGTAAGGTAGAGAAGGTCTCCTATAGGTCCTGGAGGTGAGAGTCAACGACTCGACTCTTGATCATGAGATCATCTACATACACCTCTAGGTTCCTCCCCTTCTGCTCTCGGAAGACCCTATCCATCATTTTTTGCTACGTCGCCCCTGCATTCTTTAGCCCAAAGGGCTTCATTTTATAGAAGTAACACCCATCCCCTGTGATGAAGGAGACATCCTTGATGTTTGGGGGTGCATCCTGATCTGGTGGTAACCTGAAAATTCATCTAAAAAACTCATTAAAAGAAAACCAACGGCTGATTCAACTAGCGCGTCAATCCGAGGCAAAGGATAATAGTCCTTAGGACACGATTTATTAAGTAAAGAAAAATCAACACACATTCTCCACTGACCGTCTCCCTTTTTTACCATTACTACATTAGAGACCCATCCAGGGTATTGTATCTCAGATACAAAGCCAGCCTTGAGGAGCTTGGCCACTTCCTCCCTGATTGGCTCGACTAGCTTGTCTGCAACAAACCTCTTCTTCTGCTGGATGGGGCGAGCCTCTGGGTACAAGTTGAGGCGGTGGCAGGCGACGTCCGCATCGATCCTTGACATCTCCGTAAGACGTCCACGTTCTTTTGGATGGTCTCAAACATCCTCTCCTGATCTGCCGGGGTAAGCCCCCCGCTGATGCACACCTTCTCCACCCTACCTCCGAGGGTGAGAACCTCCATCTCCACCACCTCTTTCGCAGCCTCCAGACGAGACTGCTCTCCCTATTCTCCAACATCCTCCCCTCCTGGGGCAGGAATCTCCTCCTCTACCTCCTCCACAGCCATTGACTCGACCGGCTCCTGGACTTCCTCCGCCACCTCCACCCGGGTGCGTTCATCCTCCATCTCCATCTCCACTCCTGCCTCCTGCTCCGCCTCCTCATCCTTTGCTCCGTCTCCTCGGCCCCCTGCTGCCATGAGATGGAGTTCATTGCCGTGATATAACACTCCCTTGCCACCTTGGGGTCACCCCAAACCCGGACCAGGATCCCCTCGGCGTTGAACTTTAGGCATTGGTGGAAGGATGACGAAACACAACGGAAGGAACTGATGAGGGGTTGCCTGAAGATGGCATTGTAGCTGCTGGGGCGTCCACAATGACGAACCTGCAGGTGCGGGACTGCCCCCCCAGAGTGACATGGAGGCCCACTCCTCCTTCTACCTCCTTCCTCTCCCCCGAGAACCCAAACAAGGGTCCATCTTAGGCCAGCACCCTCTTGGCCTCTACCTTCATCGCGTTGAACGCCTTCTTGAAGATGACATTGACCGAGCTCCCGTTGTCGATAAGGATTCGGGAGACGGTGAAGTTCTCGACCGCTGTCTGGATGACCAATGCATCGTAGAAAGGGTCCTCATGATCTGACATATCCTTCCTTGAGAAGGTGATCTTCTCCTCCGGGGGTGGGGTCTAGGATGTGGAGTCAACGCTCCAGCGATATATAGTGTGGAGAATTTCCTTACGGGAAGCCTCGACCCCCCCCCCCATGGATCACTACGATCTCTCCCCGAGCCCCAACATCTGCCCGATCCTCACACCTGTCCTCCTCCGCCCAAGGTAGGACTTCTTCGATCCGCACTTCCTAGCGGTCTTGCTGTTGCTGCTGTTCCCTGTTTCCTCTTATCTCAAGGAACTCCGGGCACATGGCTGTGACGTGCCCCTCCTCTTGATGGAAGTCATAGTAGGGCAACTCCACCCTAACCTCTCTTCTCCTCCTTCACGCCACTCTCCTCTTCTCCCCCATGGCTATAGCCATAACCTGATTCTGGTCGGGGAGAGGTGGTCTCTGACCCTGCCTCCCGCCTGGGGGGTAAAATTGGCCCTGACACCCCCTAACGATTGTCTCCCCCATGGAAAACTCTCCGCGGCCCCTGGTCTTGCCACTCTGGCCTCCAACCTAGCTGATGGTTCGGCTCCTGGAGCCCCCACCCGGCCTGCTGCTGCTGTTCCCTCTGCCGGGGTTCAGCTCTTCTCTCCTCCTGATCTCTACCACCTCTTTGCCTCTATTCTTCCGTGGCCTACCTAGCCAGCTTCCGAGAAAACTCCGGGTTCGACGCATCCCCGTCGACTTCTCTCTCCACCCTCTCCATTAGCTCCTCGTAGGAAAGGGGCAACACCATCTTCAGTTCCATTCTGAAGAAACCCTACTGCAGCCCCAGGGTGAAGGCCATCATCAGGGTGTGACTCGACATCTCTTGGACCTGGGTCACCTCCTCCTGGAACTGGTCGACGTAACTCCCCAGTTTCTCGTTCACCCCCTACTTGATTTTGAATAGGGACTCCGAATCCTTCTTCCTCCTCTTAGAGGTGGTGAACCTCAACATGAACCCCCAGCGCAGGTCCTCGAAACAGTAAATGGAGCTGGCTGGTAGCTGGTGAAACCACTCTCTAGGCTTCTCCTTGAGAGTGATGGCGAAGAGCCTGCACTTGAACCCATCCGACATCTGTCGGATCGAGACCATGCCCTCAAACCACTGGACGTGTTGGACCGGGTCTCCATTCCCGATGTAGTAGGACTTCTCGGGCTCCCTGAACCCCTCTAGAATCAGGGCAGAAGAAACTAGCTTGCTGAAGGAGCTGCCTCCCCCAGCTGGGTGAGCTGGAGAGTCTCGTACCCCCATCTCGTCGAACCTACCGCCGCTTGCCGAGCCCGGGAAGAGTACTCGCCGGGGGAGCTAGCCGCCTCTCCCTTCCTCTACAACCTCTTTCCCAGCTCGCCTGCCGGGAGCGTCCTCGCCATGGGCCGGGACTGCGAGCACTGGTGCCGCTAGAGTCAAGCACTCGATACGCGCGCCGAGTGTGAACCTGACGAGGCCAAGCACCTCTCGCCTGAAATCTTCGAACATCCCCACCGTGGCGAGAGGCGAGGGGTGCCGATTCGGACCTATCCGAGCCCTGTCCTTCTCCTCCCATCATCTGTCCTGCTGAAGGTTTTCTGTGCTGACCACGCTCCACGCTCACTGCACCAGAATGTTAAAACCGAAAAATTGGTCTCTGTGGAGTTCACCCTTTGGGAAGGGGTGATCGCGCACCTACTTCCCTCCTGCAAGCAAAATGACAAGGAAAAAGAACAAGGAACTGACCCAAGGTCTCAATGCGGAGGTCCCACCACACACCCGAAAGTTCTTAGAGCGCTTCACCTCCCTAGCCAAGAGCCGAGCTAAGGCAACCTCAGAAAGCGCTAGAAGACTGGGAGACAAGTAAGCATGCCTTCTGAGGTTCCCCTTTAGTCCTATTTATAGATTTCTGAAAAACGGCCTGCAAATAGTCAACATCCGCTGTTCTGAACAACTATGTGCAACCCAATTGGGTCTGCCAATAGCGTAACTCTACTGTTCTAACCATCTATGGGAAGGCCAGTGGAGGCAAAATAGTAAAAACACTTCACAGATCACTGGGCGAGTAGCCCTCAACAACCTCTGCTTCGGCCTTTGGCGAGTATGGGCCCGGCCTGCCCTGCTCGCATGCCGCGAGTTCGTTGAGCGGTCAGAACTCGGCGAGTGGCCCAGAGCTCGACGAACGGCCAGAGCTCAACGAACGGCCCAGAGCTCGACGAATGGCCAGAGCTCGACAAACAGCCCAGATCTCGACGAACGACCCAAAGCTCAACGAACGGCCTAGAGCTCAACGAACGGCCTGAGCTCGACGAATGGCCCAGGGCTCAACGAACGGCGCAGAGCTCGACGAACGGGGCTTTGCGAGTGCAAGCTCTCCCCTCTCAAACCTTCAAGGGTGAGTGCGAGCCGGCGGATGCCGAGATGTCCCTCAACGCAAAGAGCAAGAAGCGTTGATAGAACTCATCTCACTCGACGCCTAGGCTGAAGGATTTAGTTAACTCGCCCCACTCGACGGCGCGACTGAAGGCGTTTAGTGAGCTCTCCTTACTCGACGCCACGGCTAGAGGCATTGAGTGATCTCGCCTCACCTAATGCCACGGCTGGGGGCGTCGAGTGAGCTCGCCTCACACGATGCCTCGGACCTAGCTCGCCTGGGTCTTGGGCTGAACTTGGACAGTCTAGCTCCTTCCGACCCCACTCGCCGGATACGGGGTTGTACAACTATCAACCCTCTACCTTCCATCGAGATCTTTGAAGCTTCTCCAAAACTAACCTCACCAACATTTGATTCAAGGTTAGTGAACAACTATTTCTCCCCACACATGTGGTTGCTTGCTCCCGTGTCCAAGTACCACACCTCATTCCTGCCTCCTTTAGCTCCTATGTAAGTCAAGAACATCATTAGATCACCACCAGTGTTGCTTGATTCTACATAGTGGTTGGTCTCTTCTCTCTTCCTCGGAGCCCAATAGTCATAGCTCATATGCCCAAAACAGTTACAGTTGTAACACTGTACTTGGGACATATCACCTCGACCTCTTCCTCAGCCTCTTCCTCTTCCTTCTTGCCTCCCTCCTTGAGGTTGCTTCGCCTCTCTCTGGTGGTATTGATTTCTTCCTCCTCTTATTCCTCTACGTCTTCCTCGGTAGCCTCGGCCTCGCTGGCCTCCCCCTCTTCCATATCCCTCTCCAAAGTTCATCTGGGTTTGGAGCGCCTTACCCGAGCTACTTGACTCTTCATCATCTTGCAGCATGCGGTACTCATGGGCTTGTTGGGAGCCAACAAGCTTATCCACGAAATCTGGGTGAGATCCTTTGATTCTTCAATCGCCACCACAATGTAGCGGAACTTCTTTGACATAGAACGCAATAGCTTCTCCATGAAGATTACATCATCTATCATCTCTCTGTTGCGTTTCATCTCATTTGTGAGCGTCCGCAGACGAGTCACATAATCCCCAACCTTCTCAGAGCTCTACATATTCAACACTTCATACTTTGCTTGAAGGGACTGCATCTTCACCTTCTTGGCCTTATCAACTCCTTGCATGGAGCGTTGCAATACCTCCCATGCCTCCTTCGAACTTCTCGCGTCTGAGATTTTCTCAAAAGTCACCTCATTGACACCTTGGTATAGCAAGAACAATGCCTTCTTGTCTCTCTTCTTTGACTCTCTCAATACCGTCTTTTGTGCGTTAGTCAACGCCGCCACTGCTTCTGCAGTAAGATCCTTGTAGCTGTCCTCGATTATCTCCCATAACTCCTTCGAGGCGAGTAACACCCTTATCTAGATACTACAGTTCCCATAGTTAGTCTTCATCAACTTGGGGACTTGCCCCGACATGGCACTTCCCATCTCCATCTCCAATGGTCACTAACCCTTCCGAGCGACTTCCAGGGTTCGCAACCTCCCTCTGATACCACTTGTTGGAAACGTTGATAGACACACACACACAACTTGGGAACTACAAGCTTGACTCACAAACAAGATACAACCCAACACCACCACTTCAAAACAAAAAATTGTCGGCGAGAAAGCTTCCCGGCGAGACCATTCAAGAACAAACGGCGAGAGGCCTCTCCCGCGGGATCCTCATTTACTGCCAATGAGATGCGCCTTCTCACTGCCGGTGAGATGCACCTTCTCACTATCGGCGAGATGCACCTAGGAGAGATGGTTACTGGCGAGTAGCTACAGGCGGGATGCCACTTGCTGGCAAAAAACCGGCGAGACAACCGCGAGACGATGGTGGGCGAGATCCACCTACGAGATGGGTAAGCCAACGAGATCACCACCAAGCGAGCTGCTCGTAATCTCTTTATGGACGCGAGCTGCTTGGGTAGTTGCAGCTGCGAGCTGCTTCCGACGAGTGCTGCGTCGAGCAGCGAATGCTCCTGTGGCCTGCTTCAGGCAGGAGTGGTGCCGACGAGCTGCGAGTTCATGCGGGATCAAATTCCGAAATTGAGCAAAACTCCAGGCGCTACAGCGTTGCACTCGGGAAGGAAGAATAATTGTCTATTCTATCATTTTCACAAATAGAACTACAACCATGCCATTATATAGGAAAGTACAACCAATAAAAAAACAGACACGTGACCCCCCCCCCCCCCCCCCCGCATTAAATATTGAGCTAAACAGAGATGGAGTAAGCTCAAGAGGCCTTTCCGTACAGAATAAAGAAGTGCAAATTCAAGAAGTGCCAGGTGGAGAAGTACAAGGTGAAATAGTGGCTGCCATGGCGTGATCTGCAAAGCAAAGAAGAAGAAGGCGTCAACAAAAAGATGCGCCGCTTCAGAAGAAAGAGTCGCGCTCTAATCCAAAGAGATGCGTATAGTGTCTTTTGTTTTAGTATTTATAGAAGCCAAGTGTTTAGGCTTAACAACAGTTAATTAAGTTATTATTTTGTAATCATTTTATTCAGCAATATCAAAGCAACTTTTTTGGCCCATTGAAATCCCACCGAGTGGCGTGAGGGGAGAGTCTGGCTGTTGACAAGTCAATAACAATATTTCTTCCATTTTTATCAACAGTGGGTATCAGAGCTATTTGGTTCAGATCTGTTGGATCCCTAGTTGGATTTGGGCTAGGTTCACTAAATTAGGTTGAGTTTGACCCACATTGTATATCCAGGGTCAAGTACTTGAGTCCTAGAATTTAGGCTAGTCATTAGGTTTAACCTTCATGGACCAACCAGCAGAGGACTTCAGTAGACTAAGACTTAGAAGATTCAGATATCAAAATGATCAGTTTGAAATTCTTCGAACTCAACTCGTCGATCGTCGATCTCAGATCGACGAACTCAGAGTTATTTCTCTGAGTTGAGCTCGACGATATTCGAGCTCAGGACGACGATCTATTCTTTCAGATAGATTCTCAGCTCGACGAACTTAGAGCGCAGAATTGGCAAGTTATTTACAGAATGCAGTTCGCAGAGCTCAGGTCGACGAATTCTGTTCTGAGGTCGACGATTTTTGTCCCGAGCCAGAATGAGAAGTTTTCCTTACTTCTGTCCCTTATTTATTATATTATTTAGCAGTAATTTCCTTAGTAATTAATGCTTATATTCTCCAGAATATAGCCATTATTGACAGTATTAATTATGGTCTTCATCAGGCTTATTACTTGCTTATTTTAATAGGACAGTTGGGTAAACTCATTTAAAACAAATATTCCAGCCGTTTCATTCTCCAGATGAGTCAGCAATTAATGCTTGGATTTCAAATCTCAAAGGAGAATATTGGACAGCAGAATATAAAAGAGATTTTCTCTTTTTAGACGGTAAGAAGAATCACTGCGCACACACAGACCAGATAGTACTGAGTATACAGAGAAGAGATATAGAACAACAACATACATAACTCTCTCTCTCTCTCTGTGCAGAAAACATCTGTTTTCTCCCTTGATCTTTATGAAGATTGAAGAAGAACAACCATCAAATATCAAGAATCTTCTTCTACTTCAACTCCAGGAACATTCAAGGACAACAACTTTGAATTATTCAGAAAGTTCCAGGATCTTTCAAGATAAGGTTGAAGACCTGCACCCTGAGCAAGGCTCTAAGTTTCTGAACTATTTCTACATTTCAGAAGGAGTCTTGACAAACAACAAATCTACTAGTCTTCTCTATTGTATAGAGAAAAGAGAATACATCATCACCTCCCTCACCTCCTGTATAAAGGGTTTATTAACTCCCTTCAAAAGTTTATTGTTTGTTTTTGGGCACCTTATCAAAAACCTAAAGGGTTGTGGGATCTTCCTGAAAATAGATCTTGTGGTGACAGTCACCTGATCAAAAACCTGATAGTGGATTCCTGTCAGGGTGGTAGAAGAGTGGATGTACCCAGTTTGGGGAACCACTATAAAATTCTTGTGTTGTCTGTGTGTGATCATTTTCTTTCTTGTTCTTGCTGTGCTGTGATAGATTAGCTTAGCATGTTTTCATTTCCTTTCTATATTACTATTGGTATCACTTATTTTACTCTGATAAACTTTAAAACAACCAAAAGTTTTAATTACTCTATTCACCCCCCTCTAGAGTAAATCAGGTCTAACCTCTATCTTTCAATTGGTATCAGAGGGGTGTTCCTTTGGTTGTACAAGCTAACACTTGAACCAAAAGATCCTTATTAGATCTGATTTCTTTCTCCTAGTTTTTTTTTGTTTTATATCATAACACAGAACAAAGATTATGCAAGCACCAGACCTTCAGCTGTAACTTGAATAAGTTTGCTATCTGGAAGGCAAGAATCAAGTTATACATGAACTCTATTGATGAAGATATTTTTAATTCTATTTTGACAGGACCATTAACTCTAGTGGCTATAACTACTACAAGTTCTAGCACTCATGATGTTCCACCACCTGAGTGGACAGATGCTCAAAAGAAGGCAAAAATAGCTGATGCCAAGGCCATTAATATTCTGTCTCAGACAATGTCTGATGACATTTTCAAGAAGGTGGAAGAGTGCACAACAACCAAGGCTATCTGGGATTCTCTTAACCAGATGGTTGTTGGTTCAGCAGATGAGAGAAAGGATAAGAGATCCAATCTCATCTCACAATATGAAAACTTCAAGAAGGATGAGTCAGAGTCTGTAAGTGATATGTACAACAGACTAAGCTCAATCATCAATGAGCTGAAGAATCTAGACAAGGACATCACCCTTACAGAAGTCAATGACAAAATCCTCACGTGCTTCCCTAGCTCATGGGATTCTAGAATCTGACCAATCAAGGAAGCAAGAAGTCTGAATGAGATTTCCACTGAATCTTTACTTGGAAAGCTCAAGTCCTATGAACAATTTATAAAGACTAGAGAAGCTGCTGAGCAGAAGACTCCCTCATCAGCAAGAAAGGAGCAAAGCATTGCATTCAAAGCATCTGAAGAATCAGAAGCTCCAACAGCTAGTGAAGAATTTCTGAGTCTCTTAGCCAAGAGATTTTACAAGATGGGCAAGAGGGATTTCAGAAGAAAGTCATTTAGGCAAGATGACAAGCCAAGGTATGATAGGACACCAACTAAAGAAGTTGTCTGCTTTGGTTGCAGGAAGCCTGGACACTTCATCTCAGAGTGTCCAGAGAACCAAAAGAAGGAGAGAAGAAGAGAAAAAGAAACCAGGAAGCAACACTACAACAAGCCCTCCTCCAGCAAGCATAAGAGAAATGAGAAAGGCTTTGTGACTGAGACTTGGACTGAAACTGAAAATGAATCTTCATCTTCCAGCTACAGTGAAGATGAAGAGGAAGCAAAGGCAAAAGAAGTGTGTCTGATGGCCATCAATGCTTCAGTCAGCTATTCAGAAGCAGAAGATGACAAGTCAGAGGGTGAAGACTCTTAATCTGAGGAAGATCAGGTACTATCTTCCTTTGACTTCAATTCAGATAATTTTAGAACTGAATTCAAATCTTTATGCATTGATTTAATTAATCCTAAAAAAGAGATTAAACAACTTAGAGAAAAACTATCAGAAAAAAATAATTTCATTTCTAAAAATATCAAATTAAAAGATGAAATAACTCTAGCTATTGAACAGATTATATCATTAAAAACTGAATTAGCTGAGGCTAGGAAACTTGACGAATCCCTAAATGGGAGAAGTATCAAGCTGATGGACATCACAAGAACAGTGAATGCCAGGCTTAATGGCAAGCTGGGCTTGGGTGCTTCATCAAGCCAACCCCCACTGATTCAGTAAAATATTCTAACAACTCCAATAAAATTTGTTTCTGAAAAAGACAAGGAAAAGATAGATGATAATCATGTTAACCAAACAGAATTAAAACAAAAGAATAAGAAAATGAGAAAGAATAAGAAAAATCCTAACTATAACTATGTTCAGCAGATTTCGTCGAACTCAGATAGACGAAATATGTACAGTTCGTCAAACTCAAGTAGACGAACTCCGAACGCAAACTTTTACTATAATTATTCTCTGAACTGCGATCGACGAAACCAGTATGGTTCGTCGACCCGAGATCGACGATATTGGGGCCCAGAAAATGAATATTTTCATTCTCTGAGTGGAGTTCGACGAACTCATCCCCATTCGTCGACCTCAGATCGACGAACTTACCAGAATTCATCGACCCCAGTTCATAATAACAGAAACTTTAATTCTAATAGAACACTTAATCAACCAGGACAATATTTTAATCCTTTTAATTAGTGGATAATTCCACCTATAGGATTTTCATCCCTTAGGTTATTAAAGTCAACCTGAATACTCATACATTTCCATTGTTAATTATGTAAATAAACAAGGACCCATGGTGACCTGGGTCAAGAATAGCTAATCTATTTTATTGCAGGTGAAATACTATCCCACCACAGAGCAATAGTGGTATCTGAATAGTGGATGTTCAAAGCATATGACTGGAAATAAGGACAACTTAATCAACTATAAGTCAAAGCTAGGACCCAAAGTAATATTTGGTGATTCCAATTGTGGCCAGACTGAAGGATATGGAAAGGTCAAAATTGGAGTAGTCACCTTCAGGAAAGTTGCTTATGTAAGTGGACTGAAGAACAACCTTATATCCATAAGTCAATTATGTGATGAAAGGTTTCATGTATCATTTAACAAAACTTCATGTATTATTATTTCAGTAGATATCGAAGTAGTGTTAACTAGTACTAGAGTAGATGTTGAAGTAGGAGACCGAGCGGTTTGGCGGTCTATGCTTGGCGGGTTGATGACCGCGCGGTCTATCTCCAGCGGTTTGATATCCAGACTATTGCTGTTTGCTGTCCCAGCGGTCTAGCAGTCTCTTACCGCAGCTTGTTCTCTTCCTTCTGGTGTTGCCGAGTGATTAGCCTCTTTGTCTAATCGCGCGGTCTGATCGATCTATTTATGTCTAGCCGCTCAGCTCTGTAATTTTTTTAGTCCTGCATTGTTTATTTGTACTCTCTCCACTCTCCTCCATTCTATAAAAGGGAGGTCATACCTTTGTAAATCTTATCTTTTTGGATAATAAAACTTTCAATTATTCAAGTTCTAGCTTTTTTTTAGTCGCCTGTTCGCTACTTTTACATGGTATCAGAGGAAACGCTCGAATCCTCCTGATTCCTTTGACCCTTCTGTCTGCGCGGCTTCGGTCTTTGTTCGCCCGGATACCTGTCTGTTTGTGCGGCTTCTTTGCCTTGTCGCTGCCCTGTTTGCGCGACTTCCTTCCCTCTTTTCTGCGTCCGGTTTTCGTGGCCTCTCTGCTTCCCTTTCGCTGACTTCTCTTCTCGTCTGCTCACACACAGTGTGTTCGCGCGACTTCTTTTCTGTTCGCGCGATCTCCTTTTCTTCTCGCGAACTTCCCAGTTCGCGCGACCTCTGTCCCTGTCCTTTGGTCTACTTCCTGGTCGTGGCCCTTTTTGCTGCTGGTGTGTTGACACCGTGACCGTTGCAGCTTCTTTTTTTTAGCCCGCTGCGGTTTTCGTGTTTTCCGTTGCAGTTTCTTCTTCGTGTCGCGGACTCCTTGTTCGTGCGACTTCCACCTTTTTTTTCTTTCTGCGCGGCATCTCTTCTTCTCGCGCGGCTTCCCGTGTTTATCTATGGCAAATTCTGATATCTCCACCCCCGTCATCTCTACCTCTACCACTCCTGTGGCTCCTCCTCGTCTTCCTCCTACTCCTTCCAGAAACCTTGGCACGGTTTCTAAACTAGTTGGTTCCAACTATCCGGATTAGAGTATTTATTTCACCTTTCTTCTTTATTCTCAGCGCAAACGTCATCACCTCACCGATGAACCCCCTCCTCCCGGGTTTGCTCAATTTGATGACTGGGATGCGAGTTATCCGCTTGTCCGCACTTGGCTGGCCAACAGTCTCTCTTATGAATGCCTTCCCGTCATCCGCCATGATGAGACGGTCAAGGCTGCCTTGCTTCACCTCGCCGCTCTCTACTCGAAGGGGGCCCAGACGTCCCGCATTTATACTGTTTATGCTGACCTTTTCACCCGCCCTTCCATGTCTCCTACTCCGGCTTATCAGCAGGTTCAGGCTCTTGGCGCAGAGATCCTCCAGACTCGCCCCTTCTCCGCGGACTTGGCCGAGCAATACAAGCACTTCCAGGAACTCCTGATTGTTTGTTATATTCTGCGACTTCCTGATTAATATGATATGATCCGCCAACAAATCTTGGGCGAGGCGAAATCTCCAACTTTGGATGCTATCGCGGCTCGCATCGCTGCTGTTACTTCGCTGCTCAAGCATCCTCTGTTGTCCTCCCCTCCTCCACAAGACTACTATGCACACCAAGCTCAGCGGGGTGGCACTAGTAGCCGCAGCCAGTCAGGCGGGCGCGGTTCGTCCAGGTTCCTTTGCTCTCACTGTGGTCGTACCAACCATTCTGTTGACCTCTGCTGGCAGAAACATCCTCATCTTCGCCCCTCTGGTGATGCATCTTCCTCAACCTCCACCTCCTTTCGGTCGTATACCTCTATAGCCACGACATCAGGTAGTGCCCACGTTGTTACCCAAGGTAAATGGCTGATTGACTCTGGTGCTACAAATCACATGACCGGCAACCCTCAAAACTTCTCTCTCCTAGAAACGCATGATCGGTTGCCCTCGGTTCTTGTTGCGGATGGTTCCGCTTCCCCGGTTGATGGGACGGGCGCGGTTCAAGTTATCCCGTCTCTTCGCTTGGCGGACACCCTCTATGTCCCGAAGTTCCCTTGCAATTTGTTATCCGTTAATAATTTATGTAAGCAACTTCAGTGCTCCGTCTTATTCACTCTAACTTCTTATTCTTTTGAGGACCCGAGAACCCAACGGATGATTGCTACTGGGACTGAGAGCGGCGGCCTCTACTTCCTCGATAACGTTCCCGCTCTGTCCTCCTTCTCCTCCTCTTCTATAGATCTGCTTCAATGACATCTTTGCCTTGGACATCCTCCCCCTCGGATTCTTCGCCAGCTTCTGCCCCACTTACCTCAGACCAGTCCTCCGCTCAACTGTGATGCGTGTCAGCTTGGAAAACATCACCTCTCCTCCTTCCTGCTAAAGCAAGGTCGTGGCTCTTCTCGTCCGTTTGATCTCATTCATTCTGATGTCTGGTGCCCTGCTCCTACCCTCACTGTTGGTCGGGGTAGTTCTTACTTTGTAACGTTTATTGATGATTTTTCTAGATGTACCTGGGTGTATCTATTAAAAGATCGCTCTGAACTATTTTCTGTATGGCAATCCTTTTATTATATGATTAAAACTCAGTTTGATGTTTCTATTAAAGACTTTCGCTCTGATAATGCTAATGAATATCTTAGTCATGAGTTTTTCTCTTTTTGTATGCAACATGGTCTTCTTCATCAGACCAGCTGTGTTTACACCTCCCAGCAAAAAGGGGTGGCGGAGCGTAAAAACCGTCAGCTCCTCGATGTCGCTCGCACTCTTATGACGCAGATGCAGGTACCTCGCTCCTACTGGGGCTATGCTATTCTCCTCGCCTGCTATCTCATCAATCGCATTCCCTCTACGGTCCTCCACAGCAAGACCCCCTTCTCCATTCTCTACCCGGGCAAGAAACCCTTTCCTCTCCCTCTTCGTATCTTTGGGTTCACGACTTTTGTGCACGCTCCTTCCGCTACCTGCGACAAGCTTTCCCCCCATTCCACCAAGTGTGTCTTTTTGGGTTACTCTACAACTCAGAAAGGCTATTGTTGCTTTGACCCCGTTCTGCGCAAGCAGTTTGTCTCCGCAGACGTGACATTCTTCAAGAATATGTTCTACTTCTCTCCTGCATCCCCTCTTCTCCCTGATGTCTCTGATTCTCCACCGTCTCCCTCCATTACCACGCCTATCGACGTATCTACTCCTACATCATCTCCTCCTCTGTCTCCTCCTCTCTCAATTCTCTCCCCTCCCCCTCTCCCTCTTCTTTGCAGCCATCTCTCTCTAGTCTAGGGTCAGCCTTCTCCTCCACGGACGCTCCGGTCACTGAGAAACGCGTCAAATTGGATCTTCCCATTGCTCATCGAAAAGGGGTGCGGGCATGTACCCAACACCCGCTTGCGGCCGTTGTTTCATATGATCGCCTTACTACTTCTCGCAGGTATTTTTCTTTGGCTATCTCGACTACTGCCACTCCTCTCACCTACCAGGAGGCTCTTGTTATTCCTCACTGGAAATCTTCCATGGATAAGGAGATTGCCACTTTTATTGGAAGGGGTACCTGGACCCTTGTTCCTCCACCAGTTGGTACTGATGTGGTTGGCTGTCGCTGGGTGTTTGTTGTGAAGTTCCGCCCAGACGGCACTGTGGATTGCTATAGAGCCCGACTGGTGTCCAAAGGCGTTACTCAGACTTATGGGGTTGATTACTTCGATACCTTCTCTCTAGTCGCTCGCCTCAGCACCATTCGAGTTCTTCTCTCTGTGGCCGTCAACAGGATTGGGCTATTTCCCACCTTGATGTCAAGAATGCTTTTTTCTATGGGGATCTTCATGAGGACGTCTACATGGAGCAACCTCCTAGGTATGTTGCTTAGGGGGAGACACGCGTATGCCGGTTGAAGAAGGCCATCTATGGCCTAAAACAGAGCCCTCAGGCGTAGTTCGACAAGTTCAGTGGCATTGTGGCTGCCATCGGCTTTGCAAGATGTTCGGCCGATCACTCCTTGTTTATTCACAAAACTGCCTCAGGATTGGTGGTTTTGGCGGTGTATGTGGATGATATTCTTCTTACTAGCGATGAACAGGCTGGGGTGGACTTGATAAAGAAACACATCCGTCAACACCTGGTCACGAAGGATATAGGCTCCCCGAAATAATTTTTGGGGATAGAAATCTCTCGGAAGCCCGACTCGTTGGTTCTTTCTCAACGGAAGTATGCTCTTGATCTTCGACGAGAGGCAGGATTGACTGGTGCCAAACCGGACCGGTGTCCCATGGCTACTGGATAAGACAAAACATGGATAGATGACTCACCTCTTCTGTCTGATATCATGAGGTACATACGTCTGGTGGGCAAACTCATTTATCTCACGGTGACCAGACCCGACATTTCCTATTTTATAGGCAAGGTTAGTCAGTTCATGCAAGCTCCTAGGAAATGTCATCTTCAGTCTGCCTAGGATATTAGAGTATGTTAAAGACGCACCAGGAAAAGGGCTACTCTTTCAGAAGAATGGTCATCTGAGGGTTGAGGCCTACTCAAATTCAAGCTATGCAAATGATAAAGGTGACCACAAATCTACATCTGGTTTTTGCACATTTGTTGGAGGAAATCTTGTGAGCTGAAAGAGCAAGAAATAGTTTGTTGTCTCCAGATCCAGTGCAGAAGCCGAATATCGGAGAATGGCGTCAACCACCTATGAGTTAAAATGGTTGCGTGCTCTCATGCTTGACTTAGGAGAGGTCTATGACTATCCTCTTTCTATGTTTTGTGACAACAAGACCGCCATATACATATCCAGAAATCCGGTCTTCCATGAGAGAACGAAACATATAGAAGTCGACTGCCAATTCATTCCGGAAGAGGTCTTAAAGAAAAAGATTTGTACTCCTTTTGGAACCTCCGACAAAGAGTTGGAGGATATCTTCACCAAGCCGATTTCTACTTCCTTCTTCCACATTTGTGACAAGCTGGGCATGATTGATATCTATGCTCCATCTTGAGGGGGAGAGTTAAAGTAGGAGACCGAGCGGTCTGGCGGTCTATGCTTGGCAGGTTGATGACCGCGCAGTCTGGCGGTCTCTCTCCAGCAGTTTGATATCCAGACTGTTGATGTTTGCTGCCCGAGCGGTCTAGCGGTCTCCTACCGCGGCTTGTTCTCTTCCTTCTGGTGTTGCTGAGCGGTTAGCCTCTTTGTGTAACCGTGCGGTCTGATCGGTCTGTTTATCAAGCCACTCAGCTCTTTAAATTTTTTAGTCCCACATTGTTTATTTGTACTCTCTCCACTCTCCTCCATTCTATAAAAGGGAGGTCATACCTTTGTAAATCTTATCTTTTTGGATAATAAAACTTTCAATTATTCAAGTTCTGGCTTGTTTTTAGCTGCCTGTCTAACCGTGCGGTCTGATCGGTCTGTTTATCAAGCCGCTCAGCTTTGTAAATTTTTTAGTCCCATATTGTTTATTTGTACTCTCTCCACTCTCCTCCATTCTATAAAAGGGAGGCCATACCTTTGTAAATCTTATCTTTTTGGATAATAAAACTTTCAATTATTCAAGTTCTGGCTTGTTTTTAGCCACCTGTTCGCTACTTTTACAGTAGGTAATATCTATGTAGTTTACTTTAGGTCTCCTAAAACTGAAATTTGCCTATTTAATCAAACTAGTAACAATAATGAACTTTGGCATAGGAGATTATGTCATGTAAACCTGAAAAATATTGCTAAACTTTCTAGTACAACCTTGTTAGAGGATTGCCTTCTTGCCCCTACAAGAAGGAAAGCCTTTGTAGGGTTTTTCAATTAGGCAAGCAAACTAAAAATAGCTTTAAGTCACTTAATAAGAGTGATTCACCTAGGATACTGTACTTGCTCCATATGGATCTTTTTGGACCCATTGTTGTACAGAGCCTTGTAGGGAAGTCTTATACCTTTGTAATTGTTGATGACTTCTCAAGGTTCACTTGGGTGTTCTTCTTGAGAAACAAGTCAGATAACTTTAAGGTTCTTACAGATTTTCTTAAGAGCATAAGGATTGAGTACTCTACTCAAGTTGCATTGGCCAGAAGTTATCATGGTACTAAGTTTATGTCTCTTCCCATGCAAGAATTCTGTGATAAGGAAGGTATTAGGCATTGCTTCTCTGCTCTTAGAACTCCTCAACAAAATGGGGTAGCTGAAAGAAAAAATAGAACAATCATTGAAGCTGCAAGCACATTAATTGCAGATGCTCACTTGCCCCTATCCTTTTGGGTAGAGGCTGTGAGCACATCAAACTATGTCTTGAATAGAAGTTTGATTCATAAGCTTAATTGCAAGACCCCCTATGAACTACTCAAAGGTAAGAAACCTAAAGTAGATTATTTTAGAGTCTTTGGTTGTATTTGTTACATTCATAATAACAACAAGAAATACATTAGAAAGTTTGAAGCCAAGGCTGGAATTGGAATTTTTCTTGGATATTTCTAAGTAAGCAAGGCTTAGAGTCTATAATAAATCATCTATGAAAATGGAAGAGTCTATTCATATTTCTTTTGATGAGACTAATATGTTTTACAAGGAGAAGATAACTTCTACCAGTGAGAATTTGCAGGAACCTCACCTGTGTGAGAAGTTGGATGAATTAACCCTCACCAATGAGGCTGTTACACATCCTTCTCCATAAGTTGCTGAAGAAAGTGAAGATGATGTCACTGAACTCAGTGAAGAGCCAACAACAGCCATAATTCAACAAGAGGAATTAATCCCCCAAGCTGTTGCTCAACTAACTCCTCCTACTGAGATAGTCACACCTAGAGATCACCCTGTATCTCAAGTGATTGGAGACATATCAGTAGGTGTGTAGACAAGCCATCAACTCCATTAGGACATGATGCATGCCTGCTTCATATCTCAAACTGAGCCCCAATCCATTAAAGACGCTGAGCAAGATCCACACTGGATCATTGCAATGCAAGAGGAGCTCAACCAGTTTGAGAGATGTAGAGTTTGAGATTTAGTTCCAAGACCCAAAGACTACCCAATCATTGGAACTAAATGAGTATTTAGAAATAAACTAGATACTCAAGGTACTATCATCAGGAACAAAGCCAGATTAGTTGCTCAAGGCTACAAACAAGAGGAAGGCATAGATTATGACCAAACATTTGCCCCTGTTGCAAGGTTAGAAGTAATAAGGATATTTCTAGCTTATGCAGCCTACAAGAAGTTCACAGTATACCAAATGGATGTCAAGAGTGCATTCCTTAATGGTGAACTCAAAGAAGAGGTCTATGTAGAACAACCACCAGGTTTTATCTCTTCATCTCATACCTCTCATATTTTTAAATTGCATAAGGCTCTCTATGGTCTAAATCAAGCTCCAAGAGCTTGGTATGAAACCTTAGCTAGCTTTCTCTTAGAGCATAAATTTTTTAGAGGCATAGTAGATAAGACTTTATTTATCAAGCATCATCATGATAAAATCTTGTTAGTACAAATATATGTAGATGACATTATATTTGGTTTTATTGATTACAAACTATGCAAAAGGTTCTCCAACCTTATGCATTCTAAGTTTTAAATGAGTAGTATGGGTGAGCTCTCCTACTTCCTTGGTCTCCAAGTGAAGCAGTCCCCTGATGGCATCTTCATATCCCAATCCATGTATGCTAAGGAGCTGATAAAAAGGTTTGGGATGGCTGATGCTTCAGCTAAGAAAACATCTATGGCTACAAATGTTGTGATTGATTCTGATGAACATGAGAAACCTATAGATTAGAAACTATATAGGGCCATTGTTGGGTCCCTGTTATATCTCACAGCAAGTAGGCCAGATATTTTGTTTGCTACCTGTCTTTGTGCTAGGTTCCAGGTGAACCCTAAAGAATCTCACCTTGTTTTATTAAAAAGAATTTTAAGATATATAAAGAGTTGCCCTAATTTAGGACTCTGGTATCCAACTGAGTCAGAGTTTGAGTTGACTGGATACTCAGATGCTGACTTTGCTGGATGTAGAGTGGATAGAAAAAGAACTTCAGGGACATGTTAGTTCCTTGGTGCTAGGCTAGTGTCTTGGTTTTGCAAGAAGTAAATATTTGTGTCTACTTCAATAGCAGAAGCTGAGTACATAGCAGCTGACAGTTGTTGTTCACAGATGCTGTGGATTCAAAACCAACTCCTAGATTATGGTTTCAACTTAAATAATTCAGCCTTACTTTATGATAATACAAGTGCAATTTCCATTGCACATAATCTAGTGCATCATAGTAGAACTAAGCATATAGAAATAAAACATCATTTCATTAGAGATTGTGTTGACAAAAAGAAAATTAATCTTGTCTACATCTACACTGATTTGCAAAGAGCAGACATCTTCACCAAACCCTTGGATGAGAGGAACCATCTGTTCTTTATGAATCAGCTAGGTATGATCAATGAAGAAGCATTAATTTAATTTCTGTCTATGGTCGAAGAATTTGTCACAGTTTGTCGAACGGAGATCGACGATCTGAACACATTTCTTGAGAAAATTCGTCGACCTGAGATCGACGAACTCTCTGTGTGAAGTTTTATTCGTCGACCGAAGAACGACTATACTGCTTCAGAAAATTTTCATCGACCTGAGAATGACGAAAAGTTTTCCCTTCTTCAAACTAAGATCGACGAACTCTTTTGTCAATAAAATATTTCGTCGAACTCAGATCAAAGAATTTTGTTTCTTTCGCAGGACGGAGCTTGACGCTTCATATTCTAAAAATCTTATAACTAGGTTTTCTTCGAGCTCCATCCCGTACTTTCTGTTCCCCAAGCACTTGATCTTTCTGTTTTCTTTTGCAGGCGATCAATGGCAATTCCGGCGAGCTCTCTTGCTGCAATGAAATTCGACATAGGATTCGACATCGAGTTTGAGTCATTCCAGCATTCTGATTAGATCTTCTTAGATATACCGAGGTTATTCAAAGAACAACAGTTGAAGAATCTTATGACAACCAGGATTAAGATTGCTGCTACAGAAATAAGAGAATGGGTATTCACCTCCTCTACTCCAGATGCCAACACAATGACAGGAACAATATCTGGTAATCAAGTTTCTTTAACCCCCGCAGTTTTGACTGAAATTTTTGATTGATTAATGGTAAAGAAGAGTTAGAAATAGATAACTTTGAATATGATGAGATGTTTAATATAATGGGTCACACTAGATAGAACCCTAATAAGCTGTTAAAGAAACAATTATCTTTTAAATATAAAATTTTAGCTGATGTGGTGGGCAAGGTATTGCTGGGCAAGCATACTGCCCATGATTATATTACCAGGAAACAGTTTCTAGTAATGTATGTTGTTGTAAATAAGAAGCCAGTAAATTGGGCTAAGATACTGTTTGATTAAATTAAGAAGAAGAACTGTAAGAAGGAAGTGTGTTTTGGAAGGATCCTTGGAATCTTCCTACAGGAAAAGGCTACTGAATCTCTGGTCTCACAGACCATATTCATTAATTCCTCCAAAAGGCTAACATGTGCCTTATTTGGAATGTGGGAGAGGACTATCTCAAAGCCTTCCAAGGCTTATTCCTCTTCCAGAGCATCTGAGGATAACGGAGTTGTAACAGCTGATCCCCCACCCCCTGAAGATGTCCCCTCCATCAGCATTCTATCCACCCAGATTACAACACCTCCATCTCAACAACCTACTCCTCCACAAATTTCAATTCCATCTTCAACCCTCTAACAACCATCCACATTTCAAGCTCACATTCCAACACCACCTACATCTCCAGTACATCAACCAACACCAATTCAATCTCCTAAACATCAACCCACTCTAGTTCAATCTCCAGTACATCACCCAACACCTCCTCAATCCCCATTACCCCAACATCTAGATGACATCCCCCTCCACAACATCACATCCATAACAACTTTTGATCTGCTATCATCTCCCATCAATCTCCTTCACCTCATGATGAGCCCATGCCAGACACCACTCCTTTCCCCTCATCATCCATCTTCCATCCTTCTGTATCAACTCAGACACCTTCTGAGTTTATGCAAATGGATTCTCCTTCCATTCCCTCCCTTCTTGAACTCCTCACTCCCCTTCTTAAACATCTTATAGCAGAGGCCATTAAACCTCTTGCCGAATCTATCTCATCCCTATCTGCCATCATTTCTACTACCTTACTGTCCCTTCTTCTGGGGGCCTTATTTCAGAACCCTCTGAAGCTAGGCAGGGGGAGATATCCAGTGAAGAAGCTCCAGTCTCCTCTCCTCCAGCAGCAGCACAAGCAGTTTTGTAGAGCTAGCAGATGCAGATGCAGATGTAGATGTATATATGATTACAGAGGCTGAGACAGTTGATTTTGATATGTTATGTACAGATGAACAGGTTGTTCTGCCAGAAGTGTTGACTGTTGGTGATTGTTGTGTCAATCCCACAATAGATATTTTCAGTTTGTTACATTCTTTTAATACAACCTACTTAAATTATCTTCCAACAGTTTGCCCAAAGCCATCTTTTGTTATTGTTTGTTATACTTCACCTATAAGTCCTGCAGTTGTTAAACAACTAAAGGCAAGTTTTGCAGATTCTGTAATATTAGTTGCTGAGGAGGTTTACAGTCCTCCTCCTCGCATGTGGGCTGAGTCACCAATGCCAGACCTGGATGCATTTTTGTTTGCTGATTTAGAAGTAAAAGATTATCAGATGGCTACTGAAATTGATGCTCCTGAAGTTACTGAACCTCAAGTGCTTCCTCAAGCTGAGAAGCAAATCTCAAAGGAAGCCTTGAAGAAAATAGATGCTTTATATGACAACCCTCCAGAATCCTCTGATGATGATGATGAAGATTCTGATGACTCTGATGATCCAAAAGCTAAAAAGAAGCTTGCTAAGAAAAGGAAAGTTGTTCCAAAAGGTGCTCCTAAACCAAACCCTACCCATGATACTCCTTATTATATACTGCATAATATTACTCCTTATCAGGGTATGCCATAATGGATGTGGTTATCAAAGAATGAGCAAAAAGAAAGGAAGAAGAGGAGAAGGTACATGTCTCCTCCTAAGCAATTCAGGAAAGACCCTCCTCCTCCTCCATCTTCTAGGGCCTCTGGAAGTGCATCTCAAAGATCAGCACCTATTACTAAAACCTATCAGAGACAATCCAAGCCAGGCAGCAGCCAATAGTCCTCTCAAAGCAAGCCTCCTCTAGCTACAGATAAGAGAAGTACTTTAATTTCTATTGATGATTCACAGAAGGACTCTAGTCCTATAAGGCCAGGATCTCCACCTATTCCTTTTGTAGATCAAGAACAGGAAACATCTGCAAAAATGGCCAGGTTTCATGAGCTGATAGGACTTTCTCAGGTCAACAAAGCTAAAGCTGAAGGAAAAGATCCTTCCCAATACTCAACTATGTCATCATATAGAAAAGAAGAACTCAAGAGGTATGCTAAAGCTAAAAGGTTTTTTAATGTTGATGATTATATGAGCTTACATCTAGAAGTAGTAGTGCCAAGAGCCACCTCATGCAATATAATTTGATCACCAGATATGACCACGACAAAAAGAGAAGCTGCTAATCCAAAAAGAGAGATTATGTTAAAAAATCCTTCTGATAAAGCTGAAAAGGAGAAGCCAAAGAAGAACAAGTGACTATTGTGTTTAACTCTTATTTTCTGAACTCTATTTGTTTAATCATGAAACACTTATTGTAAATATATGCTGAATGTATTTATTCATGCCAGATATATGTTTTTATGCTTTATGATTGTTTTTTTTATTTGTATTAGTGACCTAACTCAAATAGGGGGAGATTGTTGGATCCCTAGTTGGATTTGGGCTAGATTCATTAAATTAGATTAAGTTTGACCCATATTGTATAGCCAGGGTCAAGTCCTTGAGTCCTAGAGTTTAGGTTAGTCATTAGGTTCAACCTTCATGGACCAGCTAGCAGAAAACTTTAGTAGACTCAGACTTAGAAGATTCAGAGATCAAAATGATCAGTTAAAAATTCTTCGAACTCAGCTCTGTTGGGTATTGCATCCACAATAACCCAGATTTGTATGAAGTCACCCTTGAACTAAAATGAATTAAGTTGTATTTGATATCCTTGTTTTAGCTGTGTGTTTACAGATTACCATTACTACGTGTAGACCAATGTCAGTCTACACTGGGTCATGAACACAGGCTTATACAGTGTAATCCCTCACTGTGTGACCCAAGGTGTTGACTCATGTGTAGCCACTCTATTGGGATACACTTCATATTCAAACCTTGGATCATGGAATGAAGATTGGACTCTTGAAGAGAAGAGAAAGATTTCTTCTAAAGTTCAGTAAATTCTCTAAGTCCACTTCTTGAGAAGTCCTCTTAGTTCTTGAGAAGTCCTTAGAGTTCTCGAGAAGCTTAGCCTCTTTGGTTCTCGAGAAGTCCAGACATGTTCAAGAATTTTTATAAGTCAAAGTTCTCGAGAAGTCTTCTTTGTTCTCGAAAAGTCTTGGCCAGTTCTCGGGAAGTCTCAACTATAGTTCTCGAGAAGTCCATCGTGTTCTTGAGAAGCTTGGCTTAAGTTCTCGAGAACTGCCATCCCTATTTCTCGAATAGTCAAAGTTGCCTCAGAAATCTCTCTTAAGTGTTAGTTCTCGTGAAGTCTCCATAGTTCTCAAGAAGTCAATTAGTTCTCGAGAATTCAGCCTTTTTGTTCTCGAGAAGTCAAGAATTCTTCTAAGCAGTATAGTTCTCGAGAAGTCCTGATAGCTCTCGAGAACTCAGTTTCTAGTTCTCGAGAACTAAAGGTATTTCTCGAGATCTGTAAGTTAATTTTTCAGAAAATTATCTTAAGTCAAAATCGGCCGGATTTTCAAATGTCTTGACGTGATTGGTCCACGTGTCGTCATTAATGTCTTTTCTAGCCATTAAGGGTAATCCTATATAAAGTCTTTTCGTTAAGACAAAACCCTAACAATTACAAGGAGCGGAATTCCGTACATTCTAAATTTCTGGATCGGCCTTCTCTTTCCAAAAGAACACGTTCTGAAGCCGCCGCCGCCGCCGCCGCTCACAAGTAGATCGATCTTTTTGCTTTCGATCCAAGAAGACTTGCAGTTCAAGGGATCATCATCTTCTCCTTGATCGAGTAGGTCAAAGCTTTCTCAGGTCAGATCGTTAAGTTTTCTTCAACCGTTTCTAAAAGAGCCGCCAATTCAAGAAGAAGACCTAGGGCTGAATTTTTCCAGATCTTAGAAATCTCTGTTTGTATTTTTTTTCCAAATCTTTTTGTTATCATTGTAGGAGATTTTCTCCGAGTGTAGGAGCGTTGCTCTCCGAGTTGTAGGAAGTTTTGTTTATCTTCCGAGTGTAGATCCATTTGGATCGAGTTTGTAGGAACTTTGTTTCGAGGCGTAGGATTGTTTTCAATCCGAGATAGTGGAGTAGCCGAGTCTAGTGATTTGCTAGATTGGTGAGGTAAAGTGGATGTACCCAAGATTGGGGAACCACTATAAATCTTCTTGTCTTTCTGTGATTGCTTTATTTCTGGTGTTAGATTGTTAAAATTTTTATTCCGCAAATAGACACACGATTCACCTATTCACCCCCCTCTAGGTGATTTAGGTTGACAACTTTACACTTTCAATTGGTATCAGAGGGAGGTTGGTCGTTTAAAGGTTAACACCTTGATCAATTTCCTCTCGAAAGTTGTCATTTAGTTATTCAAGCAATGGAGAAGGTTAAGGATTTTGCCAAGCTTCCCCTGTGCACAAAGAATAACTTTCCCATGTGGAAAGAGAGAATCAAATTTTTCATGAAAGCTGTGGACTCCCAGATCTTCATGATTGTTGAATAAGGTCCTTACGTCCCCATGACTACCTCCACTATAGATCCAACCAAGAAGGTTCCTAAGAAATTGATGGATCTAGATAAGGACGAGATTGCAATTGTCTCTTTGGACAAGAAAGCTAAAAATATTATAGCAAGTGCAGTCGATGACTCGATGCTGCAGAATCTGATTCACTACCAATTGGCTAAGGAGATGGGGAAGTCTATAATTACTCTGATGGAAGGTACTGAAGAAGTGAGGGATGATAGAAGGTCCCTACTGAACCAGAAATATGAAGCCTTCAGGCAAGGGTCAAAGGAGACCATTGCAGATACCTTTGAGAATTTCTTCAAGATAGTAAAGGACCTAAATGTGTATGGCCGAGTCTTCACTAATGGGGAGATGAATGATAAGTTTTTGAGGTCTCTCACAAAGGAATGGGACAACAAAGTCTGTGTCATCCGGGAGTTTTGCAGACTAGCTGAGACAGACCCACAGAATCTATTTGGCAAGCTGATGTCCTATGAACTGCAGATCAATTCCAGAAAAGCTGAAGAAGAGAAAATTCGCTTCTCCTCAAAAGAGAAGTCGGTTGCATTAAAGGCCGACAGTTCAAGGAAGGGCAAAGCTGCCTCACCAGCACCTGCTCAAGAAGTAAGTGAAGAGGAAAGCTCTGAGCCAAGCACCTCAGGTTCAGAACTATCTGAAGGAGAGTTCTCGTTGCTCTCTCGGCAGTTCAAGAAATTCTTGAATAAGAAGAAGCAGTGGAGAGGAAAGGATGCCTCATATAGAAGATCACGACAAGACGGTGATTAGCGAAAGAAAGGCTCGAGTAGCCATGATAGGTATAACTCGAAACATAACAAACAGATTTCTACTGACATTGCTTGCTACTGCTGCAACAAACCAGGCCACGTCATAGCTGACTGCCCCTACAAGAAGGAGGGTGGCAGAAGAGAGGAAAAGAAGTCCTTATACCACAAGAAGAGGACAGAGAAGAGCCTATTGGCCAAGAAGGGCAAGACTCTCAGCGACTCCGACTCATCTGAGTCGAGTGAAGAAGAGGAAGCCTACTTTGGGCTCATGGCTCCATCAGATGACGAACAAGAGCCCCAGTTTACTGGGGAGGTAAAATCTCACACTCCTCTCTCTGAATCTGAAAGTTCTGAGCATGATCATGAGGACAACTCTTCTGACAATGAGTCGGAACTTATGGCCTAGTACAAGGAGTTGATCATGACTTACGACAAATGTCGCCGAGTCGTGAAAACTCAGGCTAAAAAGATTAAGTCTCTAAAGACTATTGAGAGCAGCTTGAGAGAAGAAGTCGCTAAGACTGACTCTCTTCAAGAGAACTTCAATTTTGCTATTGAAGAATACAATAAAGCTCTTAAGCATCTCGACCTTAAAGAGGAAATCATCAAAGAGTTGGAAAAATAACTCGAGGCTGAGAAGAAACTTGTTGAAAGTTTCTCTAAGCCTAAGACAGTTCTTACACTCATTGCTGAATTCTCAGCTAAGGCCCAAGGAGCTGGACTAGGCCATGTTGCTGCTCCTAGTAAATCTTCTAGGAGAAACAAGGCTCAACGGAAGAATAAGGCCGCCAAGAAGGCCTTGGCCAAAGAAAAGGGAAAGCCCCTCTAGATCAAACTGTCTTTAAGAAAATCATCTTTCTAACAAACAAGTTTGATCTGGACTCGTCCTACGGTCACCTGACCAGGCCTACCTATATAGAGCCAAAGTCTCGGTACCAAGGATTGACTCGCCCTCGGAACTTTGGTGAGAGTGTCTTTAAGACACCTTATGAAGAAGTGATTCTTCAGAGCTATGGTCCTTATAATCATGGCCATAACTTCAAGAAAGCACTTAAAGTAAAGCCCGTTAGGGAAAGGCCTCCGAAGGAGAAGAAATCATGTGACTGCCATCACCATGAAGCCTCCTCCTCCAAGAGTGCTACCCCTGCTAGACCACCATCTCAAAAGGTCAAGAAGGAGTACATAAGGCAAAGATACAACCGGTTTGTCTGTTGGTGCTGTGGCAAAATTGGTCATTTTTTCATCGAATTTTTGTTTAATACCAGGAAGGTCGCTACTCCTCAAGTTGGCAACATGAGATTGACCACTCAGGATGCTAATCTTCATAGGGGGAGTGTTCTAACCCGAGACCAAGTACTCAAACATGTTTGGGTTCCTAAGGCAAATTGATCATGAATGCAGGTATGTCCGAAGGCCACCAAAATGCCAATCTGGTACTTGGACAGTTGATGCTCTCGGCACATGACTGGGACAAGAAGCCTCCTCCAAAATTTCACTCCAGTCTGCAACAGACCAAAGGTCATCTTTGGAGGTTCAGACTGAGGGATAACTAAAGGCTAAAGTATGATCACTAACGGTAGTATATCCTTTTTGGATGTAGCTTATGTGAAGGGATTGGAACACAATCTCATAAGCATAAGTCAACTATGCGACAAAGGATACATAGTTGAGTTCCACGCTGACACGTGCTTGATAAAGTATGTTGACAATATGGAAACAATTCTATCAGGCACTCGAAGCAGGAACATATTTTGTTTAAATTTCATCTGTATAGATTTTTCTACATTAGTGTGTCTTTTGGCTAAAGATAGTGCGTCTCTTGGTGACCAATGGCACAAGAGGCTAGCACATATTAATTTTAAAACTATTAATAAGTTATTCTCCCAAAACTTAGTACGTGATGCCCCAAATGTCAAGCACGTCAAAGAGAGACCTTGTCATGCATACGTAAAAGGCAAGCAAACAAGGGCTACCTTTAAAAACATAATAGGCAAACACTCTAATAGGTGTTTACACCTACTTCATATGGACTTGTTCGGTCCACTTCAAATTAGAAGCTTATGAGGTAAGGATTATACATTGGTTATTGTTGATGACTACTCACGTTTTGCGTGAGTGTTCTTTCTGAAACAGAAGTCAGATACCTTCGATATCTTTATAAATTTTGTCAGGCAGGTCCATAATGTATACAACTTTTCCATAGTCAAAATCAGAAGTGACAATAGAACGGAGTTCAAATATGGGGCCATGATAGAATTTTGTGAAAGCCTAGGTATCTCTCATGAGTTTTCCTCTCCCCGTACTCCACAGCAAAATGGAGTAGCTTAGATAAGGAATGGAACACTCATATAGGCCTACAGGACTATGTTGAGTGATGATTCACTACCAGAGTACTTCTGGGCTAAAGCCATCAACACTGCATGTCACGTGCAAAATCGTGCCCTCATAAACTAGAATCATGATAAGACACCTTATGAACTTCTAAAAGGCAGGAAACCGACTGTCTTATATTTTAGAATTTTTGGCTACAAATGCTTCGTACTTAACAATGGTAAGTATCATACTACCAAGTTTAGTGAGAAAAGTTTTGAAGGTATTTTTTTAGGATATAGTAGCCATAGTAAGACATACAAGATTTTCAATAGAAAAACTCTGGTGTAGAGGAATCCATACATATTGTATTTGATGAGACGAGCTTGCTGCAAGGCGAATCGTCTAGTGTGCTTGTTGAAGCTGCAGGTACAATGCTTAAAGAGATCAACTTGGATGAATCGACTGAAGGTAAAAATGAAAAGTTCATCAAGATCACCTCTCCAACCCCTATTGGAGAGGTAGAGGATCAAGATGAAAATATTGTCCAAGTTGATGAAGTCACTCCAGTGGCTGAAGAAGTTCTAGATGCGAGGAATTTAGAGCTCAGACATCTGAAGGATCACCCAATGGATCAGATCATAGGAGATCCCCTGGATGGTGTCAGAACTCGTCGAGGTACAACTAACGAGAATCTATATTTAAGTTTTCTCTCACAGGTTGAACCAAAGAAGTTTGAGGAAGCAAACTCAGACGCATCATGGATCTTGGCCATGGAAAAAGAATTGAATCAGTTCAAGCGCTGTAAAGTTTGGACGCTTGTTCCAATACCCAAAGGTAAGAATGTCATTGGAACAAAATGGGTCTACAAGAACAAGTTGGACGAGAATGGGATAATCATCAAGAATAAGGCCAGACTCGTCGCCAAAGGATACCGTTAAGAAGAAGGGATCGACTTCGACCAGACATACGCTCCAGTGGCAAGACTGGAGGCAATCAGGCTGTTCCTAGCTTATGCTGCACTGAAGGGGTTCACTGTCTACCAAATGGTCGTGAAGTCCGCCTTCCTAAATGGTGACATAAAGGAAGAGGTGTACGTGGAACAACCCTCAGGTTTCGTTGATCCTAATTTTCCTGAGTATGTTTATTTATTATCAAAAGCGCTGTACGGTTTGAAACAAGCTCCTCGAGCTTGGTACGAAACGCTATCTACCATTCTCCTTGAGAACAAGTTCACAAGGGGAAAGAAAGATAAGATATTATTTCTTAGGGAAATTAAAGGCAAGATTTTGCTAGTGCAAATCTTTGTCGATGACATTAGTTTTGGTTCTACAGACGACAACCTCTGCAAAAAGTTTTCTAAACTTATGCAAGGGAAGTTTGAAATGAGTAGTATGGGAGAGCTGAAGTATTTCTTAGGACTTCAGGTGAAACAATCTGAAGATGGAATTTTCATCTCTCAGACTAAGTTCACTAAGGAGTTGATTAAGAAATTCGGAATGGAGAGTGCAACCTCTATGAGAACTCCAATGGCCTCAGCTATGTCTCTGGACAAGGATGAGAAAGGGAAACCTTTTGATGAAACCAAGTACAGAAGCATAGTTGGATCCTTGCTCTACCTTACTGCCAGTAGACCAGACATAATGTTCTCTAAATGTGTTTGTGTTAGATTCAAAGTGAACGGTAAGGAATCTCACTATGCTGCTGCAAAGCGGATTTTGAGATACTTTAAATGTACACCGAATCTTGGCTTATGGTACCCAAGAAGTAATGACAGCGAACTAATTGGTTTTTCAGATGCAGACTTTGCAGGTAGCAAAGATGACAGGAAAAGCACTTCTGGGACATATCAGTTCCTAGGAAGAAGGATTATATAATGGAGCAGCAAAAAGCAAAATTGTGTCGCAATCTCAATGACCGAGTCAGAATACTTTTCTGCCGGTAGTTGTTGTGCACAGTTGCTGTGGCTCAAGAATCAGCTAGAAGATTACAATATGAAGGTCAAAGACATTCCATTGTTCTGCGACTCATCTTGTGCGATTGCAATCGCAAACAACCTAGTCTCTCACAGCCGGACAAAGCACATCAAGCTCAGATATCACTTCATCCGGGAGCAAGTGGAGCAAGGGGATGTGGATCTGCAGTATGTGCCAATAGATTGGCAAGTTACAGATATTTTCACAAAGCCGCTGGACGAGACTAAGTTCAATTTCTTCAAAACTGAACTTGGGCTGCTTAACAAAGAAGAATAGACCAAAGTGGAACAGTTCAAGGCTCAAGAATCTAGGATTCTTCAAAAAGGTCAGAAATTTCTCAAGAGGAAGGTAGCTCTCGAAAACTAAGTATACCTCTTGAAAAGTGAAGTAACAGTTCTCGAGAACTTAGACTACTTCTCGAAAACTTCTGATCAATCTCTCGAGAAGTCTATTAAGCTCTCGAAAACTATATCATACTTCTTGAAAAGTATACTGATGAGTTGTAAATATACCTATATTTTTGTATTTTAATTATGTCATTTTACTTTATTTTTGTCTTTTTTTAGTTTATTTTCTTTAATAAATTGTTTCTTTTTTGTAATTTTTTATTTTTCTAACTTAGTTTTTTGTTTTCTGAATTTTTGCAGAAAAATAATTTTCGGCCCTGTCACGCCCGTGTCACCCCCCGACACGGGCGTGTCAGGCTCTCAACTCAACCAGCCAGTAAAAATTAACAATTTCAATGTTCCGAGCCCGACACGCCCCCGTCACGCCCGTGTCCAAGCCTCGTCACGCCCGTGTCGATGTCGGCACGCAACTCTCCGTCAACCGTCAACGCTGCCGACATCGGATGCCAGCTGTCCGGGTCCAGCCCCCCTGTCACGCCCGTGACAAGCTTGTCACGCCCGTGTCCGCCACGTGGATCGCCTCGAAGTCAAGGCTCCCGTCAACTCCACAGCTCCAGCTCCCTGTCACGCCCGTGACCTGGGCGTGACCGCCACGTTTTCAGCCGAAGTCAAGCCTCCAGTCAAATCACCAATCAAGCTCATGAATAGTACTGTCACGCCCCCCTGTCACGCCCGTGACCTAGGGCGTGACCAACCCGATTTTTTTCCTATATAAAGGCAGCTGCTGTATGCAATTCTTGTCTCCTTTTTTGGCCACTTTACTTAGATGTTATGCTGCCCAAATGACTTCTAATGTTATGTAAGAGAATTTTCTCCCCCCTCCCTTAGTTTGTAATAGCATTTTATTTTATAAAAATAGTTCATTTTCTCTCCTTCTTAGCATGAATCTCATTTGGTTGCGCCCTAACTTAAGTAATTTTTCGTTCCCTTTTTCGTGCTTTTTATGTTTTCATCTTTTTATAGCTTTTATAACTCGTTCAGTTAGGATTTTATCGCACTTTCTAGCCGTTGTAATGCCCATTTTATTTTCATATTCCGCACCCATTTAGCTTCAGTTTATTTTTATTTGCACTTTTTATGCATTTCTACCGCATTCTAGCGGTAGAAATGCACTTGTTTTAATTTTTCGCCAACTTCCATTTTGCGTTTATTTGCAAAACTTTTCGCTCCGTTTAATTTTTATTTTCTCTTTTTATGCATTTCTACCGCATTCTAGCGGTAGAAATGCAGTCGTTTTAATTTTTCAGTCACTTTGTTTTTTCTTATTTTTGCAAGAGTGCGTGCGTGTATGAGCTAGATTTTATTGCTTCATTTCAATTTCTGTAGAGTGTGTGCGTATGCATTTATTTCCGCCTACTCGTTAAGAGTTAAATGGCGCTCTGCTTTCATTTCTCGCCCACTCGTTTGAGTGGGACTTGTCTTTTTACTGCTTTCATTTTCTTCCTACTCACTTGAGTAGGAAAACCTTGTGTGCGTGTGTGTGTTTCATTTATTGTAGAGTGCGTGCGTGTGTTTACTTTTCTGTAGAGTGCGTGTGTGTATGAGTATAAATTTACCCCCGCCCACTCGCTCGAGCCGGGATTCGCATTTACTGCTTTCTTCAGTCCTACTCGTTTGAGTAGGACTTGCAATTTTCAGCTTTCTTTACTGCTTTATTTCCTGCTTTCTTTATCGCTTTCTAGCGTAAGTGTCCCCATTCCGATGAGTGGCTAACCGCCCTTAGCCCTCAATATCGAAGAGCATTGGGACAGATAAAGTAGCTTTAAATAATTAAAGGTCCTGTTTTCTATTTAATTAAATTTCTTAAGGTTTGCCCCGGGTTAACGACGCGTAGGACCGCATATCGATGTGTGGGCCCTATTTCCGTTATCCATACGCAACGCCGAGAGGCCGCACGTATGGACCGATCACCCTTGGGTAAAGAGAGCTCCGCGCTAACCCTCGAGAGAGGAGGCGCGTGACTCTACCGGATTGGGTTCCCCACCCAATAGCGGGGTTCTCAGCGTAATGCGGGCGTTAAGAGGAATCCTTCGTCGGTCTAGCGATCGGTCGAATAGTCTTAGCGTTCAGGTGAGCGATAGTCCTAGAGATAAGTGAGCTCATTCCTTTGGAACCTCCACGGCCGAGTCTCCGCCTTAATTAATTTGAAAATTAGGATCTCTTTTTATTAAAAGTTATTTTAGTTCAAATTCTCTTTTGATATTGTCGCGCCGAGTTCTTCATCGGCTTTCTGCATTTTATTTCCTGCTTTCATTTTCTGTATTACTTTTATTTTTATGTTCGCCATTTCATTTTTTATATAATCCACCTAAGATATTATCGGTAGAATAATAGGTATTTCAGGGAAAGAGTAGATCTAGCTAAGCCGGCCCCGAGAACAATACGACCCCGATATTCCTCCACACGGGAATATCCTGTACTACACGCGATAGGTGCACTTGCCTCCCTCTCGTTAAAACTCGGTTTCTAACAAAATAAAACGCTCTTCTTTTTATAAATAAAAACCTCCACATTCACACCTAAATAAGAGCCGGCGTTTTAACCATCAAGTTTTTGGCGCCGTTGCGGGGAATTATCGTCTTACTATTTTGAATTCCTGAATCCTATTAATTTTACCCTTTAATTCTACTAATATATATATATAAAAATTTATATATATATATATATTTTGATTAAACAAGAAAATTTATATTAATAATAATAATAATAGCATTATTAATATTAATATTAATAATAAATACTTAAACAAAAAAAAAATCAAAATAAAAATTTAAAAACTTTAAAAAAAAAAAATAAGAAAAATTTTAAAACTTAAAAAATCAAAAACTTAAAAAAAAAAAAAAAACTTAAAAACTTAAAAACTTATAAAAATTAAAAATTTGAAAACTTAAAAAAAAAAAATGATGAGGATTTTTTTCTTTTCATCAAAAAATTAAAAAAATTCAAAAACTATATTTTTCTTCTTTATTTTATTTTGTCTTTATCTTATTTTCTTATTTTTCATTTTATTTTTCAAAAAAAAAAAAAAAAAAAAAAACTTAAACTTAACAAAAAAAAAAAAAAAAAAAATGGTGCGTTTACTTTGTAAATATTTTTGTTAATATTCTCGTTTCTTTCCCCTTTTCTTTCCTATCTTGTAAAAATCTCTCTCTTTTCTTGTAATTATTTCTGTAAATCTAAAAATTCAAAAAAAAAAAAAAAAAAAAAACTAAGAAAAATTTTTTTATAAAACAAAAAAAAAAAATTTTTAAATTAAGTATCTATTTTGTCGTTTCGGCGCGCTTCACAACTGTGAGCGCTAGGGGATCGCATATCGGTCGCGCTCCTGGCTAAGACGTTAGCTTACGAGTCACACTCACTTGCACCCCCTATCACCCGCACCTTTTTCGCCGAATTTTTCTTTTTAGTTTTTTTTTCTATTATATTTTTGCTATTTCTTTTAACTTTTGCAGGGTTAAACTTAACGGGCTTCCCCGAACGCGATTTAGGGCAGATTTCTAAACCCCTGTTTTTAATTTTAAATTTTGTACATACTACTTAAATTTTTATACATATCCTGTTCCTCATACTTAGTGCAACATTGGGGACAATGTTGGACTTAAGTATGGGGGTGTTTCCTATTTTCTGTCTTTTTATTTCAAGCACTTAATGAAAATTCCAAAAAAATTTGCAAAAATTAAAAATTTCAAAAAAATATATATTTTCATGCTTTAAATATTAATAATAAAATTTCAAAAAAAATGAAACATCGCTCCGCGACGTTCGACTCATCGAACCAACCACAAATAAGAGTCAGTTCGCGGGCGATCCTTTTTACTTTGTAAATATTTTTGTAAATATTCTCGTTTCTTTCCCCTTTTCTTTCCTATCTTGTAAAAATCTCTCTCTTTTCTTGTAATTATTTCTGTAAATCCAAAAATTCAAAAAAAAATCTGTATAACTCAAAAACTCAAAAAAATTTTGCATAACCTTTAAAAATTTCCAAAAAAATGATTAAAAACACCAAAATATGAAAAAAAAATTAGAAAAACTCATAAAAATCAAAAAAAAATTATTTTGTAATAAATAATTCGAATACCTTAAATCTTAACCTCTTTGCTCTCCAAAATAATCGTTTCGAGTTTATTTATAAGCGAATTTTAATTAATTCTTTATTTACTATTCGTTTATTAATTGTAGCTCGATAGACTTAAATTTCTGGGGTTAAGATTTTAAAGAATTTTTTTTATGGCTTTTTCTTATTATAGGGAACTTGTTTTCTCATTTTCACTTCTTATTTTTTGAAATAAAGCACGTTTTTATGTTAGAAAATAACATTCATGGATTATATATTATTTCTACTTATGCTTTTAGAAACGTAGGAACGTTCAAATTAAAAAGGTTGCTCTCGAAATTTTTTATTAAACTCTAGTTTTCTTTTTGAAATTCATCCCTTCCAGTTTTTTTCATGCCTTACTTAGTATGATTCTCCACTCACCCTTAAAAGATCTTGTGTCAATGGGGATAAGATTTCATCCCGAAAACATAGGCACCCAATAATTAAAAAGATTATATGTTACGGAGTAAGAGGATAAAATTCATTACTCCTATACATATACATTGGGTTTATTATTTTTTATGAAGAAAGAAAGAAAAAAAAAAGTTAGGAAAATAAGATTTCATTTTCCTAATTATTCAAAAAATTATTATGGAGGTTCGAGAAAAAATTACCTCGCCTCAAAAATCCAAGCCTTCTTCATATCCGCCAAACCACTTAGCCTATTTTTCATGATTCTAGAATTAATTTAAAACTTTTTGAGAGCATAATTTTTAAATTGAATTATTTCCTATCAATTTCTTTTTAGCTAAAGTTTTTTTCGATAATTCCAATCCATTTTTGTTAAACTAACAAAAATAATTTTCGCTTCCTTTTTTCCATTTAGAAGTATTTTTTGAAACGGTTCCCCTATTTTAACATTTTCATAAGTTAAGATTTAATTCCGAAACCCCGGAAATTCATTTCGATCTTTCTCACAATTAACTTAAGCGTTAGTTAAATTTAGGATTCTTTTTAATTCCTTATAGGTTCATCTCCAACTTTTGCTCTGGAATAGCAAAAGCTTAAGTATGGGGGTATTTGATGAGTTGTAAATATACCTATATTTTTGTATTTTAATTATGTCATTTTACTTTATTTTTGTCTTTTTTTAGTTTATTTTCTTTAATAAATTGTTTCTTTTTTGTAATTTTTTATTTTTCTAACTTAGTTTTTTGTTTTCTGAATTTTTGCAGAAAAATAATTTTCGGCCCTGTCACGCCCGTGTCACCCCCCGACATGGGCGTGTCAGGCTCTCAACTCAACCAGCCAGTAAAAATTAACAATTTCAATGTTCCGAGCCCGACACGCCCCCGTCACGCCCGTGTCCAAGCCTCGTCACGCCCGTGTCGATGTCGGCACGCAACTCTCCGTCAACCGTCAACGCTGCCGACATCGGATGCCAGCTGTCCGGGTCACGCCCCCCTGTCACGCCCGTGACAAGCTTGTCACGCCCGTGTCCGCCACGTGGATCGCCTCGAAGTCAAGGCTCCCGTCAACTCCACAGCTCCAGCTCCCTGTCACGCCCTCCTGTCACGCCCGTGACCTGGGCGTGACCGCCACGTTTTCAGCCGAAGTCAAGCCTCCAGTCAAATCACCAATCAAGCTCATGAATAGTACTGTCACGCCCCCCTGTCACGCCCGTGACCTAGGGCGTGACCAACCCGATTTTTTTCCTATATAAAGGCAGCTGCTGTATGCAATTCTTGTCTCCTTTTTTGGCCACTTTACTTAGATGTTATGCTGCCCAAATGACTTCTAATGTTATGTAAGAGAATTTTCTCCCCCCTCCCTTAGTTTGTAATAGCATTTTATTTTATAAAAATAGTTCATTTTCTCTCCTTCTTAGCATGAATCTCATTTGGTTGCGCCCTAACTTAAGTAATTTTTCGTTCCCTTTTTCGTGCTTTTTATGTTTTCATCTTTTTATAGCTTTTATAACTCGTTCAGTTAGGATTTTATCGCACTTTCTAGCCGTTGTAATGCCCATTTTATTTTCATATTCCGCACCCATTTAGCTTCAGTTTATTTTTATTTGCACTTTTTATGCATTTCTACCGCATTCTAGCGGTAGAAATGCACTTGTTTTAATTTTTCGCCAACTTCCATTTTGCGTTTATTTGCAAAACTTTTCGCTCCGTTTAATTTTTATTTTCTCTTTTTATGCATTTCTACCGCATTCTAGCGGTAGAAATGCAGTCGTTTTAATTTTTCAGTCACTTTGCTTTTTCTTATTTTTACAAGAGTGCGTGCGTGTATGAGCTAGATTTTATTGCTTCATTTCAATTTCTGTAGAGTGTGTGCGTATGCATTTATTTCCGCCTACTCGTTAAGAGTTAAATGGCGCTCTGCTTTCATTTCTCGCCCACTCGTTTGAGTGGGACTTGTCTTTTTACTGCTTTCATTTTCTTCCTACTCACTTGAGTAGGAAAACCTTGTGTGCGTGTGTGTGTTTCATTTATTGTAGAGTGCGTGCGTGTGTTTACTTTTCTGTAGAGTGCGTGTGTGTATGAGTATAAATTTACCCCCGCCCACTCGCTCGAGCCGGGATTCGCATTTACTGCTTTCTTCAGTCCTACTCGTTTGAGTAGGACTTGCAATTTTCAGCTTTCTTTACTGCTTTATTTCCTGCTTTCTTTATCGCTTTCTAGCGTAAGTGTCCCCATTCCGATGAGTGGCTAACCGCCCTTAGCCCTCAATATCGAAGAGCATTGGGACAGATAAAGTAGCTTTAAATAATTAAAGGTCCTGTTTTCTATTTAATTAAATTTCTTAAGGTTTGCCCCGGGTTAACGACGCGTAGGACCGCATATCGATGTGTGGGCCCTATTTCCGTTATCCATACGCAACGCCGAGAGGCCGCACGTATGGACCGATCACCCTTGGGTAAAGAGAGCTCCGCGCTAACCCTCGAGAGAGGAGGCGCGTGACTCTACCGGATTGGGTTCCCCACCCAATAGCGGGGTTCTCAGCGTAATGCGGGCGTTAAGAGGAATCCTTCGTCGGTCTAGCGATCGGTCGAATAGTCTTAGCGTTCAGGTGAGCGATAGTCCTAGAGATAAGTGAGCTCATTCCTTTGGAACCTCCACGGCCGAGTCTCCGCCTTAATTAATTTGAAAATTAGGATCTCTTTTTATTAAAAGTTATTTTAGTTCAAATTCTCTTTTGATATTGTCGCGCCGAGTTCTTCATCGGCTTTCTGCATTTTATTTCCTGCTTTCATTTTCTGTATTACTTTTATTTTTATGTTCGCCATTTCATTTTTTATATAATCCACCTAAGATATTATCGGTAGAATAATAGGTATTTCAGGGAAAGAGTAGATCTAGCTAAGCCGGCCCCGAGAACAATACGACCCCGATATTCCTCCACACGGGAATATCCTGTACTACACGCGATAGGTGCACTTGCCTCCCTCTCGTTAAAACTCGGTTTCTAACAAAATAAAACGCTCTTCTTTTTATAAATAAAAACCTCCACATTCACACCTAAATAAGAGCCGGCGTTTTAACCATCATATACTGACAGCTCTCGAGAACTAAACCTACTTCTCGAGAAATGCCCGTCTTCTTTTCGACTTATGTTTAATTTCTTCTATTTTCAAAAACCCGCTTGATTTAAGTCCTAACCCTAGATTAATTAGACACTTAATTGAAACTACTAGGATTATATATATAAAGTTTTAGAAATCGATAATCAACCGACATTTTAAATTTTCTCTTCTCGAAAAATCTTCGTCTTCCGCCGACAGAAAGCTTCGTCGCAGCCATCGTCTTGCGCTCCGTCCGTCGCCGCCGTCAGCATCCATGACACAAAGTTTGAAGATAGGAGTCGGCAGTGAACTTGTCATCGTAGGGATTGCAGACATTTCAGATGATTTCCAGAACTTGCTCCTTCTCCTGGAAACTGTCGGACTGATGTTCATTCTCTCAGAACCCTGCAAGATTGTTTTTCCAGATGTAGAGGAATTCTTCCAAAATGCCAAGGTGAGGCGAAATGGTATAGTGTTGAAAACTAAAGTCAGAGGGATCAAAATCAAGTTGGATAAAACCAAAGTTTCAAAGCTTCTGAAGATGCCCATTGTGGATGAAGAGGATGACCTAACACTTGAAGATTATGACAAAACTTACTCCTTCTGTGGAGTTTCTGAGGAATTCAACTCTTTAAGGAGAAATCTCTTCAATGATGTAGGAAAACTTCTGGTAGATATAATTGGAAAAATCTTATGGTGTAGAATAGGGTTCATTAGTTTCATAACAAATGATCTATTTGGTGTTATGACAGCTGTAATCTGCAGGGAGAAATTTCAATACGGCATGATGGTATTTGAGATGATCAGGGACAGCATTCAGGATCCCATGTTTGCAATGATAATCTCTTTGTTGCTGAGTGAGATTGATCCAGTCACCTTCAAACTTTCCAAAGGCACTCCAGTTCATCAATTGAAGAAGATTTCATTGGCCTCCATCCAAAGATGGGAACTCAAGCTGAAGAATTCAAAGCAGTTAGCTAAGGAACTTGTAGTTTCTGCCTCTGAGGTTAGTACCCCATCTCCCTCCTCTCATCATATTGCTGAACCTTCTGGTGCAGCAACTGAGGGGGAGCCTGCAGCCTCTGTTCCTGCTATCAGACCTACTCCTTCCTCTCCAGCCAGATCAGCTAGCAGATCTCCTCTCAGAAGCCCAGTGAGATCTCCAATCAGGAGCCCTGTGGCAGATTATCCAGATGCAACCCTATCAGATGTTCCAGGACAGGAAACCCATAAGGACACAAGTACAGCAATTGACAACATGATTGAAGAACTCATTTTAGATGAATGACTTCCTCCCCTTCACAAAGAAACCTCTGCAGAACCATCAAAAGAACCTTCTCCACCACCCTGACCCAAGCTACTCCACCCCATTATCCCTCTCCAAGGAAAGCATCTACTCCACCAGAGACAATTCCTCTCACTAAAGAGGATGAGCCAGAACCTGAAGAGGTGGAAGCCCCTCTCAGGAACCTTGAATTCTCCCTCCCAAGATTTGTTGATGAGGAGGTTGATATAATATCTCACACTGTAAGAGCCCAGAGCTCTGTGGTAATAGAAGAAATTCCTCCATGGAAAGCACCTCCCCCACCTCAAATTGCTACATCTAGTACCCCTCCTACTGCCATTGTATCTGCCACCCCTGCTGCTGCTGCTGAAACTGTAAGTTCAGATATTCCTTCTAAGATTGAAGGTATGTTGGCTGCCCAAAGGTAATATTTTGATGAATCTCTCAAGTCAGTCAAAGATCAGGTCACCTCTCTAGAAAAAGAAATGAGCAGAGGATTTGTAGAGATCTAACACAATACAGATTCTCTTAAAGAGCTGTTCAGAATTGGTGGCAAAGCCATTGACCACACCATTACCAGTATTGGTCAGGTCATGGACAAGTCTGCCACACTGGCAAATAATCAAATTTAGTTGGAAAAGAAAGCTCAAGAACATGTAATGAAGACTTATGGGGAAGTTTGTACATTCAAAGAAGACACCATAACAAAGCTTTGTGTAGAAATCAGAAAGGAGGAGAGTTTAGTGAAAGAACAAGTGGAAAAACTTACTGCAGATGCAAAATCTCTCTGGAATGAGAAATTGACTGAGATAAATAAGAATGTTTTAGAATAAATCAAATCAGTGAAATTCCACACTTATGACTCTGTAGTCTGGATGCACAACCAGATATTGCCTGACTTTCAGGCTGATCCTAATCTTATTCCTCATCACCTTAACCCCCTTGTTGAAGGTCAATCCAGCTAGATGCCTCAACCTCAAATGCCTACTTTTTCTCCAAGGCCAGAAGATCAGGATCTTCCTCCTGCTTCCTATAACCAGGTTTGGGATGACATTATTCCTAAGAATTTACCAGAGATTCACACCTCAAAGAAGAGAAAGTATGGAGAAGGTCCATCTGCAAGCAAATCTGTTCCCCAGCCGAATGCAGAGAAAAGGAAAGCAAAGGAGTTTGCTGAAGTTTGGGGCCCCACTTCTAAAAGCTTAATTCTTGACACTCTCAAATTGGTGATGGACTTTAATGAGAACAGAAATCTCTACTACAGCTCATCTGAGTGGGAATTATATGAGAAGTCCATGACCAAGAGAAGGATATATGATAGAGAGTTTGGCAGGAATAATCCCAAAGCTCCTCCTAAGCCTCTAAGGTACTACCCTAAACCCTTCAGCTATTAGAGGAGATAGCAAGAGAAGCAGGATAGACAACATCAAAGTAAAGAATGAACTCTTGTTGATTTGTTTTTGAGAATTTGGATGAAATGGTTGTTGATTAGAAATCTAAAACATTATATATATACAATCTCTAGTTTTTCCTAATTGTGTCTTTAGTTAATCTGTTATTGCATTTAGATTCAGTTATTCATTTCCAGTTCTTTCTTAATTGTCATAATTTACCATAGTATAGAGGGTTCTGAATTCTACAAATAGGGAAAGATTGTTGGGTATTGCATCCACAAAAACCCAGATTTGCATGAAGTCGCCTTTGAACTAAGATGAATTAAGCTGTATTTGATATCCTTATTTTAGCTGTGTGTTTGCAGATTACCATTGCTAAGTGTAGACCAATGTCAGTTTATAGTGGGTCATTAACAAAGGACCATACAGTATAATCCCTCACTGTGAGACCCAAGGTGTTGACTCATGTGTAGCCTCTTTATTGGGATATACTTCATATTCAAACCTTGGATCATGGAATGCAGATTGGACTCTTGAAGAGAAGAGAAAGATTTCTTCCAAAGTTCAGTAAATTCTCTAAGTCCACTTCCCGAGAAGCCCTCTTAGTTCTCGAGAAGTCCTTAGAGTTCTCGAGAAGCTTAGCCTCTTTGGTTCTCGAGAAGTCCAGATAGGTTCAAGAATTTTTCTTAGTCAGAGTTCTCGAGCAGTCTTCTTAGTTCTCGAGAAGTCTTCTTTGTTCTCGAAAAGTCTTGGCCAGTTATCGGGAAGTCTCAACTATAGTTCTCGAGAAGTCCATCGTGTTCTCGAGAAGCTTGGCTTAAGTTCTCGAGAACTGCCAGCCCTATTTCTGAAATAGTCAAAGTTTCCTCAAAAATCTCTCTTAAGTGTTAGTTCTCGAGAAGTCTCCATAGTTCTCGAGAAGTCAATTAGTTCTCGAGAACTTAGCCTTTTTGTTCTCGAGAAGTCCAGAATTCTTCGAAGCAGTATTGTTCTCGAGAAGTCCTGATAGCTCTCGAGAACTCAGTTTCTAGTTCTCGAGAACTAAAGGTAGTTCTCGAGAACTGTAAGTTAATTTTTCCGAAAATTATCTTAAGTCCAGATCGGCCGGATTTTCAAATGACTTGACGTGATTGGTCCATGTGTCGTCATTAATGTTTTTTCCCGCCGTTAAGGGTAATCCTATATAAAGTCTTTTCGTTAAGACAAAACCCTAACAATTACAAGGAGCGGAATTCCGTACATTCTAAATTTCTGGATCGGCCTTCTCTTTCCAAAAGAACACGTTCTGAAGCCGCCGCCACCGCTCACGAGTAGATCGATCTTTTTTGCTTTTGATCCAAGAAGACTTGTTGTTCAAGGGATCATCATCTTCTCTTTGATCGAGTATGTCAAAGATTTCTCAAGTCAGATCATCAAGTCTTCTTCAACCATTTATGAAAGAGCCGCCAATTCAAGAAGAAGACCTAGGGCTGAATTTTTCCAGATCTGAGAAATCTCTGTTTGTATTTTTTTTCCAAATCTTTTTGTTATCATTGTAGGAGGTTTTCTCCTAGTGTAGGAGCGTTGTTCTCCGAGTTATAGTAAGTTTTGTTTATCTTCCGAGTGTAGATCCATTTGGATCGAGTTTGTAGGAACTTGGTTCCGAGGCGTAGGATTGTTTTCAATCCAAGATAGTGGAGTAGCCGAGTCTAGTGATGTAACGTCCCAATTCGCGCTAGGCCCCTTGTTTGCGTATTTGAGTCAAGGGGGCTGTGGTGAGCCCAATGGGGGATGTGGGGGAGCAGGTGCGGACGTACGGAAAATGAGGAAAACAAGGCAAAATGGCCTTTCTGGCTGACACGGGTATGGACACGGCCGTGTCCATACCCGTGTGCCTCATAAAAATAGGCTTACCAGTCAGAGAGGTACACGGCATTGGGACACGGGCGTGTCCCTAGCCGTGTGCCAAGGACACGGGTTGGGACACGGGCGTGTCCCAAGCCGTGTGCCAAGGACACGGGTCGGGACACGGCCGTGTCCCTACCCGTGTGCCGCAACCCTGACCCGGCAGAAAGTGGATCTGGGAGGAACACGGCCTTAGACACGGCATGCCACACGGCCGTGTCACCTGAACACGGGTAGGAACACGGCCGTGTGCCTACCCGTGTCTGCGATGTATAAAAAGGAAAAAGTTGGAAACCCTAGCATTCATTCTCCTTTCTTTTGCCCCGAAATTCCTGAGAGAGTTCTTGGCTAGAGGAGGAGGAAGAGCTTGCCGGAGCCACCTTTGGAGGAATCAAAACGCCGCCATCGTCAAGGGAAAAATAATGCCGCCGCGAAGGAGTGCGAGGCTCATGGCCGGCCATGGTGGTACCGCTGGACTTGAGGTGAGCTTCCTCCCCTCTCCCTTGGTGCTAGATCTATAGTTATGATAGGAGAGACATCGACTCCATAGAGTCTTGATGTGAGGAGGAGAGTTCTTAGGTTAAAGCCATGCCTAGGTTTTAGGCTTAGTCTCCCTCAACCTTCTCATCCTTCAAAGTGGAGATGAGAGGGGTTTTCGTTGAGGGTTTGGCTTTGAAAGGAGAAATAAGGTTGGGTGATTTTTGGAGAAGTTTATGCGAGGTCGTTGCAAGGAAGAAGATGAACGGATGCCGTTCATCTCGCCTTAAGATGCGTGCAGAAATCTGATTTCTGCACGCTGCGACCTTCGTGGCCAATTTCGGAGGTGTTCTGGCCAAATCTGGGTGAACGACTCAACACGAAAGTCGTAGCCCTCGAAATTACCTTTCCAACGAGTGGTTGCTCGTTTCCATGCGATACCTGTAGCCACGGAAAAGCTGGTTCGAGTCCGCTGCGTTCGGGAAAATTCCTGTACAGGAAACTATTTCCTGTACGCATTCGAGTTGAATTTCTGGTATGTTGCAACCAGATCTGGGTGATCGACTCAACACGAAAGTCGTAGCCCTCGCGAATACCTTTCCAACGAGGGGTTGTGCATTGTGATCGGATTCCTGTAGCTCCGGGAATCCCAGTTTTAGTATTGGACTATCCTATGTTAATGCACTTGTTAAATTATAATGTTAGCACTCTTGCAATGATTGTGATTTGCTTATGTGATATCTTGCTCCCATATAACTATAATGTCGTTGTTACTATAATTTAGTATGGTTACTCATTTGGTTGTGTAATAAGGGATAACCATGCAATGGTAGAGAAATGGATTGGATGGGAAGGCTAGTAATTAAGAGTTGAGATTGGTATTGAATTTATTTATATAGTTTGATGTTGAACATATTAATTATGCGAAGTATTGAGGTGAAATCAGTGAATAGAGGGGCGTGAATATGATGAACACTATGTGAGGAGTATTTTGTAACCGTAATCCGAGCCCAAGGGGTTTATTAACAACCGATGCTTAGAGTGGTAGTCTCCCTACGGGTAGCATCGAGTGAGTTGTTTTGGGGCATGTGATGTGCGACGATTCATCGTGTCGCGGTGTTGAGATAATGAATGTGGCAGGTCTACGGGTTCGCCAGTCGTCACACCGATGGGAGCCAATGGGTAGACCTTGGGCGGTAGGGTTAGATACTTGGTGTCCATAACCCGAGATCTCCTCCGTGCCATGAGAACGGTTGGGCTTGCACCTCGTGCGTTTCCGAGGTTCCATCCGGTTCGAAATCAAAGGCCAGGTTGGGCTGTGTTCTTGGTGCACATTTACCCAAGACCCCTTCTGAGCCGTAGTACGCATGTGAGCTCCGCTGTTGTGTTCTTAGCGTTGAGGCGTACGGGGGCCTAGGATAGGTAGTGTGATACCACCTAGTAGTGGAGACGCCCGCTCCACTGTCGCCGTCTGGCCACGACGGACGACGCCTGAGAGGTTAGCTACCTGCTCGAAAAGTGGGAACTTCTAGTCTGTGTCGACATAGCAACTTGCATGTGCGTGCGCATGAGTCGGTCATAACATAACATTCATAACATGTCATTCATTGCATACACAAGATCCTCATCGTATAAGTTTGTATGGGCACTCTTATACGATGAGTTACTTTACTGTTAAGCCGATCCTTAACTTATAAGTTTGTATGGGCACTCTTATAAGTTAAGTTACTATTCTGAGTACTTTTACCTACTGTCATTTACTATTGATATTTGTAGAACTGCTAGTTGTGTAGCGTAGTTTATACTCCACTATATTTACTGTCACCTGCTTGTTTACTTGCTTATATATATATACATATTGTACCTTGTTCTTTTCTCCGCCCGGTGCCGAGGAGTCGCCGGGGGAGCGGATGTGAAGCCACTTAGTCTTATGACTAACGGTTGCTACGTCTTCCTTTTTAGGAGGAAACCCCGCAGGTAGAGCGACAACGGACTATGCAGCAGGACAGCCAGGCCCGGACGATAGGACCTGAGGTGGTGGTGCCATCGGCACCGTCAGTGACAGTAGTGAGTGTTTTCATGTAGCCGTTTGGCAAAACATTTCTAGACTCTTGTTTATTTGTACAAGCATGTTGTGCTTGTTATCTTCCGCTATTTTGGACTTTAACTTAGCTGTGAACTGAACTGCTTTTAGTTTTACTTTTCTGTTATGGTTGGGTTGGCATAATTGTTGTGATATGGATTGTAGCCGGCGGAATAGGCGTCTTGTGGTAAAGGCTAACCCGTGCGTTAGTGCTACCGCAAGGCGGCTATTTCGGGCATAAGACTCCCCTCGTGCCGTGTGTTGTGTTCCGGGAGGGGGGTCTTACAAATGGTATCAGACTAAGCCGATCTTCACCTACAGCAGTCAGGTAACAATGGGCCACTCCCGTTCGATTAGTCGGTTTGGGGACAAACCGACTTAGCGGAAGCAGTGGTGTGCCCATATGTAATTCACACTAAGTTGTCCAACTTTGACATTAGTTTTAGCCAACCTGACCCTAGTTTGTACCTTGCGTATAGGTCCCAGCGCAGGTGGAGCCGGTTGGGGGCACTCCTACCCCTTCCGTCCCTTCACAATTCCAGCAGTCGGAACTGGGACAAACGCTGTCAGCCATATTGGATGCATTTAAAGCCCAGCAAGCTCCGGTGCAACAACAAGCGCCAAGCTCCAACTGGTTGAGCACCTTCCGTGCCCTGTCCCCTCCTGCCTATCTTGGGACAGAATCGCCGGTGCGCACCGAGGAATGGCTTGATACCGTGCAGGAATTGATGGCTGGCATAAGATGTCCGAACAGCATGGCGGTGACATTGGTAGTGACGCTGCTAGAGCTGCACGCCAAAAGGTGGTGGAAGTCCCTCATGGGCTCCACTTTCCATGGGCGGTTGTACACGGACATCGGTTGGAACGAGTTCACCGAGGCTTTTCTGGAGCACTTCATCCCTTCTTCTGCTCGGGATGGACTTGAAGAAAAATTTCTGCAGCTGAAGCAGGGATCGAATTCGGTAACGGAGTACCAGAGGGAGTTCCAACACCTCGCTAGGTTTGCCGATTCCTATGAGTTGGACGATAGAGGCTATGCGAAGCGCTTCTACAAAGGGTTAAGGGACCCCCTGAGGCAGGCCCTTTTGTTTATAGCCGATGGAAGCCTGGCAGAAATCATTGACATGGCAAAGAGACTGGAGGCGGACCACATGGGATGTGGCAAGAGACCTGCGGAAGGTGTAATTGAAGTCGGCCCTAGTAATAGAAGGCGGAATGATCATGGCAGAGGAAAGGGAAACTACAGAGGCGGTCGGTGGGTCAACCGGAACTATCGGGTGGAGTACCCAACTCCGCAACCACTACCTTTACCACCACCACCGCAGCAGCAATATTATCAACAACCTGGGGGCCGACGTGAGATGATATGTTTTGAGTGCAATCAACCGGGGCATGTCCGACGAGTTTGCCCGCGACTGATCGGTGGTGCCCCTATCGCTCCCCCTCCAGTAGCTCCACGGGGACGAGGGCACATACGTGGCCGAGGAAGAGGACCACCAGGGAGAAATCAAGGACATGCACGGGAGCATGTATTCGCATTGGATATGACTCAGGAGAGAAATCCGCAGGAAGTCATCACCGGTACGTGCAAATTTATTAATATTATATGACTTGTTAGATTTACGATACAAATGTTACGCGCAATTTTGAACGGTGATTACCTTTTTGGAACCTAGGCACTGTCATGGTTAGCGGGAAGCCCGCCTATACGTTATTTGACACGGGTGCGTCTCACTCGTTCATTTCGGAGGACTTCGTGAAGGACTTGGAGGGAGTGCAACACTTCACGGGCATTACTCAAAGGGTGCGCCTTCCGGACGGCTCTGAGATGACGTCGTCAGCAAGTTGCGACTTCGACACCCTTATTGGAGGAAAGTTCTTTGAAACTCCGGCAACAGTGTTAAGAATCCCGGAGTTCGATCTCATCCTGGGCATGAGGTGGTTGGACTGGCACCACGCCAGGATCAATTGTGCGGAGAAGCAAGTTATGTTGAGGCATGGAGACACGGAAGTCATCTTCCAAGGTATTAAATTCGCACCCCGTAAATTATTATCTTCAATCCAAGTTATGAAATCTCATATGGAAGGGGACGAAGTCTATGTAATTTGCTTCGAGTTGAAGAAATTGACATTAGAGGTCAAGGATGTGCGGGTGGTGCGAGAATTTCCCGAGGTATTTCCCGAGAAATTGCCAGGACTACCCCCGCATAGGGAAGTGGACTTCCAAATCAAGCTAATTCCGGGTGCCAAGCCCGTCTCGCGAGCTCCATACCGAATGGCTCCGAAGGAACTTGCAGAGTTTAGAGTCCAGCTTCAGGAATTGGTAGAAGCAGGGTTCGTTCGCCCAAGCTCGTCGCCTTGGGGAGCGCCCGTTTTGTTCGTCAAAAAGAAGGATGGCACCTTGCGGTTATGTATTGATTATCGAGAGTTGAACCGGTTAACGGTGCGGAACACCTATCCTCTACCGCGCATTGATGAATTATTCGATCAATTGGTGGGATCGTATTGGTTCTCCAAGTTAGATCTGCGTTCGGGATATTATCAGCTGAGGATACAAGAAGATGACATTCAGAAGACGGCGTTCAGTTCGAGATATGGTTTGTATGAATTCACCGTGATGCCGTTTGGGCTCACAAACGCCCCTTCCGCCTTTATGAGCTTGATGAACAAGGTGTTCAGCCCTTATTTGGACATCTTTGTCATCGTGTTCATCGATGATATCCTAGTCTACTCCAAGACTGAAGCAGAACACGCCGAACATCTAACTTTAGTGCTGAGGAAACTAAAGGAGCACACATTGTTTGCCAAGTTCAGCAAATGCGAGTTTTGGCTTCGGGAGGTCGCGTTCTTGGGCCATGTGATTAGTGGGGCGGGGCTAGCTGTAGATCCGGCCAAGGTGCGGGCCGTGAAGGAGTGGTCGCCATTGAAGTCAGCGGCCGACATACGAAGCTTTCTTGGACTTGCCGGGTACTATCGCAAGTTCGTGAAGGGCTTCTCGAAGATCGCCCTTCCCCTTACTACGCTGACCAAGAAGGGTGTGCCGTTTGAATGGACACCCCAGTGCGAAGCTGCATTCCAAGAGTTGAAAGACAGATTGACGACTGCACCCATCCTAGCTCTTCCATCTGGGAAGGAGGGCTTTCAAGTCTACACGGATGCGTCGTATCAAGGGATGGGAGCTGTGTTGATGCAGAATGGGCATGTGATCGCTTATGCTTCAAGACAGTTGAAGAAGCATGAAGCCAGCTACCCGGTGCATGATCTAGAGTTGGGAGCGGTGGTATTCGCCTTGAAGATGTGGAGGCATTATTTATACGGCGTCCACTGCGAGATCTACTCGGATCACAAAAATCTGAAGTACGTTCACACCCAAAAGGAGTTAAACTTGAGACAGCGGCGGTGGTTGGAGTTCTTGTGCGACTATGATTTTACCTTGAACTACCACCCCGGGAAGGTTAATTCCGTAGCTGATGCCTTGAGCCGGAAAGCGCCGGAAGCGAGCACGGAATCCCGCTTGATGAGGATGGAGTTAATCCGGACGTTGCAAGAGATGGAAATCACTTTGGTCTTTAAGAATCAACCGGAAGAGTATACCGAATATTTGGCCGCGATGAGTATAGTTTGCAACATACGAGACCGGATCCGTACGGAACAAAAGAAGGATGCGGCTTTAACCCCGGCTTTCAAGTCAATGGAGGATGGGACTACGGAAGAATACTCTCTAAAAGACGGCCTCGTCCATTTTCGTGGCCGGCTTTACATCCCCGAAGGTGACAACATTCGGGAGGATATTCTAAAGGAGGCCCATTGCTCCAAGTACTCGGTGCACCCGGGGATCGCGAAGATGTACACCGATTTGAGAAAAACAATGTGTTGGCCGGGCATGAAGAGGGATGTCAAGTACTTCGTTACTCATTGTGTGGCTTGCCAAATGGTGAAGGCGGAGTGTAGAAGCCCCGGTGGAATGCTACAGTCGTTGCCCATTCCCGAATGGAAATTTGAGGACATCTCCATGGACTTCGTCCACGGGTTACCTCGCTCGCGCTCGGGGAATGATTCTGTGTGGGTGATAGTTGACCGGTTGACCAAGGTAGCCCGATTTATCCCAATGAAGAAGGAGGCGCAAGTGGGCGTCTTAGTGCGTCTCTTTGTGGAACAATTTGTGCGGTACCATGGTGTGCCCAAGACGATCGTCTCCGACCGGGATGGTCGGTTTACTTCAAGAGAATGGAGGGCTGTACAGGCTTATTTGGGCTCGCGCCTCGCCTTTAGCACAGCCTTTCACCCACAAACGGACGGGCAATCTGAACGAACCATCCGAACATTGGAGGACCTATTGAGGTTGTGTGTGCTAGATAAAGGAGAGCCATGGGAGAGGCTCTTACCTCTTGTGGAGTTCTCTTATAATAACAGTCATCAAGCTAGTATTGGAATGGCACCTCATGAAGCTTTGTATGGAAGGAGGTGTAGAACACCCTTGTCCTGGGTGCAAGACAAAGATCCGAAGACATTGGGAAATCAGTATATTGATGACACGGACGCGGTGGTTAGGTTGATCCGGAATCGAATGCTAGAGGCTCAAAGCCGACAGGCGAAATACTACAACGCAAGGCACCGTATGGTAGAGTTTCGAGTGGGTGATAAGGTGTTCCTGAAGATTCGACCGATGCACGGAGTGTCACGAGTACGTGGAGTCAAGAAGCTCAGCCCAAGGTATGTTGGGCCCTATGTTGTAGTGGAAAGGATTGGCCCTCTGGCCTATCGATTGGAGTTACCACCGGAGCTGGAGAACCTTCACGACGTGTTCCACGTATCGTCGCTTCGGAAGGCTTTGTTGCGACCTGAACAGTATATCCCCACGGCGGATGGTGCCGTGGCGTCTGATAGGTCTGTGCGACTGGAGCCGGTGCGGATCGTTGATAACGAGATAAGAACCTTGCGCCGCAAAAGTGTTCCCTTGGTGAAAGTGCTATGGTCTAATCATGGGAAGGAAGAGTGCACATGGGAGCCAAGGGATTTGATGCAAGAGCGCTACCCGGAATTATTTACTCCAGGTAAAAAATTTTATTTGAAAGCATAGTTTCCTTTTATGTGTTTCACTCCCGTAGCCTTACCCTGATTTCGGGGACGAAATCTTTTATTTTGTTTATAGGATTTGTAACGTCCCAATTCACGCTAGGCCCCTTGTTTGCGTATTTGAGTCAAGGGGGCTGTGGTGAGCCCAATGGGGGATGTGGGGGAGCAGGTGCGGACGTACGGGAAATGAGGAAAACAAGGCAAAATGGCCTTTCTGGCTGACACGGGTATGGACACGGCCGTGTCCATACCCGTGTGCCTCATAAAAATAGGCTTACCAGTCAGAGAGGTACACGGCATTGGGACACGGGCGTGTCCCTAGCCGTGTGCCAAGGACACGGGTTGGGATACGGGCGTGTCCCAAGCCGTGTGCCAAGGACACGGGTCGGGACACGGCCGTGTCCCTACCCGTGTGCCGCAACCCTGACCCGGCAGAAAGTGGATCTGGGAGGAACACGGCCTTAGACACGGCATGCCACACGGCCGTGTCACCTGAACACGGGTAGGAACACGGCCGTGTGCCTACCCGTGTCTGCGATGTATAAAAAGGAAAAAGTTGGAAACCCTAGCATTCATTCTCCTTTCTTCTGCCCCGAAATTCCTGAGAGAGTTCTTGGCTGGAGGAGGAGGAAGAGCTTGCCGGAGCCACCTTTGGAGGAATCAAAACGCCGCCATCGTCAAGGGAAAAATAATGCCGCCGCGAAGGAGTGCGAGGCTCATGGCCGGCCATGGTGGTACCGCTGGACTTGAGGTGAGCTTCCTCCCCTCTCCCTTGGTGCTAGATCTATAGTTATGATAGGAGAGACATCGACTCCATAGAGTCTTGATGTGAGGAGGAGAGTTCTTAGGTTAAAGCCATGCCTAGGTTTTAGGCTTAGTCTCCCTCAACCTTCTCATCCTTCAAAGTGGAGATGAGAGGGGTTTTCGTTGAGGGTTTGGCTTTGAAAGGAGAAATAAGGTTGGGTGATTTTTGGAGAAGTTTATGCGAGGTCGTTGCAAGGAAGAAGATGAACGGATGCCGTTCATCTCGCCTTAAGATGCGTGCAGAAATCTGATTTCTGCACGCTGCGACCTTCGTGCCCAATTTCGGAGGTGTTCTGGCCAAATCTGGGTGAACGACTCAACACGAAAGTCGTAGCCCTCGAAATTACCTTTCCAACGAGTGGTTGCTCGTTTCCATGCGATACCTGTAGCCACGGGAAAGCTGGTTCGAGTCCGCTGCGTTCGGGAAAATTCCTGTACAGGAAACTATTTCCTGTACGCATTCGAGTTGAATTTCTGGTATGTTGCAACCAGATCTGGGTGATCGACTCAACACGAAAGTCGTAGCCCTCGCGAATACCTTTCCAACGAGGGGTTGTGCATTGTGATCGGATTCCTGTAGCTCCGGGAATCCCAGTTTTAGTATTGGACTATCCTATGTTAATGCACTTGTTAAATTATAATGTTAGCACTCTTGCAATGATTGTGATTTGCTTATGTGATATCTTGCTCCCATATAACTATAATGTCGTTGTTACTATAATTTAGTATGGTTACTCATTTGGTTGTGTAATAAGGGATAACCATGCAATGGTAGAGAAATGGATTGGATGGGAAGGCTAGTAATTAAGAGTTGAGATTGGTATTGAATTTATTTATATAGTTTGATGTTGAACATATTAATTATGCGAAGTATTGAGGTGAAATCAGTGAATAGAGGGGCGTGAATATGATGAACACTATGTGAGGAGTATTTTGTAACCGTAATCCGAGCCCAAGGGGTTTATTAACAACCGATGCTTAGAGTGGTAGTCTCCCTACGGGTAGCATCGAGTGAGTTGTTTTGGGGCATGTGATGTGCGACGATTCATCGTGTCGCGGTGTTGAGATAATGAATGTGGCAGGTCTACGGGTTCGCCAGTCGTCACACCGATGGGAGCCAATGGGTAGACCTTGGGCGGTAGGGTTAGATACTTGGTGTCCATAACCCGAGATCTCCTCCGTGCCATGAGAACGGTTGGGCTTGCACCTCGTGCGTTTCCGAGGTTCCATCCGATTCGAAATCAAAGGCCAGGTTGGGCTGTGTTCTTGGTGCACATTTACCCAAGACCCCTTCTGAGCCGTAGTACGCATGTGAGCTCCGCTGTTGTGTTCTTAGCGTTGAGGCGTACGGGGGCCTAGGATAGGTAGTGTGATACCACCTAGTAGTGGAGACGCCCGCTCCACTGTCGCCGTCTGGCCACGACGGACGACGCCTGAGAGGTTAGCTACCTGCTCGAAAAGTGGGAACTTCTAGTCTGTGTCGACATAGCAACTTGCATGTGCGTGCGCATGAGTCGGTCATAACATAACATTCATAACATGTCATTCATTGCATACACAAGATCCTCATCGTATAAGTTTGTATGGGCACTCTTATACGATGAGTTACTTTACTGTTAAGCCGATCCTTAACTTATAAGTTTGTATGGGCACTCTTATAAGTTAAGTTACTATTCTGAGTACTTTTACCTACTGTCATTTACTATTGATATTTGTAGAACTGCTAGTTGTGTAGCGTAGTTTATACTCCACTATATTTACTGTCACCTGCTTGTTTACTTGCTTATATATATATACATATTGTACCTTGTTCTTTTCTCCGCCCGGTGCCGAGGAGTCGCCGGGGGAGCGGATGTGAAGCCACTTAGTCTTATGACTAACGGTTGCTACGTCTTCCTTTTTAGGAGGAAACCCCGCAGGTAGAGCGACAACGGACTATGCAGCAGGACAGCCAGGCCCGGACGATAGGACCTGAGGTGGTGGTGCCATCGGCACCGTCAGTGACAGTAGTGAGTGTTTTCATGTAGCCGTTTGGCAAAACATTTCTAGACTCTTGTTTATTTGTACAAGCATGTTGTGCTTGTTATCTTCCGCTATTTTGGACTTTAACTTAGCTGTGAACTGAACTGCTTTTAGTTTTACTTTTCTGTTATGGTTGGGTTGGCATAATTGTTGTGATATGGATTGTAGCCGGCGGAATAGGCGTCTTGTGGTAAAGGCTAACCCGTGCGTTAGTGCTACCGCAAGGCGGCTATTTCGGGCATAAGACTCCCCTCGTGCCGTGTGTTGTGTTCCGGGAGGGGGGTCTTACAAGTGATTTGCTAGATTAGTGAGGTAAAGTGGACGTACCCAAGATTGGGGAACCACTATAAATCTTCTTGTCTTTCTGTGATTGCTTGATTTTTGGTGCTAGATCGTTAAAATTTATATTCCGTAAATAGACGCATGATTCACCTATTCACCCCCCTCTAGGTGATTTAGGTTGACAACTTTACACTTTCAAGCTCGACGATCGTCGATCTTAGGTCGACAAACTCAGAGTTATTTCTCTGAGTTGAGCTTGACGATATTCGATCTCAGGTCGACGATCTATTATTTCAGACAGATTCTTAGCTCGACGAACTTAGAGCACAAAATTGGCAAGTTATTTCCAGAATGCAGTTCACAGAGCTCAGGTCGACGAACAGGAATTCTCAGGTCGACGCTCTTGGAACTCCAGTCGACGAATTCAATTCTGAGGTCGACGATTTCTGTCCCGAGCCAGAATGAGAAGTTTTCCTTACTTCTGTCCCTTATTTGTTATATTATTTAGCAATAATTTCCTTAGTAATTAATGCTTATATTCTCCTGAATATAACCGTTATTGGCAGCATTAATTATGATCTTCATCAGGGTAATTACTTGCTTATTTTAATATGACAGTTGGGGAAACTCATTTAAAGCAAATATTCCAGCCGTTTCATTATATTCTCCAGATGGGTCAACAATTTATGCTTGGATTTCAAATCTCAAAGGAGAATTTTGGACAGCAGAATATAAAAGAGATTTTGTCTTTTCAGACGGTAAGAAGAATCACTGCAAGCACACACAGACCAGACAGTACTGAGAATACAGAGAAGTGATACAGAACAATAACATACAGAACTCTCTCTCTCTCTCTGTATAGAAAACATTTTGTTTTCTCCCTTGATCTTTGTGAAGACTGAAGAAGAACAACCATCAAATATAAAAAATCTTCTTCTACTTCAACTCCAGGAACATTCAAGGACAACAACTTTGAATTAGTCAGAAAGTTCCAGGATCTTTTAAGATAAGGCTGAAGACCTACACCCTGAGCAAGGCTCCATATTTCTGAACCATTTCTACATTTCAGAAGGAGTCTTGAAAAACAACAAATCTACTAGTCTTCTCTACTGTATAGAGAAAAGAGAAGATATCATCACCTCCCTCATCTCCTGTACAAAGGGTTTATTAACTCCCTTCAACAATTTATTGTTGGTTTTTGGGCACCAGATCAAAATCCTAAAGGGTTGTGAGATCTCCCTGGAAATAGATCTTGTAGTGGCAGTCACCTGATCAAAAACCTGATAGTGGATTCCAACCAGGGTGGTAGAAGAGTGGATGTACCCAGTTTGGGGAACCACTATAAAATTCTTGTGTTGTCTGTGTGTGATCATTTTATTTCTTGTTCTTACTGTGTTGTGATAGATTAGCTTAGCCTGTTTTCATTTCCTTTTTATATGACTATTAGTATCACTTATTTTACTCTGATAAACTTTAAAATAGCCAAAAGTTTTAATTACTCTATTCACCTCCCCTAGAGTAAATCAGGTCTAACCCGTATCTTTCAAGATCAATGACAACCAAAATTTGTTTTACAATATCAACTTCATCAATACCAGTATTCAATGGAGAACTCTACGAATACTGGGCAGTGCAGATGAAGACCATTTTTATGTCACAAGGACTATGGGATCTTGTAGAAACAGAAGTTACAAGATCTAAATCATCAACTTTAGAAGCTATTTCAAAAGCAGATGCAGACAAAATATAGAAAGATGCAAAGGCCCTTATGCTCATACAACAAGGTGTCAGTAACATAATCTTTCCCAGGATAATGGACGCCAAATTTGCACATGGAGCATGGGAGATACTAAAAACTGTGTACAAAGGGTCTTCACAGGTAATCTCTATTAAGTTACAAACATATTGGAAGACTTTTGATACACTTCAAATGAAAGAAGGAGAAAAGGAACAAGATTTTCTTGCTAGAGCTACTACTACCATAAATCAAATTAGACATTTGGGAGACACTATAAAGGATAATTTTATAGTGCCTAAGCTATTGAGAAGCTTAACACCCACGTTCAATCATATAGTGGCTACCATAGAAGAATCTAAAGACATTGCCACTTTAAGTATTCCAGAGTTACTATGCTCACTACAAACACACGAGGATAGACTACAATCACAGTCTTCACATGTAAATCATACCTTGCAATCTAAAGCCCTCATTACCAAACAAGAAAAACATAAGCATAGTTTTTGGCCTTTGTGAGAGCAAACAAGTGACTAAAACAAGGCAGAAATTTGAATAATTGAAAGTTTTATTATCCAAAAAGATAAGATTTACAAAGGTATGACCTCCCTTTTATAGAATGAAGGAGAGATGAGAGAGTACAAATAAACAATGTGGGACTACAAAATTACAGAGCTGTGCGGCTAGACATAAAGAGACCGATCAGGCCGAGTGGTTAGACAAATGGGCTAACCGTTCAGCCACACCATAATGAAGAGAACAAATCGCAGTAGGAGACCGCTGGACCACCCGGTCTCCAAGTCATCTGAGATAAACCTCCAGACCGCTCGGACTACAAACAACAACAGTCTGGATATCAAATCGCTGGGCCAGACATAGACCGTTAGACTGCACGGTCTCATACTTCAACACTCCCCCTCAAGTTGGAGCATAGATATCATTCATGCCCAGCTTGTCACAAATGTGAAAGAAGGAAGTAGAAACTAGCTTGGTGAAGATATCTTCCAACTCTTTATCGGAGGTGATGAACGGAGTACAAATCTTTTTCTTCAAGACCTCTTCCCGAATGAAATGGCAGTCGACTTCTATATGTTTTGTTCTCTCATGGAAGACCGGATTTTTGGATATGTATATAGCGGCCTTGTTGTCACAGAACATAGGAAGAGGATAGTCGTAGATCTCTCCTAAGTCAAGCATGATAGCATGCAACCATTTTAACACACACATGGTTGACGCCATACTCCGATATTCGGCTTCTGCACTAGATCTGGAGACAACAAACTGTTTCTTGCTCTTCCAGCTCACAAAATTTCCTCCAACAAATGTGCAAAAGCCTAATGTAGATTTGCGGTCGCCTTTATCATCCGTATAACTTGAATCTGAGTAGGCTTCAACCCTCAGATGACCATTCTTATGAAAGAGTAGCCCTTTTCTTGGTGCTGCTTTGACATACTCTAATATCTTCACGGAAGACTGAAGATGGCATTCCCTGGGAGCTTGCATGAACTGACTAACCTTGCCTACAACATAGGATATGTCGGGTCTTATCACCGTGAGATAAACGAGTTTGCCCACCAGACGTCTGTACCTCGTTACATCAGATAGAAGAGGCGAGTCATATATCCATATTTTGTCTTCTCCAGTAGTCATGGGACACCGGGCCGGTTTGGCACCAGTCAATCTTGCCTCTTGTATAAGATCAAGAGCATACTTTCATTGGGAGAGAACCAACGAGTCGGGCTTCTGAGAGATTTCTATACCCAAAAAGTATTTCGGGGAGCCCATATCCTTCGTGACCAGGTGTTGATGGAGGTGTTTCTTTGTCAAGTCCACCCCAGCCTGGTCATCGCCAGTAAGAAGAATAGCATCTACATACACCACCAAAAGCACCAGTCCCGAGGCGGTTTTGCGAATAAACAGGGAGTGATCGGCCGAACTCCTTGCAAAGCCGATGGAAGCCACAATGCCATTAAACTTGTCGAACCACGCCCGAGGGATTTGTTTTAGGCCATAGATGGCCTTCTTCAACTGGCATACTCGTGTCTCCCCTAAGAAACATACCCAGGAGGTTGCTCCATGTAGACATCCTCCTGAAGATCCCCATAGAGAAAGGAATTATTGACATCAAGCTAGGAAATAGCCTAATCCCTGTTGATGGCCATAGAGAGAAGAACCCGGATGGTGCTGAGGCGAGCGACCGGAGAGAAGGTATTAAAGTAATTAACCCCATAAGTCTGAGTAAAGCTTTGGCCACCAGCCGGGCCTTGTAAAGATCCACAGTGCCATCTGGGCGAAACTTCACAACAAACACCCAGCGACAGCCAACCACATCAGTACCCACTGGTGGAGGAACAAGGTTCTAGGTACCCCTTTCAGTAAGAGTGGCAATCTCCTCATCCATGGCAGATTTCCACTGAGGAATAACAAGAGCCTCCTGGTAGGTGCAAGGAGTGGCAGTAGCCAAGATAGCCAAAGAAAAACACATGCGAGAAGGAGTAAGCCGATCATAGGAAACAACTGTCGCAAACGGGTGTTGGGTTTACGCCCGCACCCCTTTGCGAAGAGCAATGGGAAGATCCAGGTCAACTTGTGCATCAGTGACTAGAGCGTCCGTGGAGGAGAAGGCTAGCCTAGGACTAGAGAGACTGCTGCGGAGAAAAGGGAGAAGGGGGAGGGGGTAGAATGGAGAGAGGAGGAGACAGAGGAGGAGATGATGTAGGAGGAGAGATGTCGATATGCGTGGAAGGAATGGAGGGAGATGGTGGAGAATCAGAGACAATAGGGGGAAGAGGGGATGCAGGAGAGAAGTAGGACACATTCTCGAAGAAGGTCACGTCCGCAGAGACAAAATGCTTGCGCAGAACGAGGTCAAAGCAACAATAGCCTTTTTGAGTCGTAGAGTAACCCGAAAAGACACACTTGGTGGAACGGGGGGAAAGCTTGTCACGGGTAGCCGACAGAGCGTGCACAAAAGCCGTGCACCCAAAGATACGAAGAGGAAAAGGAAATGGTTCCTTGCTCGGGTAGAGAATGGAGAAGGGGGTCTTGCCGTGGAGAACCGTAGAGGGAATGCGATTGATGAGATTGCAGGCGAGGAGAACAGCATAGCCCCAATAGGAGCAAGGCACCTGCATCTGTGTCATAAGAGTGCGAGCGACATCGAGGAGGTGATGGTTTTTACGCTCTGCCACCCCATTTTGTTGGGAGGTGTAAACACAACTGGTCTAATGAACAAGACCATGTTGCATACAGAAAGAAGAAAACTCTTGACTAAGATATTTTTTAGCATTATCAGAGCGAAAGACTTTACTAGAAATATCAAACTGAGTTTTAATCATATAATAAAAGGATTGCCCTACAGAAAAGAGTTTAGAGTGATATTTTAATAGATACACTCAGGTACATTTAGAAAAATCATCAATAAACGTTACAAAGTAAGAACTACCCCGACCAACTGTGAGGGTAGGAGAAGTACCCCAGACATCAGAATGAATGAGATCGAACGGGCAAGAAGAGCCACGACCTTGCTTCGGCGAGAAGTAGGAGCGGTGACGTTTGCCAAGCTGACACACATCTTAGTTGAGTAGAGGACTGGTCTGAGGTAAGTGGGGCAGAAGCTGACGAACAATACGAGGAGGAGGATGTCCAAGGCGATGATGCTGTTTAAGCATATCTATAGAAGACGAGGAGAAGGCGGACAGAGCAGAAACATTATCGAGGAAGTAGAGGCCGCCGATCTCAGTCCCAGTAGCAATCGTCCGTTGGGTTCTCGGGTCCTTGAAAGAACAAGAAGTTGGATTGAATAAGACAGATCACTGAAGTTGCTTGCATAAAGTAGTAACGGATAATAAATTGCAAGGGAACTTCGGGACAGAGAGGGTGTCCGCCAAGCGAAGCGACTGGTTGACTTGAACCACGCCCATCCCATGAACAGGGGAAGGTTAACCATCCGCAACAAGAACCGGGGGCTACCGATCATGCGTTTCTAGGAGAGAGAACATTGAGGATTGCCAGTCATGTGATTTGTAGCACCAGAGTCAATCATCCATTTAACTTGGGTAATGACGTGGGCACTACCTGAAGTCGTGGCCACAGAGGTAGATGGCTTAGAGAAGGCAGATGTGGAGGAAGGTGCATCACCAAAGGGGCGAAGATGAGGATGTTTCTCCCAGCAGCGATCAACAGAATGGCCAGTACGCCCACAGTGAGAGCAGAGGAACCTGGACGAACCATGCCCGACTGACTAGCAGCGGCCACTAGTTCCACCCGCTGAGCTTGGTAAGCATAGGAGGCCTATGGAGGAGGGGAGGACAACAGATGACGCTGGAGCAGCGAAGTAACAGCGGCGATGCGAGCAGCGGTGGCATCCAAAGTTGGAGACTCCGCCTCGCCCAAGATCTGCTGGCAGATCATATCAAAGGACTCAGGAAGTCACAGAAGATAACAAACAACCAAGAGTTCTTGGAAGTGCTTGTGCTGCTCAGCCATGTCCGCAGAGAAGGTGAGATTGTGGAGGATCTTGGCATCAAGAGCCTGAACCAGCTGATAAGCTGCAGTAGGAGACATGGAAGGGAGGGCGAAGAGGTCAGCATAAAGAGTATAAATGCGGGACGTCTAGGCCCCCTTCGAGTAAAGAGCAGCGAGGTGAAGCCATGCGGACTTGACCGTCTCATCATGGCGGATGAAGGGAAGACATTCATCAGAGAGGATGTTGGCTAGCCAAGTGCGGACAATCATCACTCGCATCCCAGTCATCAAATTGAGTAGAACCAGGAGGAGGAGGGTCATCGGTGAGGTGATGATGTCTGCGCTGAGAGAGAAGAAGAAAGGTGAATGAAATGCTCCAATCCGGATAGTTGGAACCAACTAGTTTAGAAACCATTCAAAGGTTCCCGGAAGGAGTAGGAGGAGGAGGAGGATGAGCTACAAGAGTGGTGGAGGTAGAGATGACGGGGATGGAGAGACTGGAATTGTCCATAGAGAAACACAGGAAATCACACGAGTTGAAAAGAAGTCACGCGGATAGAAAAGGGATGAAGCCACGCGAATAAGAAGGAGTCCACAATAAGAGATGGAGACTGCAGCGGAAAAGAAGGAAACCGCAGTGGGATAAAGAGAAGAAGCTGCAACGGTCACGGTGCCAGCACACCAGCGGCAAAAAGGGCCATGACCAGGAAGCAGACCAAAGGACAGAGGTCGCTCGAATTGGGAAGTTCGCGAGAAAAGGTGAGATCGCGCGAACAGGAAAGAATCCGGGCGAACAGAGAAGAAGTTGTGCAAACAGGGCAGCGAACGAGAAGAGAGAGCGGAAGGTAAGTAGAGATTTTACGAGAACAGGTTGCAGAAAAAAGAGGGAAGGAAGGCGCGCAAACAGGGCAGCGACAAGGCAAAGAAGCCGCGCGGATAGATAGGTATCCGGGCGAACAGAAATCGAAGCCGCGCGGACAGAAGAGCCAAAGGAATCAGGAGGAATCGATCGTTTCTTCTGATACCATGTGAGAGTAGCGAACAGGCGACAAAAACAAGCCAGAAATTTTAATAATTGAAAGTTTATTATCCAAAAAGATAAGATTTACAAAGGTATGACCTCCCTTTTATAGAATGGGGGAGATAGGAGAGAGTACAAATAAACAATGTGAGACTAAAAAATTACAGAGCTGTGCGGCTAGACATAAAGAGACCGATTAGGCCGAGCGGTTAAACAAATGGGTTAACCGTTCGGCCACACCATAATGAAGAGAACAAGTCGCAGTAGGAGACTGCTAGATCGCCTGGTCTCCAAGTTGTCTGAGATAAAACGCCAGACCTCTCAGACTACTAACAACAATAGTCTGGATATCAAACTGTTGGAGAGTAACCGCTAGACCGCGTGGTCTACAACCCACCAGACTTAGACCGTCAGACCGCATGGTCTCATACTTCAACGACATTTACCAAACAACAATCATCCCATAATGGAACAAATAGATGGAAAGGAAAAACTAAAAAATCTAATGCTATTGGACTTGGATACAACAAGAAAAATGGCATAATGTGCAACTTGTGCAAAAGAACAAATCATGAAGCTAGTGAGTTTTTCTTCAAGTGCAAGAGATGTAAGAGACCAACACATTTATAAAAAGACTATTGGTTCAAAGAAAAACAAGATGTTAAGAATGCTGAGGCAGAAAAAGAAACCATATTTTTATGTAAATGACATCAAAAATCAACATTCCATCACTTGGTATATAGATAGTGGATGCTCAAGCCATATGACAGGCAACAAAGATCTATTTATCTATCTGGATGAATGTGCAGTTTCTGAAATTATATTAGGAGATGGAAAACTCCAACAAATTAAAGGAATTGGCACAATCAAAGTTAAAACTGAGAGGAATCATATCAAGTACATATATGATGTTAGCTATGTCCCAACATTAGCAACAAATTTTATAAGTGTAGGACAACTATTACAAATAGGATATCAAGTGTTGTTTACAATGAATTCATGTAACATAGTAAACACTAAAGGGCAACTTCTTAGTTCAGTTATTATGTCAAGCAATAGAGTGTTCCCACTCACATTGCTACCAGTTCAGGAAATGGCACTAACAAGCACAAAAATACAATCCACCAAAACTAGATTGTGGCACCATAGATTTGGTCACCTTAATTATCATGACTTAAGAGAACTAAAAAGCTATCAGTTAGTTGATGGACTACCAGATATTAAATAAGAAAAACAAGTATGTGAAAGTTGTGCAGAAGGAAAAAATCATAGGTTACCATTTCCAAAGGCAACTTATAAAAGAAGTATACAATCATTAGACATGATACATGGTGATCTATGGGGACCTTCACCCTCAATCAGTAATAAGAAATACTATCTGTTACTAGTTGATGATTGTAGCAAATACATGTGGATCTACTTCTTATCAAACAAAGATGAAGCTTTTCAACATTTCCAGTATTTTAAAGCTTTAGTTGAAAAACAACTAGAGAGATCCATTAAGACATTGAGAACAGATAGAGGGGGAGAGTTTACCTCATCTGAATTCAATACCTTTTACAACAAGCAAGGTATGAGGAGAGAGTTAACTGCTAGTAGAACCCCATAACAAAATGGAGTGGTGGAAAGGAGGAATAGGACAGTAATAGAAATGGTAAGAACTATGCTAATAAGTTCAAATTTGCCTCAAGAGTATTGGGCTGAAGCAGCAAATACAATTGTTTATATCTTAAATAGATCTCCAACAAGAGCCTTGATAAAACAAACACCTTATCAGGTTCTATTTAAAAGAATTCCTAACATAAACCACCTCAGAATCTTTGGGTGTAAAAGCTATGCATTAATACAAAAAGAAGATAAAGGTAAGTTAGATAAAAATAGTGCAAAGTGCATTTTTGTTGGGTACAGTGGGGAATCCAAAGCCTACAGACATTACCAACCAGAATAGAAAAGGCTTATTATATCCAGGGATGTCCTGTTTGATGAAGATAAGTGCTGGGATTGGGGTTCAGATCAGGGACAATCAATAGACCTGAATGATTCCTTCCAAATCAGAGATGATCTAATGGTTGAATCTACTCCAGACCTATCAGAATAATTAGATAGCTATCATCCTCAAACCCCTCAATCCCCAGTATCCTCAGTGCATTTACAACAGAGCTCTGAATCATCAACCCCTGCAAGAAAATTTAGAAGAATAAAAGACATCTATTCACAAAACAATCTAGCTTTTAATTGGACCAGCCCTGTCACTTATGAAGAAGCAGCTATAATGTCAAAATGGAGAAGAGCCATGGATGAAGAGATCAGTATGGTCGAAAAGAATAAACCATGGAGTCTAGTTACAAAGCCTCTCAGTGCAGAAACAATAGGTTTAAAATGGATTTTTAAACTAAAAGAGAAAGAAGATGGTTCAATATTGAAATAAAAAGCAAGGATAGTAGCCAAGGGTTATTTCCAAATACCTGGAATAGACTTTAATGAAACATATGCTCCAGTTTTAACATCCCTCAGAAAACTAGATCCCCTAGGAGTGGTTTTGTCATGACTAGGTCATGAAAAAACCCTAGAAGCCCAAGAAGACCAAGTGGACCTAGGAATATAGGTGAGATCATTATGGTCTACAAATAGTAGATTCCTAAACCCTAGTTTAGGATGATCATGAGACTCTAAGATCCCATCATGACCTCACTAATCTATTGAAAGGCCCTAATGGTCCATTGGAGTCAACCCAGGGTGTCCAAGTTGACCTAGGACCATCCTAAGCCTAAATAGGGCAAGATGCCCTAGCTAAGGGAAATGTGCCCCTAATGAGCCCAACAAACCCTACCAAGGTCTCCCTAGACCTAAAGTGGGGTCAATGGGTCACCAAAGATCTATTGGGGTTAACCTTAGAGCCTGAGTTGACCCAAGTCAACCCTAGCCCTAAAGTCGTCAAAGTGCCCTAACTAAGGGGCAAGTGACCTTCAGTGTGCAAGATAACCCAACATAACCCCTCCTAGGCCTTAAGGGAAGTCAATGGGTCACCAAAGATCCATTGGGGTCAACCTTAGAGCTTAAGTTGACATAAGTCAACCCTAACCCTAAATGGGTCAAACTAACCTACATAGGGTCAATTGACCTTCCCTTAGCCAAGTGGACCCCACCCATGCCCTACTAACCCTAGAGTGAGGTAAATGGGTCACTAAGGACTCATTGGGGTCAACCCTAGTGGCTAAGTTGACCCAAGTCAACTCAAACCCCAAAGTGGTCAAAGTGCCCTTAATAAGGGTCAAGTGACCTTCAAGGTGCCAAGTCAACCCTACCCATACATAACTAGACCCTAGGGGAGGCCAATAGGACACCAAGGACCCATTGATGGTGACACAAAAGGTCAATTTGACCAAATATAACCCTAGGCTAGATCAAGTCAAACTTAGCTCAAAAAGGGCTAACCCAAGCTCAAGCCCTATTCACTTGGGCTAACCACCTAATAATTAATTAATGTCATGAATTGGTAGGCTGTAATTAGGCTAGTGTGATGAATAAATTCAGCCATGAGGGGGCATGAGATAGAAAGCTTCAATTCCTCTTTAATGGAGGAGAGAGAAAATGAGTAGAGGCCATTCTTAGCATAGGGAAGCCAAGGGTCATTCTTCTTTCTTGGTTCATCTCCCCTAATAGCCCTGAGAAGATCAAGAGCCTTTCCAAGCTCTTCCACTGACTGGATACAGAGAACCACCATGGCCAAGCCAAGCTATTCATGGCCATTAATGGCAATGATGCCATGACCACCCCCTCCCCATTTTATTGTTTTAAAAGCTTCACTGGACTCCAAGGAGTCGTTTCCACCCTTGCCACGGCGATTTCGAGTTACTCCACTATGTAGTTGCAGAAACCCGAGCGGTGCCACCACCACCATGGCATCCCGGCGATCGGTGCGCCTCTAGCCCGCAAACATGTTCCTCCCCTTCTTCTTCTTCTATGGGTAGATCGTAAGACTAATTAGGGTCAAGGTTCGGGATCAATTGAGCCTAATACAAACTTTCAAATCCCTGGTTTTTGGGAACACTTCCGCTTAACAGGATTGTCGGAAAATGCCCCTCTGGCGACTGTACCGCTGCCTGGCGATAGCCACCACCTCGACGGAGGTGGTGGTGGCGGTGTTCGGCCAGGGAGGCGGCCGGATGGCCGGGAATTTGGCTGGGAAGTGGATCCAGGTTAGGATGATCCTGGCCATCGGCTGGAGCTTGAAGATGACCAGATGTCGCTGGATGTGCTTTAAGATTCGTGCTAGAGATTATTTAAACTATAGGTTATGTTTTCATATCATTTCATTTCTATAACAGAAATTGTATTTAATGTTTCTATTTATTAAAAATATCTAGGGACACCTACAGAAAAAGTGGTAAATATCAACGTTGTAGCCCTAGGGGTGTACGTTATTTTAAAATTTGTTTGAACCAATTTGGGTGCCTAGTTTTACCAGGGCACTCATTTTGGTGGGGTCTATACCTAGGTCTAGACAGAGATTAAAACATGTGCCCCCACTTCACCACAAGTCCAAATGTCCTGAAATTTGGACAGAAAGTCACCCTAAGCTATACCTAGGTCCTGTCCAAAAATGAGAATTTTTGGAGATAAGTTTTCTATAGTTTTAGAAATTATTTAATAATCCTAGGGTAAATTAATTTAGGGACCTAAAAACCTCCAAACCCTCCCAATTTTTTGTGAGAGGTTCTTAGGGTCATCATGAGGTTCTGTATAAATATTCACCTCATTTTGAGTTGATTTGGGTTGGAAATGAGTAAACCCTAGTTTTTCCCTAAAGGGGGTATTTAGGTCAAAAATGCACCTTGTGGGATTGGGTGGCCAAACCACCTCAACAGAGACTGAAATTTGGGTCACCGGTTTGACATGACTTTTAACACCCTCATATGGGTTATGGGGTGGTTTGGGGTAGGATTGCCCTAGGACCCAAGTTCAAACTCTAAGTTTGGACTTTGGGGGTTTGTGAAGAGCATAGAGTTGAATGCCCTTGTATGGATTTGAAACTTGGTGGAGAGGACCCTATGGTGATTAAAGTCCTCTGGTGGAAATTTTAGTGGATTTAGAGATAGTGTAACTCCTCAAAACCCTAACTCTAGTTTAGGTCACAAAGTTTATAATGGTATGATAGGCTATCCAAACTTTATGAAAAGTCATGAAACTTTGGTAGTATGGTCATAGGGTCAATAAGAACCTCTGGTGATTTTATTGGTAATTTTGGAATAATACATTTAGTATCTCCTTTATACTACATAGAATTGCCCTTGATAATCTTTTGTTTATTATGATAACATTGTTTAATAGGAAGTTATGAAAATTGGGCAGAGGGTATTTTAGCTCAATATACTCATACTTGAATTTTATTATAATTTTTAGATGTATTATTTCAGTACTTTCTTCACAAGCTTTTAAAAATGCAATTATATTCAAAAATGGATTCAGAGCTCAATGATTGATTTTAAATTGTAAAACTCATGAAAAAGTTTACTTAGGTCATTATGAACATAAGGAAATTTTATCATAATTTTTAGATGAATATTTTCAGTAGTTCCTTCATTAATTTAAGAAAGAGTGTTATTGTTCTAAATGAAAATTAGAGCTCATTATTCACTGGAAAGTTTGGAAACATTGTCAGGAGTATTTTTAGGGCATATTATCCATGATTGAATTTTCTTATAATTATTGGAAGCATATTTACAATACTTACTTCTTTAGTTATTAAACTTGTGATTATATTTAGAATTATGGATCAAGGGTTTAAACCTGGCAAAAAAATTGGGAGACTTGAATTTACTGTTATAAATCCGCCTAGTATTTATCTTAATTTTATGGAGCATTTTGCATGACTGTAAGGGCCAGTTCATATTCAAACTAGGGCATTTGGATTTTTAGGAGAAATAAATAAAATGCCAGATAAATTTGAAAAATTCCAAGTTTCTGGATTTAGTCTATAAGTATCATGATAGGACTCCATTAATAATCTTAGGTTGTTTGGATCAGGATTTAGTGTACCTCCTATCATGCACGTCATATAGCATAAGATGGTCTGCATTTAGTAAAACTGCGGAAATCGAGTTAACTTGGGGAATGATCATAGGGAGATGGGATTGTGGTTTACTGATTTTGAGTAAGTGGATTGGAGTATACCATTGTAGTTGGGAAGAGCAGGTAGTAGGGTTCTTTAAGTTTAGGTGGTACTCGGGATCGACGAAAGATCGTTTATCCTGTGAAGGGAGAGAGAAGGTGAAAGTGAGGGATAGATAGAATTTACTCTAGAGGGGGGGGGGGGGTGAATAGAGTATTAAAAATTTATTTAGATTTATTGCGGAATTAAAATACTGATACTTATAAATAAGGGAATAAAACAAACTAAACTAACACAACACAACACAACACACAAAGGAAACACAAGGCAAACAAGACGACACAAGAAAATTTATAGTGGTTCCCCAAATCTGGGTACATCCACTCTTCTACCACCCAGGTAGGAATCCACTAAAAGTTTTTGACCAGGTGCCCTGCCACCACAAGATCTCTTTCAGGTAGATCTAGAGATCCTTTGAGCTTTTGATCAGGAGCCCAACATCTAATAGGTTTTTGATCAGGTGCCATATCACCAAGAGTTCACTTTTGAAGGGAGAGATAACCCTGTACAGATGGAGGTAAAATAAAAAGTTTATGGAAGTCTTCTCTTTCTCAAGCAAATGAGAATACTATGTGGATTATTGTAGAAAGCCCAAGCTCCCCCTGAGATGATGTGTTGATTCAGGAAGAGGAAACTTGGTGTTGGGTGTAGGTCTTCAAAGAATTGATGTAGTTCTTTCTTAGATCTGTAGACTGATTTTGAATAGAGCTCTCTGTAAATTTTTGAAGGCTGAGGAATGAAGAAGACTTAAAAAAAATGTTTTTAGAATGTTCTTCTTCTTCTTTTGAAAGCAATGCAACAGTCCTTGAGAAAAAAATGAGTACTGCTGAAGAATTTTTTTCTCTATTTCACTGATTGACTTTTTTTTATCTTTCTCTTTGTTTCTCTATTATATATTATATCAGAAGGAAAAACGGCATGTATTTGAAATCCCAAGACAATACTTTAATTTTTTGCAAGAATTTAGGAGCCCAAACTGCTAGAATGGCTGGCAACATAAATGCACTTCCATAACTATCTTCTTAAGATAAGACAATAAAATATTCTGTCAATACCATAATTATTGCTTACAAAATACGGCTATTAGCCTTGAGAATATCAACATTAATTATTAAAATATAATTGCCATTAAATAATTTGTCATACACAAAATAAACACTTCAGACCGTTTCTGTAAACTGATAACTGCAAGCAGCATAAAATCGTAGAACTTAGTTTAGAGATCGTCAAACTGGGTTAAGAGATCGTCGACCTGAGAACAACTATCGTAGATCTGAGATAACTGCTATGAAACAAGAGATCGTCGACCTGAGCTCGTAGATCGTCGAGCTCAGTTCAGAGTAGGAGACTCTGAGATCGTCGATGGGAGATCGACGATCGTCGGGCTGAGTTCGACTATAGTCGAACTAATATAAATAATTCACAGAATTCTTCTGAGTCTAAGTCTGAGTCCACTGCCATGCTGGTCTGCACAAACCTGACCTAAAAGGACCTAACTTAGACTAGACAAAGACCCTGGCTATACAGGTTGGTCAAAACATCCTAAGAGTAGACCTAACACAAATCCAAACAAGGGTTCCAACAATCTCCCCCTATTTGTTTGAGGTCACTCAAAAACAGAACTGAAAATAAATAAGAATACAAAGACCATAAATATCTGTAAGGATGAAATAACATCAACATATATACTATAGCAATGCATTGTACAGAAATTAATCATTAAAACATTCAGTCAAACTATAAATTATCAGAAGGACCAGAGGAGGGTTTTGAGAAAATTATCTTTCTTTTGGGATCTGGTACTTCCTTCTTAGATATCTTCAGGTCCTATTCACCAAGAGTTGTCTGAGTACCTGTTCTGGGCACAACTGCTTCAGGGTGCAGTGCCATATACTCAGCTGGATTGAATATTTTCTTGCTAACTTGTTGCTTGTCCAGTTCCTTTTCTCTGTAAGATGACATAGTGGTGAACTTTGATGGGTCTTCTCCTTCTTCTACAACCTTCCTTATCTGAGAAAGGCCAATCAGCACTTGAATCCTGACCATCCTGAAGTTTGGATCAACTTCCTGATCAACAGGTGGCTGATCATCTTGAGGAGGTAATAGGGTAACAGTTTTGAACTGAGTAGATTGAGCCTGAAAATTTGTTATGTTGTGATGTTCATCACTTTGAGAGTAAAGAGATTTTGGAGGAGCAGCTTCACTGTACTTTCCTTTAGGCTTGTGAGATTCATCATGCCTTCTGGATTGATAGTGAGCTGTCTTCTGAACTTTGGGTGAAGCTTGCTATTGAGAAGGAGAGAAAGAAAGCTTTTGATAGATAACTTTTTTTATTTGCTCAGCTAAACTTTGATTCCTTTGTTGCTGACTACCTCCTTGGGAATGCGATCTAGATGATCTATCCTGCCTTTGATAAGTTCTAGTGAAAGAGGTAGGCTTGGAAGATACATCAGATCTTTGAGGAACAACTCCTGAGGCACCAGCATGAGGAGGAGGAGGAGGACCTCTCTTAAACTTCTGAGGTGTGGGAGAGTATCTCCTGCTCTTTTTCCTAGCCTTTTGTTCATTCTTAGACAACCACATCCAGCTTTCCATGCCTGGGTATGGTGTAATCCCTTTCAAAATGTAGTAAGGGGTGTCATTGGTATTTCCTGGCTTGGGAGCAGCTTTGGGATCAGCCTTTCTTTTCCTTGACATTTTCTTCTTCTTAGGATTAGAATCCTCTGAATCATCATCCTCAACATCATCAGATGTATCAGGAGGATTGTCATAAAAGTCATTGATTTCTTTTAGCTGTTTATCAGCAATCTTCTTGGCAGCTTTCTTTTTAGCTTCTTCTTGAATATCAAGAGCTATGAGATCATCCAAAGAGGGAAGGGGACTATTATCTATGGGGTAGGATGGTCCACGGGGACTTGGGACTGGATCAACATCCATAGAAGATAGAGACAGTTCAACAAGCGGAGCTCTTGGCTCACAAAGGTTTATTAATCTTGTCTCTAGGGTTGAAGCAAGATTTCTTGAAGCAACTAGACAAATCAGTTCCTCAACAATTAAAAGTGACTCTAGCTCATCCTTATCTTCTGTAACAAAAGTAGGTTCAACAGCCATAGGAGATGGAATTTCTGTACAAACTGAATTTGACTGAATCTGCATGAGCTATTTCACAGCTTGAGGGCTCATGGGTCTGGTATAACAGACCATGGCCTTGGAAGTATTGATCTCAACTTAAGTCAAAACTCATCTAAACACAGAAAGAATGCAAAAGAATTTATAAATAAATAGTGGGATTTATAAAGCAATCACCACTAGAAATGCCAGGAAATGACACATCAGTGTCCTCATCTGAAATAAGCAAATCTGATTAAGGAACTATATTTGAACAAAACTTCTGAAAAACTTCTACTTCTAGCACTGTTGGAGGAGACAGAGCTGGAAGATCTGCTGAGGCTGAACCTGCTGCATCTTCATAGGACATCTCCCCTGCCTGGTTTCAGTGGTAACTGGAACCGGGCCCCTAGATGTAGAAGTGACAGTGGAAGCAGTTAGAGTGGAGATAGATTGAGCAAGAGGGGAAATAGCCTCTGCTATTAAGGATTTAAGAGATGGAGTGATGAGCTCCAGAAGATGAGTAATGAAAGGGGTATCAAAATGAAGAAACTCAGATGGTGTCTTAGTTGATATAGAATGATGAGTAGGAGGAGGAATGAAATCAATCATGATTTCAACCTGGAAATGGGAGTTATTTGGATAATTTTGTGGTGAGGCATCAATGTGGATGGGAGAATCATTTTGACGGGCAGATGATGAAAGAGGTGAGAGGAGGTCAAAATTGGGAAAAGGCATAATGTTGAGGTTTTGAGGTTCAACAAGATGTTGGGGAATTGCTGACTGAGTGGGAGAAAGAGGGATAGCTGGGGAAGATGGAGGAGTTTGAACAACATTTGTAGGTTGATAGGAAACACGAGGGATGACTGGGGAAGATGGAGGAGTAGGAGGAAGAACTTCTTCACTAGGGTGAGAAGTGGCTGTTACAGCCCTTGTGTCCTCAGATATATTGGAGGAAGGTCCAGCCTTGGAGGGCTTTTGAATGGTCCTCTCCCACTTCCCAAATAGAGAAGAGTCCAATCTATTACTTGCATTGATAGCTATGGTTGAAGAAATCAGTAGCTCTGGAACTTTCTTCTACAGGAAGATTCCCAAAATCCTTCCTAGGCAAACTTCCTTCTTGTTGTTTTTCCTCTTTAGCAAATCAAAAAACAAACTAGCCCAATATATGGACTTCTTGTTAACTAGAGCAGACATAATGGCAAACTGTTGCCTATTGATATTATCATGAGCAGAATGCTTGCCCAGCAATACTTTGCCCATAATATTAGTAAGAAATTTAAAACCAATAGATAAATTCTTTTTCAAAATCTTAGATGGGATGCCCTCAGCATGACCCATCTCTATCAACATCCTACTATACTCAGTACTATCCTGTTCTAACTCTTCTGTTCCATTTTTCAACTCAAAAATCTCGGTAAGAGTTTCAGGGTTCAGAATCACCTGCTGTCCTGAAATGAATCCGATCATGGAAGAGTCATTAGTTGAGGAAGAATACACCCATTCTTTGATCTCTGAAACAGATAGTTTAATCCTTATAGACATAAACTTCTTCAGACCCTGATCATCACATAACTGCAGCATTTCTTTGAATATTGGATCACAATGACTGATAGATTCAAAATCGACGTCAAAACAAGTGTCGAATTTCATCGCAGACAAGTCCCTGCTGGAATCGCCATTGAAGTTCTGTAGACTCAAGAGAGAAGAGATCAAGAGCAAAGGAAAAGAAAATGCGGGATAGAGATAGAAGAAAAACCTACATATAGGTTTTTGGAATATGAAAATACGATCTCTTTCCGATGATAAAATCAAAAACGTCGATCTTAGGTCAACGATTAATTTATAAACAAATAATATCGTTGGTCTCTGATCTCAGAACCGTAAATTGATAGTCGAGCTTAGGTCGACGATTAATTTACTGAAGCAAAGTCGTCGATCTCCGATCGACGATTTTTGTCTTCACGCAGAGCTGTCGTCAAACTCAGGTCGACGATAGAGCTCAAGATGAGTTCGTAGATCGTCGATCTCCATTCGACGATCGTTGAACAAATCTTCACACAAAGACAAAATTCAATTTTAATCTATGCCATTTATCATTCCAAGCTGATTCAAAAAGAATAGATGTTTTTGCTTATCCAAGTGCTTGGTGAAAATATCTCCTCTTTTAAAATCAGTGGGGATAAACTTAAGATTAATTTTGTTTTTATCAATACAATATCTAAGAAAATGATGCCATATTTCTATATGCTTGGTCCTAGAATGAAGGAATGGATTTTGTGCAATTGATATAGCACTGGTACTGTCACAAAATATGGTGGTATTTTTGAGAGAGTATCCATAATCCAGTAGCTGGTTTTGAATCCACAAGATCTGTGAACAGCAACTACCAACTGCTATATATTCAGCCTCTACAGTTGATGTAGACACAGATGATTGTTTCTTGCAAAACCAGGACACTAATCTATCACCCAGGAACTGACAAGTTCCTGCAGTGCTTTTTCTGTCAACTCTGCATCCAGCATAGTCAGCATCAGAATAACTAGTTAAGTCAAATTCTGACTCTGTAGGATACCAAAGTCTTAGATTAGGACAACCCTTTAAATATCTTAAAATTCTCTTGAGGAGAATTAAATGAGACTCTTTAGGGTTGACCTGAAATCTAGCACAAATACATGTTACAAACATTATATCAGGTCTACTTACAGTAAGATATAATAGGGACCCAACAATGGCCCTATAATTTTTCTGATCAACAAGTTTACCCTTTTCATCAGAATCAATTACTGCATTGGAAGCCATAGGTGTTTTCATTGCTGAGGCATCAGCCATGTACAACCCATATTCGCTGGGTAGGACCCGGAGGCATCAACGGTCAGAGTTGGACTAACTTCAAACTAGCTTGGGGCCTTGGGGACCAGAAGAGCTCTCGCCGAGGAAGGGCTCTCGGCTTGGAAGAGCTCTCGCCTAAGGGCATGGAGAGATCACTAGTGCCAAGCCACAGGCCGACGTCCAGATGCAACCGAGGAGGTTGGCGAGAAGGCACCGAGTCCACTCAATGCCGCAGGAAGTGCAGGTGGAAAGGTTCTCAGCTCAGGGGTTCTTACTCAACGCCGCAGAAGTGCAGGCGAAAAGGTTCTCGGCTTAGGGGTTCTCACTCAACACCGCAGGAAGTGCAGGTGGGAAGGTTCAGGTGTTCTCAGCATAGGGTTCTCAGCGAGTGGGGCCCAGAGCCCGGGATAAAATGACTTAATTACCCTTGGGTAAAATTACCCTTATACCCCCAGGGGCTGCATTTAACACTTCTCAAACAGCGGGATTTGGCTATTGGCAGGCCAGCCAAGGGTATTTCGGTGACTTTAGGTCAGCAAAAGGTTATTAAAAGACCCATATGGGCTCCTTGGAAAGTAAGTCTTCATTGTTCCCCAAAATCAAAAGCACTTTCTGAGGAGCTCCAAGCCCAGCTTTGGCTTTGGAGGGGAAGCTCTCAGAGATTTTCCGGGTGTGAGGCGGGACCTCCCTGCTAAGGCTTTTGGGTCAATCCTAGGTCCATCATAACCAGTCGAGAGTTGAGGTTTGAGAGAAGTAGGTGTTGGTTACACCTTGGTTTTTGAACATTCGTTGAGGTCATTTTTGGCTTCTATATTTTTTGTGCGGTGAGCGTGGAAGGTAGCTTATACAAGAAAGCCTTGAGTTTAGACTCATGATTGGGGGTGATGGTGAAGCATCTGGCTCAGGGGGTATCCCCACCTCGGGGGAGGAGGCAATGAGGAATATGCTGGAGGACTTCAGGCGAGAGGTCCTACAGACCATCAGCTTGGCCTTCTCGGCAAGGAGCAAGTGGGAGATGTCTCAGGTTCCGGTGGAGGTGGTCCCGCTTCTAGGAGAGAACGCCCCTGGGCAGCACCCCGGGAAGGAGGTCCCGGCAGAAGTAGGCGAGAGGGACGTGGCCGCGCGGGAACTCTTCCCAGGCCAGCGCCCCAGAAAGGAGGTTCCGACAGAAGTTGACGAGAGGGAGGCGGCTGTGCGAGATCTCTTCCCTAGGCATGGTACTGTGGATCGGGCAAGCCAGCCGAGGCCGCGAGACGTGCCCTAACGCCAGGCGGGAGGCGAGAGTCCCTTTAGTGAGCTTATCATCTCAGATCCAGTGCCGGAAGGGTTCCGCAAGCCCGACATGTCCTACTACTCAGGAAAAGATGACCCTGTACAACATGTACAGTGGTTTGAAGATGTGGTTTCATTAAGGCAGATGACGGATGCCTTCAAGTGTCGGTTGTTCGCCATGACGTTGAAAGACAAGGCCCGGGACTGGTTTCATCAGCTGCCGGCAAGCTCGATCTACAGCTTTGAGGACCTGCGACGCGGGCTCTTGTTAAGGTTCTCAACGTCAAAGAAGCGGAAGAAAGAGGCAGAGTGCCTGTTTGCGGTGAGGCAGAAGCAAGACGAGACGCTGGGTCATTATGTTGATCGGTTTCAGGAAGACATCCTCCTGGTTCAGGAGGTCCCAGGATACGCGCCGATGCTCGCCTTTACCCTGGGGTTGAGACCATGATTCTTTAGCATGGAGCTGAAGAGAGTGCCCCCCTCCTTTGAAGAGCTTATGGAGAGGGCGACAAATGAGATCGATTTTGAAAGAGCCAATCCGGCTTTCGCTAGGAAGCTGGCCCGGTTGGCGGAGGATGACGTAAAGGAACCAGCATAAGGAAAGCAGAGGGAGCAGAGGGAGACGAGGGAGGAAAGGAGAAGGGAAGAGCCCCGAAGGCAGGGGAAGCACCAGGATTGGGGGGCCCGGGAGCTGAAAAACTGGTTAGGTTGGAGGCCTCGGGAAGGTCGTCCCCAGGGGCAAGGAGAAGGTTGTAACGCCCTCGATTTTTCTGCGATTATTTAATTCTCGTTTGGCGTTACGTTGACATGTTTTCGTGGCTCGTGCCATTTGTGGAGTGTGGTCTTAACTCCTTAGAACTGGGTGCCCTATTTTGTAGCCGGTTGGCAAGATCTCCCTAGCAAGCCGAGTCGTTTTGGGTGACCCGGTGTGGCCTCTCGGGGGATGCTTGTGTTTTGGCTTCGGGAGGGTATAGCTCGAGTTCTGTTCGTCGAAAGTTAGTTTCGACTTCGCCGTTGTGTTCGTAGCATGGATATTTAGCTACGGTGCGAATTTCGTCAAATTCCGAGATAGTTTGGTTTTCGCGTCGTTTTTGGTGTGCCATTAGCCTATTAGAGAATTCTCTTAATTAATAAGGGAGCCGGCGGTTAGGATTCGGTTTTGCTGAACCGATGCGTTTAAAGCTTATAAAAAGGCTTTATTAAGAAGTGGCGGGCCACTTTCTTCTTTCTTCCCAAGACCGAAACCGTCGCCTGCTCCTGTTCGCGGAAAACAGAGGAAACTGCCGGACCTGTTTCTCCTTCAGACGGCGATTCCGGGAGTGTTCGTGGACGGATTTCAATTCCGAAAGTGGCGTTGTCTTGCTCTCGCTCATATCTACGTTTCGACGGTAAGAGGTTTGTTTTTCGTGGAGTTTTAGGAGACTTTGATTTTCGGTTTCTTGTGGTTTTCCGCCATTAATGTGCGGGTTTGCTTGTTAGGTGCTTCCTCTTCTAGTGCAGAACGAAGAGGAGGGAAAGCCGACCAAGCTTCACCGGAAATCGAGGCAAGTGGTATTCTTGCCCTTGCCATTATTGTTCATTTGAATTTTGGAATGTTTCCCGGTTAGCCCTAGGGTAGAAACCAAACATATTCTCTTTTACCTTGCTGAATTTAGGGCTTAGATTCGCATATGAACCCCCCCTCCCTGTGCTGTTTTGCTCAACCCGATGGTTGTTTTGACCATTTAGACTCCAGAATTGTAGTTCTAGTTGGGTGCTTTTGCGGGTGGAGCCGAGAGAGAGAGTGAGGGAGGTTGTTGTGGTAGGGCTCTGGTTAGAACCAGTCTTGGTAGACTCTCGGGTTTTGGTGTCGAGTGTGGTGCACACACTCAAAGCCAAAACCGCCCGGACTTGGCGTTGAGTGTGGTGGACACACTCAAAGCCATAGTTCAGTTTGTTCTTTGCGGCTGAGTTGTGGGGTGATTTAGTGGAAATTTTCGTCTAAGTCAAAATCGACGAGAATCATCCTTGATTCCCGCCGATTTCGACGTGATTCCCACCGATCGGCGAGAATCATCCTTGATTCTTGCCGATTCGGCGAGAATCATCCTTGATTCCCGCCGATTCGGCGAGAATCATTCGGGATTCCCGCCGATCATCGAGAATCATCCTGCATTCCCGCCGATTCGGCGAGAATCATCCTGCATTCCCGCCGATTCGGCGAGAATCAGTCGGCATTCCCGCCGACCTCCTCTTGTTGGCGTTGGCTTAAGGTTTTCCTGCGGGAATGAACTTTGGCGTAGAGTGAGTTGACCTCACTCAACGCCAAAGCTGCTTTGGCGTTGAGGGAGGTGGACTCACTCAACGCCACTGTTAGGTTTTGTGGTTTTGCTGAAGGCATTTAGGGAGTGGACCTCACTCAACGCCATAGCTGTTTTGGCGTTGAGTGAGGTTAGCTCACTCAACGTCGCTACCTCTTTTGCTGAAGGCGTTGAGGGAGTGGACCTCACTCAACGCCATGGCTGTTTTGGCGTTGAGTGAGGATAGCTCACTCAACGCCAGAGCTGTTCTTGCGGAAGGCATTGAGGGAGTGGACCTCACTCAACGCCATGGCTGTTCTGACGCTGAGTGAGGCTAACTCACTCAATGCCAAGGTCTGGTTAAGCGTTGAGTGAGTCCCACTCGACGCCAAGCCGTGTTAAGTGATTTCAACACTGTTTCCCTTACCTCGATTTTCGTTCCCGAGTGAATTCCCTGGTTATATTTGTAATTTCCTTGTCGGCCATGTTTCTCTTTCCTAATGGCCGAATCGTGGGTCATGGTTAGTAGTGGTGGGTTGAAGCTCTTCATGGCGGAGGTGTTGTGCAATTTAGCCAAGGCCACCCTTATTCTTCTATCTTGCTCCAGGTACGGGCTGGGCAAGGGGGTGGATGGTCCCTTGTGCTTTCACATGTAGACCCTTGAGCTTGTTTGCTTGGAAATGGTGGTTGAGGGACTGAGTTTGCCTCCAACCCGGATCCATGCTGTTTGTTTTTGCTACTACCATCTCCCACAACCTAGGGTGTTAGAAGTTTCTTCCTTGGTAGATTGCAGCACTTTGGGCTCTTGGTAGCCTAGTAGACCCTGCAGGATGTAGTTTCTTGGCAGGGTTGGTGCTGTTTCCTTGCACGTAGTGCATTTCTTATTGTCTTGCCTTGGGCAGTTGTGACTTTTACTGCTATGTGTTTTCCTCTTTTATTTATTCCCTGGTTGACACTTCCTTGCAGTTTTTTTCCTTGTTTTGCTTGCTGAGATATTCTTTCTTCTTTTGAATGCCTCAGGTTCTGAGCAGTAGTCAGTTTTATGGCTAGGTTGCGGTGGTGTTGCTGTTGGTCTCTTGCACTTTGGAGATCCTGTTGCTTTGTTAGTGAGGTAGTTTTTCTGTACTTTTCTTACGGACATACATATTTGCCAGTGGGTTTGTGTCAGGTTGTTGGCGCCCACTGGTAGTTTTTACCTTTGTACTAGATATATTATTTTTGCTGCTACCATTTTCTGGAGATAGTCTACTTGCTCTGGGGAGGATTTATGCTAGGTTGCTAGTTATTTTAAAACTACATTTATTATTATTGTAAATATATTGCATGATCAGCATGATTTATAAAAGTAATCGCTATTTTCCAAGCAGCGTATAAAGATCGTTTTCCTATATATAATATAAATTAAATGTAGAGTCTTACATACCATAAGTGGTCCTCTTAGGGCTCTTATGCTCTTCTTAGGATGTCAAACCTTAATAAAATATTTTTCCGCAGCGCTTAATTATAGTTTTTAACTGTGGACTAGGTGATCCACCGAGCTGAGGGATACGACCTCGAAAGTATAACTGATTTTCTAATCATTAAACTCATAAATTTCTTTCATAAAGAGTAGTAGTTGGTTTTGCCTGAGCATCAGCAGTTATCCCCTGCTTGACGTGGCATCATGACGCGCGTTTTCTCATACTCTGATAATTCTTTAATTCGGAGAAAATGCGGGTTGTGACAAAGGTTTCCAGGGAAGGGACAACCTTAGGGAGCCAAGGAGGTTTGATCAGCCGGCGTGGAGGCATGGGCCAAGGGGTCATCTTTCGCCGCCACAAGAAGCAATGGAAGTTAGTAGGGGAAGAGGAGGAAGAAGAGGAGTTCGGGGAGCTGGGAGAAGAGGAGGAGAAGGAAGGGGGGGGGGCAGGGTGGCGTTACCCTTTTGCGAATTCCACCAGGAGGAAGGCCACACAACGACCACCTGCCCCGAGTTCTTGGAGGTGAGAGGAGATAGAGGGGGAAGGGGACAGGATCCGCCGGTAAGGATCGTGGAGGTGCAACAAGGAGAGGGAGAAGATAGGTGTGAGGACCGGATCGATGTGGGGACTCGAGTAGGGATCGGGGTGATCCACGGGGGAGTGGGTATTGAGGTAACCCGCAACGGAAGCCTCAAGACCATGTTCCGAAGGGGAGTCATCTCGACCTCCCAGGCTCCCCCTCCAAAGGAGAAGATCACCTTTTCATTAGCAGACATGCCAGACTACCATGACCCATTCTGCGACGCCCTTGTGATCCAGACGGCAGTGGAAAACTTCACGGTCTCTAGGATACTGGTGGACAATGTCAGCTTTGTGAACGTGATCTTCAAAAAGCCCTTTGACGGGATGCAGGTTGAAGGGAAGAGGGTCCTAGCTTTGGATGGGCCGTTGTTTGGGTTCTCGGGAGAGAGAAAGGAAGTAGAAGGGGGAGTAGGGTTGCACGTAAAGTTGGGAGGCGTGTCACAGAACTGTAGGTTTGTGATCGTGGATGCCCCAAGAAGCTACAACGCCATCTTTGGGCGTCCCCTCATCAGCGTCTTTCGCTGCGTTCCCTCCAATTTTCATTAATGCCTTAAGTTCAATAACGAAGGGGTGCAGGTCAGGATTAGAGGGGACCCAAAGGTGGCGAGGCAGTGTTATGTAACCGCGGTCAACACGGTTTCATGGATGGCTGAGTTGAAAGAGTTGGAAGGGGAGATGGCAGAAGAAAAGGAGGGTGTCGGAGAATGGGAGGTGAGCCTAGGGGAGACAAGGAAGGAGACCGTGGAGGAGAGAAGGGAAGCTTGAGTTGAGCAAGAAGGCCTGGAGGAGGTGATGGAAGTAGAGGAGGATCAAGTGGCGAGAGTTGAGCTGGAGGCCCCGAGGGGTATAGAGGTTGAGCAACAATAAGAGGAGAAGCCGGAGGAGGCAATGAAGTTTGAATGAGGGGAGGAGTTGGAGTTTGAGGAGGAAGCAAGGGTTGGCTGGGAACAAGCACGGCTGGAGCCGGTCGAGGAAGTGGTGGAGATGGAGGTCTTCACTAGGGCAGGGCAGGTGTAGAGGGTGCGAGTCAGCGGGGGCTTAAGTCCCGAGGACCAGGAGCGGGTGAGAGCTTGCATCCAGAGCAACGTCGACATCTTCGCTTGGACCGCGGCAGACATGCCGGGCATTGACGCGGATGTGGCTTGCCACCGTCTGAACCTAGATCCCAGGACTTGCCCCATACGCCAGAAGATGAGTACCATCGCCACCAAGCTGGAGGACCCCATCCGCGAGGAGGTCAGAAAGCTCCTAGAGGCAGGCTTCATCTCGGAGGTTCAGTATCCAGGCTGGATCTCCAATGTGGTAATGGTTAAGAAAGAGGGTGGGAAATGGCGCATGTGTATTGATTTCTCTTTATTAAATAAATCGTGACCCAATGATTGCTACCCCTTGCCTCGAATCGACGTACTGGTTGATTCAGCCGTCAGTTTTTCTGTTATGAGTTTTTTTGATGCTTTTTCAGGTTATCACCATATCCGGATGCACCCTCCCGATGTCAGGGATGTCTCCTTCATCACTAGGGAGGGGTGTTTCAGTTACAAGATGATGCCATTTGGGTTAAAAAACGCAGGGGCCACTGACCAACGCATGATGGATCGAGTCTTCAAGGGGTAAAGGGGAAGGAATTTGGAGGTTTATATTGACGACCTCATGATCAAAAGCAAGTGTGTAGGCTAACACCTATGGGACCTAGAGGAGACCTTCGCCACCCTATGGAGATTCAAGATGAGGCTGAACCCCTTGAAGTGTGTCTTCGAGGCCAGCCGCGGGAAGTTCCTCGGGCATCTCTTGACTCCGGCAGGGGTAGAGCCTAACCCGCATAAGGTGAAGGCCATCCTAGACTTGGAATCACCTCGCGATGCCAAGGAGATCCAATGCTTGACAGACAAGTTTGTCGGTCTAAGCAGGTTCCTCTCCAGATCAGGGGACAAGTGTTCATCATTCTTCAAGGTGTTGAGGGGTAACCAAAGGTTTGAGTGGACCGCCGAATGTGAAGAGGCCTTCCAAGGACTGAAGAGACAGCTCTCCCAGGCTCCTCTACTTCAAAGACCGAAAGAAGAAGAGGACTTGGCCTTATACCTAAGGGTAGGACTGGAGGCCGTGAGTTCCGTTCTAGTCAGGGAAGAGGGGAAGAAGAAGCTACCCATCTATTACGTGAGCCGGATTTTGAAGAAGGCAGAGCTCCGCTACCCCATCTTGGAAAAGCTTGCATACGCTCTGATCATCTCGGCAAGAAAGCTTCGGCCGTATTTCCAAGCGCACTCGATTAGGGTGGTGACCGACCATCCTCTTCGCAAGATTTTGAAGGGGTAGAGAATTAGGGGAGGGTTGCCAAGTGGTCCATCGAGCTGAGCGAGTTCAACATCTCTTTCGTCCCCAGACTCTCCATTAAGGCGCAAGCCATGGCAGACTTTTTGGCGGACTATGTGGCAGAAGTCGGGGATAAGGAGCTACTGCCGCGAGAGGCATGGATGATGATGGTTGATGGGGCCTTGGGAAAGCACTCCCTTGGGGGAGGGGTGGTGTTGATAAGCCCCCAAGGGGTCGCTATAGAGCAGGCGGTGGCCTATCACTTTCCAGTGACCAACAACCAAGAAGAATACGAGGTTATGATTGCTGGTCTCTGTTTGGCGAAGGAGCTTGAGATCCAAGATGTGGAGGCTTGCACAGACTCGATGGTGGTAGCATCACAGATCCGAGAAGAGTTTGAAGCTCGGGAGCCTACCCTCATAAAGTACCTATCCAAGGTAAGGGCGATCATCGGGGGTTTCCATTCATTCTCGATTCAACATGTTCCCAGGGAGGAGAGTGCAGCGGCTGATCGGTTGGCGAAGCGCAGACCTCGTGGAGGGGGGACCCTAATTGAACTGTTTCGACCAACATTCAAGGAAGGGGAGTTGATGGAGATAGGTCGGCGACCCTCGTGGGTAGACCCATTGGTAACCTTCCTGACAACGGGCGAGCTAGGGGGAGAGGTGAAGGATGCAAAGAGCTTCAGGCGCAAGACAGCTCACTACCTAATGCTAAAAGGGGTATTGCATCGTAAGATGTTGTCAGGGGTCCTAGCGAGATGTGCGAATGAGGAAGAGATCCCAAAGATCCTGGAAGAGATACACTCGGGCGAGTGCGGCAACCACTCAGGGTGAAGGACGCTAGAGGCAAGGGTGGTAAGGCAGTTGTACATCTGGCAGACCCTGAGGAGGGATGCGGTAGAATTCGCAAAGAGATGTCCAAAGTGTCAGCTGTACGCCCCCCTACAGCTCTTGCCTGCTCAAAGACTTAGGAGCATTACGTTGCCGTGGCCTTTCGCCATTTGGGGGATGGACTTGGTCGGACCTTTCCCTCCGGCTAGTGGACAGAGGAGGTTTCTCCTGGTCATGGCCGATTACTTCTAAAAGTGGCTGGAGGTAAAAGCTTTAGCCAAAGTCACCTCGCAAGTCGTAAGAAATTTCTTTTGGGGGAGATCATATGTAGACACAGGCTACCTCAAGCAATAGTAATGGATAACGGTCCTCAGTTTGCCAGCGAAGAGGTCATTAGCTTCTGCGCCCAACTAGGGATAGACCTCAAGTTTTCCTCTGTCCACCACCCCCGGAGCAACAGTAAGGTAGAAGCGACAAACAAAATCATAGTAAACTTACTCAAGAAAAAGGTGGAGAACTTGAGGGGAAATTGGGTAGAACAGCTCCCCTCCATCCTGTGGGCCCTACAAATGACCCCAAACACGGCCACTAGGGAGACCCCCTTCAAGCTCTCTAATGGGTATGAAGCAGTCCTGCTAGTAGAGTTTGGGGTTCGGTCCCCACGGGTTACAGTCGCAAAATGAGGAGACGAGGTCTGGAGGTTGGGAAATGAAGAAGGGTTGCGCCTCTCGCTAGACATGGTGGAGGAGTTGCAGGATGTCACAGCCATCAGGCAAGAAGAGATCAAGCGACGAATGGCCAAGTATTTCGACAAAAATGTCAGGATCAAACAATTTGCCGAAGGGGATTTGGTTCTGAAAAAGGTTGACGCGGCACGAAGGTTGACTTCTGTGGGCAAGCTCAACCTAAATTGGGAAGGGCCTTACATTGTAAAGGAAGTCCTGGGAGCAGGAGGTTACTACCTCCAGGATGTGGAAGGGAAGACCTTGAGCCACACCTGGAGCGGTGATGACCTAAAGCATTTCTACCCATGAGGGGGAAATGATTGTATTAATGTTCGCAAACACTATTATAATATATTTCTTGCTTTGATCCTTTGTCAATTCCCTTCACCTTGAAGTTAGGATAAGGCCTTACGTATTGAGAACTTCATCGACACCCCGAGCTCGGGTCGGCCCCAGGTAGACCCGCTGTGAAGGCTCCCATCTAGCTGGCAGGTCCGAAGGCTCGCCTGTGGGGGAGAGGTTTGGTTTTGAGAACTTCATCGACACCCTAAGCTCGGCTCAGCCCCAGGTAGACCTGCTGCGCATGCTCCCATCTAGCTGGCAGGTCCGAAGGCTTGCCTGTGGGGGAGAGGTTTGGTTTTGAGAACTTCATCGATACGCCGAGCTCGGCTCGGCCCCAGGTAGACCCGCTGCGTAGGCTCCCATCTAGCTGGCAGGTCCGAAGGCTCGCCTGTGGGGGAGAGGTTTGGTTTTGAGAACTTCATCGACACCCCGAGCTCGGCTTGGCCCTAGGTAGACCCGCTGTGCAGACTCCCACCTAGCTAGCAGGTCCGAAGGCTCGCCTGTGGGGGAGAGGTTTGGTTTTGAGAACTTCATCGACACCCCGAGCTCGACTCGGCCCCAGGTAGACCCGCTGCGCAGGCTCCCATCTAGCTGGCAGGTCCGAAGGCTCGCCTATGGGGGAGAGGTCTTATGTTTTGAGAACTTCATCGACACCCCGAGCTCGGCTCGGCCCCAGGTAGACCTGCTACGCAAGCTCCCATCTAGCTGGCAGGTCCGAAGGCTCGCCTGTGGGGGAGAGGTTTTGTTTTGAGAACTTCATCGACACCCCGAGCTCGGCTCGGCCCCAGGTAGACCCGCTGCGCAGGCTCCCATCTAGCTGGCAGGTCCGAAGGCTCGCCTGTGGGGGAGAGGTTTTGTTTTGAGAACTTCATCGACACCCCGAGCTCGGCTCGGCCCCAGGTAGACCCGCTGCGCAGGCTCCCATCTAGCTGGCAGGTCTGAAGGCTCGCCTGTGGGGGAGAGGTTTTGTTTTGAGAACTTCATCGACAACCCGAGCTCGGCCTCAAGTAGACCCACTGCGCATGCTCTCATCTTGCTGGCAGGTTCGAAGGCTCACTTGTGGGGGAGAGGTCTTATGTTTTGAGAACTTCATCGACACCCCGAGCTCGGCTCGGCCCCAGGTAGACCCGCTGCGCAGGCTCCCATCTTGCTGGCAGGTCCGAAGGCTTGCATGTGGGGGAGAGGTTTTGTTTTGAGAACTTCATCGACACCCCGAGCTCGGCTCGACCCCAGGTAGACCCGCTGCGCAGGCTCCCATCTAGCTGGCAGGTCCGAAGGCTCGCCTGTGGGGGAGAGGTCCTATGTTTTGAGAACTTCATCGACACCCCGAGCTCGGCTCGGCCCCAGGTAGACCCGTTGCGCAGGCTCCCATCTAGCTGGCAGGTTCGAAGGCTCGCTTGTGGGGGAGAGGTATTATGTTTTGAGAACTTCATCAACACCCCGAGCTCGGCTCAGCCCCAGGTAGACCTGCTACGCAAGCTCCCATCTAGCTGGCAGGTCCGAAGGCTCGCCTGTGGGGGAGAGGTTTTGTTTTGAGAACTTCATCGACACCCCGAGCTCGGCTCGACCCCATGTAGACCCGCTGCGCAGGCTCCCATCTAGCTGGCAGGTCTGAAGGCTCGCCTGCGGGGGAGAGGTTTTGTTTTGAGAACTTCATCGACAACCCGAGCTCGGCTCGGCCCCAGGTAGACCCGCTGCGCAGGCTCCCATCTAGCTGGCAGTTCCGAAGGCTCGCCTATGGGGGAGAGGTTTTGTTTTGAGAACTTCATCGACACCCCGAGCTCTGCTCGGCCCCAGGTAGACCTGCTGCGCAGGATCTCATCTAGCTGGCAGGTACGAAGGCTCGCCTGTGGGGGAGAGGTCTTATGTTTTGAGAACTTCAACGACACCCCGAGCTCGGCTTGACCCCAGGTAGACCCGCTGCACAGGATCTCATCTAGCTGGAAGGTCTGAAGGCTCACCTGTGGGGGATAGGCTCGGTCCTTGGTTGGACAAGAGACACACCCAGAAGGCAGAACAAAAGGATTGAGGATCTCCTCGGTCAGGAAGGGGTCTCGGCCTTTAGAAATCTCTGCCGAGAGGTCTCGGGTAAGGGGATCTCGGCAAAAGAAGTTCCCGGCGGGGAAACTTTGGCGGTGGATTCTTGGCTAGACTGGGAGAAGGTCTAGGCATTAATTCCCGACCGACCGCGTAAGGTAAGGAAGGGGGATCTTCCCTTAAAAGGGCCCAGGGACAACGCTCTCGGCAAGTGGCTCTCAGCAGAACGAGGAAACGACGTGTCTCAGTCTCAAGGTATAAGAGAGAGAGAGAGGGAAGCAAAGTACCAACGTTTACATTATATACTGTTTACAATATTACAAAAAGGGGGAGCCTCTCGCCCATTACAAATCAAAAGTAAAAAAGGAAAAAAGGACTTAAAGGAGGTGCGCTGTGGCTGCTCGAGTTCCAGCTTGAGCTATTGTGGGAGCTCTCGCCCGAATCCTCCCCGGACGTCTCGCTGGTAGCCTTGCCGTCAGCAACATGAGGTCGCGAGACCTCCGAAGGAGGGGAGTAGGGAGCACCCGGAGGCCTCTGGAGAGGCTCAAAGAGCCAAGGGAGGAGCTTACTGGCGGACAGGGTCTCGCCACCCTCGTCCAGGCATCCCACATCCCGCAACGTCTCGATCATCAGTCTGGCCGTCGCCTGGGAGTTGACCTGCAAGAGCTTGTCGATATCATACTCAAAGTAACTCCGGCTCTTCAGTCTTTCATCCAGCGTGGGAGGGGGCGGGATCGCAGCTGCGGCCATCTCCAGGCGCTTGACTTGGTCCTTCAGCAGATCGAGCATTCTCGCACTCCACCCCGGCCTGCCGCGTACAGAGCACCATGACCTGCCGAGAGTACTGCATAAAAGCATATGATTAGCAGCGAGAATGAGGTTATGAATCTCATAGGCGAGAACGAATGTCAGAAAGGGTCTCACCTACCTCCTCCGCCGGGCACAGGGATAGCAGGCGCTGGGCGTCTTCTAGCTCAGTCTTTAGGGCCGCCGCCCGAGTCACCGCTTCCTCTCTCGCCTTGTACATGTAGAGGAAGGTCTGGTCGATGGTGATGCTTCGGCGAGCACACATGTGCGCAAGCTCGATCCCACGCATCAGAGCCCGGATGGAGTCGAAAGTGAGGAGGCGAGTGGGCAGTTGGTCGTACAGGCCTGCGAACTCCCGGCTGTAGAGGCCATAGCCCAGCGCGAAAGCCTCGTCGGTGACCTCGTCACGCTTTGCCAATCTTAGGAGCAGCGTCGAGAATTCGGTTGGCCTCCGGGTCCCATTGTAGTAGGGGGTTCCCTTCCGCATCAAGGCTCTTAACTCCTAAACCAAAGTTACTATGCCCCTTCGGCACAGGCTTGGGAAGGAGCTTGGCAGAGCTCTCGACAGCCACTGGCTTAGCGCCCACCTCGCCACCTGCCTCGACCGCGGCCGGAGGGTTCTCGGCAGGGGCCCCAACACTGCTCCTATCGACGTCCCTTATCTCGCTGACCGCCGCTAAAATCTCGGCGAAGGACCGTCCCGACGGGAGAGATCGGGCGGGCGAAGGTACCTTAGACTTCCCCTTATCGGCAGCGGACGGTTTCAACCTCTTCATCCATTGGGACGAAAAGTCACTGGGTTTCCGATTCTCGGCACCAGATGGAGGAGGCGGAGCTGGCTCTTCCCGACACACACGATCCGCAAACTTCGCAAGAGTTAACGAATCTCTCGCGGTCAGGCTCTCGGCAGCTTGCGTCTCGGGGAAGGGCTGGCGCAAAGGGATCTCCCGCTCTTCTTCAAAGGCACCACGGTAACACTCAGCGTTGAGTTAGGACGTAAATATCGGACAAAGAAAAACGAGATCTTACCTTTGCCAGGAAGAACGGGGGAAGAGAGTCGACATCCCGCCTGAGGAAGGGGACATCAAACTCCTTGGACCCAAAGAATTTGAGGAGCGCACTCTCGCGGGACCCCAGGGCTGGCGGCTTGTAGGCGGCATCCTCATACTGGATCAGTGCAAGCGGAACGTTCCCGAAGTCACCAGAGATGAAGACAAACTTCTCGCACCAGTGATGATGCTTGTTGGCGAGACCGATTGTCTTGAGCAGCTTCCCGGAGAAGAAGACGACTCCTCCCTTCGCGCGGAAGGTAAACAACTTCTGAAAGATCGAAAGGTTGAAATCTATCCTCTCGGATTGCATGTAGCAGATGAACGCTATAAGGATGGCGACCGAGTTGGTGTTCAGCTGCGCGGGAACGACTCCGAAGTAGCGGAGGGCCAGGCGTATCTCCGGCCAAAGAGGGAGGCGGAAGCCCACCTCGAAGTGCTCAAGGGGGATCGTGAGCTCCCCCTCTTGCGCGGTGTTCACCCTGTCGTTACTGCTTGGGTTTCTCGCGGAGAAGCTGGCAGGAATATATCGGGAGGTAATCAGCCGATACTCCTCAAGGATCAGACGATACGGAGGAAATTTGTGCTTCCGGAAAGCTTCCGCGCAATTAGAACGTCCCTCATTCATGCCCGGCATTGTGTCTAAAGTATTCAAAGGCGAAGTCACAAGAGAGGAGGCGAGAGGGAGAGACCATCCGAGAAATAAGGGAAGGGAGGCAAAAGCAAGATGTTCCTGGCAGAGGGCTAGAGCAAAAAGAAGAAAAGTGAAGGTTCCGGACCAGGGAAATAAATGTGGTGGGTGGATCCACCTATTTATAGGAAACCGTGATAAATGATGATTTTCCCTGAAAGGGCGGCGGAGGTACAACTGTCATGCCCTAGGTCAACGGCGCCTCGGTTCCCTGCCCGAATTGACAGTGACTGATCGACAACCCTAGTTCACGCAAAGTAGCTGTTAGAATCGCATGGCATGATAGACGCGGAAGCAAAGAACGTTCTCGCCTGGAGAGACCTAAGATAATAACAGTAACAATAACAGTTAACTAATGAAAGCAGTTCACAAGATTGCAAGCAGTCCAAGGTTCAAAATAAAATTATAAAGATAGGATACATTGTGAGAAGGGAAGGCCAGGGGCGAGAAGGGGCGAGATATCAGGAATCAATAAGGCTCCCAGCGCCAACGTCCTCGCTCTCGCTGTCGGGTCCTCGGAGGCGCCAGCGGGTTAAAGTAGGAGGAGAGAACGATGCACCCTAGATTGATCCAACGAGCTTGGTCTCGTATCCGCGCAAGGCATCTCCCGGGAGAAGATTCCGCAGTAGGGCCGCCCGGCCGTTCCGTCTCGCTTAGGAAGTGATCTCGCTCCAGGGCCTCCAACCTTTGCTCCACCGACCTATGGAACTCTCTCACCGCGGAGGCCTGGGCCCGCTCTCGCCGCACGAGTTTAGAGAGGATGGACGCGACCCTTTTCTTCCACCTTCTCGTGCTTCCGGCTCCAATCAGGATTCCATCCGTTTCATCAGAGGAGGGGAAGGGGGAGCTGTCACCGTCATCCTCCTCCCGATCTCCGTCATCATCTTCATCCTCTTTAGCACCCGATCACAGGTTCGAATCTCCTGAGAAGACCATATGGAGGTCAGTGTGAGGGCAGGGTAAAAGTAGTAGCGGTATGTGGCATACCTGCAGCATGGCGAGAGCCGTCGGTCAGTGGAAGGCGAGAAGGCCCGGGCTCTCCCCCGACGTCCTTCCCGAACAGGAAATGGAGTGGCTTTCCACGGCCTGGACGGAAGATCTCGCGCGCTATAACCTCCGTCGGGCCCGAAGTCTGGGGAGGGTCGCGCTCCCTCGTGGAGTGGCCGGCCTCCGACGTCACGGAGGGGTCGACGGGCACCACTCCTACGGATGGGCGGTGATTGGCTGCTGGATCGTCATGGGGAGCCGCCCCTACGTCAGTTCACCGCGAGGTAAGACCCGGGCAGGCGGAAGCGGGCGCTGTGAGAGTCCAGCCCAAGAGTTAGAGTGATCAAAAAACAAGCAAAAGAAAAATGGAGGGGCTACCTGGAGGTCCCGAAGCGCCGGCAGGAGCCCCTTCCGGATCCTGTAGCAAGTCCTCAGGTGGGCGTGACGTCGATGAGTCCAGGGGCATCGACGGAAGACCAACGCTACCTTCTGGGACCACCTGCCAAGAAAGGTTCATTGACCAATTCTTAAGTACAGCAGTCCGCTAGTCGGCGAGACATACCCTCTACAGTAGAAGAGGATCGGCCGCACGGCTTGGGGATGGAGTGGGAGAGACTCGGTGTTCTCGTGAGAAGTCCCGATGGATCTTATTCGCCTTCTTCTTCTTCTTCTCTTTTGATGGCGGCGGAGGCTCCACGACGGGTGCCTCTCTCGCCAGCCAAGGAGCCACTAGGGCGCTATTGACGAGGGCTCGCGCCTGCGCTACGTCTATGCGGTCCTGAAGGCTTTGCGAGAGTGGCTTGCTAGCTTGTTTGGAGCGCATCGCGAGGTCACGCAAAATCCCAGGAAAGCAACAACGATCAGGGGAAGATTTACGACCTTCTATCAGCGCGTATATATAAGCACGGCAGGGCCCACCAATAGATTCTCTTTACAGGAAGTGACACGTGCCCAGCGAATATTTATAGGTTAGACATGTCTTTTCGAGCGCAGAGCTAACTCAAAAAGAACGGGGATCGTGTACAATCCATATTCGCTGGGTAGGACCCGGAGGCATTAATGGTCAGAGTTGGACTAGCTTCAAACTAGATTGGGGCCTTGGGGACCAGAAGAGCTCTCGCCGAGGAAGAGCTCTCGGCTTGGAAGAGCTCTCGCCTAAGGGCATAGCGAGATCACTAGTGCCGAGCCACGAGCCGACATCTAGATGCGACCGAGGAGGTTGGCGAGAAGGCGCCGAGTCCACTCAACGCCGTAGGAAGTGCAGGCGGAAAGGTTCTCGACTCAGGGATTCTCACTCAACACCGCGGAAGTGCAGGCAGAAAGGTTCTCGGCTTAGGGGTTCTCACTCAACGCCGCAAGAAGTTCAGGCGGGAAGGTTCAGGTGTTCTCGGCATAGGGTTCTCGCCGAGTGGGGCCCAGAGCCTGGGGTAAAATGACTTAATTACCCTGGGGTAAAATTACCCTTATACCCCCAGGAGTTGCATTTAACACTTCTCAAACAGCGGGATTTGGCTATTGGCAGGCCAGCCAGGGGTATTTCGGTAACTTCAGGTCCGCAAAAGGTTATAAAAAGACCCATATGGGCTCCTTGGAAAGCAAGTCTTCATTCTTCCCCAAAATCAAAAGCACTTTCTGAGGAGCTCTAAGCCCAGCTTTTGCTTTGGAGGGGAAGCTCACAGAGATCTTCTGGGTGTGAGGTGGGACCTCCCTGCTGAGGCTTTTGGGTCAGTCCTAGGTCCATCATAACCAGTCGAGAGTTGAGGTTCGATAGAAGTAGGTGTTGGCTACACCCTGGTTTTTAAACATTCGTTGAGGTCATTTTTGGCTTCAACAAGCCATCCCAAACCTTTTTACTAATTCCTTAGCATACTTAGACTGAGATAGGAAGATGTCATCAGGAGCTTGCTTCACTTGAAGACCAAGGAAGTAAGAGAGTTCACCCATGCTACTCATTTCAAACTTGGAATGCATAAGGTCAGAAAACCTTTCGCATAGTTTAGAATTAGTAGATCCAAATATAATATCATCTACATATACTTGAACTAATAGAATCCTATCATGATGATGTCTTATAAATAAAGTCCTATCTACAATGCCTCTTGAGAATTTATGCTCTAAAAGAAAGCTAGCTATGGTCTCATACCAAGCTCTTAGAGCTTGCTTTAGACCATAGAGAGCCTTATGCAATTTGAAAACATAAGTGAGGTTAGTTGAAGAGATAAAACCTGGTGGCTGTTCCACATATACTTCTTCCTTGAGTTCCCCATTGAGAAAGACACTTTTGACATCCATTTGATATACTTTGAATTTCTTGTAAGTAGCATAAGCCAAGAATATTCTGATGGCTTCAAGCCTAGCAACAGGTGAAAAGGTCTGATCATAGTCAATACCTTCTTCTTGCCTGTAGCCTTGTGCTACTAGTCTTACTTTGTTTCTAATAACTATACCTTGAGCATCCAATTTGTTTCTGAAAACCAATTTAGTTCCAATGACTAGATGTCCTTTGGGTCAAGGAACTAAATTCCAAACTCTGCATCTCTCAAACTGATTGAGCTCCTCTTGCATTGTAATAATCCAGTGTGGATCTTGCTCAACATCTTTGATAGATGAGGGCTCAATTTGAGATAAGAAGCATGCATGCATCACATCTTGATTAAGTTGATGCCTTATCTGTACACCAACTGACATGTCTTCTATTACTTGAGATATAGGATGATCTCTAAGTGTAACATAGTCAGGAGGTGGAGTTTGTTCAACAACAACATTATGAACCAATTCCTCTTGTGGAATTAAATTTCCTGTTGGAGGAATTTCAGCAGCTTCCAGAGATTCTTCTTCACTATCTTCATCAACCTATGGAGAGGGATGTGATATCACCTTTTGGGTGAGATTTAAGTAATCCAACTTCTCACATAAGTTAGGTACCTGCAAACAGTTACTGGTAGAAGTTTTCTTTTCCTTGTAGAATATATTAGCTTCATCAAATGTAATGTGTATAGATTCTTCAATTTTCAAGGAATATTTATTGAAAACCCTATATGCCTTGCTAACTTGGAAATATCCTAGAAAGATTTCCATTGTAGCTTTGGCTTCAAACTTTCAAATATAATCTTTATTGTTATTATGTATATAACAGATGCAATAAAAAATTCTAAAGTAATCTATTTTAGGTTTCTTCCTTTTGAGTAATTCGTAGGGAGTCTTGCCCTTAAGTTTGTGTATCATACTTCTATTCAGGACATAATTTGCTATGCTTACAACTTCTGCCCAATAGGTTAGAGGCATGTGAGCATCAACAAGCAATGTGCCTGCAGTTTCGATGAGTGTTCTATTTTTCCTTTCAACTATCCCATTTTATTGAGGAGTTCTGGGAGCAGAGAAGCAGTGCCTGATACCTTCCTTCTCACAGAATTCTTGCATAAGAAGAGATTCAAACTCAGTGCCATGATCACTTCTGATCAATGCAACTGGAGTAGATTACTCAATCTTTATGCATTTTAGAAAGTCTGCAAGAACTTTGAAATTATCAGACTTGTTTCTCAAGAAGAAAACCCAAGAGAACTTAGAGAAGTCATCTACAATAACTAAAGTATAGAACTTCCCTCCCAGGCTTTGTACAGTAATTGGTCCAAAAAGGTCCAAATGAAGCAAATACAAAATCCTAGGTGAATCACTCTTATTAACTGATTTAAAACTATTTTTAGTTTGCTTGTCTTATTAATAAGCCCTGCAAAGGCTTTCCTTCTTGTAGGGGCAAGAGGGAAATCCTCTAACAAGGTTGTCCCTAGATAACCTAGCAATGTTTCTAAGATTTACATGTCCTAGTCTTTTGTGCCACAATGTGTTGTTATTACTAACCTGGTTAAACAAATAGATCTCTGAACTAGAAAAATTAAAATCAACTAAATAGATATTGCCTTGTCTAATACCTGATAATACAGTGTTGTTATTTAAAGAAATATTGCATTTGGACTTAGTAAAACATACCTCATAACCTACATCACATAGCCGACCTATGAATATCAAGTTATGTTTCAAGCCACTTACATATGCCACTTTTCTGAATGTGACAACTCCAAGTGTAAATTCTCCATAACCTTCTGTCTGACCAAAGCTTGAGTCTCCAAATATAACCTTTGGACTTAGCTTTGCCTTGTAGTTACTTATATTGGCCTTGTTTCCTGTCATGTGCTTGGAGCATCCACTATCCAAATACCACTTATCCTATATAGTAGGATAGGTCTTCACCTGTAAAATAACAACTTATATATTTTGGACCCAGGTAACCTTGGGTCCTGACTTCTTTTCATATTTAAAACTTGAAATATAAGAGTATTCAGGTTGACTTTTATAACCTAAGGGAAATCTCTTAGGTGGGATTGTCCAGTTAGTTAAGGGATAGAAAGGTTTATGATTAGAGTTCTTATTAAAATTTCTATTGAAATTATAGTTTTGAATAAACTGATTTGAGTTTGGCGATTTATGTTGAGATCGTCGATCTGCGTTCGACGAACAGCATTGATATCATCGATCTTGGTTCTCAGAATAAAAGTGGCTATTATCTGGGTTCCACGATCGTCGATCTCTATTCGACGATACATAATGATATCGTCGATCCCTGTTTGCAGAGTGTTTAGGCTCAAGCTTTGGGTTCTGAGATCCTCGATCATCGTTCGACGAATAATGCTGAGATCGTCGATCTTGGTTCGACGATTTTTGTTTAGACTTAGTTTTTTGTTTTTCTTTATTTATATCAACTTGTTTTAAAACTTTGTTAACTGTTTTGATTTGTTCTGTTTTCTTCTTACCTTTATCTGATATGAAATTTACAGGTTGAGAGAGATGGTTTTTCTGAATGATTGGTGGTTCACTAAATGATGCACCTAATCCTAATTTACTTCTATTAAGCCTAGCATTAAGTGTGCTGGTAATTTCTACTAGTTGTTTGCTTCTTCCATTCAGTGATTCTTCTAGCTGTTTTGCTTTACTTAATTCAACTTTCGGGAAAGTGATTTGTTCACTATACATGTCTATTTCATTTTCAACTTAATTTTTTCTGACACTAAGCTATCATAATTATGTTGTCTGTCTCTGAGAAGTTTGATTTCCTTCTCAGATCTAATCAGATTATTACACATAGATTTAAAATCATTTTTGAAATCTTAAGAAGTAAATTCAAAATCTTCCAATACCTGATCACAATCTAAATATTCTTCAGATTCTCCTTCTTTTGAACCACGCCCTGAAGCATTGATGACCATTAAGCAGATTTATTTGGCCTTTGATTCTTATTCATCTTCACTAGAACTGGAGGAAGATGATTCTTCAGTGTCACTCCATGTTTCTACAACAAACCCCTCTGCTTCTTCTTGTGCTTGTGGGAGAATGATTTGCTGGAGTGCTTCTTGGAGTATTTCTCTTTTCTTCTTTCCTTATGCTTGTTCTCTGGACATTCTGGAAGAATATGTCCAGGTTTCCTGTAACCAAAGCATATAATCTCCTTAGAAGTGGTTTTTTCATACCTTGGTTTGTCATGACTTCTTGATGGTTTCCTTCTGAATTATTTTCTCCCCATCTTAAAGAATCTCTTTGCAAAGAGACTCATCAATTCTTCATTTGATGGAGAAGCTTCTGATTCTTCAAAAGCTTTGAAGGCTATATTCTTCTCCTTCCTAGTTGGTGTAGCAGTCTTTTGTTGTTCAGCTTCTCTTGTCTTCAGGAGCTATTCATAGGATTTCAGCTTTCCTAAGACTGATTCAGTTGTCATCTCATGTGTGCTTCTGGTCTCTCTGATAGGCTAGATTCTAGAGTCCCATGAGCTGGGGAAGCACATGAGAATCTTGTCATTTATTTCAGTTATTGAGATGTCTTTGTCAAGAGTTTTCAGCTGATTAACAATGATGCTGAGTCTATTGTACATCTCAGAAACTTGCTCAGTTTCTTCCTTTTTGAAGTTCTCATACTGGGAAATGAGATGTGCTCTCCTGTCCTTCCTTTAATTTGCTGATCCTGCAACCATCTGGTTTAAGGAATCCCAGATGGCCTTAGCTGATTCACAGTCAGCTACTTTTTGGAATATATCATCAGACATTATTTGAGCCAGTATGTTCATGGCTTTTGCATCAGCAACCTTTGCTTTCTTGTAAGCATCATTGTAGTCTAGAGGAGGTACTGCACTCATGTTTGTGGAAGTAGTTGGAGGGGCAGCTGGTGGTGGTGGTACTCCTGTTAAGATAGAAGCATAAATGTCTTCATCAATAGAATTCATATAAAGTTTGATTCTTGCTTTCCAGATTCCAAACTTTTGCAAGTTGCAAACTTGAGGTCTGGTGCTTGCAAAGTCCTTGTACTGTGCCATGGTTTAATAAAAAGACAGTAGAGTAAAATGATATCTATCAAAGATCTTAGGTTCAGGTGTTATCCTGTACAATCTTAAAAAAACACACCCTCTGATACCAATTGAAAGTGAGAGATAGATAGAATTTACTCTAGAGGGGGGGTGAATAGAGTATTAAAAATTTATTTAGATTTATTGTGGAATTAAAATACTGATACTTATAAATAAGGGAATAAAACAAAATAAACTAACACAACAAAACACAGTACACAAAGGAAACACAAGGCAAACCAGACGACTTAAGAAAATTATAGTGGTTCCACAAATCTGGGTAGATCCACTCTTCTACCACCCAGGTAGGAATCCACTACAGGTTTTTAACCAGGTGCCTTGCCACCACAAGATCTCTTTCAGGTAGATCTAGAGATCCTTTGAGCTTTTGATCAGGAGCCCAACATCCAATAGGTTTTTGATCAGGTGCCCTATCACCAAGAGTTCACTTTTGAAGGGAGAGATAACCCTGTATAGATGGAGGTAAAAGAAAAAGTTTATGGAAGTCTTCTCTTTCTCAAGCAAATGAGAAGACTATGTGGATTGCTGTAGAAATCCCAAGCTCCCCCTGAGATGATGTGTTGATTCAGGAAGAGGAAACTTGGTCCTGGGTATAGGTCTTCAAAGAATTGTTGTAGAGATTTCTTAGATCTGTAGACTGATTTTGAATAGAGATCTCTGTAAATCTTTGAAGGCTCAGAAATGAAGAAGACTTAAATTTTTTTTTTGAGAATGTTCTTCTTCTTCCTTTGAAAGCAATGCAAAAGTTCTTGAGAAAAAAATGAGTACTACTGATGAATGTTTTTCTCTATTTCACTGACTGACTTTTTTTATCTTTCTCTTTGTTTCTCTATTATATATTCAATTAGAAGTAAAAACGGCATGTATTTGAAATCCCAAGACAATACTTTAATTTTCTGCAAGAATTTAGGAGCCCAAACGGCTAGAATGGCTGGAAACATAAATGCACTTCTATAACTGTCTTCTTAAGATAAGACAATAAAATATTCTGTGAATACCATAATTAATGCTTATGAAATACGGCTATTAACCTTGAGAATATCAACATTAATTATCAGAATATAATTGCCATTAAATAATTGATCATACACAAAATAAACACTTAAGACCGTTTCTGTAAACTGATAACTGCAAGCAGCATAAAATCATAGAACTTAGTTCAGAGATCGTCGAACTGGGTTAAGAGATCGTCGACCTAATAACAACTATCGTAGATCTGAGATAACTGCTGTGAAACAAGAGATCGTCGACCTGAGCTCATAGATCGTCGATCTCAGTTTAGAGTAGGAGACTCTGAGATCGTTGATGGGAGATCGACGATCGTCGGGCTGAGTTCGACTATAGTCGAACTAATATAAATAATTCAAAGAATTCTTATGAGTCTAAGTCTGAGTCCACTGCAATGCTGGTCTGCACAAAACTGACCTAAAAGGACCTAACTTATACAAGACAAAGACCCTAGCTATACAGATGGGTCAAAACATCCTAAGAGTAGACCTAGCACAAATACAAACAAGGGTTCCAACAGAAGGTCAAACACATTAAGGTTAGAACCAGTGTAATACTAAAGGAATCGAAAATCGGGTATTAACCAATAATAATAAGTGCCTTGCAAAAGGGAGCTTTGGGCTTCAGCCCATCGTAGTTCCTAGTGCCCTTTGAGAGCCCTTCACGGGGTATGCCGGGGCAGTCCTGGGCTAACATAAACTGTAGGCAAAATTAACTGTAAGAGTAACTAGCATAACTAGATAATTCACTTTCACTCACCTCGATGTCTCGGGATGTTAGGTTGGGTCACTCGGGCTGTAGGCTCGGTGGATTTTGTATTGGGGAGGTTGGCCCGACGAGCTTTGGCTTGGTTGTTGATTCTGACGAACGGGATGGTCCGGGGAGCTTTGGCTCGGTAGATGATACATAAGGTTGCATGTGCATAAATTATAAGGTGGGGGGTCTTCGGAATTGGAGGGTCGATGCACCGAGCCAACATGTTGACTCGGCAAGTGTGGTTTTGCACTTCGCCAAATTAAGTCCGGTGCGCCAGCCGACAAGAGTACGCAGGAGCTCCGCTTAGTGCACCAGCGTCGAGGTGTATGATAGGTCTGACTGGTAGTGCAATTACCAGTTTAGAGGTGGGCGAGGCCCAACCCACCGCTTCTGTTTGCCACTACGGAGGTATCCTGGGAGGTTAGGCTCCAGAAAGGGGGAACTAAAGGTCTGTGTACACAGAGTCGAGTGGGTGAGTTGCACTTGCATGTTCACATCATTGCATATTTGCATGTCATACCATCATCATTGCATTTAACCCCCGACACCTATTTTATAAAGTGGTTTGTGACGCTTTATACAATAGGCCCTACAAAACGACCCCTTGTCTTATAAGCTCGCGTGAACGTGCTTATAAGTTAAGGTTTTTACTCTGTAGATATATACATGCTGCTAGAAAACCGACACCATATCGTATAAATTAGTATGGGACTTTTTATACGATAGGAGCCTTGTAGAAGATCCCTTAGCTTATGCGTTTTCATATAAGTTATTGTTACATTTTATATATTCAGTCTTTTATACTTTCATTCCTGTCACATATACTCTTAGAACTGCTAGATTAGTTCTGTCGTCACCTGTTATTTTTTTATTCTCCACCTTCATTACCTCTCCTTTCCTCCTCCCTGCTCGGTTCCTAGGAGCCATAGGGGAAGGGGTGAGGGATGATAGGACTTAGTCTTTTAGACTAACGATTTTCGAACCACATCATTTTAGGGGACCGTGGAGCCCAGCATGGAGGAGCAGCCCCGGATGTCGCCACGCTTGGGGATGGGACAGTCTAACACCAGAGTTTAGACAGCTGGAACTGTGAGTCCCGATCGTTAGTAGATGTTTAGCTTTTGCTTCCGTGCTGAGTGATATGTAGTGAGGATATTGATGTACCGGGCATGAGCCCTATTTTCTATACCTTTATTATTTCTGTGGACTCTCCCTTCGTGGAGATTATTTATTATATATGTGATTTCTGTGGACTTGCCTTTTACTATTTTGCTGCTTTTCTGTGATCGATTTGGCCGGCAGGATCGTCGTTTTGTAATGGCGACCTTCCCGGGCGTGAAGGTGTCACCGCAATGCGGCGGTTCTGGGCCTAAGACCCCGGTGGCTTAAAAAGAAAAAAAAGGGGTCTTACACTAGTAGCCAGAATGGAAACTATACAATCCATTCTAGCTTATGCAGCTCACTTCAATTACCCAGTGTTTCAACTAGATGTGAAATCAGCCTTTTTGAATGGTACAATTGAAGAAGATATCTATGTTGAGCAACCAAAAGGTTATGAAGTTAAAGGAAAAGAACACAAAGTATATAAACTTCATAAAGCACTGTATGGTCTAAAGCAGGCACCACGAGCCTGGAATGCCACCTTAGACAATTATTTAGTATCCACTAATTTCACGAAAATTGCTAATGATTCTTCATTTTACATCAAAAAGGAAAACCAAAAAATAGTGTTTGTATGTCTATATGTTGATGACTTGATCATTATAGGAAATAGCTCAGAACTCATAGAAAAATTTAGAGCTGATATGAAAGAAAAATATGAGATGACAGACATGGGTCTGTTAAAATATTTTCTTGGCTTACAAATTTGACAGAGTACTAACTGCATAACAATTTCTCAAGAAAAATATGTATGTGACTTAATGAGAAAATTTGGAATGGAAGATTGCAATCCATTCCATATTACTATATCACCATCAGAATTATTAGCCCCATCTACACCCGAAGAAAAGAGAGTAGATGAGACTTTATATAGAGTCTAGTTGGATCTTTAATTTATTTGACCAACTCACGACCAGATATAGAATTTGCAGTCAACTGTGTTTCCAGATAAATGAACAATCCAAGCAACACTCACTATGAAGCAGCCAAAAGGATTCTACGGTTTGTTCAAGGTACAAAATCACATGGTTTGATCTATAGAAAGCATGAAGACAACAAATTAGAGGGTTTCATTGACTCAGATTGGGGAAGAAGTTTTGAAGACAGAAGAAGTGTAAGTGGTTACTTATTTTTCATAGTGCAAAGCGTCATCAGTTGGACTTCCAGAAAACAACAGTCCGTGGTGCTTAGCTCAGCTGAAGCTGAGTACATGGCCTTAAGCAAAGCAACCAGTGAAGCAATTTGGTTAATAAGACTACTCGAAGAAATCTTTTCGGAAAAAAGAGAAACAATCGTGATTTACTCTGATAGTTCTTCAGTTATAGCATTAGCTAAGAACCAAGTATTTCACAATCGAAGCAAACATATCTCAATAAAATATCATCACATTAGAGAAAACCTAGAAAATGGGGAAATAAAATTGGAGCACTTATCTATTGAAGATCAGCTTGCAGATCTACTCACAAAGCCGCTCCCAAAGCCACGTTTTGAGTTTCTCCAAATGATGATCGGAGTTATAGACCTCTCAAGCTTAAGAGGGGGTGTTGAGCTAAACAGAGATGGAGTAAGCTCAAGAGGCCTTTCCGTACAGAATAAAGAAGTGCAAATTAAAGAAGTGTCAGGTGGAGAAGTACAAGGTGAAACAGTGGCTGTCATGGCATGATCGACAAAGAAAAGAAGAAGAAGTCGCCAGCAAGAAGATGCGTCGCTTCAGAAGAAATAGTCGTGCTCTAGCCCTAAGAGATGTGAATAGTGTCTTTTGTTTTAGTATTTATAGAAGCCAAGTGTTTAGGTTTAGCAACAGTTAATTAAGTTATTATTTTGTAATCGTTTTATTCAGCAATATCAAAGCAACTTTTTTGGCCCATTGAAATCCCACCGAGTGACGTGAGGGGAGAGTCTGGCTGTTGATAAGTCAACAATAATATTTTTTTTTCATTTTTATCAACATTAAATGCCATCAAAACCATCATCTCTATCGTTGGCCATCAACATAAAACAAATACATATAATTATATATATATATAAATCTGTTGACCCGGTCAACAAACCAAAATATCACCAACAACTTCTAGTGAGTGTGACTGACCTACTAGAGTTGGGGAAGTTAAGATATTTCAAGGCTCAAATTGATGTTGAAGATGGGATGAAGGCAGTTGTGGATGCAAGGGCGAAAGCGTACGTAGACACAGAAACAACTGATAGCCTGATAAAGAGATCGCAGATAAGGAGGCAATTGATAAAGAAGCGGCTTCTCAAGAATTGGTGGTCAAATTGAATAAAAAAAGGAGGAGAAGTTGAGTGTCGGAGGAGCAACGAACAGAATGATGTAAGAAAATGAGATGTAAAACACTTCAGACAAGGCCGCTGTGGATATAGCAGCGGAGGTGGATGCCATGTGGAAGGTGAGCCACAATTGCCAGCTTCAACTTTCAATCCCACTCCACTGCTTAAGCAACCTGAAGTAGTCATGATTTACATGGAAGGTTAGCCTTTTTTTAATTCATGAAGAGCTGGAAGAAAGGTGAAGAAGCGGGGAATCGCGACATTAAGCTCGATGATAGTGAGTGATGGAAGCATCCTGTTCCCCCCATTTTCACCACAGTGTCAGCAGTTATTCTAGATATTGAAGAGCATCTGTGGTCATGAAGACACAGTCTGTCCGCGGGATATGAATGTATAACTAAATCCATCATTATGAGATAAAGGATTTGAGAGAGCTTCACCATTTCCTTGGACTCGAGGTGCATAGGAAGGGGAACAGAGTGCTTGTGTACCAGGATGGATATGCGGAGAGGATCTTACAACGATTCGACATGGAAGGGGGGAAGAGCAGTTCTACAACTCTAGAGGCAGGTCTAAAACTTCGGCGTGATGAAGGGAGAACACTTTCTGATCCGTTGGTGTTCCGAGCCTTGGTTGGAAGCTTAATCTACCTGACGATCACTAGGCCGGATATTGCATATGCAGTTGGCAGGGTGAGTCGGTATATGGCGAAACCACGGAAACCTCATCTAATGGCCGCTAGAAGTATTCTGAAATACATGAAGTCGACCTCAGATATGGGTCTCCTTTACAGGAGGGGCACGTGTTTTGAGTTGCATGGTTACATGGATGCTGACTATGGGGGAGATTCGGATGATCGGAAGTCGACATTTGGATACGTCTTTCTTGCAGGCACATCAGATATATCTTGGTGCAGCAAGAAGCAGGACTCAGTGTCTATCTCTACCATAGAAGAAGAGTATAAGGCTTCGGCCTTAGCAGCTCAGGAAGTCATCTAGCTTAGGAGGTTGGTGGAGGACATCCATATGAAAGTTCGAGGTCCCACTCTGCTCTGCAGGGACAATGAGAGTGCTCTCAAGCTGGTGAATAATCCAGTGTGTCACGCGAGAACCAAGCACATTGAGATCGAGCACCACTTCATTCGTGAGAAGGTGTTTGAGGGATCTTATAGCGGTGGCGGTTGATGCCATGTGGAAGGTGAGCCACAATTGCCAGCTTCAACTTTCAATCCCACTCCACTGCTTAAGCAACCCAAAGTAGTCATGATCTACATGGAAGGTGAGCCTTTTTTTAATTCATGAAGAGCTGAAAGAAAGGTGACGAAGCGGGGAATCGAGGCATTAAGCTCGATGATAGTGAGCGATGGAAGCATCCTGTTCCCCCCATTTTCACCACAGTGTCAGCAGTTATGCTAGATATTGAAGAGCATCTGTGGTCATGCATACACAGTCTGTCCGCGGGATATGAATGTATAACTACATCCTTCATTTTCACCACAATGTCAGCAGTTTTTCGGGCATGGCTTGGGGTGGTGAACCTGGGCTTAGCCAGGTAGGGAAACAGCTGGAAACACCTCCTCTTCCATCAAGGGTGTTGATTCCAGCAAGGGAAGAGGAGCCCTTGCTCTCCAAGCCATGAACGGCCTTTATTCCCCATTTCTCTCATTTTCTCTCCTCCATTATAGGGGAAAATTGGAGTTTTCTCTCTCCTGATCATCAAGGCAGAATTTTAAGGCTAATCCAGCCTAATGGCAGCCCATTAGCTCTTAATATTAATTAAAATAAAGGTAGCCTAAGTGGATTGGGCTTGAGCTTGAGTTAGACCATTTGAGCTAATTTAACCTAACACTATAGTAGAGTTGACCTTGGTTCACCCCCCCAATCCCCCGCCGTGTCAGCTCATCGTTCTCCACCTCAGGGAATAGGAAGGAGTCTAGCGAGCTTGGAGAAGGAAGGGGCGAATAGTGGGCTGGTCCCGAGGAATTGTCAGCCTCAGACTGACTGGGAAGAGCTGCAAAGGCATTCAGGCGTTAGTATGAAAGGCGAACACCAGGAGGACTATGGGGTAGGAACCACTGAAGGTCAACTTTCCTGACGAGCTCGGTGCCTCGAAAGAAAAGCGGGGTGGGGGAAGTTTCAGGTTTTTGTCCCGACCTGGTGGCCGAGTCCTCGGCGGAAGGAGACTTAAGCCCGACACGTGGATTACCTCAGCACCTCCCAGTACTCTCGACGAGTTGCAGGGAGATGGGGGCGCGGGATGGAGAACTCGGCCTTTACGAGTCCATCCCTAAGGTCTCGAAGGGGGATAGGTCTCGTGGGCGGGTCTCCGGGGTTTTAGGCCACGAGTTGTCGGGAGGGGTCTTAACTCACGGCGTGAAGGCCTCGCCATCATCCGGTCGGCTGTCCAGGTTGGCGCAGAGGTCGACGATGTCTTTCTCCTTTTAAGGGGAGGGTCGAGTAGAGGAGTTGGCCCCAGGCTCCAGGGTCGTTTTTAAGTCTTGGAGGATGTGCTCGGCCGATTTTGAAAATGGCTTCACCCTCTTAGTAAGATTGGGTTTGACCAGACCCCCCTGCGGAATGACAGGGGGAATCACGGTCAAACTGGCGATGCGGGCAGAGGAAACCTCACGAGCTTTGGCCAACCTCTCTTGGATCTCCTTGGGGATAGGCATCTCGGAAAGATTTGAGCGAAGGGAAGGGCAAAGGTCACCCAGGTACGATGCACATATTTATAGCCGCTAGTGGTCCCCACCGAAAGATTCCCCTCAGCCCCTGCCGCACTCGCTGAATCCTGTGGGGTTGGATGATTCTTTCTGAGCTTGTTCCAACCTCACAAAGAGCGGGGATTGTGTACAACCCCGTATCCGGCGAGTGGGGTCGGCATGAGCCAAACTGGCCAAGTCTAGCCAGGCGAGCCAGGTCCGCGGCGTCGAGTGAGGCGAGCTCACTCAATGCCCCCAGTCGTGGCGTCGGGTGAGGCGAGCTCACTCGACGCCCCAGCCATGGCGTTGGGTGAGGCAAGCTCACTAAACGCCTTTAGATGTGGCGTCAAGTGAGGCGAGCTCACTCAACGCCTTCAACCACGACGTCGAGTGAGGCGAGTTCACTCAATTCCTTCAGCCTAGGCGTCGAGTGAGGTGAGTTCTGTCAACGCTTCTTGCTCTTGGCGTTGAGGGACATCTCGTCATCCTCCGGCTCGCACTCACCCTGGAGAGCTCGGCAGCAGCCCAGACTCGCCCAAGCGGGGTAGGATGGTTTTAGAGGGGCGTGCTTGCACTCGCCAAGCCCCGTTCATCAAGCTTTGCGCCGTTCGTTGAGCCCTGGGTCGTTCGTCGAGCTCAGGCCATTCGTTGAGCTCTGGGCCATTTGTCGAGCTCTGGGCCGTTCGTCGAGCTCTGGCCGTTCGTTGAGCTCTGGTCCGTTCGTCGAGCTCTGGCCGTTCGTCGAGCTCTGGGCCGCTCACAGAGTTCTGACCGCTCAACGAACTCGCGACATGCGAGCAGGGCAGGTCGGGCCCGTACTCGCCAAAGGCCGGCGGATGCGACGAGTGCCAGCTCCATCGAGCACTCACCTCCCTTGCCGAGCAGAGGTTGTTGAGGGCTACTCACCCAGTGATCTGTGAAGTGTTTTTACTATTTTGCCCCCGCTGGCCTGCCCATAGCCGTTAGAATAGCGGAGTTATGTTATTGGCAGACCCAGTTTGGATGCACATAACTTTTCAGAATAGCGGAGGTTGGCTATTTGCAGGCCGTTTTCAGAAATCTATAAATAGGAATCAAGGGGCACCTTAGAAGACATGCTTACTTGTCTCCCAGTCTTCTAGCGCTTTCTGAGGTTGCCTTAGCTCGGCTCTTGGCTAGGGAGAGGAAGCACTCTAAGATCTTCCTTGTGTGTGGTGGGACCTCCGCACCAAGCCCTTGAGTCAGTTTCTTGTTCTTTTTCCTTGTCATTTTGCTTGCAGGAGGGAAGTAGGTGCGCGATTTCCCATTCCCCAAGGGTGAACTCGACAGAGACCGATTTTTCAGTTTCAACAATAGTGATCACCCTAAATGGAGAGAAGGTGCACCTCAATGATGTGTTCTATGTGCCAGGCCTGAAGAGTAACATCTTAAGCCTTGGGCAGCTGGTCGATAAAAGCTACTGTGTTCAGTTGAAGGATGACACATTGGCTATGAAGTATCACCAAGGAAGAGAGGTGGTGAAGGTGAAGATGACGACGAATTGTCTTTTTACGCTAAGGATGGATGCCGAGGAGACGGTGTGCCTTGCGAGAACTGAGGAAGAAGTAGAAGAATGGTTGTGGCATCACAGGATGGGTCACTTGGGCTTCACTGGCTTGAAGCTCTAATCTCATTCCAGGATGGTGGAAGGTCTGCCCAAGATCTCACCTCCACAGAAGATTTGTGAGGCGTGTATGAAGGGAAGGCAGAAGCGGCAGGCATTAGAAGATGGCAAGTCCCGAAGAGCAAGGAGACAGCTTAAACTAGTTCACTCGGACATTGCTGATCCGTTTGAGACTACCTCAGTTGGCGGAAGCAAGTACTATATCACCATCACTGATGACTTCAGTCGAAAGTGTTGGGTGTACTTCTTAAAAGAGAAGTCTGAGGCCCTTGACAGGTTCAAGGAGTTCAAGGCGATGGCGGAGAAGGAGAGCGGACAACCACTAAAGGTGCTGAGGACAGATAGAAGTGGGGAGTACACCTCTTGGTTATTTGATGATTTCTGTAGAGAGTGTGGGATTTCTCATCAGTTGACAGCGGCATACTCACCCCAGCAGAACGGAGTCGCGGAGAGGAAGAATTTGACCATCATGAACATGGCGAGAAGTAACGGTGAAGGGCAAGGGATTGTCAAAGATGTTCTGGGCGGAAGAAGTACAGTGTGCTGTGTACTTGCTAAACAGGTGCCCAACGAAGAGCGTAAAGTTCATGACTCCATTTGAAGCTTGGAGTGGATGGAAGCCGAGTGTTAAACACTTGTGGGTCTTCCGGTGTGTAGCTTATGCTCATGTCCCGGACCAGAGAAGGAAGAAACTTGATGACAAGAGCGAGATGTGTATCTTTGTAGGCTATGGTCCGATGAGTAAGGCTTACAAGTTATATAACCCAGTGACGGAGAAGGCAATAATCTCAAGGGATGTTGTGTTCGAGGAGGATAGTTGCTGGAGCTGGGATGAGAAGGTGAGAAGCATCAAAGGGAAGTTCTTCAATGATGATGAAGAGGAAGGTGGTCATGAAGCTGAAGCTGAGATCGGTGGAGTTGAGCCACCATCACCACCAAGTGGAGAGTTAGGGGGAGTTCCTACTCCGTACTTGAGTGGAGCAAGAACAAGTGGAGGAAGTTTTAGTGGAGCTAACACTAGTAGGGGCAAATTTGATCATCCTCAACCTAGGATGGGGAGGTTGGAGGAGATCTACGAGGAGACGACATCAATTCTTAATAATTTTTCTTTATACTGTCTCTTAGCAGATTGTGAGCCGCACTCGTATGATGAAGCTGCTCAAGAGAAGACTTGGAGGAAGGCGATGGATGAGGAGATAATGTCCATCAAGAAGAATGATACTTGGAAGTTGGTCGATCCACCAGCTGGCCACAAACCCCTCGGGGTGAAGTGGGTCTACAAAGTGAAGAGGAATATGAATGGAGATGTGGAGAAGCACAAGCGAGACTCGTCGTGAAATGCTACATGCAAGTCCAAGGAGTGGAGTATGACAAAGTCTTTGCTCCAGTGGTGCAGATTGACACCATCAGGTTAATCATTGCACTGGAAGCTCACTATGGGTGGAAGTGTTGGGTTTCTCTATGAGGATGGCACAACGCTTGTACACGCAGTGGAAGGAATAAAACATCAAGAACAACCCAAAAGAGATGGGATCGGGCCATGAAAGTTGAATAAAGAAGTTAACAAACAACTAGGCAAAAATTACCTTAGCGGCGTTGAGTAACAACTCAACGGAGATGCTCCAAGCTTTGAGTCCTTGTCGGTGGCGAGTTCTGTAAGACCCCCCTCCCGGAACACAAAACACGGCACGAGTGGAGTCTTATGCCCAGAGTAGCCGCCTTGCGGTAGCACTAACACCCGGGTTAGCTTGTACTACAAGACGCCTATTCCGCCGGCTACAACCAATATCAATGTATTATGCCAACCCAATCATAAGATAAAAAGAAAGTCAATTCACACAATGTTTTAAGTCCAAAACGAACCGGAAAATAAGAAGCATAACGAGCTTCTAAAATATCAGAGTCTAAAAACTGTTTGCCAAGAAGGCTACAACAAAACACTCACAACTGTCACAGACGGTATCGACGATACCGTCACCTCAGGTCCTGTCGTCCGGGCCTGGATGTCCTGCTGCTGGCCTATCTGCGGGGTTTCCTCCTAAAATGGAAGACGTAGCAACCGTTAGTCATAAAGACTAAGTGGCTTCACATCCGCTCCCTGGCGACTCCTCGGCACCGGGCGGAGAAAGGAAACAAGTATAATATATATATATATATAATAGGAGTAATCAAGCAGGTGACAAGGAACTGGTAAGAATAATATCTCTATGAAGTAAGCTAGCAGTTCTATTAAATCAAATAATTAATCAGCAGGTAATCTACAACAGGAACAGTAACTTAACTTATAAGAGTGCCCATACAAACTTATAAGTTAAGGTTCGGCTTAACAGAAAAGTAACTCATCGTATAAGAGTGCCCATACAAACTTATACGATAAGGATCTTGTGCATGATATGAATGGTATGGTATGAATGCTATGCAATGACCGACCCATGTTCACACACATGCAAGTTGCTATGTCGACACAGACTTGAAGTTCCCACTTTTCGAGCAGGTAGCTAACCTCTCAGGCGTCAACTGTCGTGGCCAGACGGTGACAGTGGAGCGGGCGTCTCCACTACTAGGTGGTATCCACACTACCTGTCCTAGGCCTCCATACGCCTCAAAGCTAAGAACACAACAACGGAGCTCACATGCGTACTACAGCTTAGAAGGGGTCTTGGGTAGATGTGCACCAAGAACACAGCCCAACCTGGCCTTTGATTTCGAATCGGAAGGAACCTCGGAATCGCACGAGGCGCAAGCCCAACCGTTCTCATGGCGCGGAGGAGACCTCGGGTTATGGACACCAAGTGTCTAGCCCTACCGCCCAAGGTCTAACTATTGGCTCCCATCGATGTGACGACTGGCGAGCCCGTAGACCTGCCACATTCATTATCTCAGTATCGCGACACATCGAGTCGTCGCACACCACATGCACCATCACAACTCACTCGATGCTACCCGTAGGGAGACTACATCTCTAAGCATCGGTTATCAACAAAACCCATTAGGCTCGGATCACGGTTACAAAATACTCTCCCAATAAAGTTCATCACAATCACAACTATCTATTCAGTCGATCACCTCAATTCATCACATGATAGCTATATTCTACAACCAAGCTCAACCTCCATTGATCACTAGCCATCTTATCTCGATTCACATCACCATTAACCTAGATGGCTACCTATGTTAAGCACAACATTCATAGGTTTAATTATAGCATCATGATTAAGGGAGCCAAAGGATATAAATTGCACATCATACTTTCACAAGAGTACACTTAACCATGAGTTAACATGAGCATTATTATTGTATAGCCTGCCACCAAAACTAGAATTCCAGGAGCTACAGGAATCCTCTATAAACGCTCAACCCCTCTTTGGAAAGGTATTCGCGAGGGCTACGACTTTCATGTTGAGTCAAAAACCCAGATCTGGTCGCATCACACCAGAAATTCGACTCGAAGTCTGCTGCGTACAAGATACAGATTTCCTGGACATAATTTTCCCCCAATCGCAGCAGACTGGAACGGAGTTTCCCGTGGCTACAGGTATCGCCTGGAAACGTACAACCACTCGTTGGAAAGGTATTTTCGAGGGATACGACGTTTATGTTGAGTCAACAACCCAGATATGCAAAGAACACCTCCGAAACTGGCGGCGAAGATCGCTGCGTGCAGAAATCAGATTTCTGCACGCATCTTAAGGTGAGATGAACGTCATCCGTTCATCTTCCTTCTTGCACCGACCTCCCAAAACTCCTCCAGACATTCGTCCACCCTTATTCACCCTCACAAAGCTGCACTTCTCCACGAATCAGTCTCTCATCTTCACTTTGAATGATGGAGAGGTTGAAGAAGACTAAAAGCCTAGAAAACAACCTAGGCATGGCTTTCCCTAAGAAATCTCCTCTTTGTTTGTGTTGCTCGAAGCATCCGGATGGGGATCAAAGTGGAATCCCCTACCCGTTGCCCCTAGGTGGGTATAAATAGGCAAACCCTTAGGAGTTACTACGGGTACAGGTTAACCGTCTACCCGACACGACCCGTTAAGCCTCCGAACCCATTAATTGTCCAAATATACACTAACAATCTCCTCCTATATTTGTGACAAATAACGTATACGTTTCGGAGTGCAGAAAGTGGAGAATAATAAAAACATGTTTCCGACTTTACACATTTCTATAAGAGTTAGCACAGTTTTTAAAGAAACATAAACATGAATTTTTAAAAAACAATAACATAATACATCAAAAGAAAATGTGCTACTCAACAATAAATAAGTCTGGAAAACAATAAAATGACTACAGATAAACGTGTAACAATTCTACTCAGAGAGTAGATCATCATCATCTATGTCAAAATCCACTTTCTCTCCTCCATCTTCACCAGTGCCTGCAAGGAATTTCATGAGTCAGACTCTATGAATTCATAAACATATGCAGTGACGTATCAAAGTAAGCTAGCTCTACCTAAATGAGCTTAGTACTTGTAGCAGTAGTGAAGTAACACTGTCAGCATCTCTATCCAGTCTAGCTAGGACCAGTCAAGTTTTGATTTTAATAAATCAAACGTTGTTATCTTACTCATTAGTGACCACTATGTACCTCATCATATGACTTGGCACACCGTCATTTGCAACATTATCAAATGTGAAATAATGTGCTATGATCACTAATGTTAGATTAACTCATGCAACGAATTTCTATTCCCAGTTGAATAATTCTCAAATCAGCTTACAATGAGAAAGACGTTAAGTCATCAGGTGTGGAATGACTAACATCTAACCATCTTGGGCTTTCATCAAGAAATTATTTGGGGTTTTCAGTCTGTTATTAGATGCTTGAATGTTGCGACTATAGGTTCTTACCATAAAACATAAACATTGGAGGAAGTTTCATATTTTTATGAACTTTAATCCCATTTCCCCCGATGTTTTTATTGTGAGAACTCTATTTAAGCCCTTTGTCAAGGCGTCTGCAACATTATCTTTTGACCTCACATCAACGAGGTTTACAATCCCTTGACTCGTAAGGGAGGTCAACCAGGCTTGTTTCATCCGTAGTTGCCTTCTTTTGCTATTGAACAAAGTGTTCGTAGCAATCGTTTTAGTAGCCTGATTATCGCAGTAAACTGCAACAGAACTCAACTTCAGGCTCGACAATGGAATGTCCATCACCAAATCTCTTATCCACTCTGCTTCTTCTCCAGCTGAAGCTAGAGCGTAGAGTTCGGATTCCATAGAAGATAGTGCAATACATGATTGCCTCTTGGACTTCCAGGCTACAGCTGCTCCTCCTAGTGTGAATATAAATCCACTAGTGGACTTGCTGTCGTTTAATTCTGAGCACCATGATGCATCAGAATATCCTTCCAAAACTGGAGGATGACCATGGTAACATAAAGCATACGTTTGGGTGTGCTTTAGGTATCGCATCAGCCTATCGAGGGCATCCCAATGGTCTTGGCTAGGATTACTAGTGAATCTGCTTAACATGCCGACCATAAAGGCTATGTCAGGTCTTGTGCAGACCATAACATACATGAGACTACCAATCAGTTTGGCATAATCTGACTGTCGAATCGCAGCTCCATCATTGGGCTTCAAGCGAGTATTGTAATCGTAAGGTGTCTCCACTGCTCTACGTTCACTGTATCCCCACGTGTCCAACATGGACTTTATATAGTGGCTTTGACTTAGGAAAATGCTATTTTTTCCAAAACTCACTTGCATGCCTAGAATAGTCTCAGCTACACCTAGGTCTTTAATGCTAAACTCTTTCATTAGTTCTGACTTAATGTCATCCACTACGGATTAATCAGAACCAAGAATCAGCATATCATCCACATACAAGCATATTATAGCGACTTTGTTCGATCTATGACGTATGTAAAGACATTTGTCTGAGAGACTTGACATGAATCCCATGTTCCTTACACTATAGTCAAACTTCTCATGCCATAATTTTGGTGCTTGTTTTAGTCCGTATAGCGACTTGATTAACTTACAGACCTTATTTTCGTGACCGTCTACTATGAAGCCTTCAGGTTGGCTCATGTATATTTCTTCGGTCAGATCTCCGTTCAAGAATGCAGCCTTAACATCCATTTGATGAACAATAAAGTTCTCAATAGACGCAATAGCAAGTAGGATCCTAATGGTTGCTAAGTGACACACTGGTGAATATACATCAAAGTAATCCACCCCACTAACTTGTGTGAAACCTTTAGCCACCAAGCGCGCTTTATACTTAGCTATGCTACCATCAGGATTGAGCTTCTTTTTCAGAACCCACTTACACCCTATAGTTTTAGCCCCTCTTAGCTTATCAACCAACGTCCAGGTGTTGTTCTGAAGCAAAGAGTTCATCTCTTCATCAATGGCTTCTTTCCAGAGTAGGGAATCTCTTGATCTCATCGTGTCCTTATAGGTGGATGGATCAGCCTCAACGTGGTAAGTGACAAAATCACTACCGAAGGTTCTGGGAATTCTCTCTCTCACTGAAGTCCTTCTAGACTCTAGGACACTATTGTCTACCGGGACTGAATAGGATGTGCTCGGTACTGATTCAGGTTCTTCCTCAGTAATAGTTGCTTGCATACCAGGGATTGTCAAGTTCTTATCCTTAAGGAACTTATCCTCAAAGAACACCATATCCCTAGATTCAATAATTATATTATTAGACAGGTCTAAGAATCTATCTGCAGCACTATCTTCAGCACAACCTAAGTAGACACACGTGTTAGTCCTAAGTCCAAGTTTAGACCGTCTAGGGTCAAAGACCCTGACATAGGCTATGCAGCCCCAGGTCTTAAGTCTAGTTATTGTCGGGGGTCTCTTAAACCAAAGCTCGTAGGGCGTGACATCTAACTTTTCATGAGGTACTTTGTTCAGAATGCTATTTGTAGTTAAAACTGCTTCTCCCCAATAGGCAGTAGGCATGCCAGCAGTGAGGAGCATAGAATTCAACATCTCTGTTAACATTCTATTCTTTCTCCAGGCTATACCATTTGATTGGGGTGAGTAAGGAGCAGTGGTTTCTGCTATGATCCCTTGAGAGGCAAGGAAACCTCGGAACTCACTGGACATATATTCTCCTCCTCTATCACTTCTAAACCTCTTAATTCTCATGTCTAGTTGGTTCTCTACCCTGGTTTTGAAAAAACAAAACTTTTCAAACACTTCATCTTTAGTTTTAAGAAGATAGATGTGACAGAACCTAGAGCAGTCATCTATAAATGTGATCATATACTTCCTTCCTCCTCTGGTGACAAAACTTTTAAAGTCACATATGTCGGAATGTATAAGCTCTAGGGGTGTTGTGCTCCTAGTAACCGCACTAAAAGGTTTCCTAGTGATCTTAGTCTGAGCACACACGTCACATTTCTCAGGTGGTGACTTAGTGTCTAATGTGATCTGGTGAGTTCTAGCTATTTGGAACATCTTCCTATAGTTCACGTGTCCTAGTCTCTCATGTAGAGTCTTAGGGCTAACTAAGTTTGTTTGAACTTGTTGAACTAACTCGTTTGCTAGACTTAGTCGGTACATCCTATTTTGGATGTATGCACATCCAAAATAGTGTGAGTTAACTGACAGTGTTACTCTACCGCTACAAAAAGTAAAAGACATACCAGCATCACATAATAAACTTATAGACACTAAGTTAGCAGCTAGAGAAGGAATAAATTTAACATTTATGAGAGTTAAAGTCTTACCTGAGGATAGCAGCAGCGTTGCATTCCCCACCTTCAAGACGTCAGCTGTCTCACCATTTGCAACTGTAACAGACTCTTTTACAGCAGTGAGCCCTGTCATAAGATCAGCATTGTTGCAAACGTGGCACGTCGCCCCCGAATCCAAGTATCACTCCGTGCTGGCCTTAGCATTTCCGACCATCGCAACAAAATCGGAAGACTCAGCTAGGCTAACCATATTGGCTTGGTTGCCATCCTGTGGTGCTTTGGTTCTTTCCCGTTTAGGGAGCCTGCAGTCAGATGCGCTGTGCCCCCACTTGTTGCCGTTAAAACACTTGCCCTTGAACTTTTTGGCGCGTTTGCTAGGGCCTGCAACCTGGGAGCTACCATGAGAGGGTCTGGTCCTCTTAGGGTTCGGCACGCATTTAGAACTGAGAACCATGTTAGCCGCAGCCTTCTGCTTGCTAACAGTTTCTAAAGCGTGTCGAATCCTATTCTCATCCTCAATGCGAATAAATTGCTTGAGGTCATTGAGACCGACCTGCATCTTCTTGCGGTACATTTCGGTTTTGAAATTGTACCACGTAGAGGGCAGCTTATAAATAATCGTGCCAGCAACAAAGCTGTCTGGCAGGGAAATGTTCTCACTATGTAAAGAATCTACTAAAGCTTCAAAATCCGATACCTGAGGGAGAATCGCCTTCTCCTCGTCGAACATGAAGGAATGGAATTTGTCCACCAGGTGCGCCTTGGACAGATCCTCCTCTTGCCTGAAGTGCTCTTCCAGTGCTTCCCAGATTTCCTTGGCGGTCTTCATCTTGATGTACGTCTTCGCCAGGCTGGAGGACAGACAGTTCAGCAGGTAGTCGCGGCAGAAGTCCTCATCAACAATCCACTGAGTCTCCGCTTCAGTCCCCTTAATAGCAGCACGATCAGACTGAACTGTGTAGAACACGTTCAGATACTTCATCCCAAACTGTGTATTCAGCTTCCAGTCGGTGAATTCGGTCGCCGTAAATTTCTCCAGTTTGATCATTGGAACCGGAGACGAGAAACTGTTCCCCTTCAACATTTTGAGATCCCTTCCTCTGATCTTCCGCCAAAGGGCCAAAAGACACTCAACACCACAAACAGAACAATCAACAAAACACTCAGCACCAAGGAGTTCCTTCTGGTTTGAGGAGAAAAGGTGTTCAGATTCTCAGGATTTCTCCTTTGATTGACTTCTGACCAAACAAAATTATGGCCACAGGGGTTCTCCTTTTTCTTTGTTTTTGGCTGCAGCAGGCCTTCTATATATATATATATTTAATCTGACTCCAGCAACCACAAAGAAAAAAAAATCTGATTCCAACTCAGCGACACTCGCAGGAAAACGCAGCAGAAAAGCGCAGAAAACGCAAGCGGAGAACGGCGAGAGGGAGGTTTTTTTTTCGATTACAGCGGTTATTAGAGGCGGAGATTCCTTTCTCGATCTTCTGCACAGAACGGCATCGGTGGTGGCCTAGAGAACAAAGGGCAGCGTCTTCCTCCTTCCCGATTACAGCGAGCGATTTTGGAGAGGCGGGACGCTCCTTTCTCTTTCCGATTTCAGGCGATGGTTATCCCGATCAACACCCAGCGGCGGACGAACGATTGACGGAGGCTACCTATCCTCCTAGATCGCGATCAAGCAGCGACACCGGAAAAATTCTTGTTCGCGAAACAGCGATGGCGAAGGCAGATGAAATCCCACTCCAGTGCGAACAATCGAGCGACTGAGAAGAAGAGGTTACAGGCTGGTTCTCCTTCCCGATCGATCACCGGCGGCCACTACGCGATTTTCTCTCATGTTCCTGTGCGAAGAAAAACTGACAGGAATATCGTGGTTACGGGGAGACTGGATATCCGGAAAAACGAGCAATGGGGCAATTTGATTCGAGTTTGTTTGTGTTGCTCGAAGCATCCGGATGGGGATCAAAGTGGAATCCCCTACCTGTTGCCCCTAGGTGGGTATAAATAGGCAAACCCTTAGGAGTTACTACGGGTATGGGTTAACCGTCTACCCGACACGACCCGTTAAGCCTCCGAACCCGTTAATTGTCCAAATATACACTAACACTCTTCACCATCAAGACTCTATGGAGTCGATATCTCTCCTAGAATATAACTATAGATCTAGCACCATGGGAGAGGGGAGGAAGCTCACCTCATTTCCGGCGGTACCAACATTCCCGGCAATGGATCTAGTCGTTCTTCTTTGCGGAATCCCTTGCTTGGTGCTTGTTCTTCACGGAAAAGGAAAGAGAGAGAGAGAGAGAGATCGAGAGAAGGCCGCCTCCAAGAGCTCCGACTTCCCTCGGCTCCGACGGTTCGCGAGATCCACGATGACGGCAAGGGTTGATCGGCGCAAGGCTAGGGTTCGGCTTTAACGTCCCTTTATAAGCCGATGTATTAGGTTACATCTTCTACCACGTGTCAACGCCCCATTGGACCGCTCATAATGGGTCATATTGAAGTGACCCGGTCCAAGAAATCATCCAGCACGAATCCTGAAGCCCGGTTCGGTCCGCCTGTGCAAGCTAGCGAATCTGCCTGGGCGAAGAAAACGCACAAGTCAAATTCGGCGGGAATCATCTGTCATTCTCGACGATCGGCGAGAATCGTCAGGCATTCTCGACGAATTCGTCGGGTATCAACAATGATACCCGACGATTTTCCCTTAGCCTAACTTATCGGAAATCTGGTGTTGAGTGCGTTGAGTATTCTCATCGATACTCGACGATCGGCGAGAATCACCAGGCATCCTCGACGATTTTCCCTTCGGCAATTCTTATCGGAAATCCGGCGTTGAGAGCATTGAGTATTCTCATCGATACTCGACGATCGGCGAGAATCACCAGGTATTCTCGACGATTTTCCCTTAGGCCATTCCTATCGGAAATCTGGCGTTGAGAGCGTTAAGTATTCTCATCGATACTCGACGATCGACGATAATCACCAGGTATTCTCGACGATTTTCCCTTAGGCCATTCCTATCGGAAATCTGGCGTTGAGGGCGTTGAGTATTCTCATCGATACTCGACGATCGGCGAGAATCACCAGGTATTCTCGATGATTTTCCCTTAGGCCATTCCTATCGGAAATCTGGCGTTGAGGGCATTGAGTATTCTCATCGATACTCGACGATCGGCGAGAATCACCAGGTATCCTCGATGATTTTCCCTTAGGCCATTCCCTTTCGATCCGTTGGATATCACCCAACCCTACACTCCATCTAACGCACTTGACACCTTTTGCCAGTGCGCCCCGAGCCCGAGTCAAGTCTCTTGACTCAAAACTCGTGCGAGGGCCCTAGCGCGAATTGGGACGTTACAAATCCTATAAACAAAATAAAAGATTTCGTCCCCGAAATCAGGCTAGGGCTATGGGGATGCAAGTACAAAATAATATGCGCTATAAAATGTTACCTTGGGAGAACAGCTCCGGGTAGCGATTCCGCATTAAGTCCACCGGCTCCCAAGTAAATTCTCCTTTCCCATGATTAGACCATAGCACTTTTACCAGAGGCACACTTTTACGGCGCAGAGCTCTCACCTCGTTTTCAACGATCCACACCGGCTCCAATCGCACAGACCTATCAGACGCCACAACACCATCAGTTATGGGGGTGTATTGGTCGGGCCGCATCAATGCTTTCCGGAGAGATGATACATGGAACATTTCGTAGAGGTTCCCCAGTTCTTGTGGCAACTCTAACTGGTAGGCCAACGGGCCAATCCTTTCCACTATGACATAAGGTCCAACGTACCTTGGGCTTAGCTTCTTCACGCCTCGTACTCGTGATACTCCATGCATCGGCCGGATTTTCAGAAACACCCTGTCTCCCACTTGAAATTCCACCATCCGGTGTTTCGCGTTATAATACCTTGCTTGCCGACTCTGATCCTCAAGCATGCGATCCCGTATCTATCTGACTACTGCATCAGTATCATCAATATACTCTATGCCCAATGCCTTCGGGTCTTCGTCTTGCACCCAGGACAAGGGGGGCCTACACCTCCTTCCGTATAGAGCTTCATGGGGTGTCATACCAATGCTAGCTTGATGGCTGTTGTTATAGGAGAATTCCACTAAGGGCAAGAGTCTTTCCCACGGCTCCCCCCTATCTATCACACACAATCTCAACAGGTCCTCCAATGTTCGAATGGTCCGTTCAGATTGCCCGTCCGTCTGAGGATGAAAAGCTGTGCTGAAAGTGAGACGCGAGCCCAAGTAAGCCTGTACAACCCTCCATTCTCTTTACGTAAACTGGCCATCTCGGTCAGAGACGATCGTCTTCGGCACTCTATGATACCGCACAAACTATTCTATGAATAGGCACACCAAAACATCCACATGCGCCTCCTTCTTCATTGGGATAAACCGGGCTACTTTGGTCAAGCGATCGACAATCACCCACACCGAATCATTCCCCGAGCATGAGCGAGGTAATCCGTGGATGAAGTCCATGGAGATATCCTCAAACTTCCATTCTAGGATGGGCAATGACTGTAAAAATCCACCGGGACTTCTGCACTCTGCCTTCACCATTTGGCAAGCCACGCAATGCGTAACAAAATACTTGACATCCCTCTTCATGCCCGGCCAACATATCGTCTTCCGCAAATCGGTGTACATTTTTGCGATCCCAGGATGTACTGAATATTGGGAGCAATGAGCCTCCTTTAGGATATCCTCTCGAATACTGCCACCTTCGGGGATATAAAGCCGTCCACGAAAATGGACGAGGCCGTCTTTTAAGAAGTACTCTTCCGTCGTCCCATCCTCAATTGACTTGAAAACCAGAATTAGAGCCACATCCTCCTTCTGCTCCATCCGAATCCGGTCCCGTATGTTGCAAACTATACTCATCGCGACCCAGTATTCCATATACTCTTCCGGTTGATCCTTAAATACCAACGTGATCTCCATCTCCCTAAGTATCCGGACTAACTCCATGCTCATCAAACGGGACTCCGTGCTCGATTCCGGTACTTTTCGACTCAAGGCATCAGCTACAGAATTAACTTTTCCAGGGTGGTAGTTCAAGGTGAATTCGTAGTCACACAAAAACTCCAACCACCGCCGTTGTCTCAAATTCAACTCCTTTTGAGTATGGACGTACTTTAAGTTCTTATGATCCGAGAAGATCTCGCAGTGGACGCCATACAGATAGTGTCTCCAAATCTTCAGGGCGAACACCACCGCCCCCAACTCCAAATCATACACCGGATAGTTGGCTTCATGCTTCTTCAACTGTCTTGAAGCATAGGCAATCACGTGCCCATTCTGCATCAACACGGCTCCCATCCCTTGGTACGACGCATCCGTGTAAACTTGAAAGCCTTCCTTCCCCGACGGGAGGGCTAGGATGGGTGCAGTTGTGAGCCGGTCCTTCAACTCTTGGAACGCGGCTTTGCACTGGGGTGTCCATTCGTACGACACACCTTTCTTTGTCAGTGTGGTAAGGGGAAGGGCGACCTTCGAGAAGCCTTTCACAAACTTGCGATAGTACCCAGCAAGTCCAAGAAAGCTCCGTACGTCGGCCACCGACTTCAATGACGACCATTCCTTCACGGCCCGCACCTTGGCCGGATCCACCGCTAGCCCAGGCCCACTAATCACATGGCCCAAGAAGGGAACCTCTTGGAGCCAAAACTCGCATTTGCTGAACATGGCAAATAAAGCGTGTTCCTTTAACTTCTCCAGTACTAAGGCTAGATGTTCGGCGTGCTCCGCTTCTGTCTTGTAGTAGACCAGAATGTCATCGATGAACACGATGACAAAGATGTCCAAATAGGGGCCGAACACCTTGTTCATCAAACTCATAAAGGCTGAAGGGGCGTTCGTGAGCCCGAATGGCATCACGGTGAACTCATAAAGGCCGTATCTCGAGCTAAACGCCGTTTTCTGAATATCGTCCTCTTGTATTCTCAGCTGATAATACCCCGACCGCAGGTCCAACTTGGACAACCAATGTGATCCCACCAACTGATCAAATTGTTCATCGATGTGGGGTAGAGGGTAGGTGTTCCGCACCGTTAACCGATTCAATTCTCGATAATCTATGCACAACCGTAGGGTGCCGTCCTTCTTCTTAACGAACAAAACAGGAGCTCCCCAAGGTGACGAACTTGGGCGAACGAAGCCTGCTTCCACCAACTCCTGAAGTTGGACTCTAAACTCTGCAAGTTCCTTCGGAGCCATTCGGTAAGGAGCCCGTGAAACGGGCTTGGCACCCGGAACTAGCTTGATTTTGAAATACACCTCCCTATGCGGGGGTAGTCCCGGCAATTTCTCGGGGAATACCTCAGGGAAATCCCGCACCACCCGCACATCTTTGACATCTAATGCCATCTTCTTCAACTCGAAACAAATTACATAGACTTCGTCCCCCTCCATATGAGATTTTATAACCTGAATTGAAGATAACAGTTTACGAGGTGCGAATCTAATACCTTGGAAGACGACTTCCAAGTCTCCATGCCTCAAGGTAACTTGCTTCTCCGCACAATTAATTATGGAGTGGTGCCAGTCCAACCAATGCATGCCCAAAATGAGGTCGAACTCCGGAATCTTCAATACTGTCGCTGCAGTTTCAAAGAACTTCCCTCCTATGAGCGTGTCGAAGTCACAGCTGGCAGACGACGTCATCTCGGATCCATCCGGGAGACGCACCCTTTGCGTAGTGCCAGTGAAATGGTGCACCCTCTCTAAGTCTTTCACGAAGTCCGCCGAAATGAACGTGTGAGATGCGCCCGTATCAAATAATGCATAAGCGGGGCTCCCACTAACCATGACGGTGCCTAAAATATCAAGATATAACCACTAGCTAGGGATGTGCATGTTCCATGTATAATAAAAAGAAACATGTCCGAGCACTATTAATAAACTCAGTACGTACCTGCGATAACCTCTTGCGGGTTCTGCGCTTGGGTCATATCCAATGCGAACACTTGCTCCTGCGCATGTCCCTGATTTCTCCCTGGTGGTCCCCGTCCCCGACCACGCATATGCCCCCGTCCACGAGGAGCTACTGGAGGGAGAGCAAGAGGAGCATTTGCGAACAACCGCGGGCAGAAACGCCGGACGTGCCCCGGTTAGTTGCACTCGAAACACACTATGTCTCGTCGGCCCTCAGGTTGTTGAAATTGTTGCTGTTGTGGTGGTGGAGGCAAAGCTGGTGGCTGCAGAATCGGGTGCTCCATTCTATAGTTCCGGTTGAACCACCGGCCGCCTCTCTGATTTCCTCTTCCTCTACCATGATCATGTCTCCTTCTATTACTGGGGCCGACTTCCATCACCCCTTCTGCAGGTCTCTTATTACTTTTCATGTGATCTGCCTCTAGTCTCTTTTCCATGTCAATAATTTCCGCCAGGCTAGCGTCAGCTATAAACAAAAGGGCCTGTCTCAGGGGCTCCCTTAACCCTTTGTAAAAGCGCTTCGCATAGCCTCTATCATCCAAGTCATAAGAATCGGCAAACCTAGCGAGGTGTTGGAACTCTTGCTGGTATTCCGTCACCGATTTCGATCCCTGCTTCAGTTGTAGAAATCTCTCCTCAAGTCCATCCCGTGCGGAAGAGGGGATGAAATGTTCTAAGAAAGCTTCCGAGAATTCACTCCAACTAATGTCTGTGTACACTCTCCCTCGAAAGGTGGAGCCCATGAGGGACTTCCACCATCGTTTGGCGTGCAGCTCCAGCAACGTCACCACCAAGGTCACTGCCATATTGCTCGGGCATCTTATACCGACCATCAGCTCTTTAACGGTATCAATCCACTCTTCGGTGCGCACCGCCGACTCTGTCTCTAGGTAAGCAGGAGGGGATAGGGCACGGAAGGTGCTCAACCAGTTGGAGCCCGGAGCTTGTTGCTGCACCGGAGCTTGTTGGGCTCTAAAAGCATCTAATATTGCTGACAGCGTTTGCCCCAGCTCTGACTGTTGGAATTGTGAAGGAACGGAAGGAGTAGGAGTACCCCCAACCGGCTCCACCTGCGCTGGGACCTACGCATAAGGTACGAACTAGGGTCAGGTTGGCTAAAACTAAGGTCAAAGTTTGACAAACTTAGTGTGAATTACATATGGGCACACCACTGCTTTCGCTAAGTCAGTTTGTCCCCAAGCTGACTAATCGAACGGGAGTGGCCCATTGTTAAATGACTTCTTTAGGTGAGGATCGCGACAAACTAATACCATTTGTAAGACCCCCCTACCGGAACACAAAACACGGCACGAGGGGAGTCTTATGCCCAGAGTAGCCGCCTTGCGGTAGCACTAACACCCGGGTTAGTCTGTACTACAAGACGCCTATTCTGCCGGCTACAACCAATATCAATGTATTATGCCAACCCAATCATAAGATAAAAAGAAAGTCAATTCACACATTGTTTTAAGTCCAAAACGAAGCGGAAAATAAGAAGCATAACGAGCTTCTGAAATATCAGAGTCTAAAAACTGTTTGCCAAGAAGGCTACAACAAAACACTCACAACTATCACGGACGGTATCGACAGTACCGTCACCTCAGGTCCTGTCGTCCGGGCCTGGATGTCCTACTGCTGGCCTATCTGCGGGGTTTCCTCCTAAAATGGAAGACGTAGCAACCGTTAGTCATAAAGACTAAGTGGCTTCAAATCCGCTCCCCCGATGACTCCTCGGCACCGGGCGGAGGAAGGAAACAAGTACAATATGTATATATATAACAGGAGTAATCAAGCACGTGACAAGGAAATGTTAAGAATAATATCTCTACGAAGTAAGCTAGCAGTTCTATTAAATCAAATAATTAATCAGCAGGTAATCTACAATAGGAACAGTAACTTAACTTATAAGAGTGCCCATACAAACTTATAAGTTAAGGTTCGGCTTAACAGAAAAGTAACTCATCGTATAAGAGTGCCCATACAAACTTATACGATAAGGATCTTGTGCATGATATGAATGGTAAGGTATGAATTCTATGCAATGACCGACCCATGTTCACACACATGCAAGTTGCTATGTCGACACAGACTTGAAGTTCCCACTTTTCGAGCAGGTAGCTAACCTCTCAGGCGTCAACCGTCGTGGCCAGACAGTGACAGGGGAGCGGGCGTCTCCACTACTAGGTGGTATCCACACTACCTGTCCTAGGCCTCCGTACGCCTCAACGCTAAGAACACAACAGCGGAGCTCACATGCGTACTACGGCTCAGAAGGGGTCTTGGGTAGATGTGCACCAAGAACACAACCCAACCTGGCCTTTGATTTCGAATCGGAAGGAACCTCGGAATCGCACGAGGCGCAAGCCCAACCATTCTCATGGCGCGGAGGAGATCTCGGGTTATGGACACCAAGTGTCTAGCCCTACCACCCAAGGTCTAACTATTGGATCCCATCGGTGTGACGACTGGCGAGCCCGTAGACCTGCCACATTCATTATCTCAGTATCGCGACACATCGAGTCGTCGCACACCACATGCACCATCACAACTCACTCGATGCTACCCGTAGGGAGACTACATCTCTAAGCATCGGTTATCAATAAAACCCATTAGGCTCGGATCACGGTTACAAAATACTCTCCCAATAAAGTTCATCACAATCACAACTATCTATTCAGTCGATCACCTCAATTCATCACATGATAGCTATATTCTACAGCAAAGCTCAACCTCCATTGATCACTAGCCATCCTATCTCGATTCACATCACCATTAACCTAGATGGCTACCAATGTTAAGCACAACATTCATAAGTTTAATTATAGCATCATGATTAAGGGAGCCAAAGGATATAAATTGCACATCATACTTTCACAAGAGTACACTTAACCATGAGTTAACATAAGCATTATTATTGTATAGCCTGCCACCAAAACTTGAATTCTAGGAGCTACAGGAATCCTCTATAAACGCTCAACCCCTCGTTAGAAAGGTATTCGCGAGGGCTAGGACATTCATGTTGAGTCAAAAACCCAGATCCGGTCGCATCACACCAGAAATTCGACTCGAAGTCTGCTGCGTACAGGATACAGATTTCCTGGACATAATTTTCCCCCAATCGCAGCAGACTCGAACAGACTTTCCTGTGGCTACATGTATCACCTGGAAACATGCAACCACTCGTTGGAAAGGTATTTTTGAGGTCTACGACTTTTATGTTGAGACGAAAACCCAGATATGAACAGATTTCCTCCGAAACAGGCGACGAAGATCGCTGCGTGCAGAAATCAGATTTCTGCACGCATCTTAAGGTGAGATGAACGGCATCCGTTCATCTTCCTTCTTGCACCGACCTCCCAAAACTCCTCCAGACATTCTTCCACCCTTATTCACCCTCACAAAGCCGCACTTCTCCACGAATCACTCTCTCATCTTCACTTTGAATGATGGAGAGGTTGAAGAAGACTAAAAGCCTAGAAAACAACCTAGGCATGGCTTTCCCTATGAAATCTCCTCTTCACCATCAAGACTCTATGGAGTCGATATCTCTCCTAGAATATAACTACAGATCTAGCACCAAGGGAGAGGGGAGGAAGCTCACCTCATTTCCGGCGGTACCAACATTCCCGGCCATGGATCTAGTCGTTCTTCTTTGCGGCATCCCTTGCTTGGTGCTTGTTCTTCACGGAAAAGGAAAGAGAGAGAGAGAGAGAGAGAGAGAGAGAGAGAAGGCCGCCTCCAAGAGCTCCGACTTCCCTCGGCTCCGACGGTTCGCGAGATCCACGATGACGACAAGGGTTGATCGGCGCAAGGCTAGGGTTCGTCTTTAACGTCCCTTTATAAGCCGATGTATTAGGTTACATCTTCTGCCACGTGTCAATGCCCCATTTGACCGCTCATAATTGGTCATATTGAAGTGACCCGGTCCAAGAAATCATCCAGCACGAATCCCGAAGCCCGGTTCGGTCCGCCTGTGCAAGCCAACGAATTTGCCTGGGCGAAGAAAATGCACAAGTCAAATTCGGCGGGAATCATCTGTCATTCTCGACGATCGGCGAGAATCATCAGGCATTCTCGACGAATTCGTCGAGTATCAATAATGATACCCGGTGATTTTCCCTTAGCCTAACTTATCGAAAATCTGGCGTTGAGTGCGTTGAGTATTCTCATCGATACTCGACGATCGGCGAGAATCACCAGGCATCCTCGATGATTTTTACTTCCGGCAATTCTTATCGGAAATCCGGCGTTGAGAGCGTTGAGTATTCTCATCGATACTCGACGATCGGCGAGAATCACCAGGTATTCTCGACGATTTTCCCTTAGGCCATTCCTATCAGAAATCTGGCGTTGAGAGCGTTGAGTATTCTCATCGATACTCGACGATCGGCGAGAATCACCAGGTATTCTCGACGATTTTCCCTTAGGCCATTCCTATCGGAAATCTGGCGTTGAGGGCGTTGAGTATTCTCATCGATACTCGACGATCGGCGAGAATCACCAGGTATTCTCTACGATTTTCCCTTAGGCCATTCCTATCGGAAATTTGGCGTTGAGGGCGTTGAGTATTCTCATCGATACTCGACGATCGGCGAGAATCACAAGGTATCCTTGACGATTTTCCCTTAGGCCATTCCCTTTCGATCCGTTGGATATCACCCAACCCTACACTCCATCCAACGCACTTGACACCTTTTGCCAGTACGCCCCGAGCCCGAGTCAAGTCTCTTGACTCAAAACTTGTGCGAGGGGCCTAGCGCGAATTGGGACGTTACAAGTTCTACGTGGAATAATGTCCACGTCTCTGCAGAAATCCACACGAGCGGGAGAACACCGAGCTTCGTCGCACGAAGGGTCGGGAAGGAGATCAACCGAACCTTGCACTTCCACGGACTGCTAGGTCCGTTCTAGGAGGAGCAACACCGGCGACAGTCGCATGAGAGGAATAGGTCGGCGGAGCGAAGAGGCGGCGAAACACTTCCGTCTATCGGGGTTCGGGAATCGGCGAAGCGATCGAGCGGCGGAACGTTTCCGTCGGATTCGATTCGGCTACATGAGAAATCCCGATCTATATTTTTTTATTCCCAAAACCCTAAGTCCCCTATTTATACCAAAGGCATAAACAGTCCAAAGGTATCACTATCCGCAGACCACACAGGATAGGGCTTCTGTACCGTTCGACGAGAATCACCTCCAGGTTCGGCGAGAATCAGTGGCAGAATCGGCGAGAATCAGTCGCAGAATCGGCGAGAATCAATCGCTGAATCGGCGAGAATAAATCGCAGAATCGGCGAGAATCGAACAGTTCGATTCTCGACGATTATGCCTTAGTCGGCGAGTCATACTTGACGACTCTCGATGATTTTGCCTTAGTCGCCGAGTCATACTTGACGAATCTCGTCGACTCTCGATGAATTGGCCTCAGTCGCCGAGTCATACTCGATGACTCTCGTCGAACCATTCTTGACGAATCTCCCTGGCAACATTTGCCTGACCCCATTATGTATGGTGATTGGTAACCTTTACCAATACAATCAATCTTCCAATTTCTCCACATGCTCTTATGTGAGACCCTGCATGCTCATATTGCGTTGGCAGTGAGATTATATGTTTGACCACTTCTAGATCACCATGGTAACTCCAACAGTCTCCCACTTGATCTTGAAAGTATCAAACCAAAAACCTCACAAACAATGAGCGGCATCTAGCAATGCATCATTTCTCCCCAAGCAATAAGAGTTCATAACTCATAAGCCTTTATGAACAATGTCCCAACGTTGTCTTTATCCCTTTGTCCCTTACATCCGGAAAGAACTAGAGGCATGGACCGTTTCACCCTTATAATAGCTCAATCCAAGTTTCTTGATCTAGACCAGACTTCCAGAGAATGGTGAGTCCAATATCACATATTGACTCAACCAAGCATGGCCATGCATTTCTCAGTCCAGTTCCATCAAGGGGCCCATGGATGCAACTCCTGTCATATAGGAGGACAAATCCCATATTTGCTCACATACAAACACCCGAATGATTCGTAACGTGCCCAACAATAACCCTTATCATCAACCTTTCTCAAGGAAGACTTTAGATGATATCAAAGCACGCTCTTCCTCACTTGATGAATGCTGTGACTTCAGGTCAAAGGACCAAAACACCATTGTCAATTGAGACCTACTCATGATACGATTAGATAACAATCCACAAAGTAGTCTCAGGTTGGGTCTGTCCAGTACAACTTGTTCATTAACAAGTACCCACGTGATGACTTGATATCACAATATCATGACCTATGAGAACTGGTCATCAGTCAACACACGTGCTAGTCTTAATGTATCATCATCACCCTTATTTTCTATGATGATACAACGACCAGAGACCTTTTAAGAATGAAGCTTCAAATAAATCATAGGCTCTCACATTCAAGTCTCGTACTTGATGTCCTATGGAAGCAAATATTCTAAGGGTATTTATTATATTAACATTTAACTATCGCATAGAGAAACCAAAATAAAAGAACTTGCCATTAATTGTAAAAGAAAAACATTGGTACACAATTCATCATATGAATAAACAATAAACAGCAAATAGAATATATGTTTACATGTAACCCACAAGGCTCTCACTAGAGTTGATCATTTAGGTATCGTATACCCATTGATCTAGTATGACCATCATGCTTTCTCTGTGCGAGAGGCTTTGTCAGTGGATCCGCAATATTCTCCTTAGTCGGCACTCTACAAATGTTCACATCTCCTCGTTCGACAATCTCACGAATAAAATGGAACCGCCGAAGTATGTGCTTGGAGCGCTGATGGGATCTAGGTTCCTTAGATTGTGCAATTGCACCATTGTTATCACAGTAGAGAACTACGGGACAAATAATGCTAGGAACTACATCAAGCTCGCCGATGAATTTCCTAATCCATACAGCCTCCTTCGCTGCGTTAGCTGCAGCGATATACTCGGCCTCTGTTGTAGAATCAGCAACTGTCTCTTGCTTGGAACTCTTCCAGCTCACAGCTCCTCCATTAAGGCAAAACACAAAACCTGACTGAGACTTTGAGTCGTCCCTATCAGTTTGGAAGCTAGCATCCGTGTAACCATTTACAACGAGCTCTTCCTCTCCACCATACACCAAGAACACATCCTTTGTCCTTCTCAAGTACTTCAGGATATTCTTGACTGCAATCCAGTGACACTCACCGGGGTCTGACTGATACCTGCTAGTCATGCTAAAAGAAAAGGAGACATCGGGTCGAGTACATAACATTGCATACATGATTGATCCAATTGCCGAAGCATATGGAATCAATTTCATGCGGTCCTTATCTTCACAAGATTTTGGACACTGGTCCTTAGAGAGATTCACACCATGAGACATGGGTAAAAATCCTTTCTTGGACTCAAGCATGTTGAACCACTTCAACACCTTCTCGATGTATGTACTCTGGGTCAAACCCAGCAACTTCTTCGATCTATCTCTATAGATCTTAATACCGAGTATGTAAGTCGCTTCACCCAAGTCCTTCATAGAAAAGCAGTTCCCTAGGTTGTTCTTAACAACTTTCAGGGTAGGAATGTCATTCCCAATCAACAGTATGTCATCTACATACAATATCAGGAAGACTACAATACTCCCACTGATTCGCTTGTAAACACAAGGCTCATCTTCATTCTTGATGAAACCAAACTCTTTGATTTTCTCATCAAAACGAAGATTCCAACTTCGAGAGGCCTGCTTCAGTCCATAGATGGACCTATTCAGCTTGCATACTTTAGTGACTTCATTTGGGGATACAAAACCCTCGGGTTGTGTCATGTACACTTACTCAAGGAGGTTTCCATTAAGGAAAGCCGTTTTGACATCCATCTTCCAGATCTCGTAGTCATAATATGCAGCAATAGCAAGCAGTATCCTTATGGACTTTACCATGGCAACATGGGAAAAGGTCTCATCATAGTCAATACCATGAATTTGCTTGAAACCCTTAGCCACCAGTCGCCCTTTGAATGTCTGTACATTCCCATCCATGTCGGTATTCTTCTTGAAGACCCACTTGCACCCTATGGGTCGTACCCCTTCAGGTGGTTCTACCAAGTTCCAAACTTGGTTTGCATACATGGAGTCCATTTCGGATTTTATAGCCTCAAGCCATTTGTCGGAGTCCGGTCCATTCATAGCCTCTTGGTAGGTTACTGGTTCATCATCATGATCCATAAGCAACACATTACCTATTTGAGACATGAGAAATCCATATCTCTCAGGCTCAAATCTAGGTCTACCAGATCTACGTAGGACCTGTGTTTCTTGAGCAGGTTCTCTAGCTACAACATCTTGTAGTCCTGTCTCAGAATCCAATTCCAGTTCATTCACTACTCATGGTTCTTGAACTTCTTCAGTTCTACCTTTTCAGTCTTTCTTGATAAGAACTTTTTCTCCAAGAAGACGCCAGTCCTTGCGACAAATACTTTGCCCTCAGACGATAGGTAAAATTAATATCCTTTCGTTTCCTTAGGATATCCCACCAGATAACATTTATTCGATTTGGGTTCCAGCTTGTCAGGCATTTGACGTATCACGTATGCCTCACAGCCCCAAATTATAATGAACGACATACTAGGACGTTTCCCAGTCCATATCTCATATGGTGTCTTCAGAACCATTTTCGTTGCAGCGCGATTCAGTGTTATTGCAGCAGTCTCTAAAGCAAAACCCCAAAAGGAAACAGGCAAGTCTGCATGACTCATCATCGAACGTACCATGTCTAACAAAGTACGATTTCTCCTCTCAGACACACCATTATGCTGTTGTGTTCTAGGTGGATGAGCTGTGATACAATACCACACTCCTTCAGATGATCACGGAACTCATGACTCAGGTATTCGCCACCTCGATCAGATCGAAGTGCTTTACCCCTTTTACCCAACTGGTTTTCTACTTCATTCTTGAACTCTTTGAACTTTTCAAAGGTCTCAGATTTGTACTTCATAAGATACACATATCCGTATCTACTGAAATCATAAGTAAATATAACGAAGTAGAAATACCCACCTCTAGCCATGGAGCTCATGGGTCCGCATACATCATTATGTACAACACCCAAGAGATCCTCAGCCCTCTCAGTATAACCAATGAAAGGGGCTTTAGTCATCTTATCTAACAAACAAGATTCGCATTGCTCAAATGATTCATAATCAAATGAGTCCAAAATTCCATCTTTATGGAGCTTGGATATGCGCTTCTCGTTTATATGGCCCAAACGACAATGCTAGAGATATGTAGGGTTTGAGTCATTTGTTCTTAGTCTTTTATTATTTTCTATATTATAGATCTGATGGTCCAAGTTCAAAACATAAAGACCATTAAACAATTGGGCTATAACATAACAAACATCATTCTTAAATATAGAACAACAGTTGTTCTTAATTATAAAAGAAAATCCAATCATGTCCAAGCATGAAATGGATAAAATGTTTCTAGTTATGGACGGAACAAAATAACAGTTATCTAGTTCTATTACAAGCCCACTGGGCAAAGAAAGACTGTAAACCCCTACGGCCACAGCAGCAACTCTTGCTCCATTGCCGACACGCAGGTCCACCTCCCCTTTACTCAACAATCTTCTCCTTCCCAGTTCCTCCCTTCATTTTCTGCAGACCCTCAATGTAAGAAGGATATTTCCTCCTCCAATGACCAACCTTGCCACAGTGGTGGCATTTCCCCTCCTTCACCGTGCTCTTCTTTTTCATCAGTGCAGAAGACTTGGGCTCGAGATGTGAGTTAGGTCCCACCTTCGTCTTCTTAGAGCCCTTGGCCTTGACCTTGCCCTTATGCACCATCAATATGGGGCAGGCAGGCTTGGCCTTCTTCATATTTATCTCGGCAGTTCTCAACATGCCTAGGAGCTCGGGCAGTGTCTTGTCTATTTCATTCATGTTGTAGGTCAAGACAAACTGCTCATAACTGTCCGGTAACGATTGCAGGATCAGATTTGTGGCCAACTCTTGACCCAGAGGAAAACCCAGCCTTTCAAGGTTCTCTATATACCCAATCATCTTGAGTACGTGAGTCCCTACTGAGTCTCGAACTCCCATCTTGCACTGAAACAACGCTTTTGTGACGTAAAACCTCTCTTGACGAGCTTGCCCTTGAAACATTTTCTTGAGATGCTCGTCAATCTCCTTGCACCCCATGTTCTCATGTTGCTTCTGAAGCTCAGAGTTCATGGTGGCAAGCATAAGGCATTCGACGTCTAAGGCATCATCAGTATACTTCTTATAAGTATCTTAATCAGCACGGGAAGAATTCCCGGTCGGCACCTCGGGGGCTTCTTCTTCCGAGACATAGAGCTTTCTCTCTTGCCTGAGAACAATTCTCAGGTTCCTGTACCAGTCCATGTAGTTAGTCCCACTGAGCTTATCCTTCTCAAGGATGACTCTCAGAGATAGAGTGGAGTGTGAAGCCACCTGCCATGGAATTCTACAAGAATTCATGCAGAATAATATCAGTACAAAAATTTCAAAATACAATTTATTTTTAATTTGGACTTCAATTAAAACTCCCACTATTTTATTCGAAATGATAGCCCTCACTATCAATTCGGAGAGTTCATGCGAGCTACTCTCTTAGTGGACAAGATCCGTATTTCACCAACACAATGAGTCAGCTTTCGCTTTTCTCTCACGATGCGATTATTTAGGTAGGCAACGCTTGCCAATTGCATCCTCATGCAATTCTTGTATGGTTAGGTGAATAACTCCTTATTCGCATCAATCATATGGTGCATGCCAACCCTATGCCTCTAGGCACTCAACCTTTGAGGTCACCTAGTTAAGTTATACCCAATGTCGATAGTGGGATATATCAATTATCCGCTCGCACCCTTACCAAGATAGATTAATGCACCTTGCTTTGGCAAGCCCACACTTCATCGATCGAGGCTGGAAGAGTGTCATCCATCGGAAGGCATCCGAACACTTAATATTAGATTAAGGGATTTTTAATTATAGGTTAACAATTAACCATGATCAACATTTGATCATTGTGCACATCCACAGAAAAACAATTTCTAAAAGCCACATGCATCCCTTATATGCACAACCTGACACTATCAACACTTGATAGAAGGAAGGGCTAAATCTGAACATCCGAACTCTTCTAAATCTTCAGATTTACATGTATTGGACAAAGGCAATGGCAACTCGACTTAAAGCAGTAGACAAGCTCGTCTCTCATTGTTGGATTCAAAATCCAAAACAATACACTGGTTCATTAACCACTCGAGGGACGGTTACTGCTAAGGAGACAACAATTTCTAACAATTAGAAATTACCATGAAATCCCAGACGTTCCTGGCGGGGTTCCAAGGGGCAGAGCCCCTAACCTGTGGGTTATGGGCCCACCGATCTCCCTATGAAAAACCATCAACAATTTATGTACTAGGATTAAATCTTGACATTTAGAACGCTTCTAAATCCCTAGGTTTACACGCACTGGAATAACCTAACTTCCAAAACAACAATCATGACCGAAACCTCCCTGTGATACCACTGTTGGGTTTCTCTATGAGGATGGCACAATGCTTGTGCACGCAGCGGAAGGAATAAAACATCAAGAACAACCCAAGAGAGATGGGATCGGGCCATGAACGTTGAATCAAGAAGTTAACAAACAACTAGACAAAACAAAAATTAGATGAATGCACACCAAAACAAAAATTAGATAAATAAAAATGCACACTTTATAAATGTACATCAAAAAAGGCTTCTGCTCAAAATTTATCCTGCTCCCATTTTCCCTCCACCTTATATCAATACAAGGTTCCTGCTCATAATTTGAGCTCAAGTGAGAAAATCATTACTTCCTGAAGCCTCTCTCTTTGTCTTGCTCCCCTTGTTCTTGGGACCGAATGGCTTCTACTACCTACCCTAAAACATCTCTTGCACAAAAACTCTGATTACAATATACAAGAAGCCAACTCCTGGTGCAAAATACATATAATCCATGTACACAAACAATGAGCACAACTTGCATTATTGCTAATGCCTGTTTAATTAATGGGTGCATTTCCCAGCTAAGAAAGATGCTGCTGCTGCTCTGTTAATGAAGTGGAGAAGGCCTGGAGGTGTATTCTTCGGCATGGATATTGCGCGAGTTCCCACGCACAATAAAGTGATGGCCATCTGCAACTGATTCAGTGTGGCGTAGCTTTTGCACGGCTTAATCTTTTTTGTGTAGAGAAACTCCTCCTTTTTGGGAAGATCTTCCAAGGACTTCACCTCTGAAAGTGATGTGAATGACTGGGACTTCCCTTGGTAGTACTTTGAGAGACCTTTCCTGTGAAAACATAGGATATATTAGTTTGAATTTGTTAACATCCTTCAAAAACTAATTGACTCAAATCCAATTTGTTATTGTTGTATTTTAATCAAATTAAAAAAAACAAGTTTTTTTAATGCTACCAGTCAAATGTTAATTTCCTTAAGCCTGACGCGTCCTTGCAAATCATAATAATCATCATTTTTTAAGCTGCTCAACATATGATACAAGTAAATCAGGAAGGGCAACTAACTATGTTTCAGCACTAGAAAGTATTGGCTTTGCCCTTCATTGAATAGGTAGAAAATACATCACTTGAAAGACAAGAAATTGTGGTTCTTACATCAATTCTCTCTCTTTTGGTGCGGGTCAATCTGCAAGTGGGATTTGTAAGAATGAGAGGGACAATTGGTTTGATTCAGGAAAGCAAGTTGATGATTTAAAAATGGGAATATAAGTCAATACATTGAATGAGATGATACAGATAATTCTGAATCAAGCTTTCATTCCTTTTTTCGTCCAACTGACTGTTTTTGGGCAGATAGCCCTGTTTGCCTCTTCCATGGATGCTGTACAGCCTGGGTGGCTTGTAAAGTTTTTCAAGGGCATTGATTCGATGCAAGTCAAAGAAATGCAGGAAGATCTTGCAAAGGTTACCTCTTCTCTACAGCATCGCTCAGCCGTGCCGTAATTCGCTTAACATTGAGCAGACTTGTTTATTTTCTAGCACTCGAGGCATTTCCTTCCGCATCCAGCGCAGCCGCTTGGACCAGAGGACTTTGCTTGGAGAATGGTTTGTTCTCGCACTTTTTGTCTCATCTGCTTCATTTAAATTGGCAGGATTGATTGTAATGCCCTTCGTTCCTTTTGAAGCCACGGATCCCCCAATGATGAATTTTTTGGAGCCCAAAGAAGACATTAGATTGGGTGGGGTATCACAGCTAGTGTGATTTACAGAACAGAGGCTGGATTTTGAATAATCCCTGCTGAAAATAATCGGCCCCAATAGAGCGTCAATACTCTCATCCAACGCATCGGTTTCACCACCGGGGCAAGAGTCTGCTAATCCCATTTTGGCGAAATGTTATGTTGATTCTGCAAGACAATGAACTAAATAAGTATATGGAGAAAAAAAGACATGAATGGTGGTTTTATATTTTCATCAAAATAAAAAATTTGTAACAACATAGGCCATGAAAAAGCTAGATAACAAAAGAATGTACAGACTTTACATTTTTTTTTTAAAAAATGACTTCAATGAAAGTTACTTCAACAATTCTCATAATATAACCATTGCATAATTTACCATTACTCATTTAGTCATTTTTCACACATCCATTATAACATTTTCATTCCATTGCGCTCAAACTAAATAGTGAGCTATTATTACCCACACATAGATTCATTCAACATCATCGGCCTAATTAGGACCTTATAAAATATGCATTGAAATCTCCCCTGGTATATGTTGATGTTAGGAAAACTAAACATCTGAAGAAAACAATCTTACCCCGGATTTAAAGAAATCCAATATTTCAATTGCAAAATGAAGTTCAACATCAATAGGGAAGTCCTCTGGAGCAGTCACCGAACAAACAAAGCAATCACAACTACACTAAAAAATTAGACCACAAAAATCACAACATCAGTAGGGAATATTGTCTGTTTAAGTTCTCTCCACAACTTCCACTCCTTCTTCAGTTGATCCCATTTGTTTTTTAGTTGAGTTTGATCAAATTGTTTCCCTGAACGCTCTTGAAAATGCAAAATTTTATTGTTCCAACCTTGTTTGCTGAAGTGAGTAGTCGGGCGATTACCTAGCTCTATTTCTTTAATACATATATCGCAAAATAGTTAAACATCTGCTGATTCCCATGAAGCTGATATTCCTCTTTCTCTTTGATTAGACATCTAAAAAAAGTAACACAAAAAGAGTACTGTCTACGTAAGCATGCATGTTATCTACATAACATTGGAGAAAAAATAGTACTGTCTACGTAAGCATGTATGTTATCTACATAACATTAGAGCAAAAAGACAGTACTTTAGACAATTTGGCCCAGCTAGCCTTGACAGAGATATTTCCCCATCCATGTAAGTAAGTATCCACATTCTCTCCATTATAGAATTCACACATCATTGCAGCTCAAAATAAAGAGCTCTTCGTCAAAGTTTACAAGCAATAAATAGATGTCATCTATTTATGCTCCCCTCCATTCCTAATTAGTACTTCTATTATGTTATTCTGTAAAAAGAATATGAAAAGAAGGTAACAATTTTATCATATGCTGGACTAAAAATAAACCATAAACCAAACAACTACAATCTTGAAAGCATTCGCATTGAATTAAACTCAATGTGTTTGACAGATAACTATCTATACAGAAACTGGATTCTCATATTACACTCCACCACAAATCCGTAATCCTAAACCCTAAACAAATCAAAAACCAGTATTTCAACAACATGAATAACGATACATGGAATGAAAGGGGGAAAATCAAGCAAAATGGGATCAACACAGAAATCTCATTTTACTCCAGAAAATGACCTAAAATTTGAAGAATAAGGGGTGGAGGAGGAGAGGAAAAAAATCTTACCGGGAAGATGGAGTCGTTCAAAGAGGTTGCACAAAGTCAAAGGCAAAATGGCTTGAATCTTCTCCAACCAAGCTCGTCGATATCCAACCAGATTTCCTGAACCCCATGCGCCCCTGAGCTCGCCAATCTGCAACCATAGAGGAGGCAAAAGCAATTAAAGAGGAATAAACAGAAGGTAGAAGAAGGGGGGAGATGTTACCGGAGGAGAGGCGCGATCTGTACCTGTAGTGGAGGACAAAGCTTTCCGGAGAAGGAGGGCTGCGTGAGAAGAATGGTAAGCGGTGGCCTATCGCCGGAGAAGGAGGGCTGCGGTCCTACGGAATCGGATAACCGAGGAAGAGGCGGCTGCGAATGAGGAGTTATGCCGCTGCGAGGGGAAGCTGTGGGATTGGGAAATCGGGGAAGAGGCGGCTGCGAATGAGGTTTGCGGCTGCGACTGAGAAGATTTTTTATTGTAGGGCTTAAAGCGCGTATAAAACCGCGACCTCGATCGAAAATCACGGTGAAAAAATGACGGAAAATTTAATTTTTGAGCGGATGCGGTTTAAACCGAGTACTTGTCAAACAAAATAAAAAAATGCGGTTCCATTTTGTAAAGTTTGAATGGCAAAAATAAGTCTTGCCAAACGAACCCTTAGTATAAGGTTTCATTTATCTTTGCGGTTATTCCTACAGGGTCTATTCCATCACCACCTTTAACATTTGAAGAAGTGGCAACACCTTTGCGAATAGAGCTGAAGGGTGTGAAAGAGAAAGAGGGAGAAAGAGGTTTCTAGGGAAGTGCAGATGATACATGAAAGTACCTACCCTGGTCACAGAGTGGGAGTAATTCAAGAAGAAAGTTTAAGTTAAGGACACGGAGCGCACGAAAGATGCACGGGACAAGTCGGGCCCTTCCCGATCTCTTTTGAAGCTTGCATAGAAAGGAACGTCGCGCGGGTTCATTGGTCGATCTATCAAGTTAACCTCGGACTTTCCCAAGCTTTTATGCGTTGAATCAACTTCAAGATGAAGTGACTCACATTGAGAAAGATCGCGGTCATGCGCGAGAATGATCTTCCTCTTTGTTATCTTTTGTCAAGACTTGTAATATGTCTGACTTTGGTATTTGTTTTATGAATCCTGTCATGGTTATTATTTTTTATTGCATTTTCACTGTTATCTTTTTTTTTTTAAAAACTCCTGATTGTTTGTGTGATTATTGCTTTGCAAAATTGATGCCCATTGTTGTAGTCGCCAGTATGTTGTGCAAGGATTCTTGTTTGCTTATCTCATGATTCCAGATAATGTTTAGACACATACTTCATCTTTTGTCGTTGTTTATAGATGGCAGGAATGAGTTCACATGGACACTGATGGTGGCCGTGTGATTACCTAGCCTTCCTCCTTTTCCACTTCCACCCTAGAAATCTATAAATAGACAAAAATACCTTTTATGAATGTGACCCAAGCAGAAATCAGGTCATACTCCCGATATGTCCACTATTCGCTCCCCTATTGTTAAAACCTTTAAGTCCGTGAAGCCTCCTGAACCAAAGATGGCTCGACTTGGATTTAATAAGTTTTGAGGAAGCACATGCGAAGGAGCTTGCACGTTGCACGACTTCCACGATGTTAGGGTTAAGAGAAATAAACGCCTCAGATTCTTCTTGTTTTCATCAACGGTCCACAGTGATTTCCGCTGGAAGCATTAGATGGGGCTAGGTGTCAGCCATCCAGTGTAGCATCTGTTCAGCAGGCCACGTGTCGCCCATTCGGAAGATTTTCATCATTGGTTCTTAGCATAGGATTAAAAGGAGAAGATAAATATTACTGATATATAATTAGCCGTTAGTCTTTCTCTTAGCCTATAAATAGAGTATTAGCTGTAATAAGTTTTTATTATGGAATAAATGAAAAGTTTTTACTGTGCTTCTTCTCTTCTTGACCCCCCTGCTTCTCTCTACCTCCTGCCCACCTCCTAGGGCTTCATCTGATTCTCCAAAACACCACCACCACCGGCGGGAGCCTAACATTTTGGTGCTCTCGTTGAGAGATTCATCCCGCCAACAACACCATGGAAGGACTACGTTCGAAGGATACTCATCAACTATTCTTGGAACTCAAGAACATCATTCAGGCCGAGCAACAATAGAGAGCTACACAAATGGAGGAACTATAACATCGCTTCCTCAGTGAAATGAAGCAAATTCAAACACAGTTCAGCACCGAGATACAAGTAAAGGAGAATCTTCTAGCCCAGAAAATTATTAAAACTCGTGACCAATCGTCCGAACATGCCACCCAAATTGCTTCATTCAGGCGTGAAATGATGTCACAGTTCGAGAATGCGCCAAGAACGATGGGAAAGGGGTTACAGAGCTCGCAGCAGGGTCCAACTGAGGTGGGAGAAATAAGTAACATTCAAATTGAGCCAGAAAACAACCCAGCACCAACTGCGCAAGGACTTCTTGGACCCCGACCAGCAACTCCCAGAATTTAGTTTGTTTCTAATCGAACTGGCAATTTTGATATTCCATGCCCACGATTTTCGGAAGGTGACCCATCGGATTGGTTATATGACCTCCGTAAGTGTTTTGAATACAATGGGTACCGGGAACAGGACTATCTCTTGATTGCCTCGTTGCATTTTGACAATCCAGTGTCTAAATGGTATCAGGCAACCTTGAGGGATCATCCTTCCCTCACATTTACGATGTTTGTCGATGCTATTAACAAATGATTTGGACCGTCATAATATATTAGGCCAGCGGGAAAATTAACTAAGCTTCATCAAAGTACCACTGTACAGGCATATAAAGCTGAATTCAAAGATTTACTAACTAAAGTACCTGGATTAACACCCAGATTTGTTACGGATATGTTCATATATGGATTAAAGGAACCAATTAGGGGACTTGTCCTTATGGCCCGACCTACTGAACTATATGTCGCTTATGCCTTAGCAATAATGCATGAGGATAGGGGAATAGAAAATAACAAAAGACATAGTGAAGGACCTCAATACAACTATAATCATTCCGCCACCCAACACAAAACCTTAAATAGAACCGACAATAATTTCAATACGGCCACCAAATCCCGCTTACCACCAATTAAACGCTTAACTCCGGCAGAATTACATGCTAAAAGAGAGAAAGGCTTATGTTACAACTGCGACGAGCATTACCATGCCAGACACAAGTGCAAGGGAAAGGGCGCAGTTGCTTTACTTAGGTGGAATAGAGGAAGAGGAATGTGAACTAGAAAATCCAGAAGTTTTAACCGAAGAAGAAGATCCAACCTCAACTATTTTTTTAAATACACTAACAGGAACCACACCAAATCATGGGTTATGATTCACAGGAGGTATTAAGAATAAGCCTCTCGAAATATTTGTTGATGAGGGTAGTACCCACAATTTCATCTCTGTAAGGATGTCGAATTACTTAAAATTACCCATTCATAAGATTAACGAATTTCCCGTATTTATGGGAAATGGGTCGACCGAACAGTGTTCGGGAAAATATCAGGAAGTGGCTCTAACCAAACAAGATATACAATATATCATTCAACTATACATTCTCGATATTGAAGGCGCAAATTTGATATTTGGACAAAGATGGTTAAGGACGTTGGGACCCGTCACTACTGACTATTAAAAGTTAACCATCTCCTACCAGGGTACCATAGGATTGATAACACTAATAGGACATAATAGCCGGACACAAGGAGGGCCAGTTTCATCTTCCCAGTTACTTTGAATGATAGCCTTAAAACCTGCCAGTGTCTGCCTTATGTTGACAAGAGAAATACAACACCCCAAGACTTCGGTACCAACGATCGAAGAAATAATCAAACCCTTACCGAACGAATTCAAGGACCTATTAAAAAATTTTGGTGAAACATTTGGTGAGGCCTGTAACTTACCGCCAAAACGAGAGATCGATCATAAGATTAACCTGAATAAGGGAGCAAATCCTCCAAATCTTAGACCCTACAGGTACCCTTACCACCAAAAAAACGAGATCAAAAGGTTAGTAAAGGAAATGTTGAAGCAAGGACAAATTTAGCCCAGTACGTCAGCCTTCAGTTCCCCAGTGTTGTTAGTTAAGAGAAAAGATGGGACATGGAGGTTTTGCGTGGACTACAGGGCTCTAAACAAAATAACGATTAAGGATAAATTCCCAATCCCCACGATTGATGAATTGATGGATGAACTATACATAGCTAGAGTTTTTTCAAAATTAGACTTAAAATCGGGATACCACCAAATCAGAATAGACCAAGGGGACATCCCAAAAATTGCTTTTAGGATGCACCAGGGTCACTACGAGTTTTTAGTTATGCCATTTGGCTTTACTAATGCCCCGTACACCTTCCAATCATTGATGAACACAATCTTCCAACCATATTTGAGAAAGTTTTTGGTGATTTGTTTTGATGATATTTTGGTTTTCAGCCCTAATATAGATGACCATTGGACACATTTAAAAACCACTTTGGAAATATTACAGAAAAATAAGCTCCTAGTTAAGTTATCCAAATGTGAGTTCCTTATGAAAGAAATCGAGTTCTTGGGACATACCATTTGTGAGGGAAACGTTTCTCCCAATAAAACTAACATAATAGCCATTGAGGAATTCCCAACACCAAAAAATCCAAAGGAAGTGATGGCCTTTTAGGTTTAACTGGCTATTATAGAAAATTTATTAAAGACTATGCTAAAATAGCCCACCCAATCACAGACTTATTAAAGAAAAACGCTTTTTCCTGGAACTCAAAAGCTCAAGTAGCATTCGAAGAGATTAAACTGAAGTTATTGTCAAAGCCAATTCTAACACTACCCAACTTTAGCGAGCCATTTATCATTGAAACCGATGCCTCAGGCACGAGCATTAGGGCGGTTCTAAAACAACAAAAAAAACCATAGCCTATTACAGTAAGAAACTTTCCCCGCTAATGCAAAAGAAGTCAACATATCTAAGAGAAATGTATGCGGTAATCGCTGCGGTGGCAAAATGGAGGCAATATCTACTAGGGCACCAATTCATAATTTTAAATGATCACCACAGCCTGCATTACCTCCTCACCCAGCATATCCAAACACCCGAACAAATGGTTTTTTTAACCAAACTACTAGGCTATGACTTTATCATACAGTATAAAGCAGGAAAAAATAATCAGGCTGCCGATACCTTATCCAGAATTCCGGAGGATACAAAAATAGGGGCAGCCATAAGCCTCAACATGATATCTATTCAAGTTTCCCCTCTCTTGGAAGGACTAGAACAGGACTATTAGGAGGATGAATTCTGCAAAAAGATTAAAGCTAAGGAAATAAACTACCCCCACTGGAACATGAAAGGAAATTACATCATTCACCATCACAGAATTTACATTCCAGAAAAGTCCCCTATCAAAACAAAAATAATAACTGAAGCACATAACAGTTTAGCCGGGGGACATTCAGGGTTTAGAGGAACACTCCACAGGATTAAAACCCAATTCTACTGGCATAACATGAAGAAGAAGATAAGAGAATATGTAAAGAACTGTTACCTATGCCAGAGAGCAAAAGCCAACAGTCATAGCCCTTATGGGTTACTGCAACCACTACCCATACCAACCAAATTATGGGCAGATATAATTATGGACTTTGTAACTCATCTACCCATGTCATTAGGATACACAAGTATTCTTGTATCAGTGGATAGGTTCTCTAAAGCCATACACTTAGCTCCACTTAAACCTCCCATCTCAGGGCCCATTGTGGCCGGAATGTTTTGGGAAAATGTAGGGAAATTACACGGGAATCCTGAGTCTATCATTACTGATAGAGATCCAATCTTCCTGAGTGATTTCTTGGTAGAATTATTTAAGCTTCAAGGAACAAAATTAAAATACAGCTCGGTATATCATCCTCTAACCGACGGGTTAACCGAAAGGGTAAACCGTTGTGTTGAGCAATACCTAAGAATATTCACTCACGACCACCCAAAAAAATGAGCACACTACTTAAGCTATGCTGAATATCATCACAATACTACATTTAACACATCGACCAACATGACCCCATTTGAAGTCAAGTTTGGTCGACCACCACCTGGTTTGTTAAATTACTGTGCAGGGGGAACAAACAATGAAGCCGTGGACACAACAATGCAGACAAGAGAGGAAATCAACCACTCACAACGGAAGAACCTTACCAGAGCTCAACACCGCATGAAAATACAGGCAGATAAAAATGCAGAGAACTAAAGCTGGACGTTGGCGATTGGGCGTTACTTAAACTACACCCATATCGACAATTAACAATGACAAGGCCAGCAGGAAGGAAACTAAGCCTCAAGTTTTATGGACCCTTTCAGGTCACGGAGATCATCGGAGAGACGGCTTATCGTCTTCTCCTCCCAGTCGAGTCACGAATACACCTGGTGTTCCGTATCTCGCTACTGAAACCCTACCACGGGAGCCCGACGCAGCAAGTATTAATCATACCGTAACTCACATGGAAGAACAGCCCGCTCCATCCACCATTAGCTATTATCAGTCAACGCAAAATCATCAGGCAAGGACAGGAAGTTCCGCAAGCGCTGGTACAATGGCAAGGGCTACCACCATCAGACAGTACTTGGGAAGACCTATCAGCCCTAACGAAACATCCCCACTTACAAGCTACGACCCATTCAGTGGGGGCAGATTTGCGCACAGATCTAAGCCAAAATAGTTGGGGACGAAAACACAAACGGAGCAAAAGAGGCATAACACAAAGGCAAATGGATCAACCCGAAGCAAGTAAAAATCGCTACACATCACCAGACGAAAAGCTTAGTAGTTTTCAGCAAAAGAAATAGTGCAGATATAAAAGATATACCTCCTTCCTCAGCATTCGTAGCAATTTCCAAGGGCACAGTCTCAGAGTAGTGAAGCTTCTGTTCTGTTTATCCATTCGCTCCATCATCAACTGCTTAGTTACCTTGGCTACTATGAACACTTAGGCGGAGAAAGGGGAGCATCCATCGCATGCTTGTACACCAGGCAAATTTCGCATACTACCCAGCAAATCTGAGAAAGTCTAGGAAGATGAAGAGAAACAGAGAGAAAACGCAAAAAAATAAAACCCTAGAGGTCGATGTCAATGAAGAATCGCTGAGGTCAGCGATATTTAAAGAAGCGGCGAGTGATAGGGTTAAGAGAAATCAACGCCTCAGATTCTTCCTGTTTTCATCAACGGTCCACAATGATTTCTGCTGGAAGCATTAGATGGGGCCAGGTGTCAGCCATCCAGTGTAGCATCTGTTAAGCAGGCCACGTGTCGCCCATCCGGAAGATTTTCATCATTGGCTGTTAACATATGATTAGAAGGAGCAGATAAATGTAACGGATATATAATTAGCCGTTAGTCTTTCTCTTAGCCTATAAATAGAGTATTAGCTATAATAAGTTTTTCTTATGGAATAAATGAAAAGTTTTTACCGTGCTTCTTCTCCTCTTGACCCCCCTACTTCTCTCTACCTCCTACCCACCTCCTAGGGCTTCATCTGACTCTCCCAAACACCACCACCACTGGCGGGAGCCTAACACACGAGAAGGAGAATGGTTGAATACTTTCCATAAATACTATATCACGGTTCCACTTGATCATTTCGACTATGGTTGGAGGCTTCCTCCTCTTTGGTAATTGGTTGAAATCTTCTGTCTTTTTGGAGTACTTCGATCCCGCTCAACTTCCACTGAACTCAATGACTTCAATTTATTCCTTCGTTACTTATGGATGAAGGGTAAACCTCTTCCCAAACATCTTCTTCACACATTCTTTATAAGAGAAATAGCATGAAAAACAGCGGTTTGTTGGGCCCTTATACTTAAGTTTGACGTACATGTACATTCTGAACCTTCCTAACAAGGTACATAGTTGGTCTAATAGATTTGCCGTTCTCAAGGGGAACCCCGACAGTTTCAAAATGAAATTTTAGGGAGGTTAGGATGGAGGAGGTGGAGGAGATTTTTGACTTCTTGGAAAGAGCGGTCCTTGACATTAATATTATATGTCATTAGCAGTCACTATTGCCGATGTGATCACTGGTGAGAGTAAGAGCATGCAGTCATTAACTTAGCCATTCCCGTTTAGTTTATTTGGTTCTTATTTGGTTGAACTTTTTTCTATAGCAGTTCTGAAGGTTCCTACAAACAAAACACATGATCCAGAAGAACTGGCATTAACACAATGCGAGAAACAAAAGAAAAGGTTGCGCTGAGTGCGAAGGGTGAGAGATCGTCTTCATTTCCAAACTTTCATTTCATTGGTGTTAGTGAGCAGAAGAAGGAAGTTGACAAACGACAATTGATGCACTTGGATTAAGAGGGAAAGAATGAAGTCATTAGTAATTCTTTTTGTTATCACTTCTTTTCCTTCCTGGAAAGACGATGAGGTCCTCCGTCATGCCAATGCAGTCACAATAGTTCTCTATGGAAAGAACAATCTCGAGAGGTTGCAAAAAATTCTCAATGTGGGTTTTGGGCCATTATATCGGTTGCGAACTCCATAACGCACAACCAAATATTGATGGCCTGCAATAGCAATTAAAATTAGGCACAATTTATAACAATTTACTATGTACACTCAAACCTACCCACACAAATTAATGATTTGTTTTGCTTTTCAAAATGCTTATTGCTTGGAAACTTCTGTCCTTCGAAGTACTATGTTTAAGTACATCAAGAAATCCTCTCCGAAGACCAATGCCTGGTTAGAAGAATACAGTTCGATCACAAAGAAGTTTGTGAATGTGAACTTTGTGTCCATATACCCAGGCCTTATGGGCATAACCTTTTTGATGATGAACACACGAGATCTGATGATGGGGATGAGGATAGAGGAAGGTGAAGGAGATGATGATCAAGAAGTTGGAGAGGGAAAAGAAGGAGAAAGAAGAAGTGGAAGAAGTGGAACTGTGGAGGAGAGGATAACAAAGCCGCTAGGTGTCCTTAAGTGAAGGTCATTAAAGTTGTGTTTGGCGTGACTTATCACAACTTATTTGCTCCGGTGAGGTTTGACAAAAAATTCATTGTCATAGAATGTTTGTTTGGTATCACAAATATTACAAAAAAGAAATTAGTTTGATGCATAAGATTTTGGTATGGTAATGACATTTTGTTCAACTTCACCGAAACAAATAATCTAACAAGATATACCTATCATATTTGGTTCGCAACCTTTACAATTCTTATAAAAATTAATTCTAGGCGAACATGAACCATGGTCCGCATTTGACGTTTGCATCTCACTATTATCGTTGATGAATTCCTATGATGATAATTTCTGCTGCTTCAAACGAGTGGCCGCCTGAGCGGGAATTCATGTAACTTTGAGATGAATCAACAGATGCAAAAGTAAAAGTAACTATTTACAACAAATGTTACTTGACTCTTATATTATACGAGCATCTTCGCACGGCCTATGCCCGTGTTCGATGCTCTCGGGCGGGCTTCGGCCGCATCAGGCGGGCTTCGCCCGACTGTGCACGGGCTTTGGCCGTGCTTGATGCTCCGGGCGGCCTTCGGCCGCATAGAAGCAGACAAATCTTCGCATGGGCTACGCCCGTGGTCGAAGCTCTCGGGCAGCCTTCGGCCGCATCCAGGCGGGCTTCGCCCGCCTCCGCACGGGCTATGCCAAGATCACTCGCCGCAATGCCAAGAAAGGATATATGGCTTTGAGTGCTCTCAAAGCCAAGATCTTGGTGTTGAGTGCTCTCAAAGACAATATCTTGACGTTGAGAGCACTCAACGCCACAATCATGGCGCTTGAGAGCACTCAACGCCAGCCAAAGTCATAACGTCGAGTGCTCTCAATGCCAAAATCTTGGCTTTGAGAGCACTCAATGCCAAGATAGAGAACTCAATGCCAGCAGCAGTCCAAAGGCTTGGCGTCGAGTGCTCTAATCGCTAAGATCATGGCTTTGAGAGCACTCGATGCCAAGCACTCAAAATTTTTAGCATTGAGTGCTTGGCGTCAAGTGCTCTCAAATTCATGATCTTGGCATTGAGAGGACTCAACGCCAAGCCTTTGGACTGCTGCTGGCATTGAGTTCTCTATCTTGGCATTGAGTGCTCTCAACGCCAAGATTTTGGCGTTGAGAGCACTCGACGCCAAGACTTTGGCTGGCATTGAGTGCTCTCAGCGCCAAGATCGTGGCGTTGAGTGCTCTCAACATCAAGATCTTAGCTTTGAGAGCACTCAATGCCAAGATATTGGCTTTGAGAGCACTCAAAGCCATGTATCCTTTCTTGGCGTCGCGTCGAGTGATGTTTGCATAGCCTGTGCGGAGGCGGGCGAAGCACGCCTGGATGTGGTCGAAGGCCTCCCGAGAGCTTCGATCACGGGCATAGTCCGTGCGAAGATTTACCCGCTTTTATGCGGTCGAAGGCCGCCCGGAGCATCATGCACGAGCGAAGCCTGTGCGCAGGCGGGCGAAGCACGCCTGATGCGGCCGAAGGCCGCCCGAGAGCATCAACCACGGGCGTAGCCCGTGCGAAGATGCTCGTATATAATTATATATATTTATATTGTACAACAAATCTTCTCCTTCGCACCTTATTATATATATTATTATTTATTATTTTTAATAAGGGATTGCTTATTAAATTGCCTAAGTCAAAGTTTTTAATTCCTACTCCTCCGCTGTAATGGACTCCCCAGCCCACGCTTGCAAGGACGGCCTCCGGCACCTCCAACACTACGCTTGAAAGGGTAAAGCCTAACCAGCTCTGCAGACCATGCACCCCAACCCCTCTCCATCCAAAGGCGGGTAATTGAGGCTGGGGATCGCACCCGAGCTCAGTTGGTGATGAGGAGTTGTTTGATAGCTCCTTATCAAGGAGGTCTCGGGTTCGATCCCCGGCCTCAACAATCCGCCTGTGGATGGAGAGTGGTTGGGGTGCATGGTCTGCAGACCTGGTTAGGTTGAACCCTTTCGAGTGTGGTGCTGGGTGTTCCGGCGGCCATCCTTGCGAGCGTGGGCTGGGGAGGCTGTTACAAAAAGTGCACTTTTTATAATGGTCTAGGCCCGCAAACTCGGCGGGACCCAGATGGCACCGTCGGACTACCAAAAATCCAGACCCGGGCCCACTACTAGTAGTCAGCCTATCACATCAAGCTTGCAGGCCATACACCCGAACCCCTCTCCACGCCTGTTTTTCAACAGTGATAAGTTGTTGCCACTGGGGATCGAACCTATGATCTTGATAACAACTCTTTGCCACAGTTGCTATCACCAACTGAGCTACATCATTTCTTTTATTTATTTTTGATTTTTGATTTTTCTTTTATAACGGTGCAGGCCCGCCAACCCTGTGGGACCCAGCTGTCACCGCCGGCCTACCAGATGTCCAGACCCAGGCCCACTACTGGTAGTCAGCCTATCACATCAAGCCTGCAGGCTATGCACCCCAACCGCTCTCCGCGCCTGTTTTTCAACAGCGGCGGGTTGTTGCCACCGGGGATCAAACCCAGGACCTTTATAACAACTCTTTGCCACAGTTGCTATTACCAACTGAGCTGCACCTTAATTGGTAATGAGGAGTGGTTTGAAAACTCCTTATCAAGGAGGTCTCGGGTTCGATCCCCGGCCTCAACAACCCGCCTGTAGATGGAGAGGGGTTGGGGTGCATGGTCTCGGGCTCTACTACAGCCGGAATAGTAGGTTCTTGGTATAGATGGCTCGACATATTTTGATCAATGGATAACAAGATGAGCCGGTCAGGATAGATGACACAGTGGTGTGGGTCTTGCGGCACAAGAAGGTCCCACTAGTCAAGGTCCTATAGATGAACCATGGGTCGGAGGAGCATACCTGGGAGCCACCAGATCTAATGCAGCAGAGGTACTCGGATCCCTTCGGGTAAAGTATACATTCATCCTCCTATGGGATGTTACAAGTAGTTACCCTCAGTAGAAACCCCACATGCCTAACTTGAATTTCGAGGACAAAATTGTTGTTTTTGTTTATTGGGATTTGTAACATCCCATTTTCATCTAGACCCTAGGAGTGGTTTTGTCATGACTAGGTCACGACAAAACCCTAAGAAGCCCAAGAAGACCAAGTGATCTTAGGCATGAAGGTGGAGATCACCATGGTCTGCAAATAATAGAATTCTAAACACTAGTTTAGGATGACCATAGGGCTTCACCATGACCCCATTACCCCACAAAAACATCCCTAAACCATTGGATTGTCCATTAGAGCCCTAAGGGTCCATTGGAATCAACCTAGGGTGGCCAAGTTGACCTAGGATCATCCTAGGCCTAAAATAGACAAGGTGCCCTAACTAAGGGCAATGTGCCCCTAATGTTCCCAACCAACCCTACCCAGGTCTTCCAAGACCTAGGGTGAAGTCAATGGGTTACCAAAGTCCCATTGGGGTCAACTTTAGAGGCTGAGTTGATCTAAGTCAACTCTAGCCCTAAAGTGGTCAAAGTGCCCTAACTAAGGGGCAAGTGACCACCAAGGTGCCAAGTCAACCCTACCCAAGCCTTTTTAGACTTTAGGAGAGGCCAATGGGTCACCAAGGACTCATTGGGGTCAACCCAAATGGTCAATTTGACCAAGGTCAACTCAATCCTTGAAATAGGTCAAATTAGCCCAAATGGGCTAACCCAAACTCAAACACATTTCCCCCACATGGGCTAACCTCATTATTATTATTCATATGTGTTAGTGGGCTGCCAATAGTCTGGAGGAGTGATCAAAATTCGGCCATGGTGAGTAGGAGAGGGAAAGCTTTATTTTTTCCTTTAATGGAGGAGAGAGAAAGTGAGAAAAGGAGGCCATTCATGGCCAAGGGAGACCAAGGGCCTCTCCAATTGATTCCAAAGGCTGAATACATTCCCCCTTATCAGTTTTGAGGAGTTAAATAGCCATGGCCGACCACCCTAGGTGGCTGAAATTAATTTCTCCCATAAGGAAGAGAGAGAAAGAGGAGAGAGAAGACCATTAATGGCCATAGGAGATCAAGAGGCCCTCTCCTCATCTCCATTTGCTGGATTCATCTTACCTGGATAATTAAGAGGAGATCAACAGCCATAATCAGCACTAAATGGTCTAGTTTAGTGAACCCATGGGTGGCCGAAATTTTCACCTTCATGGCCAATAATGGCCATTGGTGCTACACCCTTCCTCTCCCCCATTTATCCCTCTTAAAAGCATCCCTGGACTCAGAGGAGGAGTTTCCACAATCCCACTAAAGGAGCCGAGTCAGTTGGTAGTATAGTTGCAAAGCACGGAAAGCTCCACCACCGGCTATAACGCACCACCACCAAACCCGTCGGCAAGCACGATTAATGGTCCTCCTCTACTCCTTCTATGGATAGATCTTAGGAATCTTTTAGGATGAGACTCGGGCTAAAATGAGATAGATCGGGTGATGATTTTTCCATGATTTTTCCGAAAAAATGGAGTGGTCGGTTTCGTCGGAAACTACCCCTCCAGTGGCCGTGCCGCTGCCCGACGATAGCCCCCACCTCAACGAAGGTGGTGGCGGTGGTGGCCGGCCAGGGAGGTGGTCGGGAGGCTGGGAAAATGTCTTGGAAGAAGCTCCAGGTCGGGCTGATCACAGCCCATGGCTGGAGGAAGAAGATTACCAAGATGCGTTGGATATGCTTTAAGATTCGTGAGGAACTGGATTTATTTAATTTCTGTTTATCAATTTCTGTCGTGTTTACTGGGTTGTTTTATATTAAATATTAAAAATACCTAGGGTCCCCTACCGAAAAAGTGACCAACATGAAAATTGTAACCCTTGAAGTATACTGTAAGTTAAAATTAATTTGAACCAATATGGGTAAGTGGTTAGACCACAACACTCATTTTGGTGAGGTCTATACCTTGGCTAGATCAGACATTGTCTTGAGTGCCCCCATCAATCCATCCATACAAATGAATTTAAATTTTGTATGGTGGTCACTCTTACATATACATAGAACATATCCAAAAATGGGAATTTTTGGAGATACATTTTCTATTGTTTTTGTAATTATTTAATAATCTTAGAATAATTTAACTAGGGGGCCTAATGACTTCCGAATTTTCTCAAATTTTGGTGATAGTTTATTGGGGTTAATATAGGTCACTGTATAAATTTTCATCCAATTTGGAGATGATTTAGTTTGGAAATAAGCAAACCCTAAGTGGGACCAAAAAGGGGTATTTAGGTCAAAGTGTCCCTTGTGGGTTTAAGTGGACAAATCACACAAACAGAGGTTGGTAATTGGGACACTAATTTGTTATGTCAGTAAGCTCCCTCACATGAATTATGGGGTGGATTAGGGTGTATTTGCCCTAGGACCCAAGTTCAAACCTTAAGGTTGAACTTTGGGGGCTTGTGAAGGACATATGGTGTTATGTCCTTGGATGGACTTGGGGATTAGTCCATGTGATTCTAGGGTGGTGAAATGCCCTAGGGAGAGATATGGTGGTAATTAGACACATGCACCCCACTTAAACCACTTAGTAAGTACTTAGATTCTTAAACACTAGAAATTATTTAATGGGTCATATGACCTTGAATCTTGGTGGTACTTTGGTAAGGTTAATTTCATAGTATTGTTAGCCTCTGGGATTTATCTTAGATTGTTTAGATATCAGTAGCTCACCGTTGTAGTTATAGCTTCCATAATTCCCTTTTTGATGATAATGATGTAATTATGATTTATGTGTCTTAGAATGGTTTGAAACTATGAAAAAGCTAATCTCATGTAGTTGCACTAGCAATTTATTTGTTGTGGTTGAAGCTTTCTTTGTAGTACTTCATTTGTAAAGTAAATTAGTGCACCTTACCTTGATAAATAGGAAATAAATACAATGGCTTGTTGGAATATTATGATACTTAGCCAGAGAACATTTTAAGGCATATAGAAGTATGAAAAAAAATTGTTAAATGTTGTTTAATTTAGATTACAAGAGTGTGTCTTCATAAAGTGCCTCATGATGGTTTTCCTTAGGATAATCTTTTACATAGTTTGCTAACTTGGGAATTTCATGAAACTTAGGCAGTGAAGTTTTATGATCATGATGTAGCTCTGTTATTTTTTGAGGAATTTTTGGACTAGTATTTTAGGTACTTCCTTCAATACCCCTATTTATATGAATTATTTTGGATTAAATATTTAGAGCTTAAATGATTTGTGAAAGTTTATGATATTTAGTATTCACTGATATCTTGTTATTCTATAATGTTCATAATTTTTGTATGGTCATACCCTAAGTAAATCTATTGCTTCATGTTCAAATCACCCATGGATTAATTTTGGAAAAAATTAATTAAATATCAAATTTAATTAGAAAATTATAAATTTCTGGATTTAGACTAAATATATAATGGTAGACCCTCAATAAATATTTTAGGGCTTTTGGATGAATATTTAGAGTATCTCCTATTATGTATATCATATAGCTTAGCGTGGTCTACATAAAGTAAAACTACAGAAACTGAGTTAGGGTGAGAAATGAACTTAGGGAGTTGGGGTATTAGGTTACTGGTTATGGTGGGGTATAAAGGAGTTCTTCATCAGGAGTAGTGTTGGGTTGACTAGTGTTAAGGGTGCTCGGGATCGACGAAAGATCATCCTTCCTATGGAGAGAGAGAGGGGAAAAATACACTAGGGTTAGATCCAGTATTACATAAAAAGGGACCGGGGAATGGTTAATTACCAATAATAGTAAGTGCCTTGCGAAAGGGAATGGTGGGATTTAGCTACCATTATAGTTCCTAGTGTCCTTTGAGAGCTCTTCACGGGGTATACCGGGGGCAGTCCTGGGCTAACCTAAACCGTAGGAATAATAAACTTCAAGAGCAATTAGTATAACTAGGGGTTCACTTTCACACACCCCGGTGTCTTGGGAAGATAGGGTGAATAGGATGTCCGGGGAGCTTTATCTTGGTTGTTGGTTGTGACGGATGAGATGGTCCGGGGAGCTTTGGCTCGGTGGATAATACATTAATATTGCATGTGCATAAGATATATATAAGGTGGTGGGTGTTCGGTATTGGAGAGTCATCGCACCGACACCAGTATGTTGACTCGGCGGGTGTGGTTTTACACTTAGCCAAATTAAGTCCGCTGGACCAGCCGACAAAGAGTACGTAGGAGCTCCGTTTAGTGCACGAGCGTTGAGGCATATGATAGGTCTGACTGGTAGTGCTGATACCGGTTTAGAGGTGGGAGAGGCCCAACCCACCGCTTCCGTTTGCCACTACGGAGGTATCCTGGGAGGTTAGGCTCCAGAAAGGCGGAACTAAAGGTCTGTGTGCACAGAGTCGAGTGTGTGTGTTGCACTTGCATGTTCACATCATAGCATTCTAGCATGACATAGCATCATAATTGCATATAACCCTTGACACCTATTGTATAAATTGGTATGAGACTTTTTATACAATAGGCCCTACAAAACAATCCCTTAGTTTATAGGCTTGCGTGAGCATGCTTATAAGTTATGGTTATTTTCCTATGATAAATATTGCTTGCTTGTAAAACTGACACCCCATCATATAAATTGGTATGAGACTTTTTATACGATGGGAGCTCTGTAGAAGATCCCTTAGCTTATAAGTCTGTATGAGTATTCTTATAAGTTAAGGTTACATATTTCAAATTTTACTTTTGTATACTTATGCTTACTCTACATACTTTTGTTACTACTACATATTTACATAGAAATGCTAGATTAGTTCCACCACCACCTGCTTACATTTGTTACTCTCCACCTTCATTACCTTAACTTTTCTTCTCCCCGCTCGGTGCCTAGGAGCCATGGGGGAGGGGTGGGGGATGATAGGACTTAGTATTTTAGACTAACAGTTTTCAGACCAAATCATTTTAGGGGATCGTGAATCCGAACCTAAAGATGCAGCCCCGGAGGATGGCACACTTTGAGACGGGACAGTCTAGTACCAGAGTTCAGACAGCTGGGACAGTGAGTCCCGATCGTTAGTAGATGTTTTAGTTTTGCTTCCACGATGAGTGACATGTAGTGAGGATTTGATGTATCGGGCATGAGCCCTGATTCTAGTACTTCTTATATTGTTGTTGTGGACTCTCCCTTCATGGAGATTTATTTTTTATACATGTGATTAAGGTGGACTAGTTTTTAGTTCATTCTTACTCTTATACTTTATTCTACACTTCTGCGATCGATATGGTCGGCAGAATCAACGTTTTGTAGTGACGACCTTCCTGGTGTCACCGCAAAGCGGTGGTTCTAGGCCTAAGACCCCGATGATATATAAAAAAATGGGGTCTTACATCCGCCACAAGCAGTGCCCCAATTCTCCTCCTCCGCCACCTCATCATCTTCCTTCTTCTCCTCCAGCGTCCTGCAGAGCCCCAATCCTTCTTCTCCACCACCTCCGCAGAGCCCCAATCAATCTTCTCAGGTACTGTCCTGCAGAGCCCCAATCCTTCTTCTCGGCCACTGTCCTGCAGCGCCCACCACTGGCTTGCAGCGCCCGCCACCTCCTCCTCTGCCACCTCCAGCGCCCATGTCATCCTCTATCACCTCCGCAGAGCTGACGTCCTCCTCCGCCATCTGCAGTCCCCCATCTCCGCCACCTCCAAAACCCACATCCTCCTCCGCCACATCCACAGTGCCCACATCATCCCCCTCTGTCGCTTGCAGCACCACCCCCGCCCGCCCCAATTTTTTTTAATTAAGACAGGGAGAAGAATTTAGTGGAGGGGATGTTTTGGGAAACCAATCCCAAGACAACTTTCTCCGGGCATTGTAACAAATAGAGAAGAAGCGGAGAGAAGCGGAGGGGCATTTCTGGAAATTTAATTCTGTGACCGACTGACATATGCTATTACTGTAGAACTACCTAAATATCTTTATTTAATATATATATATATAAAATAATCTAAGTATATCTTGTTAGATATATTAGAATATGTCCGCACGTGTCGAGACTGACTCAGAGCGTGTTTATGAGTTCGTGTCGTCCTAGGGTTATGCTATACGCTGGAGATACTATATAATCCATATTTCAAACTTGATAGGGTTATATGGACTATCTTGAGCGGTGCAACCCTAATCCGCCGCTCTTAGTTTTTCCGGCATTCGCAAAGTTAAGACGCTCCAATCCGCCGATCGCTGTAGCTCCCTGGTTTCCTTGTGATTGGGAGTTCTTCATCCACACCAGCTCTCCAGCATCTCGATTTCGGGAGTTCACGATTTTTTTTGCGATATCATCTTCGATCGCCTGGATCGAGAAGGATGGAAAGTGTTCTGCCGTGATTCATAAATCGCAAAAGAGAAGGAGAGGTAGAAGCCCTCAACGATCTGTCGCCGCTGCCGGAAAGGATTGCAATCTCCTCCATTCCCATGCAGTTTCTCCACCACTTCTAACTTTAGTGATCCCGCCGTTTGCCGCACTATTTTCTTGGTTGGGATTTGCTCTCTACCGTCTTGAGAAGGAGATCTCACTCTGATTTCCCGTGTCTCCGTTAAAAGAACTGCTCCCAAACAGTGGAGATCTTGAAGTTTTGTGGTTGTCTATTCAAGGAGCAGATCCACATCAAAGAAAAATAGGGAAATCGCACCGCCTGTAGTTCTCTCCAGATTTTGCTTGCACTCTAGCAGATCTGCTGCTAATCAATCTTACTGCTGGTGTGATTCATATCCATTGAAGGAAAAACTTCAAGATCGTCTGGATCCGTACGCCGATCGAGTAGAAGGATATCTGAAATTGCTGTTCAAAGCTATGATCTTCAGGATTATCTAGAGCTATAAGAGTGCCAGTTCTTGGAATCTCTACTGTTAGCCGATCTCCAAATCTATAGTGAACCAGTCTGCCGAAAAAAATTAGGATCGTGCTGATACCTGTGGGATTCCAAAGCTTGCTCCCTTTCCGACTATTGCTGTGAGAACCTACGCCTTTGTTATGGAATCTCTTGAATTACTTGGATTAGATCCGAAAACTCGTGTCTCATCTCTACATCTCAGGTGACTTCTTTCTTGTTTATTGTTCTAGCTTAATAGAGATGTCGAAACTAAGCTCGTACGACATCGTCAAACTTCAATCGTCCGACCTCTCTGATTTCCATGGTTGGAAGTTGCACGTCTAGCCGGGAATGAAGGAACGTGAGATTTTTTACACCGCTTTGAGTAACTTCGCAACTACCGAAGAGAATGTGGAGGAATTTTAATGGAGAAAGCACAAAGATTTCTGCATGGATTACGTCCTAAATTCACCAAACCCTAGGCTCGCCCTGACCTACAGTAGTTATTAGACCGCAAAGGAGATTTGAGATCACTTGAGCGCGAATTTCCAGAAGGAGGAGGGGTTGTTGACGAATCTCCTTGTGGAGAGACTCTTCAATTTAAAATTCAACTTAAACTCGTCAATCACCTCTCAAATAATCGAACTGGAAAGTCTGTGTCACAAGTTGGCGGGCGATAAGTCTGAAATTTCCGATAATCTCTTTGTGTATCTGATTCTTAGCAAGCTACCTCCTGAGTGGTCGACCTTCAAGACTGAAATGCACAGGCTGAAGGAAAAGATCTTATTGGATGAACTTAAAAGGTTCATTCATATCGAGGATCAAAATATTACTAGCAAGAGCTTGGAAAAAAGTTGCCAGTTCTCACTGGCTGTCAACTTTGTTTCTCAACCCAGCAAGCCTCAAAGGAAGCCACCAGTATCCAAAGGTGAAGCCTCTGCACAGTTGGCGCCTAAAAACCCTCTTTCAAAAATAAGAGGGGCAAGTGCAACAACTGCCGCAAGTGGGGACACTGGGAGGCTGATTGTAAGGATCCTAAGAAAAAGCAGGAGGAAGCCCCGCAAATCGTGGAGAATATGTTTGCAGATGGCTCAGATCCCATGTCCTTTGTAGATATGATCAGGGGCAGTCACCGCAGTTTGTCGTCTGAGTGGTGGCTAGATAGTGGCACTACCTTTCATGTGATGAATGACATAGGTTTACTAGCTGAGGTCATGGTGGTCCAGGAGTTGGTGGAGAACTATAATGGAGGAGAGACCAAGATGACCCATGCTGGGATAGCCAAGCTGGTCCTCTCATCAGGTTAAATTGTATTTCTAAATAATGTTAAAGTAGTTCCTACATAAACTAAAAATATGATTTCAATGAGTCTAATAGATAAGACTGAGATGTCCTTCACAACTCAAAATGGTAGAAGGACCTTGACGGTTAATTCACATTACTTTGGGTGTGCGTACTTGATCAACGGATTATATAGACTTAGTTTTAACAATGATAGAATCAACCAAATAAGTTTGAATCTTATTGATCCTAAGTTGCTATATAACAGACTCGGACATGTGAACTATAGAAAAATGCTAGATCTAACAAAGAGTCATAACATCCACTTAGATCTGTCTATTTGATTTGATAAATTTGAGGTGTTTGTTCAAACCAAAATCACTAGAAAGCCTTTCAAATGGTTTCTAGAAGCACGAAACTTATTGAATTGATACATTAAGACCTCTGTGATTTTTGTAGCCACGTCACTAGAGTGGGAATGAAGTATCTAATTACATTCATAGACGATGTTTTTAGATATTGTCATGTGTATTTGTCAAAATCGAAAGACGAAGCTTTTGAGACATTTAATACCTTCAAGTCTCTTATGGAAAATAAATTAAACCTGGAAATTAAAAGATTTAGAAGTGATCGAGGAGGAGAATACACTGTTACCGGGTTCAAGGAATTTGTGTCTCTGAGGGAATAATTCTTGAAACCATGACTCCTTATTCACCCCAGTCAAATGGTGTTGCCGAGGTAAGAATAGAACTTCGATAGAGATGTTGAGTTCTATGCTCCTAACAGTTGGCCTGCCTAATTACTTTTGGAGAGAAACCGTTCGTGCTACAAATCTCATTCTAAATAGAGTGCCTCATTCTCAGCTCACTTTTACCCCGTATGAGCCGTGACACAGTTTCTTTATAGGTATGATACTCTATATACTTGGGATTGTATTGATTATGTGCGAATACAAGACCTTAAAAGGCCTAAGGTGGGACCTAGAATAATGACACACGTCTATCTAGGTAGTGCAGAAGATAGTGTAGCCAACAGATTTCTCGATCTATCCACGAATACCGTGATAGAGTCTAGAGATGTCATATTCTTTGAAAATAAATTTTCCAAGGATCATGGTTTGTTTGTCTTTGGGTCCAATGATATGATTTCAGAATCTAGCATAGAACCTGAAGCTGTCCCTTCTGGCACTGCTCCCCATATTAACCCAGAAATCAGCGATCTCTCCCAAGTTACTCAACTCGCAAGTCGCAACCTGCTCCAGGTTCCCCCTGGAGCTTGCGGTCTCTCTCAGCTCCCTTCTATAGGTTAGGCGGATAGACCTCTTTATCTGCTCAGGCCGCGCAGCTAGGGCGGTCTCCCCAATCTAACCGCCCATATCAAACAGCAGCTGTTCGTTCTGTAGGGGCTATAGACTGCTTCCACAGTCCGCTCCTGTAGGTCGCGGGGTTAGATCGGCAAACCGCGCAATATTTCTCTCCATTCTAACAGGTGCAGACTACCCAACTAGGTTGCTGACTCGCATTACTATTCGCCCAGACTGCTCGGTAGCCGCATGCTCAACAAGAAGCGCGGTCTGCTCTTCAGCCTGCTCCTGCAGGTCGCCTGGCTAGTGAGGCTACGTTATCTCCAGACGAACACCCTTTCAATAGGTGCAGACAGCTCTCCGCTACATCCCAGTCCGCCAAGAAGTAGGCGACCTGCCTTCAGGTCGCCCAACAGTACGTAACAAGCCTGTCTTTGTAGCAGGACTGTTAACCCGCACAGCATCAAGCGAACTGCTCTTGCTGTCCTCCTGCAGTGGGCAGACTCAGTCTCAATCGTCTTGAGGAAAGACTTGGCAGCAGGACCGACAACTCTTCACCATAAGCACTTCGACTTCCCCAGCGCCGGCTTCTTCTCAGCAGATGGCGACCTGCCTCCTAAGTCCGCAGCATGTCACAGAATCAATCATAACTCACCGCCCTACTGGGTGTAACGTTACCAGGACAGTCTACAGCTCGAGCCTATAAATTGACCCCCATACCTCTCATTTAGGGAGGACACGGGACACACAGATGACGACAGTCGAGGACCAACCAGCGCAGCAGACCCTGTGGATTCGAACTTTCTGTCCGCAAGCTCTGTTCGCGGACTGATCCCCAGTCCACGCGGCCTCCGCGGCTAACCGTTCCCGGTTATCTTCAGCGACCTTAGCAGTCTTCTCGGCATGATCACACAGTCTGCTCGACATTATAATGAGCTATGAGATCAGCTGTCTGCGCGGTCTGCCGACCTATTTGGTCAAACCGCGCGGCCTCTGGCATCTTCTTTCCTCTAGCTGCCAGCTTCCCCATGTACCCTTTATATTCTCATGTAAAGGACTCAACTCAAGCTGTAATATCTGGTTCATAATCAAAGGAAAGCTCGTCATAGGAGTGGCATTTAAGCTGCGGTGGGCGAACTCTGCTATTGCCGCTGCCAGTGGCCCACTCTCTCTTTAACCCTCTCGGTCTCAACCATCAAAGCTAACCGTAAAAGTAACCATTTGCTCGACAGTTCCTCATCAACTTTCCCTGCTATCCCCCACATTCTCATCAACCTCTCCTATCCCCGCAACCATGATTGAACGTGCTCCACTCTCGAGCATGCAAAGGCATTTTCAATAGTCTCATTTATTCCCTTCTCTTTCCCCCATGAGATTTCAAACACCGTTATCTGGTGGTGCCATTTCCCGCATCAATAGTTAACACGCGACCTTCAAATCTCGAACAGACAGTGAAAATCAGTGTTTACTCATGCCAAATAATCAACCTGCCGAGAACCTTGCTCCTTCAATTCTTAATGAAGATACTCTCAGGGAAGCCTTAGAGAAATCACGTAGAGAAACAACCAAACAGTTCCAAGCAATCAACCATACTCTAGCTGCTATCACACAGTGATTAGAGGTTTAATCCACAACAGCACCAGTTCCTCCAGTTAATTAAACACCAACATTGGAGAATCCGCAAACTTATCCACTGACCTATCCGCTGGTCTATCCTCTTGTTTACCCACCAACCTAACCTCAAGGGACTACAGCCTGTTTGCGGTCTCAAAATGATGAGTTTGTTGCTCGTCAGAACTTCTTCCGGGAAGCTGCCCGAGGAAGTCCAGCAAGATTTCTAAATTTTCAGGGAAGTCATCCCTACTCTTCAGCTCCTGCCTTTGCTCCTCCCGCATCAGCTTTTCCCTTCTATCCTCCTGCTCCTTTTACAGCTACAATTTATGCTCCTTTTTTTCCTTATGTTCCAAGAGAGCAAGAAGAGTCGTCACTATTTTCAGAGAATGTTCGACATGAACCAACTCCAGTTAACTTTAGAGAGCCGCGGTTGCCAATTTACACTTGAGAGACTGATCCAATTAAGCACCTTCATGCTTTTGAATCATCCGTAGCTCTCAGGACCCTTTCAGATGCTACCAAATGCAAACTCTTTGTAACATCCTTTGATGGACAAGTAAGAGAGTGGTTCTATGGACTGCGTCCTCAGTCCATCGCTTTCTTTGCTGATTTGCAAAGAGAGTTTCTGCTCAGGTTTTCTACCTCTACAAAGAGAAAGGGCGGTCCAGAAGCCCTCTTTGAGATTAGGTAGCGAGAATGAGACTTAGTCTCATTTTGTGGATCATTTCCAGAAAGAAATCTTGGACATCGAGATCGCCGATCAAGAAATGTATCGAATGGCTCTGATACATGGTCTGCGAGAAGGACCACTCAAGTTTGAAGCGAATGTCCGAGCACCAAGAATATATCAAGAGTTGATTGGCTTAGCCAACTCATACATTCGAGGCGAGAAGATCAATCCCAGTTTCATCTCTAGGTTTGTAGCAAAAAAAGATCCTTCTTCTTCTTACAAGCAACCTCCGAGGTCTCCTCGGAAAGATTTCCCATCCTACACAAGGAAGGGAAGAAGATTTCAACGCCATCGACACCCCTTCCCGAGCCAGGATCGTGCCCGAGATAAATTGTTACTATTGCCAGCCCCAGCTCCGCAAGAAACTTCGATTCATCAGCAGCAAGATGATGACTTGCCAGAGTCTGAACTGTATGAAGCCATGCAGGAAGTAAGCCTAGTCATGAAGGGTAAGGCTAATTACAAAAGGCCTTTCCAGCCGGCAGATCAAAGATCAAGAGATTCTGATCCATTCTGTGAGTTTAACAAAGAAGGGGGAATTCAACTGAAAATTGTCGAGCTCTTCGCCAGTTGATAGAAAGAATGCAAAAGATAGGCAAATTCCGTGAATTCTTCCCAAAGTTTGATCATTCTGATCCATCTACTTCAAAGGGCAAAGAAGTAGAAAACCCCTCTCTGGGCTAAAAAAGAACAAATCAAATCAACAACATCGACTTCAATGATTGACAATGCATCGACGTCAATGACGAGGCAACCCTTGGAATAATACAAATCTGAGCTCGAAAGGGACATCGTAAAGTCCCCATAACTCCTCAAAATCATGGCCGGTTGTTTTTTACTTTACACTCTTCAAACATTTTCTCTCTAGAAACACTTCTAAGTGTTCTTTCGTTCATTTTAATAAATTTTACGTCAGAGATCACATCGCAGCGTAAAGTATCGTCCATTATTTCGTCGACGATAAATTGGGTATGAGTCAGCTCCTTCCAGTATATGTTTAGAAAAAATTTTCCGGTAACCCTTTTTGCAGCTACCATGCTTCATGCATGGTGCTCGAGGATTTACATGTGAACATGGACCATGAATCATATGCCGTACAACCGTATTGTAGAGTTCGGGCTCATGTTCAACATGAGGAAGCTCAGCGCGAACAATGTGGTCATAGTCATCTGGAGTATTCATTTTTTCGTGTGTATCAAAAATAATCAGCATATGAACATGGGGAAAGCCTCTTTTTTGGAACTCAATTACATGCACATGACTAATTGTCTTTCCCAAAATATGTCTATGGAAAAGATCCTATTTTAATTTTGCGTATTTAGCATGGAATATTCGACCAACTATATCAGGACGATCCTGAGGGGTTTGTCCAGCATAAAGCGATTCTGTGATTTCTAGCCATGATGAATTGCATGTCATTGCTAAGAATATATCTAGTCTACCATAATGACGAACAACAGCCATTGCATCCTGATAACGTTGGCACATGTCGTGCGGGCTTCCAACAAAAGAGGATGGCAGGATCACGCGGCGGCCAATATTTGCTGCACCACAATAACATATTCTATGTTAGTAGACCGCCTAATATATAGAGTAATGTTATTGTATATTGCAATGAGGTTGGTAATACCTCCACTACTTTCTCCAACATTGAGGCAATCTTGTAAGCCACAATAACGTTTAGCATGAAGAGTATTTTGATTTTTTAATCAAGCACAATTTCTGAGTTTCTATTTTAATGTAGTTGTCAGCAACATATTGTTGCAGCAGACGACAGCCGTGTAATGGTAATGATAAAGGTGGACCACGGTCTTATAGCAAAATGAATCTGAACGTAAATATATTTCATGTATAAGCGTAAGTAGCATAGTAACTAAAAATTAGATTGTATACCTGGAGTACATAGGAGTATAGGTCACAACATCTAATACGTAGATTGTTTAATCCTTTATATTCAGCTATCCAACCATATGTCCCGTATGGGAAAAGCAGCGGGTATTGAAGAGGATCGAAGAAACCAGTATATTCTTGCAAGGTAATTACATGACCTTCAGTTGTCTCAACACTTATATTGCGTTCATTTGAATCAAGATAGTCTTCAGCTCCAATAACTATAGCAACAACCCGTGAGGCGGTTGGCAGTATATATTGTTGTTCATGTGCAGGTCTTTCTTTAATCACTAATCTGTAACTGGTAATGTCCTGGCTCTCAGCCAGTCATTGAAACATCAACACAAATAGATTATACGCATCCAAAACTAATTTTATCTTTTGCAGTAATGAACGATCTAATTCTGAGATTTCTTGTAAGCGATGATCTATCTTGAAAGTGTAAAGTTGTTAACCTAAATCACCTAGAGGGGGTGAATAGGTGAATCGTGCGTCTCTTTGCGGAATAAAAATTTTAACGGCCTAGCACAAGAAATCAAGTAATCACAGAAAGACAAGAAGATTTATAGTGGTTCCCCAATCTTGGGTACGTCCACTTTACCTCACTGATCTAGCAAATCACTAGACTCGGCTACTCCACTATCTCATATTGAAAACAATCCTACGCCTCGGAACCAAGTTCCTACAAAATCGATCAAAATGGATCTACACTCGGAAGATGAAAACTTCCTACAACTCGGAGAACAACACTCCTACACTTGGAGAATAATCTCCTACAAGATAACAACAAGATTTAGAAAAATACAAACAGAGATTTCTCAGATCTGGAAAGATTTAGCCCTAGGTCTTCTTCTTGAATTGGCAGCTCTTTAAGAAACGGTTGAAGAATACTTCACGATCTAACCTGAGAAAGCTTTGTCCTACTCGATCAAGGAGAAGATGATGATCCCTTGAACAATAAGTCTTCTTTGATCGAAAGCAAAAAGATCGATCTACTCGTGAGCGGCGGTGGCAGCTTCAGAACGTGTTCTTTTGGAAAGAGAAGGCCGATCTAGAAATTTAGAATGTACGGAATTCCGCTCATTATAATTGTTAGGGTTTTGTCTTAACGATAAGACTTTATATAGGATTACCCATAACGGCTAGAAAAGACATTAATGACGACACGTGGACAATTCACGTCAAGTCATTTGAAAATTTTGGCCGATCTGGACTTAACATAATTTTCTGAAAAAAAAAATGTACTTACAGTTCTCGAGAACTAGAAACTGAGTTCTCGAGAGCTATCTGGACTTCTCGAGAACTATACTGCTTAGAAGAATTCTGGACTTCTCGAGAACAAAAGGCTGAGTTCTCGAGAACTAATTCACTTCTCGAGAACTATGGAGACTTCTCAAGAACTAACACTTAAGAGAGATTTCTGAGGCAACTTTGACTATTCGAGAAATAGGGCTGGCAGTTCTCGAGAACTTAAGCCAAGCTTCTCGAGAATAAGATGGACTTCTGGATAACTATAATTGAGACTTCCCGATAACTGGCCAAGACTTTTCGAGAACAAAGAAGACTTCTCGAGAAATAAGAAGACTTCTCGAGAAATAAGAAGACTTCTCGAGAACTAAGACTTAGAAGAATTCTTGAACCTGTCTGGACTTCTCGAGAACCAAAAGCTTTGACTTCTCAAGAACTCTAAGGACTTCTCGAGAACTAAGAGGCTAAGCTTCTCGAGAACTCTAAGCACTTCTCGAGAACTTTGAAGCTAAGCTTTTCGAGAACTGTAAGGACTTCTCGAGAACTAAGAGGTACTTATCGAGAAGTGGACTTAGAGAATTTCCTGAACTTTAGAAGAAATCTTTCTCTTCTCTTCAAGAGTCCAATCTTCATTCCATGATCCAAGGTTTGAATATGAAGTGTATCCCAATTGAGAGGCTACACATGAGTCAACACCTTTGGTCACACAGTGAGGGATTACACTGTATGGTCCTGTGTTCATGACCCACTGTAGACTGACATTGGTCTACACTTAGCAATGGTAATCTGCAAACACATAGCTAAAATAAGGATATCAAATACAACTTAATTAATCTTAGTTCAAGCGTGACTTCATACAAATCTGGGTTATTGTGGATGCAATACCCAACAATCTCCCCCTATTTATAGAAGTCAGAACCCTCTACACTAAGGTGAATTATGACAATTAAGAATGAAATGGAAATTAATAACTGAATCTAAATGCAATAACAGATTAACTAAAGACATAATTTTGCAAAACTAGAGACTGTATATATGTAATGTTTTAGATTTCTAATCAACAACCATATCATCCAAATCTCAAAAAAAAAAACAAATTAACAAGAGTTCATTCTTTGCTTTGATATTGTCTATCCTGATTCTCTTGCTGTCTCCTCTGATAGCTGAAGGGCTCAGGATAGTACCTTGGAGGCTTAGGAGGAGCTTTGGGATTATTCATGCCAAACTCTCTATCATATATCCTTCTCTTGGTCATGGACTTCTCATATAATTCCCACTCAGATGAGCTATAGTGGAGATTTCTGTTCTCATTAAAGTCCATCACCAATTTTAGAGTATCAAGAATTAAGCTTTTAGAAGTGGGGCTTCAAACTTCAGCAAACTCCTTTGCTTTCCTTTTCTCTGCATCTGGCTGTGGAACAGATTTGCTTGCAGATGGACCTTCTCCATACTTTCTCTTCTTAGAGGTGTGAATCTCTGGTAAATCCTTATGAATAACATCATCGCAAACCTGGTCATAAGAAGCAGGAGGAAGATCCTGATCTTCTGGCCTTAGAGAAAAAATAAGCATTTGAGGTTGAGGCATCTGGGTGGATTGACCTTCAGCAAGGGGGTTCAGTTGATGAGGAATAATATTAGGATCAGCCTGAAAGTCAGGGAATATCTGGTTGTGCATCCAGACTGCAGTGTCATAAGTGTGGAATTTCACTGATTGGATTTGTTCTAAAACATTCTTATTTATCTCAGTCAATTTCTCATTCCAGAGAGATTTTGCATCTGCAGTAAGTTTTTCCACTTGTTCTTTCACTAAACTCCCCCCTTTCTGATTTCTACACAAAGCTTTGCTATGGTGTCTTCTTTGAATGTACAAACTTCCACACAAATCTTCATTACATGTTATTGAGCTTTCTTTTTCAACTGAATTTGATTATTTTCCAGAGTGACAAACTGTTCCATGACCTGACCAATACTGGTAATGGTGTGGTCAATGGCTTTGCCACCAATTCTGAACAGCTCTTTAAGAGAATCTGTATTGTGTTGGAACTTTGCAAATCCTCTGCTCATTTCCTTTTCTAGAGAGGTGACCTGATCTTTGACTGACTTGAGAGATTCATCAAAAAATTACCTTTAGGCAGCCAACATACCTTCAATCTTAGATAGAATATCTGAACTTACAGTTTCAGCAGCAGTAGCACAGGAGTGGCAGAAATAATGGCAGTAGGAGTTGTACTAGGTGTAGCAATCTGAGGTGGATGAGGTGCTTTCCATGGAGTAATTTCTTCTATTACCACAGAGCTCTGGGCTCTTACCATGTGAGATACTGTATCAACCTCCTCATCAACAAATCTTGGGAGGGAGAAGTCAAGGTTCCTGAGAGGGGCTTCCACCTCTTCAAGTTCTGGCTCATCCTCTTCAGTGAGAGGAATGGTCTCTGGTGGAGTAGATGCTTTCCTTGGAGAGGGAGAAGGAGGTGGAGTAGCTTGGGTTGAGGGTGGTGGAGAACGTTCTTTTGATCGTCCTGCAGAGGTTTCTTTGTGAAGGGGAGGAAGTGGTTCATCTGAAATGAGTTCTTCAATCATGCTGTCAATTGCTGTACTTGTGTCCTTGAGGGTTTCTTGTCCTGGAACATCTGATAGGGTTGCATCTGGAGAATCTGCCACAGGGCTCCTGATTGGAGATCTCACTGGGCTTCTGAGAAGAGATCTGCTAGCTGATCTGGCGGGAGAGGAAGGAGTAGGTCTGACAGCAGGAACAGAGGCTGCAGGCTCCCCCTCAATTGCTGCACAAGAAGGTCCAGCAACATGATGAGAGGAGGGAGATGGGGTCCTGACCTCAAAGGCAGAAGCTGAACGTTCCTTAGCTAACTGCTTGGAATTCTTCAGCTTGAGTTCCCATCTTTGGATGGATGCCAATGAAATATTCTTCAAGTGATGAACAGGAGTGCCTTTGGAAATTTTAAAAATGACTGGATCAATCTCACTCAGCAACAAAGAGATTATCCATGCAAATTTGGGATCCTGAATGCTATCCCTGATCATCTCAAATACCATCATGCCATATTGAAATTTCTTCCTGCAGATTACAGCTGTCATAACACCAAATAGGTCATTAGTTATGAAACTAATAGACCCTGTTCTGCACCATAAGATTTTTCCAATTAAATCTACCAGAAACATTCCTACATCATTGAAGAGATTTCTCCTTAAAGAGTTGAATTCCTCAGAAACTCCACAGAAGGAGTAAGTTCTGTCATAATCTTCAAGGGTTAGGTCATCCTCTTCATCCACAATGGGCATCTTTAGAAGCTTTAAACCTTTGGTTTTATCCAACTTGATTTTGATCCCCCTAACTTTGGTTTTAAACACTGTACCATTTCGCCTCACCTTGGCATTCCTGAAGAATTCCTCTATATCTGGAAAAACAATCTTGTAGGGTTCTGAGAGAACGAACATCAGTCTGGCAGTGTCCAGGAGAAGGAGCAAGTTCTTGAAATCATCTGAAATGTCTGCAATCCCTGCGACGATAAGTTCACTACTGACTCCTATCTTCGAACTCTTCGCCATTGATGCTGACGGCGGCGACGGACGGAGCACAAGACGATGGCTGCGGCGAAGCTTTCTATCGGCAGAAGACAATGATTTTTCGAGAAGAGGAAATTTGAAATGTCGGTTGATTATCAATTTCTAAAACTTTATATATATATGCAATCCTAGTAGTGTCAATTAAGTGTCTAATTAATCTAGGGATAGGACTGAAATCGAGCGAGTTTTCGAAATAGAAGAAATTAAACATAAGTCGAAAAGAGGACAGGCATTTCTCGAGAAGTAGGTTTAGTTCTCGAGAGCTGTCAGTATACTTTTCGAGAAGTATGATATAGTTCTCGAGAGATTAATAGACTTCTCGAGAAGTAGCGCCTAGTTCTCGAGAGCTTTCAGAGTACTTCTCGAGAGGTAGTGTTATTAGTTTTCGAGAACTTAAAGGGACTTCTCGAGAGACAGAATTTTGTTCTCGAGAAGTTGAGTAAGTTTTCGAGAACTAGTACTTTGCTTCTGGAGAAGTAGGCTGAGTTTTCGAGAACTGGCTTCCTCTTGATAGATTTCTGACCTTTTTGAAAAGTCTTAGATTCTTGAGCCTTGAACTGTTCCACTTTGGTCTATTCTTCTTTGTTCAGCAGCCCAAGTTCAGTTTTGAAGAGATTGAACTTGGTCTCGTCCAGCGGCTTTGTGAAAATATCTCCAACTTGTCGATTTGTTGGCACGTACTGCAGATCCACATCCCCTTGCTCCACATGCTCCCGGATGAAGTGATATCTGAGATCGATGTGCTTTGTCCGATTGTGTGAGACTGGGTTGTTGTCGATTGCAATCGCGCCGGATGAGTTGCAAAATAATGGAATGTCATTGACCTTCATATAGTAATCTTCTAGTTGATTCTTTAGCCACAACAACTGTGCACAACAACTGCCGGCAGAAATGTATTCTGACTCGGCCGTTAAGATTGCGACACAATTTTGCTTTTTGCTTCTCCATGATATAAGCCTTCTTCCTAGGAACTGACATGTCCCGGAAGTGCTTTTACTGTCATCTTTGCTACCTCGACGAGTTCTGACACCATCCCGTGGATCTCCTATGATCTGGTCCATTTTGTGATCCTTCAGATGTCTGAGCTCTAGATTCCTCGCATCTGGAACTTCTTCAGCCACTGGAGTGACTTCATCAACTTGGACAATATTTTCTTCTTGATCCTCTACCTCTCGAATAGGGGTTGGAGAGGTGATCTTGATGAACTTTTCATTTTTACCTTCGGTCGATTCATCCAAGCTGATCTCTTTAAGCCTTGTACCTGCAGCTTCAACAAGCACACTAGACGATTCGCCTTGCAGCAAGCTCATCTCATCAAATACAACATGTATGGATTTCTCTACAACCAGAGTTTTTCTATTGAAAATCCTGTATGCCTTACTATGGATAGTATATCCTACAAAAATACCTTCAAAACTTTTCTCACTAAACTGGATAGTATGATACTTACCATTGTTAAGCACGAAGCATTTACAGCCAAAAATTATAAAATATTAATCTGTTGGTTTCCTGCCTTTTAGAAGTTCATAAGGTGTCTTATCATGATTCTTGTTTATGAGGGCTCGATTTTGCACGTGGCATACAGTGTTGACGGCTTCAGCCCAGAAGTACTCCGATAGTGAAGCATCACTCAACATAGTTTTACAGGCCTCTATGAGTGTTCTATTCCTTCTCTCAGCTACTCTATTTTGCTGTGGAGTATGAGGAGAGGAAAACTCACTAAAGATACCTATGCTTTCATAAAATTCTGTCATGGCCCCAGATTTTAATTCAGTTCCATTGTCACTTCTGATTTTGACTACGGAACAGTTGTATTCATTCTGGACCTGCTTGACAAAATTTGTAAAGATATCGAAGGTATCTGACTTGTGTTTCAGACAGAACACCCACACAAAATGCGAGTAGTCATCAATAATTACCAATGTATAATCCTTACCTCCTAAGCTTCTAATTTACAGTGGACCGAACAAGTCCATATGAAGTAGGTGTAAACACCTATTAGAGTTTTTGCCTATAATGCTTTTAAAGATAGCCCTTGTTTGCTTGCCTTTTACGCATGACTGACAAGGTCTCTCTTTGACATGCTTGACATTTGGGGAATCACGTACTAAGTTCTGGGAGAATTATTTATTAATAGTTTTAAAATTAATATGTGCTAGCCTCTTATGCCATTGGTCACCAAGAGATGCACTATCTTTAGCCAAAAGACACACTAGTGTAGAAGAATCTATACAGATGAAATTTTAACAAAATATGTTCCTGCTTCGAGTGCCTGATAGAATTGTTTCCATATTGTCAACAAACTTTATCAAGCACTTGTCAGCGTGGAACTCAACTATGTATCCTTTGTCGCACAGTTGACTTATGCTTATGAGATTGTGTTCCAATCCCTCCAAATAAGCTACATCCGAAAAGGATACATTACCGTTAGTGATCATACCGTAGCCTTTAGTTATCCCTCAGTCTGAACCTCCAAAGATGACCTTTGGTCCGTTGCAGACTGGAGTGAAATTTTTGAGTAGGCTTCTTGTCCCGATCATGTGCCGAGAAAATCCACTGTCCAAGTACCAGATTGGCATTTTGGTGGCCTTTGGACATACCTGTATTCATAATCACTTTGCCTTAGGATCCCAAACATGTTTGGGTCCTTGGTCTCGGGTTAGAACACTCTCCCTACGAAGATTAGCATCCTGAGTGGTCAATCTAATGTTGACAACCTGAGGAGTAGCGACCTTCCTTGTATTAAACCAACAATTGATGGCAAAATGACCAATTTTGCCACAACACCAACAGTCAAACCTGTTGTATCTTTGCCTTATGTATTCCTGCTTGACCTTTTGAGATGGTGGTCTAGCAAGGGTAGCACTCTTGGAGGAGGAAGCTTCATGGTGATGACAATCACATGACTTCTTCTCCTTCGGAGGCCTTTCCCCAACGGGCTTTACTTTAGGTGCTTTCGTGAAGTTGTGGCCATGATTATAAGGACTATATCCCTGAAGAATCACTTCTTCATAAGGTGCCTTAAATACACTCTCACCAAAGTTCCGAGAGTGAGTCCATGCTTGGTACCGAGACTTTGGCTCTACATAGGTAGGCTTGGTCAGGTGACCGTAGGACGAGTCCATATCAAACTTGTTTTGTTGGAAAGATGACCTTCTTAAATACAGTCTTGTCTAGAGGGGCTTTCCCCATTTCTTTGGCCAAGGCCTTCTTAGCGGCCTTATTCTTCCGTTGAGGCTTATTTCTCCTAGAAGTTTTACTAGGAGCGACAACATGGCCTAGTCCAGCTCCTTGGGCCTTAGTTGAGAATTCAGCAACGAGTGGAAGAACTGTCTTAGGCTTAGAGAAACTTTCAACAAGTTTCTTCTCAGCCTCAAGTTGTTTTTCCAACTCTTTGATGATTTCCTCTTTAAGGTCGAGGTGCTTAAGAGCTTGATTGTATTCTTCAATAGCAAAATTGAAGTTCTCTTGAAGAGAGTCAGTCTTAGCGACTTCTTCTCTCAAGCTACTCTCAATGGCCTTTAGAGAGTTAATCTCTTTAGCCTGAGTTTTCATGACTCGACGACATTTGTCGTAAGTCATGATCAACTCCTTGTACTGGGACATAAGTTCGGACTCATCGTCAGAAGAGCTATCCTCATGATCATGCTCAGAACTTTCAGATTCAAAGAGAGGAGTGTGGGATTTTACCTCCCCAGTGAACTGGGGCTCTTGTTCGTCATCTGATTTAGCCACGAGCCCAAAGTAGGCTTCCTCTTCTTCACTCGACTCAGATGAGTCGGAGTCGCTGAGAGTCTTGCCCTTCTTGGCCAACAGGCTCTTCTCTGTACTCTTCTTGTGGTACGAGGACTTCTTTTCCTCTCTTATGCCACTCTCCTTCTTCTTATGGGGGTAGTCAGCTATGACGTGACCTGGTTTGTTGCAGCAGTAGCAAATGATGTCAGTAGAAATCTGTTTGTTCTGTTTAGAGTAATACCTGTCATGGCTACCCGAGCCTTTCTTTCGCTGATCACTGTCATGTCGTGATCTTCTGTATGAGGCATCCTTGCCTCTCCACTGCTTCTTCTTTTTTAAGAATTTCTTTGAACTACTGAGAGAGCAACGAGAACTCTCCTTCAGATAGTTCTGAGCCTGAGGTGCTTGGCTCAGAGCTTTCCTCTTCACTTACTTCTTGAGCAGGTGCTGGTGAGGCAGCTTTGCCCTTCCTTGAACTGTCAGCCTTTAATGCAACCGACTTCTCTTTTGAGGAGATGCGACTTTTCTCTTTTTCAGCTTTTCTGGAATTGATCTGCAGTTCATAGGACATCAGCTTGCCAAATAGATTCTGTGGGTATTTCTCAAGTAGTCTGCCAAACTCACGGATGACACAGACTTTGTTGTCTCATTCCTTTGTGAGAGACCTCAGAAACTTATCATTCAGCTCCCTATTGGTGAAGACTCGACCATACACTCTTAGGCCATTTACTATCTTGAAGAAATTCTCAAAGGTATCTGCAATGGTCTCCTTTGACCCTTGCCTGAATGCTTCATATTTCTGGTTTAGTAGGGACCTTCTATCATCCCTTACTTCTTCAATACCTTCCATCAGAGTTACTAAAGACTGCCACATCTCCTTAGCCGATTGGCAGTGAATCAGATTCTATAGCATCGAGTCATCGACTGCACTTGCTATAATATTTTTAGCTTTCTTGTCCAGAGAGACAAGTGCAATCTCGTCCTTATCTAGATCCATCAATTTATTAGGAACCTTCTTGGTTGGATCTATAGTGGAGGTAGTCAAGGGGAAGTAAGGACCTTCTTCAACAATCATGAAGATCCGTGGGTCCACAGCTTCCATGAAAAATTTGATTCTCTCTTTCCACATGGGAAAGTTATTCTTTGTGCACAGGGGAAGCTTGGCAAAATCTTTGACCTTGTCCATTGCTTGAAAAAACCAAATGACAACTTTCGAGAGGAATTTGATCAAGGTGTTAACCTTTTAATGACCAACCTCCCTCTCATACCAATTGAAAGTGTAAAGTTGTCAACCTAAATCACCTAGAGGGGGGTTAATAGGTGAATCGTGCGTCTATTTGCAGAATAAAAATTTTAACGATCCAGCACAAGAAATCAAGCAATCATAGAAAGACAAGAAGATTTATAGTGGTTCCCCAATCTTGGGTACGTCCACTTTACCTCACCGATCTAGCAAATCACTAGACTCGGCTACTCCACTATCTCGGATTTAAAACAATCCTACTCCTCGAAACCAAGTTCCTACAAACTCGATCCAAATGGATCTACACTCGGAAGATGAAAACTTCCTACAACTCGGAGAACAACACTCCTACACTCGGAGAATAATCTCCTACAAGATAACAACATGATTTGGAAAAATACAAACAGAGATTTCTCAGATCTGGAAAGATTGAGCCCTAGGTCTTCTTCATGAATTGGCGGCTCTTTCAGAAACGGTTGAAGAAGACTTCACGATCTGACCTGAGAAAGCTTTGACCTACTCGATCAAGGAGAAGATTATGATCCCTTGAACAACAAGTCTTCTTGGATTGAAAGCAAAAATATCGATCTACTCATGAGCGGCGGCGGCGGCTTCAGAACGTGTTCTTTTGGAAAGAGAAGGCCGATCCAGAAATTTAGAATGTACGGAATTCCGCTCCTTGTAATTGTTAGGGTTTTGTCTTAATGATAAGATTTTATATAGGATTACCCTTAACGACTAGAAAAGACATTAATGACGTCACGTGGACCAATCACGTCAAGTCATTTGAAAATTTTGGCCGATCTGGACTTAACATAATTTTCTGAAAAAAAATATTGACTTACAGTTCTCGAGAAGTACCTTTAGTTCTCGAGAACTAGAAACTGAGTTCTTGAGAGCTATCAGGACTTCTCGAGAACTATACTGCTTAAAAGAATTCTGGACTTCTCGAGAACAAAAGGCTGAGTTCTCGAGAACTAACTGACTTCTCGAGAACTATGGAGACTTCTCGAGAACTAACACTTAAGAGAGATTTCTGAGGCAACTTTGACTATTCGAGAAATAGGGCTGGCAGTTCTCGAGATCTTAAGCCAAGCTTCTCGAGAATAAGATGGACTTCTCGAGAACTATAATTGAGACTTCCCGAGAACTGGCCAAGGCTTTTGAGAACAAAGAAGACTTCTCGAGAACTAAGAAGAATTCTCGAGAACTAAGACTTAGAAGGATTCTTGAACCTGTCTGGACTTCTCGAGAACCAAAAGCTGGGACTTCTCGAGAACTCTAAGGACTTCTCGAGAATAAAGAGGCTAAGCTTCTCGAGAACTCTAAGCACTTCTCGAGAACATTAAAGCTAAGCTTTTCGAGAACTCTAAGGACTTCTCGAGAACTAAGACGTACTTCTCGAGAAGTGGTCTTAGAGAATTTCCTGAACTTTAGAAGAAATCTTTCTCTTCTCTTCAAGAGTCCAATCTTCATTCCATGATCCAAGGTTTGAATATGAAGTGTATCCCAATTGAGAGGCTACACATGAGTCAACACCTTGGGTCACACAGTGAGGGATTACACTGTATAATCCAGTGTTCATGACCCACTGTAGACTAACGTTGGTCTTCACTTAGCATTGGTAATCTGCAAACACATATCTAAAACAAGGATATCAAATACAACTTAATTCATCTTAGTTCAAGGGTGACTTCATGTAAATCTTGGTTATTATGGATGCAATACCCAACATATCTCATGCTCTGTATCATATATGTATATTTGTAAGTATCTAGGTCTTGTATTTGCAATAGGAAGAAGAGAGAGAATTTGGTGATATATTGCACCGTGAGCTCGGAAAGTGTAGACAGCGTGCTGATCAGCTGCCAAAATTGCATCTAATTTAACACCCATAGACGTGAAAAAGAATACATGATTATACGAACAAATATATCTTCTGAAATGATGACTCTCTACAGAATCACTAATGAATAAATTATATAGGTCATTTGGGAATAGTGGAGTTGGTATGTGGACTCTCCCGTTATTGCAACACATTATTGTGGTTTCACAATCAAACAACTTAGCACGACAATAAACACAGAGTTCACATGTTGCCTTTTCACAATCCAAACCAAGAAAAAATTGAAATCAATATCTCAATATGTAAAGTAATTACCTTCACATGTTTAAAGTGCTCCGTTGTGCCTTACAAATGCGAACACATAGATAAGAATATGAGATAACTGAGAAATTCAAAAAAGGGAAGAAAGCAGATTAAACATTTCACAAATTTACTTACATATATAAAATTAACTCACAAATATGGGATCGGTGGTTTTAGTTTCCGTATGACCCCACGATTTTCGGACGATGATGGAGTTCAAACTGGATGCTTCACCAGCTAGCACTGCGGATACAATAAAATGCCTAAATTTTGTATTTAATTATTAAAGAGCATATTATCAATTTAAAGGAGCAATTCACTTAATTTCTCATTAAAGTGCAACTACTGTGATAAGAACTGCACCTACAACTATAATTGCAAGAACTGATGGTACAAATTAAATTGCAAAAACTGCAATTCATAAAAGAACTTCAACGTGCAATTCTAGTAAGAATTGTAGCTACAGTTCTAATGAGTATATGCAGTAAAAAGAAAAAAAGGTTGAATCGAGAAGATTAACTTATGAAATATGCTCAAAATTAATTAATACCATTCTGACATTCTTAAAGCAACTTCAAAGGCAGCCAAGAGGTGAAGAAGAAGCATAAAAAACACCAATCAGCATGTAGAAGAAGCAAAAAAAAATCAATTGGTATACCTTAATTAAGGACCTTAAGGCCAGCAGGAAGAAGAAAAAAGGGAGAAGAAACGTTCATCATCCAACCTCCATCCAACATGAATAATACCGCCAGGTATGGCCAGGCTAACCTGAATGTGATGAACATAATGAGAAGACATTAGACCACTGAGATATCACCGAGTCTTATTGTTCCCTCCATAGATTATTCTCGAGTGTAAGACAACGATGACCACATATAGTGGGGAGTGTTCGTGTATGTGTAGTGGGTGCCATTCAATCTATGATGGTGTAATTCAGGGCTTTGGATCCTAGCATGTATCTAACACACAGTTTGTATCAAGGGAGGTCCTAGTGTGTTTGCTCTACTGCGCTCTACTAGGGATACATTACAATTACGATGAGCTTTGCTTGACAAGCAATGATGATCAAGTGTAGCCTTGTCTTTTCGATCATCTCATGACTATAATAGTCGAATACTCTATGGTACTCTCAATCCGTGCTTTCGCAGGGCCCACAATATTGCTGATCTTTCCAAATACAAGCAATGCTATAGACCACTTGGTACACCTAGTCTAATTGATCAGCACTATTTGTAACCCGAGGCATGAAAGCAGTGTATCTACCGTTCCTTCTCAGGATTTTGTGCATCTTTCTCTTTTGTGCCCTTCTAAGGGAATGCGGCTAGTCCGCTCTAGGTAGTTCTACACTCTTGATGACCTTTCGTGGGCAAGCGATGCTTAATGCCCCGGGGAACACCTAGGGAGCATCCAGCCTTTTTTTGGTCCTCTTCGGGTGTAGAACTCCTTTAATTAACTGCCTTCTTACAGGTTAACAGGTTAAATCCAACCTATCCAAAGTATTTTCAACATCTTTTTTGCTTATACTCACCTTGTATACTCGGCTTACATAAAGCTCTATCAGATGATGGTAAATAATATCTCTACTACTCTTATTAGATGTTTCTGGCACTAATTGATAGTTAGACAGTCTGGTTCTCTTTATTGATAAATTATTCAGCTGAAGTCTAGTCAGTGTTTTCATCTTACTAATTAGGATTTCATATTGGGATATCATATCTGTCCAAGCAAGAAGGTTATTGCTATGACTTCATCTCTACTTGATTTTTCTTATTCAGTCAACAACATGATTTCATGGATATTCCTTCTGCAGTCTAATCATATCTATCTTATCGTAATAGCTTTTAGCAGAAGATTTATCCATAAACTCCTCAAGTACTCGACTTACTTTTCTTTCATATCTGCTACTCACTTTTTTGCAAAGATTACCAGATATTTGCAAGTTCCCTTCAGGTACTTGCAGCTTAGTTTTCTTTTATATCTGCTACTCACTCTTCTTTTTGTAGAGATTAACAAATATTTGCAAGTTCCCTTCAGGTACTTGCAGCTTAGTTTTCTTTCATATCTGCTACTCACCTTTCTTCTTGCAGAGGTTAGCAGAAATTTGCAAGTTCCCTCCAATTACTTGCAATTTACTTTTCTTTCATAACTGCTACTCACTCTTATTTTTACAGAAATTAGCAGATATTTGCAAGTTCCCTTCATATACTTGCAGCTTAGTTTTCTTTCATATCTGCTACTCACTCTTATTTTTGCAGAGATTAGCAGATATTTGCAAGTTCCATTCAGGTACTTACAACTTAGTTTTCTTTCATATCTGCTGCTTACTCTTCTTTTTGTAGAGATTAACAGATATTTGTAAGTTCCTTGCAGGTACTTGCAACTTACTTTTCTTTCACATCTAATACTCACTCTTCTTTTTGTAAAGATTATCAGATATTTACAAGTTCCCTTCAGGTACTTCCAACTTACTTTTCTTTCATATCTGCTACTCACCCTTCTTCTTGCAGAGGTTAGCAGATATTTACAACTTCCCTCCAGGTACTTGCACTTTACTTTTCTTTCATATCTGCTACTCACTATTCTTTTTGCAGAGATTAGCAGATATTTGCATGTTCTCATCAGGTACTTGCACCTTAATTTTCTTTCATATCTGCTGATCACCCTTCTTCTTGTAGAGGTTAGCAGATATTTACAAGTTCCCTCCAGGTACTTGTAATTTACTTTTCTTTCATATCTGCTACTCACTCTTCTTTTTGAAGAAATTAGCAGATATTTGCATGTTACCTTCAAGTACTTACAGCTTTGTTTTCTTTCATATCTTCTGCTCACCCTTCTTTTTGCAGAGGTTAGCAGATATTTGCACGTTTCCTTCAGGTACTTGCAATTTACTTTTCATTCATATCTTTTACTCACTCTTATTTTTCTAGAGATTGACAGATATTTGCAAGTTCCCTTTAGGTACTTGCAGCTTAGTTTTCTTTCACATCTGCTACTCACTCTTATTTTTGCAGAGATTAACAGATATTTACAAGTTCCCTTCAGGTACTTGCAGCTTAGTTTTCTTTCATATCTGCTGCTTACTCTCCTTTTTGCAGAGATTAGCAGATATTTGCAAGTTCCCTGCAGGTACTTGCAACTTACTTTTCTTTCACATTTGATACTCACTCTTCTTTTTACAGAGATTATCAGATATTTGCAAGTTCCCTTCAGGTACTTGCAACTTACTTTTCTTTCATATCTGCTACTCACCCTTCTTCTTGTAGAGGTTAGCATATATTTGCAAGTTCCCTCCAAGTACTTGCAATTTACTTTTCTTTCATATCTACTACTCACTCTTCTTTTTGTAGAGATTAGCAGATATTTGAAAGTTCCATTCAGGTACTTGCAGCTTAATTTTATTTCATATTTGCTGTTCACCCTTCTTCTTGTAGAGGTTAGCAAATATTTTCAAGTTCCCTCCATGTACTTGTAATTTACTTTTCTTTCATATCTATAACTCACTCTTCTTTTTATAGAGACTAGCAAATATTTGCAAGTTCTCTTCAGGTACTTGCAGCTTAGTTTTCTTTTATATCTGCTGCTCACCCTTCTTCTTGCAAAAGTTAGCAGATATTTGCAAGTTCTCTCCAGGTACTTACAATTTACTTTTCTTTCATATCTACAACTCACTCTTCTTTTTGCAGAGATTAGCAGATATATGTAAGTTCTCTTCAGGTACTTGCATCTTAGTTTTCTTTCACATATGCTACTCACTCTTATTTTTGCAGAGATTATCAGATATTTGTAAGTTCCCTTCAGGTATTTGCAGCTTAGTTTTCTTTTATATCTGCTGCTCACCCTTCTTCTTATAGAGGTTAACAGATATTTGCAAGTTCCCTCCATGTACTTGCAATTTAATTTTCTTTCATATCTGCTACTCACTCTTCTTTTTATAGAGATTAACAAATATTTGCAAGTTCCCTTCAGATACTTGCAGCTTAGTTTTCTTTCACATCTACTACTCACTCTTCTTTTTGTAGAGATTATCAGATATTTGCAAGTTCCCTTCAGGTACTTGTAGCTTAGTTTTTTTTTCATATCGGCTGCTTGCCCTTCTTCTTGCATAGGTTAACAGATATTTACAAGTTCCCTCCAGGTACTTGCAACTTACTTTTCTCTCATATCTACTGCTTACCCTTCCTTTTGCAGTGGTTAACAGGTGCTTGCAAGTTTTCTTCAGGTACTTGCAAGTTATTATTCTTCTATGCTTTCCTCCCACCTTTGTTTTACATAGCACAATGAAAGATATTTACGTCTCCTTCGTTTTACAAAAGCAACTCAGGTACACACAAGATGTTCCTCTTTTCGCCTGTATTAACTTTTCCTTTGCAGGAAAAAAGATAGGCATTGGCAAACCTTTTCTGAGGAGAGACATCAGGTTCTATCTCTCCCTGCCTCTTATTTTTTCCGAGGGGAGGATCACTATTTTAGCGGGCCTCCTACTCTTTCAAAGTTCCCTTCAGGACATAAAAAAGTGCGGGGATTATGTTAACCCAAAAATCGGCGATCCCTCCCAAGTTACCCAGCTTGCAAGTCGTGGCCTGCTCTAGGTTCCCCTTAGAGGTTGCAGCTTGTCTTAGCCTCCTTATCTGGGATAGGAGGATATAACTCTCTATCCACTCAGGCCGCACGGATAGGGCGGTCTCCCCAGTCTAACCGCCCATATCACATAGTATTTGTTCGTTCTATAGGGGCTGCTGACTGCTTCCACAGTCCGCCCCTGCAGGATGCGCGGTTAGATCGGCTAACCGCGCAATATTTCTCTCCATTCCAACAGTGCGTACTACCCAACTAGGTGGCAGACTTGTATTGTTATCCTCCCAGACCGCTCGATAGCCGTTTGCTCAGAAACAAGTGCGGTTTGCTCTCCTGACCGCTCCTGCAGGTCGCCTGGCTAGAGAGGCTATATTATCGCCAGGCGACCACCCTTTCAACAGGTGTGGACAGCTCTCCGCTACATCCCAGTCCGCCAAGAAGAAGGCGACCTGCCTCTAGGTCGCCCAACAGTATGCAACAAGCCTGTCTTTACAGCAGGACTGTCAACCCGCACAACATCCAGCGACCAGCTCCTGCTATCCGCCTGTAGTGGGCGGACTCAGTCTCAGTCCGCCTGAGGAAACACTTGGCAGTATGACCGAAAACTCTTCACCAGAAGCACTTTGACTTCCCCAATGCCGGCTTCTTCTTAGTAGATGGCGACCTGCCTCCTCTGTCCGCAGCATGTCACAGACTTAATCATAAATCACCCCCTACCAGGGGTAATGTTACCAGGATATTCTCCAGCCTGAGCCTATAAATAGGCCCCATACCTCTCATTTGGGTGGGGGGGAGGGGACACGGGACACACGGACGACAATAGTTAAGGACCAACCAGTGCAGCAGACCCCGCGGATACCAACTTTCTGTCCGCAAGCTCTGTTTGTGGAATGATCCCCAGTCCGTGCGGCCTCTGCAGCTAACCGTTCTCGGTTATTTTTAGCGAATTTAGCAGTCTTCTTGGCCTGATCGTGTAGTCCGCTCGACCTTATAATGAGCTACGAGATCAGCTGCCCGCGCGGTCTGCCGACCTGTTTGGTCAAACTGCGCGGCCTTTAACATCTTCTTTCCTCTAGCCTCCAGCTTCCCCTTTGTTGGATCCCTAGTTGGATTTGGGCTAGGATCACTAATTTAGGCTGAGTATGACCCACCTTGTATAGCCAGGGTCTAGTATATTAGTCCTAGAGTGTAGGCTAAGTCATTAAGTTCAACCTTCTTGGACCAGCCAGCAGAGGACCTCAGAAGACTCAGACTTAGAAGTTTTCAGAGAACAGTTTGATCAGTTCGAAGTTCTTCAAACTCAGCTCGACGATCGTCGATCTCAGATTGATGAACTCAGAGTTAATTCTCTGAGCTGAGCTCGACGATATTCGAGCTCAGGTTGACGATCAGTTTTCTTCAGACAGAATCTTAGCTCGACGAACTTAGAGTGTAGTTTTGGTAAGCCATTCTGAGTACGCTGTTCGCATAGCTTATGTCGATGAACTAGAATTCTTAGGTTGACGATCTTGGATCTAAGGTCGACGAATTTTGTTCAGTGATCGACGATATCTATCCAGTTCCAGAATGAGAAGTTTTCTTCCTTCTGTTCCTTTATTTGTATATTAATAGCAGTATTATTCCTGAGTAATTAATGCTTATATTCCTCTTAATATAAACGTGATTGGCAGAATTAATTATGGTATTCATCAGGATATTTACTTGCTAATTTTATTAAGGGACAGTTGGGGAAACTCATTAATGATATATTCCAGCCATTTATATTCTCCAGATCAGCCAGCAATTAAGGCGGTAATTCAAATTTCAAAGGAGAAATTATTGATTGAGAATATAAAAAGAGATTTTTGTCTTTTAGACAATAACAGAGAAGGAACCACCAGAACTTACAGAGAAAAATATACAACACTGAGATAGACTAAACTTTTAGAACACTCTCTCTCTCACAGTGCAAGAAAATTCTCTGTGTTTCACCTTGTCAAGTCTGAAGACAGAAGAAGAACAATCATCTCAATCAAGAGACTTCTTAAGGCTTCACTTCCAGGAACATTTAGGACAACAAAGATTTATTCAGTCAGAAAAGTTCCAGGACTGCTTTCAGACAAAACTGAAACCTACACCCTGTAGAAAATCTTCAGTATTACTGAACCATCAACATCTCATGGGGAGCTTTGTCAACATCAAAGATCCACTGGTCTTCTCTATTGATTAGAGAAAGAGAAGACACCATCACCTCCTCTCACCTCTTGTAAAAGGGTTTTAACTCCCTTCAAAAGTTAGCTCTTGGTTGTCAAGTCTCCTGATCAAAAGACTTGGGTTGGTTTTTGGGCACCTGATCAAAATCTTAAAGGGTTCCAATATCTCCCTATAAATAGATATTGTGGTTGCAGACACCTGATCAAAACCTGCTAGTGGATTCCTACCAGGATGATAGAAGAGTGGATGCACCCAAGTTTATGGGAACCACTATAAAATTTCTTGTGTTGTGTGGTTGCTCATTTTCTATTTTTGTTCTTGCTGTGGCTGTGATAGTTAGAATAGCTTTGCTTGTTTTTCCTTCTATTATTATATTTGGTATCACTTATTTTCACTCGGATATAAAAGTTAAAAAAAACAAAATTTTTAATACTCTATTCACCCTCCCTCTAGTGTAAGCCAGATCTAACCCCTCCTTTCAATTGGTATCAGAGGGCTGTCCTCTTAGTTGAACAAGGTAACTCTTGAACCAATAGATCCTTCTTAGATCTAAATTTCTCTAGCCTATTTCTTATAGCATGGCACAGAACAAGGATTATGCAAGCACCAGACCTCTAGTGTGCAACTTAAATAAGTTTGCCATCTGGAAGGCAAGAATCAAACTTTATATAAACTCTATTGATGAGGACATTTTTAATTCCATTTTGACAGGACCTCCTGCTCTAGTGACTGCATCCACCTCAACATCAAGCACACATGTTGTTCCACGACCTGAGTGGACAGATGCTCAGAAAAAGGCCAAGATTGCTGATGCAAAGGCCATGAATATTCTGGCTCAGACTATGTCTGATGACATCTTTCAGAAGGTGGCTGAATGCACATCAGCCAAGGATATTTTTGATTCTCTTAACCAGATGGTAGTTGGTTCTGCTTATGAGAGAAAGGATAGGAGATCCAACCTCAACTCTCAGTATGAGAACTTCAAGAAGGATGTGTCAGAGACTGTTGGTGATATATATAATAGATTAAGCTCAATAATCAATAGAGCTGAAGACATTGGACAAGGACATCACTCTTACAGAAGTGAATGACAAAATCCTCATGTGCTTCCCTAGCTCATGATATTCTAGAATCTAGCCTATTAAGGAAGCCAGAAGCCTTAATGAGATTTCCACTGAATCTCTATTCAGAAAGCTCAAATCTTATGAGCAACTGATTAAGTTAAGAGAAGCTGTAGAACTGAAGCCTCCTTAATATGGGAGAAAGGAGCAAAATATAGTATTCAAAGCTACTGAAGATTTCGAAGCCCCAACTGTCAATGAAGAATTCCTAAGTCTCTTAGCCAAGAGATTTTACAAAATAGGAAAGAGGGACTTCAGAAGAAAGTCATCAAGTTAAGATGACAAACCCAAGTATGACAAAACACCAACTAAAGAAGTAGTTTGTTTTGGCTGCTGGAAGCCTGGACACTTCATTTCAGAGTGCCCAAAGACTTAAAAGAAAGATAAAAGAAGAGAAAAGGAGACCAGGAAATAACATTACAACAAGCCTTCCTCCAACAAGCTTAAAAGGAAGGAGAAATGTTTCATTGCTGAAACCTGGAGTGACACTGAAGAAGAATCTTCATCTTCTAACTCCAGTGAAGATGAAGAGGAAGCAAAGGCTAAGGAAATATGCTTGATGGCTATTAATGCATCAAGCGCCCATTATGAAGCTGACCAATCAGACACTGAAGAACCTCTATCTGAAGAGGATCAGGTATTATCTTCTTTGGATTTTGATTCAGAAGAATTTAAAATTGAATTTAAATCTTTATGTCTTGATTGAATTAACAATGAAAAAGTAATTAAACAACTTAGAGAGAAAGTAAATGAACAAGAAAACCCACTATAAGAAAACAACAGATTACAGGATGAAATCACCTTAGCTAATTAACAAATCATTAAATTAAAGACTGAATTATTTGAGGCTAGGCAACTTGAAGAATCCTTGAATGGGAGAATCATCAAGTTGATGAACATTACAAGCACAGTGAATGCTAGACTTAATGGCAAGCTGGGCTTAGGTGCTTCATCAAGCCAACCCCCACTTATTCAGAAGAACATTTTATCCACCCCCATAAAATTTATTTCTGAAAAGGGTAAAGAGAAAATAGAAGATAATCATGTTAAATAAATAGTATTAAAACAAAAGAATAAGAAAAGAAGAAAGAGTAAGAAAAATAATAACCAGAACAATGTCTAGCAAATTTCGTCGAACTCAGATCGACGAAATGTGTACAGTTCGTCGAGCTCAAGTCGACGAACTCCGAACAAAAACTTCTACTATAACTATTCTCTGAATTGCGATCGACCAAACCAGTATGGTTCGTCGGCCAGAGATCAATGAAATTGTGGCCCAGAAAATGAATACTTTCATTCTCAGAGTGGAGTTCGACGAACTCATCCCCGTTCGTTGACCTCAGATCGACGAACGTACCAGAATTCGTAGACCCCAGTTTATAATAACAGAAATTTTAATTACAACAGGATTTTTAATCAACCTAGACAGAATATTAAGCCTTTTAACCAATGGATAATTCCACCAAGAAAATACAATCCTTTAGGTTATAAAAGTCAACCTGAATATTCATATATTACCAAATTTAGTTATGTAAATCAACAAGGACCCAAGGTAACCTGGGTCAAGAATATCTAACCTGTTTTTGTGTAGGTGAAAGACTATCCTACCACAGAAGAACAGTGGTATCTGGATAGTGGTTGTTCAAAACATATGACTGGCAGCAAGGACAATCTATCCAACTACAAGTCCAAGCTAGGTCCCAAAGTTGTTGTTGGTGACTCCAACTCTTGCCAGACTAAAGGCTATGAAGATGTAAAGATTGGAGTGGTCACATTCAAGAAAGTAGCTTATGTAAGTGGATTAAAGCACAACCTGATTTCTATTAGTCAACTCTGTGATGAAGGGTTTCAGGTATCATTTGATAAATCCTCTTGCATTATTTCTTCTGCTGACAATATAATGATTTTAACTGGCTCTAGAGTAGGAAATATCTACATAGTTAATTTCAAATTAGCAAAAACAGAAATTTGTTTGTTTAACCAAACCAGTAACTATAATTAACTTTGGCATAGGAGATTAGGACATGTTAACTTAAAAAATATTGCTAGGTTATCTAAAGACAACCTTGTTAGAGGATTGCCTTCTTATCTCTACAAGAAGGAAAGCCTTTGCAGGGCTTGTCAGTTAGGCAAGCAAACTAAAAATAGTTTCAAGTCACTTAATAAGTGTGATTCACCTAGGATTTTGTATTTGCTCCATATGGATATTTTTGGAGCCAATGGTGTACAAAGCCTAGGAGGGAAATCTTATACCTTAGTGATTGTTGATGACTTCTCAAGGTTCATTTGGGCATTCTTCTTGAGAAACAAGTCAGATAACTTCAAGGTTCTTACATATTTTCTCAAGAGCATAAAGATTGAGTACTCTACTGAAGTTGCATTGATTAGAAGTGATCATGGTACTGAGCTTGAGTCTCTTCTTATGCAAGAGTTCTGTGTGAAGGAAGGTATCAGACATTGCTTCTCTGCTCCTAGAACTCCTCGACAAAATGGGGTAGCTGAAAGGAAAAAAAGAACACTCATTGAAGCTGCAGGCACATTAATTGCAGATGCTCACCTACCCCTATCCTTTTGGGCAGAGGCTGTGAGCACAAAAAACTACGTCCTGAACAGGAGTATGATACACAAACTTAAGGGCAAGACCACCTATGAACTACTCAAAGGGAAGAAAACTAAAGTAGACTATTTTAGAGTATTTTGTTGTGTCTGTTACATCCAGAACAATAACAAGAAATACATTGGAAGTTTAAAGCCAAAGCTGAAGTTGGAATTTTTCTTGGATTTTCCCAAGTAAGCAAGGCTTATAGGGTATATAATAAATCAAACATGAAAATGGAAGAGTCTGTTCATATTTCTTTTGATGAGACTAACATGTTTTACAAGGAGAAGATAGCATCTACCAGTGAAACCTTGCAGGTACCTAACATGTGTGAGAAGCTGGATGAGTTGACCCTCACCCATAAGGCTTTTACACATCCTTCTCCATATATTGCTGAAGAAAGTGATGATGAAGATACTGAATTTAATGGAGAGCCAACAACAGCGAACTCAATTCCACCAGAGGAATTAACTCCCCAAGCTGTTGCTGAACCAACTCCACCAACTGATTCTGTCATACTTAGAGATCATCCTATATCTCAAGTAATAGGAGACATATTAGTAGGCGTGTAGACAAAGCATCAACTCCACTAGGATGTGATGCATGCCTGCTTCATATCTCAAGTTGAGCCCCAATCCATCAAAGATGCTGAGCAAGATCCATACTGGATCATTGCTATGTAAGAGGAGCTCAACCAATTTGAAAGATGTAGAGTTTGGGACTTAGTTCCAAGACCCAAATACTACCCAGTCATTGGAATAAAGTGGGTATTCAGAAATAAACTTGATGCCCAAGGCACTATCATAAGGAATAAGGCAAGGCTAGTAGCTCAAGGCTTTAGGCAAGAGGAAGACATTGACTATGATCAGACATTTGCCCCTGTTGTAAGGCTTGAGGCTATAAGAATCTTCCTTGCATATGTTACCTACAAAAAGTTCAAAGTCTATCAAATGGATGTCAAGAGTGCATTTCAGAATGGAGAACTCAAAGAGGAAGTATATGTGGAGCAACCACCAGGTTTTGTCTCTCAAACTAATCCCTCTTATGGCTTTAGATTGTATAAAGCTCTCTATGGTTTAAAGAAAGCTCCAAGAGCTTGGTTTGAGACCTTATCTAGCTTCATGTTAGAGCATAAATTTTCTAGAGGCATGGTAGATAGGGCTCTTTTTATTAAGCATCATAAAGATAAAATCTTGTTAGTACAAATTTATATAGATGATATTATATTTGGCTCAACAGATCCCAAACTATGTAAAAGGTTTTCTGACCTTATGCATTCAAATTTTGAGATGAGTAGTATGGGTGAACTTTCTGTAACATGTCATTTCCGGCTAGACCCCTGGAAGTGGTTTTGTCATAACAGAACCTTAGGAAACCCAGGAATTGAAGATTATCGACAAAAATTTCAAGGCAAGGGGTGGTCACGCCCGTGACCGACCCGTCACGCCCGTGACCTTGGGCATGACCCCTTCGACGATCGTCGACCTCAGAAAGATGATCTTCGAGCTCAGAAAGTTCAACAAGGGCCTGACACGCTCGTGACCGGTCCGTCATGCCCGTGACCTTGGAATGGCGTTGAGTGAGCTAAGCTCACTCAACGCCGTGGGCTGGATGGCGTTGAGTGAGCTTAGCTCACTCAAAGCCATAAGCCGGATGGCATTGAGTGAGCTTAGTTCACTGAAAGCCATAAGCCGGATGGCGTTAAGTGAGCTTAGCTCACTCAAAGCCATAGACTGGATGGCGTTGAGTGAGCTTAGCTCACTCAATGCCATAAACGGTCAGGCGGGATGGCGTTGAGTGCGTTGAGTGCACTCAACGCCATAAGCTGAACGACATTGAGTGCACTGACTGCACTCAACGCCATTTGGTATTGTCTGGATGGCATTGAGTGAGCAGAGCTCACTCAATGCCATAACCTGGACGGCGTTGAGTGAGCTAAGCTCACTCAATGCCATCGTCTAAAAAGACATATTCCGGGTGGCGTTGAGTGAGCAGAGCTCACTCAACGCCATAATCCGGATGGCATTGAGCGAGCTGAGCTCACTCAACGCCATAGTCTGGAATGGCGTTGAGTGAGCAGAGCTCACTCAACGTCGTAGCCTGATGGCGTTGAGTGAGCTGAGCTCACTCAACGCCATTATACTTAGACTTTTTTTTTCTGGCATTTTTATTTCCAGCTGGGTGCTGGTCTAGCTGAACCGGGCCGGTTCAGGAGTGAGCCGTCTTCTCCAATAAGACCTGATAAGTTTTATTTAATTTAAGTTGACCAGTCACGCTGTGCCACGTGCACCGCCGGTTTTGCAAAAGGACGGTTGTGGCCATGGCCGAAAGCTTGTAGTCACGGCCATCAATGGCATTTGATGCCATGACTCTTTCCCTTCCCCTGAAACTGCTGGATTCAACTCCTCTTAGGGAGAGGAGGAGTTTCCAGCCCTCCTCCAGCTGTCATAGAGCCGTTTCAGCCCCCCTCCATCATGGCCGAGCCAAGCTTTTATGGGCCATTAATGGCCACCATCTTTTGGCCGATCCCCCTCCTTGCCCAAGCTTTTAAACATCTTCAGAGGCCCAAGGGGAGTTTTTCCCAGCTGTTACCCGAAGTTTTCGAGCCTCCCCTTGCTGTTGAAGAATTTCCGGCGACGCCACCACCGCGCAAATGGCTTCCCGACGGTCTGCATGCCTCCAGCCCGCGAACAAGGTCCTCCTCTACTCCTTTTTCTATGGGTAGATCTTAGAAATTACTTTGGAGAGATGTCGAGCTCAAAGGAGCAAGATTGAGTGAGCTTTTCCATGTTTTTCCGAAATTTCATGGTGGCGGTTTCGCCGGAAACCGCCTCTCCGGCGGCTGTGCCGCCGCCCGACGGTAGCCCTCACCTCAACAGAGGTGGTGGTGGTGGTGGCCGGCCAGGGAGACGGTTGGGTGGCCGGGAAATAGCTTTAGAAAAGCTATAGGAAGTGTTTGTGTTTCTGATGTTGTTCGGGTTCGGGTAAAGAAGAAGGTGAACAGTAGCATTTAATTATATTATATAATGTATAGTTAGGAATTAATTCCCTTTACTGTACACTAGGTTAAAACTGAAAATTATAGCCCGTAGGGGCTGAAACATAAAAAGTGGTCAACATAGAAAATGTAGCCCTTGAAGTCTAGTTTAATTTAAAATTAATTTCACTCGATTTGGAGTCCTGGTAAGACCACAGAACACTTTTTGGTGAGGTCTATCCATAGGGCTGTCCTGACCTTAGAAAAATTCCCCACTCTAAACCAGTCATTAAAATGACTTGAAATTTGGGGTGTGGCCTAATCTTATCTATATCTAGATGCTATCCAAAAATTAGGATTTTTGGGAAATATTTTTCTATAGTTTTTAGATAAATTCAATAATCCTAGCATAATTTAATTAGATAGCTAAATGACTTCCAAACCCTCCCATATTTTGGTGAGTGGTCCCTGGGTTTATCATAAGGTTCTAGTAAAAATTTCATCTCATTTGGAGATGTTTGATTAGGTTTGAGTCCAACCCTAGGTTGATCCTTATAGGATAATTTTGGATCAAACACCCCCTTTGTATTTGAGTGGCCATATCACCTCAACAGCGCTGATATTTTGGTCACTGACTTTTTAGGGCATGACACACCCTCCAAGAGAGTTTGGGGTGGTTTGGTGTAGGGTAGCCCTAGAACCCTAGGGAAAATCCCTTAATGGTGGTTTTTGGGGTTGTGAAGGTCATGGGGTCAAATGACCTTGGACTGACTTAAAATTTGGTGGAGAGAACCATAGGGCCAGTATAGTTCTCTGGACAAAATTTTAGGGTATTTGGAGACAGCTAGGCCACCTAAAATTCTAACCCTAGTTTAGGTCACCAACTTTAATTTGAATTATTAAGCTATCAAATGAACTTCAAATCAAGTAAAATTAGAGTAGGGTGATTTTCTAATCTAAATGGCCATGTTATAATTTTGTTGAGATATTTGGGTTAATTTATACAGTACTTCATTTACAACCCTAGTTGTACCCTAGATATTTATTTTGATGATTCTGGAATTTTTATTTACTGGAATGTTATGAAATCTTGGATTAGGGCATATTATAGCATGATATACCTTCTGTATTTTTCTTGGAAGTTTGAAATGATTATTTTGGGTACATATCTCTTTAACGTACTAGTTGTGACATTTAGTCAAAAATACAAATAATGTCCAATTACTATATGAAAAATTATGAAATTTGGTCAGTGGGTGTTTGAAATTATGTTAGTCACCCTGTAAATTTCTCTGGAATTTTAGATGATTAAAAATAGTATCCCCTTCTCTAAGCTAGGAAAATTAGTATTTTATATTAAAATAGATTCAGAGCCCAAATATTAGACAAAAATTATGGGACTTGGTTTATGATAGTTTTACGTTACCATAAAGCTTCTATAATTTTCTTGAGATTTTTGAACACATATTTACAGTACTTCCTTCATAATATAGTAGAAATGGCCTAAAACGGTAAATAAGGGAATAAAGGCCTAAACACCTCTGGAATTTCTCAAAACTTGGAATTGCTGTTTAAATGTCTCATAGGATTTTTACTGATTTTATGATGATTTATTGTTGGCTCATTAGTGCACTTCATGTTCATACTAGGGCATTTGGAATCTTAGAATAAATAAATTAAATGCCCGATAAATAGGAAAATTTGGAAATCTTGGTCTTAGCTATATTAGGTTGTGATAGACCTCCAGTAAATATTATAGGAGATTCGGAAGACAATTTGGAGTACCTCCCCTCATACTCCTCACGTATCTTAGAATGGTCTGCATGTAGTAAAACCACGGAAACTGAACTAGAGCGGATAATGAACTTTGGGAGATGGAATTTTTGGTAGTTGCTGGTTGGATAGGGCAAGAAAAGTTAAGTTCATTATTGGAGGTCAGGATAAGTAGAGTGCGAGACTGGTTAAGGTTAAGTGGCGTACGGGAATGACGAAAGATCGTCCACCCCGGGTAGGAGTGGAAGAGTCTTAATACGCTAGGGCTAGATCTAAAGTAACTTAAAAAGGGATCGGGTAATGGGTATCAACCAATAACAATAAGTGCCTTGAGAAAGGGAACGGTGGGCTTCAGCTACCATCATAGTTCCTAGTGCCCTTTGAGAGCCCTTCACGGGGAATACTGGGGGCAATCCTGGGCTAACGTAAACTGTAGAAATAATAATCTAAAGAGCAACTAGTATGATTAGGGTTACACACACATACACCCCGTTAGCTAGGAAGGTAGAATAATTAGTTTGGTTGCCATTCAGACGGTAGCTTTGAAGGTAGATGCACAGACGGGATAGTCCGGGGAGCCGAGGGCTCGAGGGTTAGAGAACAGAATAAAGGTGGTGGGTCTTCGATATCTGATTGTCGTTAACACCGACATCGGTACGTTGACTCGGCTGTGTGGGACACTTAGCCAAAGAAAGTCTAGTGGGTATAGCCAGCAGTAGTACGCGGATACTCTAGGTTGTGTTCTTCTAGGGGCGTACGGAAGGGCTAGGCCCGGTAGTGTGGATACCCGCCTAGGAGTGGGGGGCCCGACCCACTGTCTCCGTTTGCCACTACGGAGGTTCCTGGGAGTGAAGCTAGCTGCCCGAACAGGGGAACTAAAGGTCTGTGCGCATAGAGTCGTGTGCGTGAGTTGCACTTGTATGAATCATGGCATAGCATATCACTACACTCATATTTACATACATCCGACACCCCAACGTATAAATCGGTATGGGACTTTTTATACGATGGGAGCCTTGCAGAAGACCCGTTAACTTATAAGTTTGTATGGGCATTTATATAAGTTAAGGTTACCTACTTATTTACTTGCTTGATTACTTACTGTTCTCTAGCTGCCTTTTTTTTATACAATTGTTACTTACTACTTCTCTTCTTACCACTTACTACCATAGAATTGCTAGTTGTACTTTGTTCTAGATTGTTGTTAGAATAACTCCCCTGTCACCTGCTTGATTATTCTCCACCTTTGTAGCTTCCCTTTCCTCCTCTCCGCTTGGTGCTCAGGAGCCGTGGGGGGAGGGGTAGGGGATGATAGGGCTTAGTCTTTATGACTAATGGTTTTCGAACCACAACATTACAGGAGCTCCGGATGGGAGATAGGGACCAGTAGTCCAGGGACCGGCACCAGCGGAGTACGGTGCGTATGGAGGTGGTTCAGTCTAGCACCAGTGCACCTGCGACCAGCTCCGTGAGTGATTAGTACCTTTATAGTTCTGCGATGAGTGATTTGTAGTGAGGACTCTGATGTACCGGGCTCGAGCCCGTTTATCTATATTTCATCTGAACTATATCTTGCAGTACTTCTATTATCTATTTCCTGTTATTATCTACTGATGGACTGGATGTGATTTCACTTTTATACATGCTTCTCTGGACTTGTTTACATTTATGTATAATTACTTCTCTCTCTTGTGATCGAAAAGGGCCGCCAGAATTGGCATTTTGTAGTGGCGGCCTTCCCGTGAGTCGGTGCCACCGCAAAGAGGCAGTTCTGGGCTAAGACCCCAGTATCGAAAAAGAAAATAAAGGGGGTCTTACACTTTCATACTTCCTTGGTCTCCAAGTGAAGCAATTGCCTGATGACATCTTCATATCCAAATCCAAGTATGCTAAGGAGCTAATCAAAAGGTTTGGGATGTCAGATGCCTCAACAAAGAAAACACCCATGGCTACCAATGCTATGGTTAACTCTGATGAACATGGAAAGCCTGTTGATCAGAAATTATATAGGGGCATTGTTGGTTCCCTTTTGTATCTCACAACAAGTAGGCCAGACATAATGTTTGCTACATGCCTTTGTGCTAGGTTCCAAGTGAACCCTAAAGAATCTCATCTTTTTTTCCTTAAAAGAATTTTAAGATATATAAAGGGTTGCCCAAATCTAGGACTCTGGTATCCAACTGAGTCAGAGTTGAGTTGATTGGATACTCAGATAATGACTTTGCTGGATGTAGAGTGGACAGAAAGAGCACATAAGTAACATGCCAGTTCCTTGGTGCTAGACTTGTCTCCTGGTTTTGCAAAAAGCAAACATCTGTATCTACATCAACAACAGAAGCTGAGTACATAACAGCTGGTAGTTGCTGTTCACAGATGCTGTGGATTCAAAACAAACTTCTAGACTATGGATATAACTTAAATAATTCAACCTTACTCTGTGATAATACAAGTGCAATTTCTATTGCTCAGAATCCAGTTCATCATTGTAGAACTAAACATATAAAGATAAAACATCATTTCATTAGAGAGTGTGTGGACAAAAAGAAAATTAATCTTGTCTATATCTACACTGATTTGCAAAGAACAGACATCTTCACCAAACCCTTGGATGAAAGAAACAATCTGTTCTTCCTAAATCAGCTTGGTATGATTAATGAAGAAGCTTTAATTTAAATTTCTGTCTGTGGTCAAAGAATTTGCCACAGTTCATCGACCTGAGATCGACGAACTGAGAAAAGTTCTTGAGATAATTCGTCGACCTGAGATCGACGAACTCTCTGTGTGAGTCACTTTTTTCGACCGAAGATTGATGATCTGGCTTCATAAATTTTTCGTCGACCTGAGAACGACGAAAAGTTTTCCCTTCTTCAAACTGAGATCGACGAACTCTTTTGTCGATAAAATATTTCTTCGACTTCAAATCGAAGAATTTTTTTTTCGCAGGACGGAGTGTGTCGTTTCATATTTTGAAAACCTTATATCTTGGTTTTCTTCGAGCTCCATCCCGCGCTTTCAGTTTCCTTGCACTTGATCTCTTTGTTTCTTTGTTGCAGGTGATCATGGAGATTCCAGCAAGCGCTCTTGCAGCTATGAAATTCGACATGGGTTTCGACATAGATTTCAAGTCATTCCAACACTCGGACCAGATCTTCCTTGACAACCTAAAATTATTCGAAGATTTACAGTTGAAAAGTCTGATGACTATCAGGATGAAGATTGCGGCGACAAAAATTAGAGAATGGGTCTTCACTCTATCGACTCCAGATGCTGATACGTTGATCGGGACAATATAGAGTAACGCCATTTCACTTATCCCTGATGTTCTTACTGAAAATTTTGGTTTACTGAATGGAGAAGAGGAATTAGAAATCGACACTACTGAATTTAATGAGATGTTGATTCGAATGGGTTATTCTGGAGACACCCCTAACAAACTGCTAAAGAAACATCTATCTGCAGACTATAAGTTTTTGGCAGATGTTGTAGGAAAAGTACTGCTGGGCAAGCACACTGCCCATGGTTACATTACTAGACTATAGTTTCTAGTGATGTGCGCAGTGGTGAACCAGAAGGCCGTGAACTGGGCCAAACTCATGTTTGAGGTGATTAAGAAGAAAAACACCAAGAAAGAAGTGTGTTTTGGAAAAATTCTGGGAATCTTCCTGCAGGCCAAGGCTGCTGAATCACTATTCTCCCCGACCATATTCATTAATGCCTCCAAGTGGCTTACCTGCGCCTTATTTGGCAGGTGGGAGAGGAATATCTCTAAGCCATCCAAGGCTTCCTCTTCCAGACCTTCTGAGGGTACAAGGGATTCTCCAACCACTCCCCACCCTACTGAGGATGTTTCCATTCCCCCTCCACCTCCTCCTATTCAAACTCCCTCAACAACCCTCCAGCATCCTTCATAATCTCAAGAACATCAACCAACACCTCCTGCTTCCCAAATCCATATTCATTCACCAATTCACTCACCAATTCATTCACCTATTAATTCTCTAGTACATCAACCTTCACCACATAAATCCCCTCAACATCAACATTCACCTATTCAATCTCCAGTACATGCTAATACATCAGAGCATGTTACTCCTCCTTTGTCTCCTCCTCCTTCACATCTTACTGACATCCCCCTTCACAACCTATCATCCATAACCACATTCAATCTATTATCATTCAATCTATCATCACCCCTTCATTCCCCATCTTCAATAGATGAACCAATGCTAGATTCCTCATCCTCTCATCCATCATCATCCTCCTTTAACCCATCTGTATCCACTCAAATCCCTCTTGAATTCATAGACATAGATTCCTTCGCCATTTCATCTATTCTGCAATCCATTACACCTCTTCTAAAATAACTCATACCAGAGGCTATTTCACCTCTCGTTGCTTCCATTTCTTCTCTTGCTGCCCAACTTTCTGCCCCCTCTATCCCTCCTTCAGTTGGGGGCCTGGTTCCAGTACTTACTGAAAACAGGCAGGGTGAGATGCTCAATGAAGAAGAAGCTCCAGTAGCAGCAGACACAACAACAACAGTAACAACAACAACAGCAGTAGAGTTTGTTAATACTGATATACCAGATGCAGTTGAATCCTTGGTTATTCTTTCTGAAGACTGTTCCATTTCTCCAGCAGTTGAACTGAAGTCAATTCTAGATTCTTTTGACCTCTTATATAGAAACATTCTTCTTCTTGTTTCTCCCAAGTATTGAACAGATATTATTTGTTATACAGCTTCAGTTAGTACATAAACTCTTCAGGCCATTCATGCAAGTTTTGCTATTAACATGGTTGTGGAACCTGCTGGCCCAACCTATATAATGGATGATAGTCTAATACCAAGTCTAGATGATTTATTTGCATAGGATATTGCACTAGAGATTGAACAGATGCAAAATGATCCCGAGTTGAATAATTTTCTTTTGACTGATAAAGACTTAGAAGATTCTCAATTGATTACAGAGATTGTTGTTCCTCCTGTAGTTCCTCCTCCAGCTCCTCAAGAAGATAAACAGATTTCAAAACAAACATTAGAAGAAATAGATGATTTATATGATAATCCTCCTAGATCATCTGATGATGATGAGGATTCAGAAGATGATTCTAATTCTGATATTTCCAATAGATCCAAATCAAAGAAGTGGAAAGCTCCAGGAAAGGCTGTTCCCAAGCTCAATCTAGATAATAATGTTCCATATTATATTCTGCACAACATTCCTCTTACTCCAACAACTCCTCATTGGATGAGACTGTCTAGGAACCAGGCTAAAGCACAGAAGAAAAAGAGTTCTGGATCTTATCCAATGAAGAAAATCAGGAAAGATCCACCTCCTCCTCCTACTGCTGCAGGAGATTCAGGCAATCTTGCAAGGTCTAACTCCAGTGTTTCTCAACCTCCCAAGCCAGCTCATTATCAGTATTCAAGACAATCTTTTAAACCAGCTCCTTCTTACTCAAGACAATCTTCCAGACCAGCTCAAAGACAATCTTCCATTCCTGCTGGAAAATACGGTGAATGCAGGCCCCCAAATTCCTATTATGCTAAAAAATCTGTAAAGAATTATCCTTCAACAAATTATCAGCAACAGTCTGTTATTTTCAGAAAGCCTCAAAGGCCTACTCAGGATGATTCAGCTGATCCAAGATATGAACCAGAGCTTGATCCAAATTTCAGGATGGCTAAATTCCATGAACTGATAGGCTTGTCTCAGATAAACAAGACAAAGACAGAAGGAACTGATCCATCATAATTTACAACTATGTCTTCTTTCAGACAGAAAGAGCTTGAAAAGTTTGAGGTAGACAAAGAATTATTTGATCCAAATGCTTATATGCAAGTTCACCCAGAAGTTGTTATGCCTAGAGCTTTTACTGTAACTCTTCTTGGAGCTCAAGACCTGAAGATGTCTAAGCAAGAAGCAGAAGATCCTCTCAGAACAATAGTATTCACTAACCCTTCTTCTGCTCCTCCTCCAAACAGGCTCTAAAACTATTTTTATTCTTTGTGGATATTCTTTCTATCTTCTGAATTATTTTTCATTCTGTCAGATATTTTCTTTCATGTTGTATGTCTGTAGTTTCTTTTCTTGTGCATTGTACTTAGTGACCTCACCCAAATAGGGGGAGATTGTTGGATCTCTAGTTGGATTTGGGCTAGGCTCACTAATTTAGGCTGAGTCTTACCCACCTTATATAGCCAGGTCTAGTCTTGTAGTCCTAGAGTGTAGGCTAAGTCATTAAGTTCAACATTCTTGGACCAGCCGACAGAGGACCTGAGAAGACTCAGATTTAGAAGTTTTTAGAGAACAGTTTGATCAATTCGAAGTTCTTCGAACTCAACTCGACAATCGTCGATATCAGATCGACGAACTCAGAGTTAATTCTCTGAGCTGTGCTCGATGATATTCGAGATCAGGTCAACGATCAGTTTTCTTCAGACATAATTTCAGCTCGACAAACTCAAATTGCAGTGTCGGTAAGCCATTCTCAGTATGTAGTTCGCAGAGTTCAGGTTGACGAACTTGAATTCTTAGGTCGAAGATCTTGGATCTAAGGTCGACGAATTCTGTTCAGTGATCGACGATATCTGTCCAGTTCCAGAATGAGAAGTTTTCTTCCTTCTATTCCTTTATTTCTATATTAATAGCAGTATTATTCCTGAGTAATTAATGCTTATATTCCTCTGAATATAGCCGTTATTTGCAGCATTAATTATGGTATTTATCAGGATATTTACTTGCTTATTTTATTAAGGGACAATTGGGGAAACTCAATAATGATATATTCCAACCATTTGTATTCTCCAGATCAGCCAGCAATTAAGACAGTAATTCAAATTTCAAAGGAGAAATTATTGACTGAGAATATAAAATGAGATTTTTGACTTTTAGACATTAACAGAGAAGGAACCACTAGAACCTATAGAGAAAAATATACAACACTGAGATTGACTAATCGTTTAGAACACTCTCTCTCACACAGTGTAGAAAATTCTCTGTGTTTCACCTTGTCCAGTCGGAAGACAGAAGACGAACAATCATCACAATCAAGAGTATTCTTCAAGCTTCACTTCTAGGAACATTTAGGACAACAAAGATTTATTCAGTCAGAAAAGTTCAAGGACTGCTTTGTCAACATCTCAGGGGGAGCTTTGTCAACATCAAAGATCCACTAGTCTTCTCTATTGATTTTTGCCACTAGTGCAAATGTCTCCTGATAATCAATTTCCACTGTCTACATATATCCTCTCGCTAGAAACCTGGCTTTGTATCGTTCCACAAGATCTTAGGAGTTTTGATTCACAGAGAGAGCCCACTTGCAACCCACAACAGTTTTCCCCTTAGGGACTTAGACCATCTCCCATGTTTTATTCTTGCCAAGGGCTCCCATTTCTTCCAGCATGGCTGCATTCCACTCACTATGCTCAAGTTCTTCCTTCCAAGATTGAGGATTAGAAATGGAGGCCAAGGAGGTGAAACATGCTCTATGTGAAGGAGACAATGAGTCATAAGTCACAAAGTTAGAAAGAGGATGTAGAGTAGTAATAAAGTTACCTTTGTTAATATCTGACAATGGATCAGATGATGGCACTTGTTGAATAGCAAGAGCCTAAGGGTTCGTACCCCTTCTACATCGAGTATAGACCTGCAAAATTGGAGTCACCAGAGGAGTGGGAGTTGTAGGAACAGGAGATGATGGTGGTGTGACCGGAACTAGAGGTGGCACCTGAGATAGAGGAATAGGCAAGGGAATAAGAGGGGAACTCACTTCTGTAGATGTGTTCTTCCCCTGAAGAGAGTTCCCATAATAAGCTTTAAATTCCTTGAAGGTGACTTGTATGGTAACAAATACCCGCCTGGTAATCGGGTGGAAGCACCTATAGCCTTTTTGGGTGGGATAATTGTTGGAGTTACCATGGTGATCTAGAAGTGGTCAAACATGTAATCTCACTGCCAACGTGATTTGAGCCTGCAGGGTCGCACATAAGAGCATGTGGAGAAGTTGGAAGAATGACTGTGTTGGTAAAGGTTACCAATCACCCTACAGAATGGGGTCCGACAAATATTGCCAAGGAGTATCGTCAACTATGGTTCGTCGAGTATCGTCGACTATGGTTGGTCGAGTATCGTCGACTATGGTTCGTCGAGTATCGTCGACTATAGTTCGTCGAGTATCGTCGACTATGGTTCGTCGAGTATCGTCGAGTATCATCGACCATGGTTCGTCGAGTATCGTCGACTAAGGCAATTCGTCGACTATCCAACTGTTCAATAATCGACGAATGCTGATACCCGACAAATTATTCCAGAAACCCTAATTCTCTGTGGTCTGTGGATAGCGATATTTCTAGGTCTGTTTATACTTCGGGTATAAATTTGAACTTAGGTTTTAGGGTCAGTGTACCCCCCGGCCCGACGGAAGTGTTCTGCCGATTCGCTCGCTCCGCCGACCTCCTCTCCGACGATAGTCGCCGGTGCTTGTCTTCTTGGAGCGGACCTAGCAGTCCGTTGAAGTGCAAGGTGTAGTCGATCTCCCTTCCCGTTTTTCGTGCGACGAAGATCGGCGATCTCCCGCTCGTGTGGATTTCTGCAGAGATGTAGACGCTATTTTACGTGGGACTCGCCGCCGACAAGAACTCATATATTGGAGCATCTTTGTTGAGTTGTGACTCAACACCGCAAAGGTAATTTTACCTAGTTATTTCTTAATTTCTTGATTCAATTTTCATGGCCCGATCCCAAATCTCTTTTGGGTTCTTCTTGATTTTATTATTTCCGCTGCGTGCACAACTGTTGTGCCACCTTGAAGAAAACCCAACAATGGTATCAAGGGAGGTTACAGCCATGATTGTTGTATTAGAAGTTAGGTTATTCCAGTACGTGTAAACCTAGGGATTTAGAAGTGTTCTAAATGTCTAGATTTAATCCTGGAACATCAATTGTTAATGATTTTTCAAGGGAGAGATTGCTCTGCCCCTAAGACCCCGCCAGGGGTGCGGCCCCTTGGAACCCCGCCAGGAACATCTCAGATTTTGTGGTAATTTCTAATTATTAGAAATTGTTGTCTCCTTAGCAGTAACCATCCCTCGAGTGGTTAATTAACCCGTGTATTTTTTTGGATTTTGAATCCAATAAGGAGAGATGAGCTTTTCTACTGCTTTAAGTCGAGTTGTCTTTGCCTTTGTTTAATGCATGTAAATCTGAAGATTTGGAAGAGTCCGGATGTTCAGATTTAGCCCTTTCTTCCATCAAATGTTGATAGTACCATGTTGTGCACATAAGGGATGCATGTGGGTTTTAGAAAAGTGTTTTTCTATGGATGTGCACATTGATCAAATGTTGATCATGGTTAATTGTTAACCTATTATCAAAAATCCCTTCATCAAATATTAAGTGTTCGGATGCCTTCCGATGGATGGCACTCTTCCTGCCTCGATCGATGAAGTGTTGGCTTTCCAAAGCAAGGTGCATTAATCTATCTTGGTAAGGGTGCGAGCGGATAATTGTGATATCCCACTATCGACATCGGGTCTAACTTAACTAGGTGACCTCAAAGGTTGAGTGCCTAGAGGTATAGGGTTGGCATGCACCATATGATGGATGTGAATAAGGACTTATTCACCAACCATACAAGAATTGCATGAGGATGCAATTGGCAAGCATTGTCTACCTAAATAACCACATCATGAGAGAAAAGCCAAAGCTGACTCATTGTGTTGGTGAAATACGGATATTGTCCACTAAGAGAGTAGCTCGCATGAACTCTCCGAATTGATAGTGAGGGCCATCATTTCGAATAAAAATAGTGGGAGTTTTAATTGAAGTCCAAATGAAAAAAATATTGTATTTTGAAATTTTGGTACTGATATTATTCTGCATGAATTCTTGTAGAATTCCATGGCAAGTGGTTTACACTCCACTCTGTCTCTGAGAGCCATCCTTGAGAAGGATAAGCTCAGTGATACAAACTACATGGACTGGTACAGGAACCTGAGAATTGTTTTTAGGGAAGAGAGAAAGCTCTATGTCTTGGAAGAAGAATCCCCCGAGGTGCCGACCGAGAACTCTTCCCGTGCTGATAAGGATAATTATAAGAAGTATACTGATGACGCCTTAGACGTTGAATGCCTTATACTTGCCACCATGAACTCTGAGCTTCAGAAGCAACATGAGAACATGGGTTGCAAGGAGATTGACGAGCATCTCATGAAAATGTTTCAAGGGCAGGCTCGTCAAGAGAGGTTCGACATCACAAAAGCGTTATTTCAGTGCAAGATGGGAGTTCGAGACTCAGTAGGGACTCACGTACTCAAGATGATTGGGTATATAGAGAACCTTGAAAGGCTGGGTTTTACTTTAGGTCAAGAGTTGGCCACAGATCTGATCCTGCAATCGTTTCCGGACAGTTATGAGCAGTTTGCCTTGAACTACAACATGAATGAAATTGACAAGACATTTCCCGAGCTCCTAGGCATGTTAAGAACTGTCGAGATCAACATGAAGAAGGCCAAGCGTGCCAGCCCCATACTGATGGTGCATAAGGGAAAGGCCAAGGGCTCTAAGAAGACAAAGGTGGGGCCTAAGTCACATCTTGAGCCTAAGTCTTCTGCACTGAAGAAAAAGAAGAGCATGGTGAAGGAAGGGAAATGCAACCACTATGGAAAGGCTGGTCATTGGAGGAGGAACTGTCCTTCTTACATTGAGGGTCTTCAGAAAATGAAGGGAGGTATGACTTCCGCTTCGAATATTTACATTATAGAGATAAACCTTTCTGCTCCTTCATCTTGGGTATTGGATACCGGATGTGGTTCTCACATTTGTACAAATGTGCAGGAACTGGGAAGGAGAAGATTGCTAAGTAAAGGGGAGGTGGACCTGCGCGTCGGCAATGAAGCAAGAGTTGCTGCTGTAGCCGTAGGGGTTTACCGTCTTTCTTTGCCCAGTGGGCTTGTAATAGAACTAGATACTTGTTATTTCGTTACGACCATAACTAGAAACATTATATCCATTTCATGCATGGACATGATTGGATTTTCTTTTATAATTAAGAACAACTGTTGTTCTATATTTAAGAATGATGTTTGTTATGCTGTAGCCCAATTGTTTAATGGTCTTTATGTTTTGAACTTTGACCATCTGATCTATAATGTAGAAAATAATAAAAGACTAAGACAAAATGACTCAAACCCTACATATCTCTGGCATTGTCGTTTGGGCCATATAAACGAGAAGCGCATATCCAAGCTCCATAAAAATGGACTTTTCGACTCATTTGATTATGAATCATTTGAGCGATGCGAATCTTGTTTGTTAGGCAAGATGACTAAAGCCCCTTTCACTGGTTATACTGAGAGGGCTGAGGATCTCTTGGGTGTTGTACATAGTGATGTATGCGGACCCATGAACTCAATGGCTAGAGATGGGTATTTCTACTTCGTTATATTTACTGATTATTTTAGTAGATACAGATATGTGTATCTTATGAAGTGCAAATCCGAGACCTTTAAAAAGTTCAAAGAGTTCAAGAATGAAGTAGAAAACCAGATGGGTAAAAGGGTTTAAAGCACTCCGATCTGATCGAGGTGGCGAATACCTGAGTCATGAGTTCCGTGATCATCTGAGAGAGTGTGGTATTGTATTATAGCTCACTCCACCTAGAACACCATAACATAATGGTGTGTCTGAGAGGAGAAATCGTACTCTGTTAGACATGGTACGTTCGATGATGAGTCAGGCAGACATGCCTGTTTCCTTTTGGGGTTTTTCTTTAGAGACTACTACAATGACACTGAATCGCGCTCCAACGAAAATGGTTCTGAAGACACCATATAAGATATGGACTTGGAAGCGTCCTAGTATGTCGTTCATTAAAATTTTGGGCTGTGATGCATACATGCGACGTCAAATGCCTGACAAGCTGGAACCCAAATCGGATAAATGTTATCTTGTGGGATATCCTAAGGAAACGAAAGGTTATTACTTTTACCTACCGTCTGAGGGCAAAGTGTTTGTCGCAAGGACTGGCGTCTTCTTGGAGAGAGATTTCTTATCAAGAAAGACTGAAAAAGTAGAACTTGAAGAAGTTCAAGAAGCACAAGTAGTGAATGAACCGGAATTGGATTCTGAGATAGGACTACAAGATGTTGTAGCTAGAGAACCTGCTCAAGAAACACAAGTCCTATGTAGATCTGGTAGACCAAGATTTGAGTTTGAGAGATATGGATATCTTGTTTCTCAAATAGGTAATGTGTTGCTTATGGATCATGATGATGAACCAGCAACCTACTAAGAGGCTATGAATGGACCGGACTCCGACAAATGGCTTGAGGCTATGAAATCCGAAATGGACTCCATGTACGCAAACCAAGTTTGGAACTTAGTCGAACCACCTGAAGGGGGACGACCCATAGGGTGCAAATGGGTCTTCAATAAGAAGACCGACATGGATGGGAATGTACAGACATTCAAAGGGCGACTGGTGGCTAAGGGTTTTAAGCAAATTCATGGTATTGACTATGATGAGACCTTTTCCCCTGTTGCCATGGTAAAGTCCATAAGGATATTGCTTGCTATTGCTGCGTATTATGACTACGAGATCTGGCAGATGGATGTCAAAATGGCTTTCCTTAATGGAAACCTCCTTGAGAAAGTGTACATGACACAACCCGAGGGTTTTGTATCCCCAAATGAAGCCACTAAAATATGCAAGCTGAATAGGTCCATCTATGGACTGAAGCAGGCCTCTCGAAGTTAGAATCTTCATTTTGTTGTGAAAATCAAAGAGTTTGGTTTCATCAAGAATGAAGATGAGCCTTGTGTTTACAAGCGAATCAGTGGGAGCATTATTGTCTTCCTGATATTGTATGTAGATGACATACTGTTGATTGGGAATGACATTCCTACCCTGAAAGTTGTTAAGAACAACCTAGGGAACTGCTTTTCTATGAAGGACTTGGGTGAAGCGACTTATATACTAGGTATTAAGATCTATAGAGATAGATCGAAGAAGTTACTGGGTTTGACCCAGAGTACATACATCGAGAAGGTATTGAATCAGTTCAACATGCTTGAGTCCAAGAAAGGATTTTTACCCATGTCTCATGGTGTGAATCTCTCTAAGGACAAGTGTCCAAAATCTTGTGAAGATAAGGACCGCATGAAGTTGATTCCATATGCTTCGTCAATTGGGTCAATCATGTATGCAATGTTGTAACACCCCAGAACTCAAAATATGTTTTTTGCACAATTTTGAGTAGCAGGCTGGTAGACACGGCCTGGGACACGGGCGTGTCCCAGGGCGTGTCGGTGGTACACGGCCTGGGACACGGGCGTGTCCCAGGGCGTGTTCGATTTAAATCTCAAAGTTTGGCCTATTCGGGTCAGAGCTGTACACGGCCGTGAACACGGCCATGAACACGGGCGTGTCAGGCTGGACACGGGCGTGTCGGCTGCCGTGTTCCGACCCGTGTACTGGTTTTGGAAGTCGGTGGGTGCCGTGTAGCAGGGACACGGGCGTGTCTCAAGAATGACACGGGCGTGTCAGGGTCGACACGGGCGTGTCGATCCCCGTGTTGTTCAGTCGGTTCCAAACCGCGTGTGCCGCTTAAGGGTACACGGCCTGTGACACGGGCGTGTCACAGGCCGTGTCAGGCAAAAATTGGGTTTCTTGGGCAGATCTCGGCCGTTCGTTTCCTTCTAATTGGATCTTGTGGTCCAAAGCATTTCCAGCCTCTTTAAGGCCGTGGATTGAGTTGAAAGCTCATTCCACTTAGCCTTTCTTCTTAAGAAAGAGAGGAGAGCTTGGAGGAGGAGGAGGAGGAGGCCGGTGGAGCTTCGTCGAGCCGAATAGAGAGCCGAGTGCAGCGTTGCGGAGGCAAGGCCGCTGCGGTGATTTCCATCCGGCTAGTTTTCTATGGCGCCGAAGCGATCGTCAAGGGTAACGATCTTTCTTCCTTGGGCAGGTGAAGCCCTTTGTTTTGCATGTGCATGGGATCCTCCATCAAGAGATGGAAACGCGGAAGTGATTCCAGCAGTTGAGTCTGCATCTAGAGCCGGAAGTCTGTAGTACGGCATAGGCATGCTGTGTGAAGCCCATCCAGACGTATGTCGGGATTGGTGATGTTTATATTGCGATCCGGAGAAGACTCCGTGTATTCATCGTTTAGCCTGCGGAGATGGTGAGGACGATGTGTTTGGTGAGGATGCTTTGTATAGCTCCTTTGGTTGCATGCTTGTTAGGAGCTGGTTGATGGAGTGCGGACACCTCTGAGTGGGTGGGTGCGTGAGGTCTTCAACAGGGGTTTGGAGACTTATGCCCATTCTACCAAGTGGCGATGAACACCTCTGAGTGGGTGGGTGCGAGAGGTCTTCAACAGGGTTTGGAGGCTTATGCCCATTCCACCAAGTGGCAATGTTAAGATCGGGTGAGCGGTCGATTGGTAGCAAAGCAGCAGGGCGAATTCCCTAGGCTTGTTACACTACGGGGGGTAGGTCGACTGATAGTGCTCACGGGTTTTGGTGTGGTGCGTACCTCTGAGTGAGACGGGTGCGTGAGGTCTTCAACAAGGGTTTGGAGGCTTATGCCCGCCTACCAAGTACAAACCATAGAAGGTGCCCTGAGTGCACGGAGCGCCTGGCATTGAGGCCGGCGTTTGTGATGTTGGGTGTATGTGCTTTATATGTTAAAATTGCTATACATGCAGGGAAGGAACCACTGCCCCGGGTAAGGGGTGGGGTCGTTATAATTGGTCAGCTGAATGCTGACCGTTGCTTTGTTTATCACCCGTGGGGTGGATGTCCATATGCAGGTGTTGCGGGCTGATGGATTGAGCGGGCAAAAGCCCATGCTGCTGGTAGGCCCTTGAAGGCCGTGCGAAGTGTTGGATTTCACGTCTGGTACAGGGTGATAAGACCGTGGACGATTACCTGCATGAGTTTACCAAGCTCGGTCGTTATGCGGGGTCGACGTTTGCGGACCAGGCGCGGAAGACAAATAGGTTCTATGAAGGGCTGCGTGATGAACTGAGGTTGGCTCTCTCAAGTTCAGTGAACCAAGGATTCCAAGCATTGGTGTATACCGCTAGTGCGCTAGAGAAGGATTTGAAGCGGGTGCGGGAGAAGAAGATCGTAGCGGTGGAAAAGTCCGACTTCAAAGTTCCGCCCTCAGAGCAGTCCGATTTCAGGAAACGTGATAAGAAGCAGTTCAGGCCTGCTGAACAAACTTCTTCAGATGTTGCGTCAGGAGCAACGTTTGGGCAAGAACAGGTTGAGCCGCGGACATGTTTCATTTGTGGGAGGCCAGGACATATCGCGCGATTTTGCTGGAATGGTGCGTCCAAGGGTGAAATAAAGACAGGTGCGTCTTATGACGAGAAGGGTAAAGCTGTGGCAGAGTCGTCTGCATCGCGGGCGCAACCGCGAATATACACTCTTGAGATGCAGGAGCCGCAAAGCTCAAATCAAGCAGAACAGCAAACCCGTGCTTTGGACTTAATGGAGGCCGCTAGACGGATTCTGCGAGATGCAGGGCGTGTCACAGGCCGTGTCAGGCAAAAATTGGGTTTCTTGGGCAGATCTCGGCCGTTCGGTTCCTTCTAATTGGATCTTGTGGTCCAAAGCATTTCCAGCCTCTTTAAGGCCGTGGATTGAGTTGAAAGCTCATTCCACTTAGCCTTTCTTCTTAAGAAAGAGAGGAGAGCTTGGAGGAGGAGGAGGAGGAGGCCGGTGGAGCTTCGTCGAGCCGAATAGAGAGCCGAGTGCAGCGTTGCGGAGGCAAGGCCGCTGCTGTGATTTAAATCGAACACGGGCGTGTATCAGCGCTTTTGTCGGTCTTCCCTTCCGAATTCGTGGTCGAATTCTTTTGTGGGGTGGCGAGCACGTGTTTGTGCGACCTGCTGTAATGCTAATGAACTCAAGAATGTCCACTAGGAATGTGTGTGTGTGTGTCTATTCGGTGAGTTTGCCGTATTACCATGGAAAGTAATGCTATCTTGTTCACCTATAGGTGACGAGGAGTGGAGCTGGGCAGTCGGAGCCCCAGCGTTCGGACGAGAGTGCGGCACCACCTGAGGTGCCTACACCTCCCCCTTCTGCGGAAACGGTGCGCTTAGTTGCGGAGATGATCTTTGCTATGCTTCAGGCACAACCTTTTGGGCAAGCGAGGCCCGCTGTGGCGCCAGTGCAGGTTGGTGCGAGGCAAGAGCATGTTGAGGTTCCGGTTGCTGTGCAAGCAGCGGACGAGCAACTTAAGCACTTTATGGAATTTAATCCGCCTACGTTTGTCGGGGCAACGTCTCCAACAGAGGCCGAGGATTGGCTCTCTCGAGTGAAAAGAATCCTGGCTGCGCTCAGGATTAGTGAGGAGCAGAAAGTCCCGTTAGCCACTTTCCTCCTGGAAGGAGAGGCGAGGCTTTGGTGGGATGAGATCGAGTTGCACCAGTTGGGCGGTAGAGATCTGGGCGACATATCGATGGACGAATTCTCTAGATTATTTTGGGCGAAATATTTGCCAATGGCGCAGAGAATTGCAATGGAAAATGAATTTCAACGTCTGGTACAGGGTGATAAGACCGTGGACGATTACCTGCATGAGTTTACCAAGCTCGGTCGTTATGCGGGGTCGACGTTTGCGGACCAGGCGCGGAAGACAAATAGGTTCTATGAAGGGCTGCGTGATGAGCTGAGGTTGGCTCTCCCGAGTTCAGTGAACCAAGGATTCCAAGCATTGGTGCATACCGCTAGTGCGCTAGAGAAGGATTTGAAGCGGGTGCGGGAGAAGAAGATCGTAGCGGTGGAAAAGTCCGACTTCAAAGTTCCGCCCTCAGAGCAGTCCGATTTCAGGAAACGTGATAAGAAGCGGTTCAGGCCTGCTGAACAAACTTCTTCAGATGTTGCGTCAGGAGCAACGTTTGGGCAAGAACGGGTTGAGCCGCGGACATGTTTCATTTGTGGGAGGCCAGGACATATCGCGCGATTTTGCTGGAATGGTGCATCAAAGGGTGAAGAAAGACAGGTGCGTCTTATGACGAGAAGGGTAAAGCTGTGGCAGAGTCGTCTGCATCGCGGGCGCAACCGCGAATATACACTCTTGAGATGCAGGAGCCGCAAAGCTCAAATCAAGCAGAACAGCAAATCCGTGCTTTGGACTTAATGGAGGCCGCTAAACGGATTCTGCGAGATGCGGAGAAGCCGAAATAAAGTGGAGTGTGCACTTTATTTTGTTGTCTGTTGTATATATGTATGCATGTTTTTCTATTTGGGACAAACAGTGTGGTGGTACGATTCCATGGGGCGAGCCAAGCTGTGGCCTCTGAGCTCTAAACCTGAATCATTTTGGGTTGTATCGCAACAGCGTGGTTGTGTTGATACTTGTGCGTTGCGCTAAATTTCGGGACGAAATTTCTATAAGGAGGGGAGGGTTGTAACACCCCAGAACTCAAAATATGTTTTTGCACAATTTTGAGTAGCAGGCTGGTAGACACGGCCTGGGACACGGGCGTGTCCCAGGGCGTGTCGGGGGTACACGGCCTGGGACACGGGCGTGTCCCAGGGCGTGTTCGATTTAAATCTCAAAGTTGGCCTATTCGGGTCAGAGCCGTACACGGCCGTGAACACGGCCATGAACACGGGCGTGTCAGGCTGGACACGGGCGTGTCGGCTGCCGTGTTCCGACCCGTGTACTGGTTTTGGAAGTCGGTGGGTGCCGTGTAGCAGGGGACACGGGCGTGTTCGATTTAAATCTCAACGTGCACACAGCATAGGCATGCTGTGTGAAGCCCATCCAGACGTATGTCGGGATTGGTGATGTTTATATTGCGATCTGGAGAAGACTCCGTGTATTCATCGTTTAGCCTGCGGAGATGGTGAGGACGATGTGTTTGGTGAGGATGCTTTGTATAGCTCCTTTGGTTGCATGCTTGTTAAGAGCTGGTTGATGGAGTGCGGACACCTCTGAGTGGGTGGGTGCGTGAGGTCTTCAACAGGGGTTTGGAGACTTATGCCCATTCTACCAAGTGGCGATGAACACCTCTGAGTGGGTGGGTGCGAGAGGTCTTCAACAGGGGTTTGGAGGCTTATGCCCATTCCACCAAGTGGCAATGTTAAGATCGGGTGAGCGGTCGATTGGTAGCAAAGCAGCAGGGCGAATTCCCTAGGCTTGTTACACTACGGGGGTAGGTCGACTGATAGTGCTCACGGGTTTTGGTGTGGTGCGTACCTCTGAGTGAGACGGGTGCGTGAGGTCTTCAACAAGGGTTTGGAGGCTTATGCCCGCCTACCAAGTACAAACCATAGAAGGTGCCCTGAGTGCACGGAGCGCCTGGCATTGAGGCCGGCGTTTGTGATGTTGGGTGTATGTGCTTTATATGTTAAAATTGCTATACATGCAGGGAAGGAACCGCTGCCCCGGGTAAGGGGTGGGGTCGTTATAATTGGTCAGCTGAATGCTGACCGTTGCTTTGTTTATCACCCGTGGGGTGGATGTCCATATGCAGGTGTTGCGGGCTGATGGATTGAGCGGGCAAAAGCCCATGCTGCTGGTAGGCCCTTGAAGGCCGTGCGAAGTGTTGGATTTCATGTGTGGCCGGCCTGCGTGCCGATGTATGAAATGATATGTGTTGTTAAGAGTAACTTGTAAGGCCTTAAGGCCGTGTGCGGTGTGGTTTTGTAAACATTCCTGGTTATCTATATAAATGTGATATTTATATATTAGTGGACATTCAATGGTATGAATTCTTGCACTTAATAAGCTTCCGCTAGAATGCTCTGAGTTAGGACTCGGTTGGTTTGGTATTACCCTGTGACCTCACCGTCTGTTTGTGGCATATAGTGTGGGGCCCCGGCCGGACCTTCTACTATACGTCATTTAACGGATGGGGTCGTTACAAATGTTATGTACTAGACCCGACGTCTCCTTTGCTTTGAGCATGACTAGCAGGTATCAGTCAGACCCCGGCGAGTGTCACTGGATTGCAGTCAAGAATATCCTGAAGTACTTGAGAAGGACAAAGGATGTGTTCTTGGTGTATGGTGGAGGGGAAGAGCTCGTTGTAAGTGGTTATACAGATGCTAGCTTCCAAACTGATAGGGACGATTCAAAGTCTCAGTCAGGGTTAGTGTTTTGCCTTAATGGAGGAGCTGTGAGCTGGAAGAGTTCCAAGCAAGAGATAGTTGCTGATTCTACAACAGAAGCCGAGTATATCGTTGCAGCTAACGCAACGAAGGAGGCTGTATGGATTAGGAAATTCATCGGCAAGCTTGATGTAGTTCCTAGCATTGTTGGTCCCATAGTTCTATACTGTGATAACAATGGTGTAATTGCACAATCTAAGGAACCTAGATCCCATCAGCGCTCCAAGCACATACTTTGGCGGTTCCATCTTATTCGTGAGATTGTCAAACGAGGAGATGTGAACATTTGTAGAGTGTCGACTGAGGAGAATATTGCGGATCCACTGACAAAGCCTCTCGCACAAAGAAAGCATGATGGTCATACTAGATAAATGGATATACGATACCTAAATGATCAAATCTAGTAAGAGTCTTGTGGGTTGCGTGTAAACATATATTCTGTTGGCTATTTATTATTTATTTATATGATGAATTGTGTACAAAAATTTTTCTTTTACAATTAATGGCAAGTTTTTTTATTATGATTTCTCTATGCGATAGTTAAATGTTAACATAATAAATACCCTTAGAATGTTCGCTTCCATAGGACATCAAGTACATGACTTGAATGTGAGAGCCTATGATTTATTTGAAGCTTCATTCTTGAAAGGTCCCTAGTCGTAGTATCATCATAGAAACTAAGGGTGATGATGATACATTAAGACTAACACGTGCGTTGACTGATGACCAGTTCTCACAGGTCATGATATTGTGATATCAAGTCATCACGTGGGTATTTGTTAATGAACAAGTTGTACTAGACAGACCCAACCTGAGACTACTTTTTGAATAATTATCTAAACGTGTCACGAGTAGGTCTCAATTGACAATGGTGTTGTGGTCCTTTGACCTGAAGTCACAGCATTCATTAAGTGAGGAAAAGCGTGCTTTGATGCCATCTAAAGTCTTCCTTGAGAAAGGTTGATTATAAGGGTGGTTGTTGGGCACGTTACGAATCATTTGGGTATTTGTGTGTGAGCAGATATGACATTTGTCCTCCTATATGACAGGGGTGACATCCATGGGCCCCTTGATGGAACTTAACTGAGAAATGCATGGCCATGCTTGGTTGAGTCAATATGTGATATTGGACTCACCATTCTCTGGAAGTCTGTTCTAGATCAAGATACTTCAATTGAGCTATTATGAGGGTGACACAGTCCATGCCTCTAGTTCTTTTCGGATGTAAGGGATAAAGGGACAAAGACAACGCTGGAACATTGTTCATAAAGGCTTATGTGTTATGAACTCTTATTGCTTGGGTAGTAATGATGCATTGCTAGATGCCGCTCATTGTTTGTGAGGTTTTTAGTTTGATACTTTCAAGATCAAGTGGGAGATTGTTGGAGTTACCATGGTGATCTAGAAGTGGTCAAACATGTAATCTCACTGCCAACGCGATATGAGCCTGCAGGGTCGCACATAAGAGCATGTGGAGAAGTTGGAAGATTGACTGTGTTAGTAAAGGTTACCAATCACCATACAGAATGGGGTCCGACAAATGTTGCCAAGGAGTATCGCCGACTATGGTTCGTCGAGTATCGTCGACTATGGTTCGTCGAGTATCGTCGACTATGGTTCGTCGAGTATCGTCGACTATGGTTCGTCGAGTATCGTCGACTATGGTTCGTCGAGTATCGTCGACTATAGTTCGTCGAGTATCGTTGACTATGGTTCGTTGAGTATCGTCAACCATGGTTCATCGAGTATCGTCGACTAAGGCAATTCGTCGACTATCGAACTGTTCGATAATCGACGAATGCTGATACCCGACAAATTATTCCAGAAACCCTAATTCTCTGTGGTCTGTGGATAGCGATATTTCTAGGTCTGTTTATGCTTCGGGTATAAATCAGAACTTAGGTTTTAGGGTCAGTGTACTCCCCCCGGCCCGACGGAAGTGTTCCGCCGATTTGCTCGCTCCGCCGACCTCCTCTCCAACGATAGTCGCCGGTGCTTGTCTTCCTGGAGCGGACCTAGCAGTCCGTGGAAGTGCATGGTGAAGTCGATCTCCCTTCCCATTTTTAGTGCGATGAAGATCGGCGATCTCCCGCTCGTGTGGATTTCTGCAGAGACGTAGAAGCTATTCTACGTGGGACTCGCCGCCGACAAGAACTCATACATTGGAGCATCTTTGTTGAGTTGTGACTCAACACCGCAAAGGTAATTTTACCTAGTTATTTCTTAACTTCTTGATTCAATTTTCATGGCCCGATCCCAAATCTCTTTTGGGTTGTTCTTGATTTTATTGTTTCCGCTGCGTGCACAACTGTTGTGCCACCTTGAAGAAAGCCCAACAATAATAACTAATAAACACACTCTTCAGGGCACGTGGATCAAGTTTGTCTTAGGCTAGGTGTGGACAAAGAAAACAAATCCAAAGACATGAGGAGAGAGAGGTAAGAAAGTGTAACACCCCAAAAAGACCCCAAAAGACTCAACATGAAGTTTGAGTAGCAGGCTGGTTTACACGGCCTGGGACACGGGCGTGTCCCAGGGCGTGTCGGGTGTACACGGCCTGGGACACGGGCGTGTCCCAGGGCGTGTCCGAATTATTTTGCGAAATTGGCCTATTCAAGTCAGAGCCGGACACGGCCTTGAACACGGCCTTGAACACGGGCGTGTCAGGCTGGACACGGGCGTGTCAGCTGTCGTGTTCCGACCCGTGTACTGGTTTTGGAAATCGATGAGTACCGGGTAGCAGGAGACACGGGCGTGTCTCAAGAATGACACGGGCGTGTCAGGTTCGACACAGGCGTGTCGATGCCCGTGTTGTTCAGTCGGTTCAAACTGTGTGTGCCGCTTAAAGGGTACACGGCCTGTGACACGGGCGTGTCACAGGCCGTGTCGGCCAAAAATTGGTTTTTTGGGAAAATCTTGGCCGTTCAGTTTTCTCTCTTTTGATCCAAGGGTTCAGGTGGTTTCCTGGCTGGATTAAGTCGTGAGAGAAGAATGAAGAAGTCATTCTTCATTTGGCTTAAGGAAGAGAGAAAGAAAAAGGGAAGAGAAGAAGAAGGAGGAGGAGAGCAAGCCACCGGCGGAGCTCCCGTGGTCTGATTCGTGATCCGAAGCCGGCGTTGTGAAGGCAAGGCTGCTACGGTTCTTTCTCACCGGCTAGTTTTCGATGGCACCGAAGAGATCGACAAGGGTAATGATCTCCCTCCTTGGACATGTGAAGTCCTTCTTTTCTGCATTGCATAGGGAAAACCCTTCCCCGCGAGTGTGCGGTGGGTTGTGGTGTCCCTTGGGGTAGATATGTGAAGTCCCCCTTGTTAGAGGCCGGAATTGGAGTACGGCTCTAGGCATGCTGTGTGAAGCCCATCTGGATGTAATCTGGATTGGTGATGCTTGTTTGCATATCGGAGAAGGCTCCGTGATAATGGCTTGTGATGCCTATGGCTTGTGATGCCTTGTTCCTACCTGTTGCTTGGTGCGGCAGGAAGTACTGGACGATGTCCAGGAAATGAAGAGGGTTGGATGCAACTCTTGTGGCCGTGTGTTGCCACTTTGTGAGTAGTTGAGCCGTTGGGCTGCAACTCGATGAAAAGGCAGATTGCCGAACAGGAAAGGTGAAACCGACCCGCGCCTATAAAAAGCCATGGATACTTCCGTATTCGAGGTGGCTCGGCGACTTGAGCAACGGGGGGTGGCTGATCCGTACCTGCGTTAGGTCCGTCCGACTTGGAAGCCTGGTATAGGTTTTGTTGGAGCGCCTAATGAGAGTCTTAGGCCCGCGCGCCGGAAAGACTAGAATGCTCAAATACCGTGTAGACGGTGGTGTTGACCCTGGTATTCCGGTACACCGAAAATGTGCCCTGAGTGCACGGACTGTCGGGCCGTGTGGCCGATGGTTGTGATGGCTTGAATGTGCCTGCGCGCACATAGTTGCTATTTGATGATGCCATGCTTGCAGGGAAAGAATGCTCATGCCCCGAGAAAGGGGTAGGATTGTTATAATTGGGTCAGCTGAATGCTGACCGTTGCATTGTTTGCCACCGGTTGGGTGGATTGTTCCCGTGCAGGTGCTGGAGAGCCAAGTGGTAAATGATGGGCTGAAGCCCTACTGCTGTTGCTGCTGCTGCGGCTAGCCCTGGAAGGCTAAGCGAATGGCTTTGTTTTGTTTTCTCTTTTTACTCATGTATGGCCGGCCTGCGCTCCGAGGTTTGTAAAACATGATGTATGTTCAGAGGAACTGTAAGGCCTTAAGGCCAAACTCTTGTGGTTGTGTACATTCCGTGGTATATATATATAAAGGTGGTTTTATATATTGGACATTCCGGTTGAGAGTTCAAAGTTGTAACGTAAAGCTTCCGCTAGAATGCTCTGAGTTAGGATTCGTGTTTGGTTTGGTATTATCCTGTGACCTCACCGTCTGTTTGTGGCATATAGTGTGGGGCCCCGGCCGGACCTTCTACTATACGTCATCTAACGGATGGGGTCGTTACATTTTGGTATCAGCTTTTCTCGGTCTTCCTCTTTCGAATTCGTGGTCGAATTCTTTTGTGGGGTGGCGAGCACGTGTTTGTGCGACCTGCTGTAATGCTAATGAACTCTGGAATGTCCATTACGGAATGTACAAAATCTTGTTTGAGGAATCTGCGCGTTCCTTTTTGTGTTGTTTTGCTTGCATACGTTCGCTAATGTGTGTCTTGTCCACCTATAGGTGACACGTAGTGGTGCTGGGCAGTCTGAGCCCCAGCGTTCTGATGAGAGTGCGGCACCAGCTGAGGTGCCCACACCTCCTCCATCTGCGGAAACTGTTCGCTTAGTGGCTGAGGCGCTATTTGCCATGATTCAGCCGACCGGGCAAGCGCAGCCGGCAGTAGTGCCAGTTCGTGTTGATGTAAGACCCGAGCCGGTTGAGGCTGTAGATCCACGAGCAGCTGACCGACAGTTGAAGCAATTCATGAGCTTCAGTCCTCCTACGTTTGCGGGAATGGGATCCCCAACGCAGGCGAAAGATTGGTTATCGCGTGTCAAGAGGATAATGACAGCGATCAGGGCGGAGGAAACGCTCAAGGTCACCTTAGCCACCTTCATGCTGGAAGGGGAGGCGCGGTTGTGGTGGGACGAGGTTGAGCTACACCATTTGGCGGGCAGGCAATTAACACAAGTGTCGATTGAGGAGTTCTCTCGAATATTTCTGGCGAAACATGTCCCAGCGGCGCAACGCATTGCTATGGAAAATGAGTTCCAACGGTTAAAGCAAGGGGAAGATAGTGTGGATATCTACTTGCATGAGTTTACCAGGTTGGGACGATATGCGGGAACAATCTTCGCGGATGACCAAAGGAAAACGAATCGGTTCTATGAAGGATTGCGGGATGAGTTGCGATTCCTGCTTTCGAGTTCTGTGAGCCAAGGGTTTCAGGCGTTGGTTGATACAGCGTGCGCGTTGGAGAAGGACATGAAGCGAGTGCAAGGGAATAAGGGCTTGGTTGTGTCGAAGCCAGAGTTTCAAGCACCTCGCCCAAGCAAGTTGTTTTACTAGAAGAAAGGGGGCAAGAGGTCCAAGCCATCTGGGCAAGTGACTACGACCGTTGTGTCGGGAGCGACATCAAGGCCGGATGCTCGTACATGCTATAACTGTGGCCGGGTGGGGCATATTGCTCGTGACTGTCGGGTTGTGCAGCCCTAAGGGGACAAGAATACGGGTGCGTCGTATGCTGAGAAGGGCAAAGCGGTGGTGGATTCCTCTGCTTCCCAGGCGCAGCCCCGAATCTATCAACTTGGCCAACAGGAAGCGATTAAGCAAAGTGACGTCGTCACAGGTACAAGTTGAGTTAGTTTACTTGCTGTGCTTTTGGTTTTGGTTATGTTTAGCTTGTGCATGATGTGTGTGTGCTGCAGGCTTTGTCCTGATTCGGAATAATTTAGCGAGAGCCCTGTTTGATACGGGTGCTTCACATTCTTTTCTGTCTGAGGATTTCGTATCTCGAATTGGGGTACCAAGTCATGTGACGGTGGATAGTACAAGGGTGCTATTGCCGAATGGCTGTGTAATGCTTGCGGATAGGGCTTGCGATGTGGATGTGCAGATAGGAAGTCGGGATTTCGGTTTGAGTGCAGCTGTACTATCGTTATCGGAGTTTGATGTGATCTTTGGTATGGACTGGCTCTCGGAGCAGCGTGCCTTTATTGATTGCAACTCCAAGGAGATTACACTGGGCCAGAATACCGGGCTTGTGACGAAGTTCGCTGGTATGCGAGGAGTTGGCGGGACTCTGTTGTCTGCACTCCAAGTCGTCAATGCTGTTCGGAAGGGCGCGGAGTTATTCTTCACGCTAATTCAGGCTGTTGAGCCAAAGGCCAGTGTCGGTGAAGTGCCAGTTGTGTCAGAGTTTGCCGATGTGTTTCCTAAAGATCTTCCTGGGTTACCACCCCAGCGGGAGATTGACTTCTCTATTGAGTTGGTGCCAGGTGCGAAACCTGTGGCCCGCTCTCCATATCGCGTCGCGCTAAAAGAGATGGCTGAGTTGAAAGTCCAATTGCAAGAGTTGTTGGAGCAGGGATATATACGCCCAAGTATGTCACCTTGGAGCGCGCCTGTTCTCTTTGTGAAGAAGAAAGACGGTAGCTTACGGTTGTGTATTGACTACCGCGAGTTGAATAAGCTGACGGAGAAAAACAAATATCCGATTCCGAGGATTGATGACCTCTTTGATCAGCTGGCAGGATCAACGGTCTATTCCAAGTTGGATTTGAAATCGGGATATTATCAGCTAAGGATTAGGGAAGGTGACATTCCCAAGGTGGCGTTTGGAACACGCTACGGTCATTATGAGTTCACGGTAATGCCGTTTGGCCTATGTAATGTGCCTTCGGTATTTATAGACCTAATGCATCGAACGTTCCGAGAGTATTTGGATTTGTTTGTTATTGTGTTTATCGATGACATATTAGTATACTCTCAGTCGGAAGAGGATCACGCAAACCATTTGCGGTTGGTCTTGCATACCCTGCGGAGGAACAAGCTTTTTGCCAAGTTCTCAAAGTGTGAGTTCTGGCTCTCTTCAGTAGCCTTTTTAGGCCATGTGGTAAGCGGAGAGGGTATTGCGGTGGATCCGTTGAAGATAAGTGCCATCCGAGATTGGCCAGTGATGTCTTCAGTGGCCGAGGTCAGGAGCTTTCTTGGACTTGCGGGCTACTATAGACGGTTTGTGGAAAACTTCTCACGGATTGCTTTACCTCTGACCACGCTGACGAGAAAAGATCAAAAGTTCATTTGGACGCCGGAGTGCACGCGAGCTTTTGAAGACTTGAAGAGTCGTTTGACCACGGCGCCTGTGTTGACATCGCCATGTGGTACCGATGGGTATGAGATCTATAGTGATGCATCAGGGAGCGGCTTAGGCTGCGTTCTTCTGCAGTTTGGGAAAGTGATTGCTTATGGCTCGCGTCAGTTGAAAGTGCATGAGCGGAATTACCCCGTCCATGATTTGGAGTTGGCGGCGGTAATCTTTGCGCTCAAGTTGTGGCGGCACTATCTATATGGCGTTAAGGTGGATATCTATACGGATCACAAGAGCCTAAAGTATTTGTTGGATCAGAAGGATCTGAATATGCGACAACGAAGATGGATGGAGTTCCTTGGGGACTACACCTTCGAGATTCACTATACTCCCGGGAAGGGAAATGTGGTCGCTGATGCTTTGAGTCGGAAGACTCCGGTACGGGCAAGCTGGTTGCTGAGGCATGATCAGCGTTTGATCCAAGAATTGGAAGCATTGGAGATATCGTGCGTTGACAAGGGTGCGTCAACCGATGCATGCTTGAACTGGACGGAGGTGCAATATGACCTTACGGACAGAGTTCGGCGAGCAACGGAGCTTGATGGAAGTCTCCAGCGCTATGCTAAAGACGGGCCGGATGATCAATTCTCTTGGGATAACGGATTGTTACGGAGAAATGGTCGAGTGTGCGTCCCAAGTGTGGGTAAATTGAGGGAAGAGTTGATGTACGAAGCTCACTTTGCAAAGTACTCAGTTCACCCAGGGAGCACAAAGATGTACAGAGATATGAAAAAGCTGTTCTGGTGGCCCAGACTAAAGAAAGGTGTCGCACGTTATGTGGCTGAATGCACTACCTGTGCGTTGGTGAAGGCAGAATGCCAGAAGCCTGGCGGTTTTCTGAAGTCGTTACCTATTCCGGAGTGGAAGTTCGATGATATTTCGATGGATTTCGTGCACGGGTTGTCGAGATCTCAACGCGGTCATGATGCAATCTGGGTGATTGTGGACCGGTTGACGAAAGTGGCGCACTTCCTTCCAAACAGAAGAGACGATTCAGTGGAAACCTTGGCCAAGCTGTATGTGGAGCAGGTTGTTCGACTGCACGGTGTTCCTCGGAGCATCGTTAGTGACCGTGATGGGCGGTTCACATCGAATGATTGGCGGCTCGTTCATCAAATGTTGGGTACAAAGTTAGCATTTAGTACGGCCTTTCATCCCCAAACGGATGGCCAGACTGAACGAACCAACAGGACGATGGAGGACATGCTCCGCATGTGCGCCCTAGACTTTGGTAAGAGATGGGAAGATTATATATTTCTCGTCGAATTTGCCTATAATAATAGCTACCAAGCGAGTATTGGTATGGCACCATTTGAAGCGTTGTATGGTCGGAAATGCCGTACACCGTTAGCTTGGGCAGAAGCAGGCGAATCTAAGCTGAATGGGAAAAAGGAAGTCGAAGAAGCTACTTCGCTCATACGCTCTATTCGGGAGAGGCTATTGATAGCCCAAGATCGTCAAGCAAAGTACTACAATGCCAAACACCGGAACGTGGAGTTCGCGGTGGGTGATTGGGTATATTTGAAGATCAAACCCTTCAAAGGTGTGTCCAGGATTCGGCGTTTGAAAAAGCTAAGTCCGAGGTATCTTGGTCCGTTTGAGGTGGTGGAGCGAGTTGGGGAAGCTGCTTATCGACTAGCACTTTCAGCGGACTTGGGTGGATTACATGATGTATTTCACATCTCAGTCCTTCGTAAGGCGGTAAAGGATCCAGCTCAAGTAGTGGAGCATGATCGGGTACCGGTCGAGTATGGGCTAACGACGAGGGTTAGACCCATTCGGATCGAGGATCGAGCCGAGAAACAGTTGCGGAACAAAGTGATCGGGATGGTCAAGGTCCGATGGGACAATTGTGGCCGTGAAGAGCTAACATGGGAGCGAGAGCAGACCATGCGAGCTGAGTTTCCCGAGTTATTTGTATAAACTGTAGACCGTGTACTTTTTGTTATAACAGAGTTATAGCATTGCTGGTTTTGTTTCCTTACCGTGCAAATTTCGGGACGAAATTTTGATAAGGGGGGGAGGGTTGTAACACCCCAAAAAGACCTTAAAAGACTCAACATGAAGTTTGAGTAGCAGGCTGGTTTACACGGCCTGGGACACGGGCGTGTCCCAGGGCGTGTCGGGTGTACACGGCCTGGGACACGGGCGTGTCCCAGGGCGTGTCCGAATTATTTTGCGAAATTGGCCTATTCAAGTCAGAGCCGGACACGGCCTTGAACACGGCCTTGAACACGGGCGTGTCAGGCTGGACACGGGCGTGTCAGCTGCCGTGTTCCGACCCGTGTACTGGTTTTGGAAATCAATGAGTACCGGGTAGCAGGAGACACGGGCGTGTCTCAAGAATGACACGAGCGTGTCAGGTTCGACACGGGCGTGTCGATGCCCGTGTTGTTCAGTCGGTTCAAACTGTGTGTGCCGCTTAAAGGGTACACGGCCTGTGACACGGGCGTGTCACAGGCCGTGTCGGCCAAAAATTGGTTTTTTGGGAAAATCTTGGCCGTTCAGTTTTCTCTCTTTTGATCCAAGGGTTCAGGTGGTTTCCTGGCTGGATTAAGTCGTGAGAGAAGAATGAAGAAGTCATTCTTCATTTGGCTTAAGGAAGAGAGAAAGAAAAAGGGAAGAGAAGAAGAAGGAGGAGGAGAGCAAGCCACCGGCGGAGCTCCCGTGGTCCGATTCGTGATCCGAAGCCGGCGTTGTGAAGGCAAGGCTGCTGCGGTTCTTTCTCACCGGCTAGTTTTCGATGGCACCGAAGAGATCGACAAGGGTAACGATCTCCCTCCTTGGACATGTGAAGTCCTTCTTTTCTGCATTGCATAGGGAAAACCCTTCCCCGCGAGTGTGCGGTGGGTTGTGGTGTCCCTTGGGGTAGATATGTGAAGTCCCCCTTGTTAGAGGCCGGAATTGGAGTACGGCTCTAGGCATGCTGTGTGAAGCCCATCTGGATGTAATCTGGATTGGTGATGCTTGTTTGCATATCGGAGAAGGCTCCGTGATAATGGCTTGTGATGCCTATGGCTTGTGATGCCTTGTTCCTACCTGTTGCTTGGTGCGGCAGGAAGTACTGGACGATGTCCAGGAAATGAAGAGGGTTGGATGCAACTCTTGTGGCCGTGTGTTGCCACTTTGTGAGTAGTTGAGCCGTTGGGCTGCAACTCGATGAAAAGGCAGATTGCCGAACAGGAAAGGTGAAACCGACCCGCGCCTATAAAAAGCCATGAATACTTCCGTATTCGAGGTGGCTCGGCGACTTGAGCAACGGGGGGTGGCTGATCCGTACCTGCGTTAGGTCCGTCCGACTTGGAAGCCTGGTATAGGTTTTGTTGGAGCGCCTAATGAGAGTATTAGGCCCGCGCGCCGGAAAGACTAGAATGCTCAAATACCGTGTAGACGGTGGTGTTGACCCTGGTATTCCGGTACACCGAAAATGTGCCCTGAGTGCACGGACTGTCGGGCCGTGTGGCCGATGGTTGTGATGGCTTGAATGTGCCTGCGCGCACATAGTTGCTATTTGATGATGCCATGCTTGCAGGGAAAGAATGCTCATGCCCCGAGAAAGGGGTAGGATTGTTATAATTGGGTCAGCTGAATGCTGACCGTTGTATTGTTTGCCACCGGTTGGGTGGATTGTTCCCGTGCAGGTGCTGGAGAGCCAAGTGGTAAATGATGGGCTGAAGCCCTACTGCTGTTGCTGCTGCTGCTGCGGCTAGCCCTGGAAGGATAAGCGAATGGCTTTGTTTTGTTTTCTCTTTTTACTCATGTATGGCCGGCCTGCGCGCCGAGGTTTGTAAAACATGATGTATGTTCAGAGGAACTGTAAGGCCTTAAGGCCAAACTCTTGTGGTTGTGTACATTCCGTGGTATATATATATAAAGGTGGTTTTATATATTGGACATTCCGGTTGAGAGTTCAAAGTTGTAACGTAAAGCTTCCGCTAGAATGCTCTGAGTTAGGATTCGTGTTTGGTTTGGTATTATCCCGTGACCTCACCGTCTGTTTGTGGCATATAGTGTGGGGCCCCGGCCGGACCTTCTACTATACGTCATCTAACGGATGGGGTCGTTACAGAAAGATTCCTAGAGTGGTGAGACGAGTCTGAAACCCGAAGACTCGTGTGGGAATACGATTGATGAGGTAGGCCGCGGTGAGAACTGCATCACCCCAGTAATACTTCAGGAGATGCATCAAAAGGAGAAGGCACCTAGCGACCTCAAGGAGGTGCCGATTTTTATGCTCAGCCACTCCATTCTGAGCATGGGTGTACACACATGAGCTTTGATGAATGATACCTAGGTCATTTAGGTATTTGTCATGACGAGCGTCAATATATTTGCGGCAATTGTCACTACATAAGATTTTAATGAGAGCACCATATTGAGTTGTGACCATCTTGTTAAAGCGCTGAAAAATAGAGAACTCATCACTTTTATGCTTCATTAAGTAAACCCAGGTACAACGAGAGTAACAATCAATGAAAGAAAAAAACCACGAGCAACCAAAAATAGAAATAGTAGGTCTAGGACTCCAAACACCAGTATGAATAATAGCAAATGGAACTGAGCTTTGGGGGAACACAGGAGAAAGAGTACTACGATGATGTTTAGCCCTTTCACACACATCACAATGAAAAACATTAAACAATATAGAAGACATAGCAGGAAGCAACAACTTCATAATAGAGACGAGGGGATGCCCTAGCCGACAATGTAAAGAATCCAACTTAGAGGGACGAGTAGCAAGAAGAGTGTTGGGAGGCCGAGCGATGTTGGATGAAGTGGAAGTAGAGGGGTCAAACACATAGAGCCAGTTGCATAGTCTACCAGAGCCAATCATCGCCCCCGTCTTTAGGTCATGAAAAACACAAGAGGTAGGGAAAAAGGTCATTGAGCAATTCATAGAGTTTATCAAGTGACTAATAGAGAGGATATTTCAGGTGAAAGTAGGAACATGAAGAACAGGGGAGAGGGTAATAGAAGAGAATGGAATGGATCCTTTCCCAGCGATAAAAGATAGTAATGTTGGGGTTACCGTGATGATCTAAAAGTGGTCAAACAGGTAGTTTCACTGCCAACGCAATATGAGCCTACATGGTCGCACATAAGAGCATTAGGAGAACTTGAAAGAATAAATTGTGTTTGTCTTACTCATATATGATATGAGTGAAGGACCAAGCACTTGACTGAATTGGAATTCGAGAAGGACAAGTCAATTTGTCGAGTTATCCCGAGACATATCAACGAATTCGTCGAGATATCTCGTGATGTGTCGAGATAGCTCGTGATATCTCAATGAATTCGTTTGATTGTCATGTGTCATTTTGAGGAATGTGTCAAAGTCATCTTGACGAATTTGTTGAGTTATCTCATTTCATTTTGACGATTCGTCGAGATATCTCACGTCATTTCGATGATTTGTCGAGACATTTCAAGTCATCTCGACAAACTTGTTTCGAGCAAACCCCTTTAGTTACGGGTTTGCCAATATCCACATTTTTCATCTATTTATTCCTTTGGTATAAATAGAAGATGCCTTGAGGTTTTACTGTACTGCACTGTGCTAAGCCTGTGCGGATCACGAAGAGCCGACAAAAAATGTTTCCGGAGATTCTAATCCCGTCATCTTCGCCGCCACTCAGCCCATTTCTGGTGCCCATCATCGACAACTCTTCTGGAGCAGACCTAGCAGTATGTGAAGACATATAGTGCGTTTCATTCTCCTTCTCGGATTTCGTTTGATAAAGTGCCGACATTCTCCCGTTCATGTGGATCACTGTAGAGCTGCAGATTTGTTTTTGCGTGGACTCGTCGGTCGGAAACCTACCTCTTGGAGCATCTTGGATGAGTAGTGATTCAATCCCGCTAAGGTATACTTTTACTCAAAGTTATTTTAATTCTTGAACAATGATCATCGCAAGATCCATTTCCTTTTTGGTTTTCTTGATTCCTTATTCCGTTGCGCACATGTGATGTGTATTCATAAAAACCCAACAAGTGATCCATCAGCAATGGTCACTTTGTCTCTACCCGACAGATGTGTGTAAGACACAAAACCTGTGGCTGATCTGATCATATGGTCCGTTGTTGGGTCCATTGATAACAATGTCTCAAATTTGAAGAAGACCTACAAGTCAATAATATACATGCATGTATTTGATATTTGTCTAAGTTCATATATGCAGGATATATGTTATTTAGTGATTAGACATGCTTAATATGTTAGAGGATTGAGTGGATAGAAGTCAGATTACATAGGAGAGGAAAAATTTTATCTAAGTACAAAAGCATTGAGTGAGTACACATCACTCAACGCCTAAGGCCAAAATGCATCGATAGATACCTAGTCACTCAAAGCCACTTTGAAGATGTATTGAAATCCATGTAAGTACAAAAGCGTTGCATGATGGACATTCACTCAACACCCTTGCAATTAAATCTGTCCAAATTCAAAAGCATTGAGTGATGGACATTCACTCAACGCCCTTCAAAAATGTTGCCAAGTCAAGAAGCGTTGAGTGATGGACGTTTACTCAAAACCTTCATCTGAAAATCTGTCTAAGTGCAGAAGCGTTGAGTGATGAACATTCACTCAATGCCTTCATCAATATTGCTACTAAATTCAAATGCGTTGAGTGAAAGACGTTCACTCAACGACCATTTATCATAAAAATCTTCCAAGTACAAAAGCGTTGAGTGATGGTCGCTCACTCAATGCCTTCTCATATAAGTTGTCAATGGACAAAAGCGTTGAGTGAAGAAGGCTCACTCAATGTCTCTAAAGATAGTCAGAATTCAGCTATGTGTTTTTGCAATGAGTGAAGGCTTATAACTCAAATCTTCTGAAGATAACAGTTAAGTACAAATGCGTTGAGATACAAGGCAACACTCAACACTTTAATTCGTTGAGTCACATGGCATCACTTAATGCCTGTGCAGATAATTTGGAAGAAGTTTTTAAGTCCGCCAGCGTTGAGACATGACTGCTGGCGTAATCCTTAAATTCAAAGCAATGCAAATCTCACGCTAAAATACAAAGACTGCAGTATTATTCAGACATTGATATCCTGAAATGGATCCTCCATTAAAGCCGACCATATCGCTTTCCAAAAAGGAAGATGTTGATGCATGGAAATGGAGGGGCCGCAGGAACCAGCAGATAATGGGTGTTCGGTCTCACTGGGATAAGGTGAAGAGGTTGATGTGGATGCGGTGAATGCTTTTGTACGCTCGAGAGTGGAGCACGCGCTTGATCAAGGGTTGAGGGGATAATGGGAGGTTGATGAGGAACTGGTACTGCTGCAGATTGCATTTCTAATCATTGCACAATAACAGCTAGAGTATGGTTGATTGCTTGAAACTGCTGGGTTGTTTCCTGTCGTGACTACTCAAAGGCTTCCTAGAGAGGATCTTCACTAGGACTTGATGGAGCATGGTTCTCGGATCGTTGATGAACTGACATGAGTAACTGTTGATTTTACTGCCTGTTCGAGATCTGAAGGTCGCGTGTTAACTGTTGATGCACGGAAATGGAGGGGCTGCGGGCACCAGTAGATAACGGGTGTTCGGTCTAAGTGGGATAAGGTGAAGAGGTTGATGGGGATGCAGTGAATGCTTCTGTACGCTCGAGAGTGGAGCACGCCCTTGATCAAGGGTTACAGGGATAATGAGAGGTTGATGAGGAACTATAGAGTAGAAAGTTACTTTGATGGTTAGCTCTAAAGACTGATGTTGTTGTTGAGAGAGGAGAGGAGTTGAGAAGAAGAAGGGGGGGGGGTGCGCTGGCAGCGGCAACAACAGACTTTGCCCGCCGCGGCTTAAATGCCACTCTTGCAACGGGATTTTTTTAATTAAGAATTTAGAGTACAGCTTGAGATTGCACCTTTACATGAAAAGAAAATAAATGGTACAAAGGGGGAAGATGGAGGCTAAGGAAAGAAGATGCTAGAGGTCACGCGGGCTGAGCAGAGAGGTCGGCAGACCGCGCAGTTAGCTGATCTCGCAGCTCGCTAGACTAAGCCGAGCGGACTGCGCGATCATGCCGAGAAGACGGGTGAGGTCGTGCGGACTGAGAGACTGATCCCCCCTACTGGGCGACAAGAGGCTTGGCAACCTGACGGACTGGAGAGAGCAGGTCTTGCATGCTGTTGGTTTATGCGAGGTCGCTAACCCTTGGCGGATAGAAGGAGCCGATCATCCTTGCTGGAGTAAGTGAGCTCTCCATCTTCTGGCGGGTTGGAGTTTAGTCCACGTTGTTATGTGCGGTCTGGTGTAGAGTAGTTGGCCAGGCTGCTATTTTTCTATAGGAGGGCTAAGACCAAGTCCGCCCATTGCTGGCAGACAGGATAGTTGGTCGCTGTCTAGGCGACCTAGCGGACTGAAGATGTAAGTCGCGCAGGTCACCCCTACTGCTGAACTGTTGGAGGGATAGGCTTGTCGCGTACTTTCGGGCGACCTGGAGGCAGGTTGCCTGTTTGGTGTGGCGGTCTTGCCGGATAGCAATGTCAGTCCGCTATTTTGTTGGATAGTGCCTGTTGGAATAGAGAGAACCATTGCGCGGTTAGCTAATCTAAACTGCGCGGCCTGCAGAGGTGGACTGAGTAATCAGTCCACAACACCTACAAAACGAGCGGTTGCTGCGCGACCTGGGTGGTTAGACCGGGGAGACCGCCCAAGCAGCGCGGCCTGAGCGAACAAAGAAGTCTGTCCGCCCATCCTTAGAGAGGACAGGTTGTGACCTCCAGGTGGAACCTGGAGTAGGACGCGACTTTCAAGCTTGCTACCTTGGGAGGGATCACCGATTTCTGGGTTAACATAATTCCTGCACTTTTTTAAGTCCCGAAGGGAGCTTCAAAAAAGTAGGAGACCCACGAAAATCGTGATCCTTCCCTCAAAAAATTAAGAGGTAAGGAGAGATGGAACCTGATGTCTCTCCTCCGAAGAGGTTTGCCAGTGTCTACCTTTTTCCTGCAAAGGAAAAGTTAATGCAAGCAAAGAGAGGTACATCTTGTGTGTACCTAAGTTGCTTTTGCAAAATGAAGAAGACGTGAATGTCTTCCATTGAGCTCTGTAAAACAAAGATGAGAGGAAAGCACCGAAGAATGATAACTTGCAAGTACCTAAAGGAGGCTTACAAGCACCTGTCGACTTCTGCAAAAGGAAGAGTAAGTGGCTGATATGAAATAAATCTAAGTTGCAAGTACCTTGATGAAACTTGCAATTATCTGCTAATCTCTGCAAAAGGAAGAGTGAGTAGCAGATATAGAATAAAACTAAATTATAAGTACCTGGATGGAACTTGTAAATATCTGCTAATCTCTGCAAAAGAAGAGTGAGCAGAAGATAAAAGAAAACTAAACTGTAAGTACCTGAAGAGGACTTGCAAATATTAACTGTTGATATGATAAGGAAGACATAATTGGATAGCAGGAGAAATGCCCGACAAGCTTTGTTATTAACTGAATAAAGATCAAACCCTGATAATGATCTTTTCGCGTGATCAGATATAATATCTTTAATATGAAATCCAAATTAGCCAGATGAAACCATCTTTATTAGACTTCATATCATGGCTTATAATTGAAGGGGAACAGATTCTTTGATTGAATAATAGATTCAAATAATAAGCATAATCAATCGTCGGTGGATAGAGCTTCATGAAAGATGAATATATAAAATGAGCATAAGAAAAATAGATGTTGCAGTTCCTTTTGATAGGTTGGACTTAACCTGTTAACCTGTAAGAAGGCGGGAAGAAAAAGAAGGGCTACGCCCACAGATGAGCCAAAGAAGGCTGGATGCTGCCACAAGTGTTCTCCATGGGCCTTCAGCATCACTTGCCTAAGAAAAATCATCTAGGGTGTAGTCTAACCTAGAGCGGACTAGCCGCATTCCCCTAGAAGGGCACAAAAGAGGAACATGCACAGAATCCTAAATAGTAAATGATAGATACACTGCTTTCATTCCTCGGGTTATAAACATTGTTGATATATTAGACTAGAAGCGCCAAGTGGCCTATTGCTTGTCTGTGGAGTGATCAACGGAGTTGTGGGCCCTGCGAAGGCACGGATTGAGAGTACCATAGAGTATTCGACTATTACAGTCATGAGATGATCGAGGAGGCAAGGCTATACTTGATCGCCATTGCTTGCCCAACAAAGATCATCGTAACTGTAATGTATCCCCGACGGAGCACATCAGAGCTAACATATGGGACCTCCCTTGATACACACTTTGTGTTAGATACCGGCTAAGATCCAAAGTCCCGTAATCCTCCGCACGAGAGTTGTACGGTCCCCACTGCACATACGCAAACAATCCCCACTATATGTGGTCATTGTGGTCTTACGTCAGAGTCCAACCTTGAGGGCGCCCTAAGCAAGACTCGGCGATATTTCAGTTGTTTAGTGATCTCTTTGGCAAAGAGAAAATAGAGGAGGAAGCACTCCAAAAGGGGAAATGTGTCAGTATGGGATCTCTGACGTAAAATTTTTTGAAAAGAAATGAAAGAACACTTGAAGTGCTTTAAAAGAGAAAATTTGAAGAGTGAAAAGTAAAAAATAACCGGCCATGATTGCAATGAGTTTTTGGAACTACGGTGTCATTTTTTACTTCAGAATAGTCTTCCAAGGCTGCCCTCATCATTGACATTAATGGTCTCGTCAATAATGAAGTTAGGGTAATGGTTGATTTGACTCACTCCCTTTGAGCAGCAAGGAGTGTCTGTTGCTTCTTTGCCTTTTGAAGTTGACAGATCAGAGTGGTCATCCTTCACGAGTAGATCGCGCATCTTACCCTGCCTCAGCATCTTTTGTACCAGTTGATGAAGCGCTCGACAGTTTTCAGTTAAATGCCCGCTTTCTTTGTGAAACTCACAGAACGGATCTAAATCTTTTGATCTTTGATATGCTGGTTGGTTAGGCCTTTTGAAATTAGCCCTACCCTTCATGACTTGGCTTACTTCTTGCATGGCCTCATCTAGTTCGGACTCTAGCAAGTCATCATCTTGCTGCTGATGAACCGAAGCTGTTCGCGGAGCTGGGGCTTGCAATAGTAACAATTGAACTTGGGCACGATCCTGGCACGGGAAAGGGTGTCGATGACGTTGAAATCTTTTTCCCTTCCTTGAGTGGGATGGAAAATCTTTCAGAGGAGACCTTAGAGGTTGCTTGTAAGAAGGATCTTTCTCGGCTACAAGCCTGGAGATGAAGTTGGGATTACTCTTTTCACCTCGAATGTATGAGTTGGCGGAGCCAATCAACTCTTGATAGGTTCTTGGTGCTCGGACATTAGCCTCAAACTTAAGTGGTCCTTCACAAAGACCATGAATAAGCGCCACTCGATACATTTCTTGATTGACGATTTCAATGTCCAAGATTTCTTTCTGAAAATGATCCACAAAATGAGACCAAGTCTCATTCTCTTGTTTCCTGATCTCAAAGAGGGCTTCTGGACCGCCCTTTCTGTTTGTAGAGGTAGAAAACCTGAGCAGAAACTCTCTCCGCAAATCAGCAAAGGAAGAGATGGACTGAGGACGTAGTCCATAAAACTAATCCCACACTTGTCCATCAAAGGTTGTTACAAAGAGTTTGCATTTGGTAGTATCTAAAAGGGTCTTGAGAGCTATGACTGATTCAAAAGCTTGAAGGTGCTTCATTAGATCAGTCTCTCCTGTGTAAATTGGCAATCGCGGCTCTATGAAGTTAACAGGAGTTGGTTAATGCCGAACATTCTCTGAAAATAGTGATGGCTCTTCTTGCACTCCTACATCATATGGAAAAAAGTGAGCATAAGCTGTAACTGTAAAAAGAGTAGGTGGATAGAAAGGAAAAGTTGTTTGGGAGGAGCAAAAGCTTGAGCTAAAGAGTAGGGATGGCTTCCCTGAAAGTTTAGAAATCTCGCTGGACTTCCTCGGCCAGCTTCCCGGAAGAAGTTTTGACGAGCTATGTAACACCCCTATCCGTCACATAGCATATAGCAGTAGGTCCGGCCGGGGCCCGACGCCATATACCACGGACAAACGGAAGGGTTATTCAATGAAACCATTCTTCCAATCGTAACGTCCTACACAGAGCACCTAGCAGAAACAATTTATTAAGTTGCAAAAATAAGAACCCAGCCACAAGCATGAATGTCCACTAACAAACCCAAACAGGAATGAACTACAAAGTACACAAAGTACCAGCCTTATGGCCTTACAAGAGTTCACTAAATTTAAAACTGTGTTTTCCATACATCGGCGCGCAGGCCGGACACACATGAATTAAACAAGTAAACATAACAAGGCCTTCAAGGGCTAGATCAGCAACAAGGGCTTTGGCTCGCTATTTGCCGCTCGGCTCAAGAGCACCTACAAGCACAATTCACCGCAACGGTGGCAAACAAAAGTAACGGTCAGCTAAAACTGACCTAATTATAACGATCTCGCCCCAAGCTCGGGGCGGTGATGCTCCTACTCTGCGCTTATTAGCATAATAAGCATTATAATGAATAATCACAACACCACAAGTGCAGGCACACACGGCCGCACACCCCGTACTCTCAGGGCATTTATACTGTGAACCCGTTCAAAACCACGGTCTTACCACAGCCCCTTGGACGACAATACTCGTGAGCATTTTTATCTTTCCGGTCCAAGCCTAAGACTCGCACAACTATGCCAATGGACAGTCCCTGATTTCAGGTCTCTGTCACCAAACCATATAGCCCGGGCCCGGTTCCACAAGCCCGTTTCTCACAACGCACTGTCAATATTAAGCCAAATGCACGGGTCAAGCATCGCCGGATCATAAATTCAATCAAACATGCACATAACCCAGTTATGTTCAAGGATGGCTCCCAGGCCACCAAGTTGGCAGAAATGCATTTCCGCCCAGTTTTCTGGGTGCACCTTGGAGTTAATCCCTAAGATTCCCTGTTACAATCTACCGCAGAGAATACCCGAAAACAACCAAAGGCACGGAGTCTTCTCCGGCTAATCATGCATAATGAAACATCACTAATCCAGACCAACTTGTCCGGGTAGGCTTCACACACCATACCTATGTCCGTTTCCTCGATTTCGGACTCTACATGCAAGCAACGGGGACTATTCATGTCTACCCAAAGGAACACTTCAAACTCACCGCATACTCACGAGAGCAGGCTTCCTATGCAAAAGGAAAAGAGGGCTTCACATGTCCAAGTAGAGAATCGTTACCCTAGCATTTCTCTTCGGCTCCATGACGATCTAGTCAGATGGAAAGCACCGTATCTGCCTCGCCTTCGCAAATCTGGACTCGGATCGAGAATCAGAGCTCCGAGGCTCCAATGGCGGCCAGAGTTGACCTCCTTCTTCCTCCCAGCTCTCCCCTCTCTCTAAGCTTTTAGAAAGAGAATGGTGAAGATGGAATAAGGTTTTGAAACCCTATTCCCGGCTTAAAACCCAACCAGGACAGCCCTCAGCCCTTGGATCCCTTTAATAAGGAAACGAACAACCACGATTCGCCCTGAAAATAACATTTCTGGGCCGAACACGGCTTGCGACATGCCTGTGTCCAAGGCCGTGTTCCACACTTGCTGTAAATCAGGAAAATCCAGAAAAGGACACGACCTATAACATGGCTTGTGACAGGCCCGTGTCACCCATAGACACGCCCGTGTCATTGGCCGTGTACCCCAATCGGTGCTGGAACCGTCACGTCCCGAACAGGACACGGGCTTAGACACGCCTGTGTCAATTTTGATATGCCCGTTTCAACCAGAACACACACATGTTTCGGGTCGTGTCTCTCAGTCGACACAGGACCAAAACTTCTAGAAGAGGACACAGCCATGTGACAGGCCCGTGTCACAAGCTGTGTGCTAGACACGCCCTTGGACATGCCTGTGTCCCAGGCCGTATTCCCTACCTTCAACGATCATCGACCTCGCCTCGAAGACTCGAGCAAGACACGACCATGTGACACGCCCGTGTCACAGGCCGTGTTCACCTTCCCAAGACCAAAACTCGGCTAAAACCCCGCCCGTTTCTCTTTTGAGTTTTGGGGCATTAAAATCCTCTCCCTCTTAAAAGAATTTCATCCACGAAATTACCGAAAGGAAAAGATACACAAAAACTAAAACAGTACCTGATTGGAATAACTCTGGGTACTCCTCAAGCATGGTCTGCTCTCGCTCCTAGGAGAGCTCCTCCCAACCGCAATTATCCCAATGGACCTTGACCATCCTGATCTCCTTGTTAAGAAGTGGCTTGACTTCAAGGTCCTCAATACGAACGGGCTTGACCCTTGTCGTCAACCCTTCGTCCACTGGTATTTAATCAACCGCGATCGCCTGCGAAGGCTCTTGCACTGCCTTCCGCAATGCTGATATGTGGAATACGTCATGTAGACCACTCAACCCCACCGATAGCTTTAGACGATAAGCAGCTTCACCAATCCGCTCCAAGATCTCAAATGTTCCAAGGTACCTCGGGCTCACCTTCTTCAAGCGTCATACCCGTGAAACACCCTTGATCGACTTTATCTTCAAATACACCCAGTTGCCAACAGCGAACTAAACGTTCCGATGCTTGACATTATAGTATTTGGCCTGTCTATCCTCAGCGATCAGCAAACGCTCTCAAATGGTTCGTACAAATAAAGTGGCGCTTTCCACCTCTTACTTTTTGTACAACCTCGCCTCACTTGTTTCCAACCACGACAATGACGTGCGACATTTTCTACCATATAGGGCCTCGAAGTGTGCCATTTGAATGCTTGCTTGGTAGCTGTTGTTGTACGCAAACTCTACCAAATACAGATGATCTTCCCACTGCTTCCCGAAATCTAAGACGCACATGCAAAACATGTCCTCCATTGTCATGTTAACTCTCTCAGTCTGACCATCCGTCCGCGGATAAAAGGTTGTGCTGAACCTCAGCTTAGTTCCCAGCATTTATTGCACCAATCTCTAGTCATTGGACGTAAACCGCCCATCTCTATCACTCACGATACTGCGGGGCATACCGTGCATTATAACAATGTTATCCACATAAAGCTTTACAAGTTTCCCCATCGAATCATCCTTCCTATTCAGAATGAAGTGCGACACTTTTGTCAACCAATCTACGATCACCCAGATGGCACCGTTCCCCTTCTGCGACCTTGGTAATCCATGCATAAAGTCCATTGAGATATCGTCGAACTTCCACTCTGGAATAGGCAAATACTTCAAGAAACCCCCTGGATTTTGGCACTCTGCCTTCACTAAGGCGCAAGTCTCACATTTCGCCACATATAGTGCCACATCCTTCTTGAGTCCTTGCCACCAGAACAACTTCTTCAGATCTCGGTACATCTTCGTGCTCCCTGGGTGAATTTAGTACTTGGTATGATGAGCCTCGTACATCAAATCCCTCTGTAAATTACCCACGTTTGGGACGCACATACGACTGTCCTACCTTAGCAGTCCATCTTATACCATAAATTGGGAATTTAACCCATCCGAAATCGCCTCCATGATATGATTCATACTGCTATCCAAAGCCATAGCCTGCCAAATCCGATCAGCCACGTCATACTAAACTTCCGTCCAGTTCAATAGTGCTTCGGTGCTAGTCTGCTTGTCAACACAAGATATATCTAACGCCTCCAAATCTCAAATCAACAACTCATCATGAACCTGTTGGAACCCCTAGGTGATTTGGGCTAGGTTCTCTTCTTAGGTTGTGACCCATGTTGTATATAAGGGTCAAATGTTATGTGTTGTTAGAGTCAAGGCCATGCCCTTAAAGTAAACAGTATAAAGGACCAGCCTCCAACACTGTTAGAGACTCAAGACTTAGAAGATTCAAGACTTAATAAAAAGGATATTTGCGTTCGTCGAACCCCGGTCGACGATCGTCATGCTCAGCTCAACTAACCCAGAGACAATTCTCTGAGCTGAGCTCGACGAACTTAGATCTCAGCTCGACGATCTCTGAACAAAGTGATAACTCCCTTGTCAAACTTCAGTCGACGAACTAAGAACATCAGGTCGACGAACTTTGTCCTCGGTTCTACTAACACTTAAGCTCTCAGAGCCAAAGATCTCTCAGCGCCAAAATTGACTCAGCGCCACATTTCATTCAAAGCCAAAATTGACTAAGCGCCACAGTTCATTCAAAGCCAAAGTTTACTCAAAGACAAAGTTTACTCAGAGCCAAAGTTCACTCAACGCTCTTAACGCTATCAACGACTCAACACTCTTAAACGACTCAACTCCAGAATGGCGATCTAACACTCAAAGCGAGAGGACATCTCACTCAATGCTAGATAAATACTTCAACACTTAACATTAGAAAATATTCTAAGTCCAGATTGCAGACTCAGCTCGACGATCTTGGATCTCAGCTCGACGAACAGCCGTTCTCAGGTCGACGAACTTAGTGGACAAAATCAGTTAGTTTATGCAGTGCAATTTTTCGCAGAGCCACGGTCGACGAAAGCTGATCAGAGGTCGACGAAATCACAGGTCGACTAAAGCTATTCTCAGGTCGACGAAAACTGTAAGGCATATTGTCATTTATTCTTTCCTTTTCTGTCTCCTTATTTTATACTATTATAGGCCATTAATTCCCTGGATAATCAATGCTCTTACATCCTTTGAATCGAGCCATTACTGGCAGCATTGATTACAAATATCCTTCATGGAATTAACTACTTATATCTCGGGATAGACATAGAATAGAATATATGACAACATACTTGCCGTTTTCATTTCCGAGATTCCGGCTTAGCATTTATTGTACGTTTTTGAATTCGACCAAGTTGCAGTTATCATTAGAGGATCTCTTAGAAAAGATTGCAGAGAGCTAAGAAAAATAGAGAAGAAAAGAGACACATAAAAACTGGTGTGTTATCAACAAACAAGACACAGGAAAAAGAATACAGACAAGAAAAGTGCAGTAAAAATAACTCTAAGAAAATCTACGTCTCTCACGAGAAGAAGAAGGAACAACCATCACCATCAAGAGTCCTTCCTTTCTCTCTTTGTTTTCAGGGATCTCAAGTGACAAGTTATTCAAATCAGTCAAGGATCTCTGAAGAGCAAAAAGGCCTACTCACCCTTTTGCAAAGCTTCCACTCCTGAACCAGTCAAGATCTCAGGGGGATCTTTGACAATAACACAAATCCACTAGTCTTCTCTCAGTTGTATTTGAGAAAGAGAAGAACACCACCACTCTCTCATCCTTACCTCTGTACAGGGTTTTAATTCCATTCAAAATTATTCATAGTTGCAAGTCTCCTAACCAAAAGACTTGAGATTTTGTTTTTGAGCACCTGATCAAAAGCTCATTGGTGGCAGTCACCTGATCAAAACCTGTAGTGGATTCCTACCTAGGGTGGTTGAAGAGTTGATGTACCCAAGTTTGGGGAACTTCTATAAAATTCTTGTGTTTTCTGTTTGGCTGTGTTATTTTTTCCTTTGTGCTTGTGCTGTGATATATTTTTATTGTGTAGCTTAGTTATCTCTCTCTAGTTTATCTGATGTACTTGTGCACCTATACACTTATACTATAGTAACATATTTTATAAAAGATCTTTTATTTCAGTAAAACTTAAAAGATTTCAATAACTCTATTCACCCCCCCCCCCTCTAGAGTTTTTCAGAGCTTACCCAATCTTTCAATTGGTATCAGAGGGAGGTTAATCACATCATTGAGGCTCACACCTGGATTAATCAAGATCCTCAGGATAAACTCTTAATAAGCTTTAGTAGTCTCTCTGCTTATATTTTATTTTCTGATATCATGGCACAAAACAAGGATTATGCCAGCACCAGACCTCTAGTTTGCAACTTGCAAAAGGTTAAAATCTGGAAGGCAATAATCAAGCTGTACATGAACTATATTGATGATGACATTTTTTATTCCATCTTGACAGGACCACCAGCTCCAGTGCCCTCTACTTCAACCACAGTAAATCTTAGTGCAGTGCCTCCTCCAGATCAAGATGATGCACACAAAAAGGCAAAGATTGCTGATGCCAGAGCTATGAATATACTGGCCACTATGTTAGATGACATATTTCAGAAGGTTGCTGAATGTACATCTGCCAAAGCCATTTGGGATTCCCTCAACCAAATGGTCGCAGGCTCTGCTGATGAGAGGAAGGACAGAAGATCAAACCTCATATCCCAATATGAGAACTTTAGGAAAGATGAAGTAGAATCAGTAGAAGTAATATACAAAAGGCTGAGCTCCATCATCAGTGAGCTCAGTACATTGGATAAATTACTCTGACTGAGGTCAATGACAAGATCCTCATATGCTTCCCTAGCATATGAGACTCCAGAATCAGGCCCATCAGAGAAGCTAGAAGCATGGCTGAAATCTCAACAGAATCATTACTTGGAAAGCTCAAATCCTATGAGCAACTGATCATGTCAAGATAATCTGCAGTTGAACCAAAAGCTTCAACACCTACTAGGAAGGAACAAAACATTGCACTCAAAGCTGCAGAAGAATCTCCCAGCTTATCAGCCAATGAAGAACTTATGAGTCTCTTTGCTAAGAGATTCAATAAAATGGAAAGGAAGGACTTCAGGAGAAAGCCTTCAAGGAATGAAGATAAACCCAGGTATGACAAGACCGCTTTTAAATAAGTTGTCTGTTTTGGATGCAAGAAACCTGGACATTTCATCTCAGAATGTTCAGAAGTTCAAAAGAAAGACAAAAGATAAGAAAAGGAGTCAAGAAGACATCAGCACAGCAAGGCCTCCTCCAGCAAGTACAAAAAGAAGGAGAAGGGCTTTGTGGCTGAAACATGGAGTGATACTGAAGATGAAACATCTTCCTCTAGCTCCAGTGAGGATGATATAAAGGAAAAGAAGGCAAGAGAAGTTTTCCTTAGGGAAATAGATGCTGGAAGCAGTAGATTAGATTCATATGGTCCGTTGTTGGGTCCATTGATAACAATGTCTCAGATTTGAAGTAGACCTACAAGTCAATAATATACATGCATGTATTTGATATTTGTCTAAGTTCATATATGCAGGATATATGTTATTTAGTGATTAGACATGCTTAATATGTTAGAGGATTGAGTGGATAGAAGTCAGATTACATAGGAGAGGCAAAATTTTATCTAAGTACAAAAGCATTGAGTGAGTACACATCACTCAACGCCTAAGGCCAAAATGCATCGATAGATACCTAGTCACTCAAAGCCACTTTGAAGATGTATTGAAATCCATTTAAGTACAAAAGCGTTGTGTGATGGACATTCACTCAACACCCTTGCAATTAAATCTGTCCAAATTCAAAAGCATTGAGTGATGGACATTCACTCAACGCCCTTCAAAAATGTTGCCAAGTCAAGAAGCGTTGAGTGATGGACGTTTACTCAAAACCTTCATCTGAAAATCTGTCTAAGTGCAGAAGCGTTGAGTGATGAACATTCACTCAATGCCTTCATCAATATTGCTACTAAATTCAAATGCATTGAGTGAAAGACGTTCACTCAACGACCATTTATCATAAAAATCTTCCAAGTACAAAAGCGTTGAGTGATGGTAGCTCACTCAATGCCTTCTCATATAAGCTGTCAATGGACAAAAGCGTTGAGTGAAGAAGGCTCACTCAATGTCTCTAAAGATAGTCAGAATTCAGCTATGTGTTTTTGCGTTGAGTGAAGGCTTATAACTCAAATCTTCTGAAGATAACAGTTAAGTACAAATGCGTTGAGATACAAGGCAACACTCAACACTTTAATTCGTTGAGTCACATGGCATCACTTAATGCCTGTGCAGATAATTTGGAAGAAGTTTTTAAGTCCGCCAGCATTGAGACATGACTGCTGGCGTCATCCTTAAATTCAAAGCGATGCAAATCTCACGCTAAAATACAAAGACTGCAGTATTATTTAGACATTGATATCCTGAAATGGATCCTCCATTAAAGCCGACCATGTCGCTTTCCAAAAAGGAAGATGTTGATGCATGGAAATGGAGGGGCCGCAGGCACCAGCAGATAATGGGTGTTCGGTCTCACTGGGATAATGTGAAGAGGTTGATGGGGATGCGGTGAATGCTTTTGTATGCTCGAGAGTCGAGCACGCGCTTGATCAAGGGTTGAGGGGATAATGGGAGGTTGATGAGGAACTGGTGCTGCTGCAGATTACATTTCTAATCATTGCACAATAATAGCTAGAGTATGGTTGATTGCTTGAAACTGCTGGGTTGTTTCCTGTCGTGACTACTCCAAGGCTTCCTAGAGAGGATCTTCACTAGGACTTGATGGAGCATGGTTCTCGGATCGTTGATGAACTGACATGAGTAACGGCTGATTTCACTGCCTGTTCGAGATCTGAAGGTCGCGTGTTAACTGTTGATGCACGGAAATGGAGGGGCTGCAGGCACCAGTAGATAACGGGTGTTCGGTCTAAGTGGGATGAGGTGAAGAGGTTGATGGGGATGCGGTGAATGCTTCTGTACGCTCGAGAGTGGAGCACGCCCTTGATCAAGGGTTACAGGGATAATGAGAGGTTGATGAGGAACTATAGAGTAGAAAGTTACTTTGATGGTTAGCTCTGATGATTGATGTTGTTGAGAGAGGAGAGGAGTTGAGAAGAAGAGGGTGGGGGGGGGGGGGGTGCGCTGGCAGCGGCAACAACAGACTTTGCCCGCCGCGGCTTAAATGCCACTCTTGCGACGAGATTTTTTTAATTAAGAATTTAGAGTACAGCTTGAGATTGCACCTTTACATGAAAAGAAAATAAATGGTACAAAGGGGGAAGATGGAGGCTAAGGAAAGAAGATGCCAGAGGTCACGCGGGCTGAGCAGAGAGGTCGGCAGACCGCGCGGTTAGCTAATCCCGCAGCTCGCTAGACTAAGCCGAGCGGACTGCGCGATCATGCCGAGAAGACAGGTGAGGTCGTGCGGACTGAGAGACTGATCCCCCCTACTGGGCGACAAGAGGCTTGGCAACCTGACGGACTGGAGAGAGCAGGTCTTGCATGCTGTTGGTTTAAGCAAGGTCGCTAACCCTTGGCGGATAGAAGGAGCTGATCATCCTTGCTGGAGTAAGTGAGCTCTCCATCTTCTGGCGGGTTGGAGTTTAGTCCACGTTGTTATGTGCGGTCTGGTGTAGAGTAGTTGGCCAGGCTGCTATTTTTCTATAGGAGGGCTAAGACCAAGTCCGCCCATTGCTGGCAGACAGGATAGTTGGTCGCTGTCTAGGCGACCTAGCGGACTGAAGATGTAAGTCGCGCAGGTCGCCCCTGCTGCTGAACTGTTGGAGGGATAGGCTTGTCGCGTACTTTCGGGCGACCTGGAGGCAGGTTGCCTGTTTGGTGTGGCGGTCTTGCCGGATAGCAATGTCAGTTCGCCATTTTGTTGGATAGTGCCTGTTGGAATAGAGAGAACCATTGCGCGGTTAGCTAATCTAAACCGCGCGGCCTGCAGAGGTGGACTGAGTAATCAGTCCACACCACCTACAAAACGAGCGGTTGCTGCGCGACCTGGGTGGTTAGACCGGGGAGACCGCCTAAGCAGTGTGGCTTGAGCGAACAAAGAAGTCTGTCTGCCCATCCTTAGAGAGGACAGGTTGTGACCTCCAGGTGGAACCTGGAGTAGGTCGCGACTTTCAAGCTTGCTACCTTGGGAGGGATCACCGATTTCTGGGTTAACATAATTCCCGCACTTTTTTAAGTCCCGAAGGGAGCTTCAAAAAAGTAGGAGACCCACGAAAATCGTGATCCTTCCCTCAAAAAATTAAGAGGTAAGGAGAGATGGAACCTGATGTCTCTCCTCCGAAGAGGTTTGCCAGTGTCTATCTTTTTCCTGCAAAGGAAAAGTTAATGCAAGCAAAGAGAGGTACATCTTGTGTGTACCTAAGTTGCTTTTGCAAAATGAAGAAGACGTGAATGCCTTCCATTGTGCTCTGTAAAACAAAGATGAGAGGAAAGCACCGAAGAATGATAACTTGCAAGTACCTAAAGGAGGCTTACAAGCACCTGTCGACTTCTGCAAAAGGAAGAGTAAGTGGCTGATATGAAATAAATCTAAGTTGCAAGTACCTTGATGAAACTTGCAATTATCTGCTAATCTCTGCAAAAGGAAGAGTGAGTAGCAGATATAGAATAAAACTAAATTATAAGTACCTGGATGGAACTTGCAAATATCTGCTAATCTCTGCAAAAGAAGAGTGAGCAGAAGATAAAAGAAAACTAAACTGTAAGTACCTGAAGAGGACTTGCAAATATTAACTGTTGATATGATAAGGAAGACATAATTGGATAGCAGGAGAAATGCCCGACAAGCTTTGTTATTAACTGAATAAAGATCAAACCCTGATAATGATCTTTTCGCGTGATCAGATATAATATCTTTAATATGAAATCCAAATTAGCCCGATGAAACCATCTTGATTAGACTTCATATCATGGCTTATAATTGAAGGGGAACAGATTCTTTGATTGAATAATAGATTCAAATAATAAGCATAATCAATCGTCGGCGGATAGAGCTTCATGAAAGATGAATATATAAAATGAGCATAAGAAAAATAGATGTTGCAGTTCCTTTTGATAGGTTTGACTTAACCTGTTAACCTGTAAGAAGGCAGGAAGAAAAAGAAGGGCTACGCCCACAGATGAGCCAAAGAAGGCTGGATGCTGCCACAAGTGTTCTCCATGGGCCTTCAGCATCACTTGCCTAAGAAAAATCATCTAGGGTGTAGTCCAACCTAGAGCGGACTAGCCGCATTCTCCTAGAAGGGCACAAAAGAGGAACATGCACAGCATCCTAAATAGTAAATGATAGATACACTGCTTTCATTCCTCGGGTTATAAACATTGTTGATATATTAGACTAGATGCGCCAAGTGGCCTATTGCTTGTCTGTGGAGTGATCAGCGGAGTTGTGGGCCCCGCGAAGGCACGGATTGATTGTACCATAGAGTATTCGACTATTACAGTCATGAGATGATCGAGGAGGCAAGGCTATACTTGATCGCCATTGCTTGCCCAGCAAAGATCATCGTAACTGTAATGTATCCCCGACGGAGCACAGCAGAGCTAACATATAGGACCTCCCTTGATACACACTTTGTGTTAGATACCGGCTAAGATCCAAAGTCCCGTAATCCTCCGCACGAGAGTTGGACGGTCCCCACTGCACATACGCAAACAATCCCCACTATATGTGGTCATTGTGGTCTTACGTTGAAGTCCAACCTCGAGGGCGCCCTAAGCAAGACTCGACGATATTTCGATTGTTTAGTGATCTCTTTGGCAAAGAGAAAATAGAGGAGGAAGCACTCCAAAAGGGGAAATGTGTCAGTATGGGATCTCTGACGTAAATTTTTTTGAAAAGAAATGAAAGAACACTTGAAGTGCTTTAAAAGAGAAAATTTGAAGAGTGAAAAGTAAAAAATAACCGGCCATGATTGCAATGAGTTTTTGGAACTACGGTGTCATTTTTTACTTTAGAATAGTCTTCCAAGGCTGCCCTCATCATTGACATTAATGGTCTCGTCAATAATGAAGTTAGGGTAATGGTTGATTTGACTCACTCCCTTTGAGCAGCAAGGAGTGTCTGTTGCTTCTTTGCCTTTTGAAGTTGACAGATCAGAGTGGTCATCCTTCAGGAGTAGATCGCGCATCTTACCCTGCCTCAGCATCTTTTGTACCAGTTGATGAAGCGCTCGACAGTTTTCAGTTAAATGCCCGCTTTCTTTGTGAAACTCACAGAACGGATCTAAATCTTTTGATCTTTGATCTGCTGGTTGGTAAGGCCTTTTGAAATTAGCCCTACCCTTCATGACTTGGCTTACTTCTTGCATGGCCTCATCTAGTTCGGACTCTAGCAAGTCATCATCTTGCTGCTGATGAACCGAAGCTGTTTGCGGAGCAGGGGCTTGCAATAGTAACAATTGAACTTGGGCACGATCCTGGCACGGGAAAGGGTGTCGATGACGTTGAAATCTTCTTCCCTTCCTTGAGTGGGATGGAAAATCTTTCCGAGGAGACCTTATAGGTTGCTTGTAAGAAGGATCTTTCTCGGCTACAAGCCTGGAGATGAAGTTGGGATTACTCTTTTCACCTCGAATATATGAGATGGCGAAGCCAATCAACTCTTGATAGGTTCTTGGTGCTCGAACATTAGCCTCAAACTTAAGTGGTCCTTCACGAAGACCATGAATAAGCGCCACTCGATACATTTCTTGATTGACGACCTCAATGTCCAAGATTTCTTTCTGAAAATGATCCACAAAATGAGACCAAGTCTCATTCTCTTGTTGCCTAATCTCAAAGAGGGCTTCTGGACCGCCCTTTCTGTTTGTAGAGGTAGAAAACCTGATCAGAAACTCTCTCCGCAAATCAGCAAAGGAAGAGATGGACTGAGGACGTAGTCCATAAAACTAATCCCACACTTGTCCATCAAAGGTTGTCACAAAGAGTTTGCATTTGGTAGTATCTAAAAGGGTCTTGAGAGCTATGACTGATTCAAAAGCTTGAAGGTGCTTCATTAGATCAGTCTCTCCTGTGTAAATTGGCAATCGCGGCTCTATGAAGTTAACAGGAGTTGGTTAATGCCGAACATTCTCTGAAAATAGTGATGGCTCTTCTTGCTCTCCTACATCATAAGGAAAAAAGAGAGCATAAGCTGTAGCTGTAAAAAGAGTAGGTGGATAGAAAGGAAAAGCTGTTTGGGAGGAGCAAAAGCTTGAGCTAAAGAGTAGGGATGGCTTCCCTGAAAGTTTAGAAATCTCGCTGGACTTCCTTGGGCAGCTACCCGGAAGAAGTTTTGACGAGCTATGTAACACCCCTATCTGTCACATAGCATATAGCAGTAGGTCCGGCCGGGGCCCGACGCCATATACCACGGACAAACGGAAGGGTTACTCAATGAAACCATTCTTCCAATTGTAACGTCCTACACAGAGCACCTAGTAGAAGCAATTTATTAAGTTGCAAAAATAAGAACCCAGCCACAAGTATGAATGTCCACTAACAAACCCAAACAGGAATGAACTACAAAGTACACAAAGTACCAGCCTTATGGCCTTACAAGAGTTCACTAAATTTAAAACTGTGTTTTCCATACATCGGCGCGCAGGCCGGACACACATGAATTAAACAAGTAAACATAACAAGGCCTTCAAGGGCTAGATCAGCAACAAGGGCTTTGGCTCGCTATTTGCCGCTCGGCTCAAGAGCACCTACAAGCACAATTCACTGCAACGGTGGCAAACAAAAGTAACGGTCAGCTAAAGCTGACCTAATTATAACGATCCCGCCCCAAGCTCGGGCCGGTGATGCTCGTACTCTACGCTTATTAGCATAATAAGCATTATAATGAATAATCACAACACCACAGGTGCAGGCACACACGGCCGCACACCCCGTACTCTCAGGGCATTTATACGGTGAACCCGTTCAAAACCACGGTCTTACCACAACCCCTTGGACGACAATACTCGTGAGCATTTTTGTCTTTCCGATCTAAGCCTAAGACTCGCACAACTATGCCAATGGATAGTCCCTGATTTCAGGTCTATGTCACCAAACCATATAGCCCGGGTCCGGTTCCACAAGCCCGTTGCTCACAACGCACTGTCAATATTAAGCCAAATGCACGGGTCAAGCATCGCCGGATCATAAATTCAATCAAACATGCACAGAACCCAGTTATGTTCAGGGATGGCTCCCAGGCCACCAAGTTGGCAGAAAAGCATTTCTGCCCAGTTTTCTGGGTGCACCTTGGAGTTAATCCCCAAGATTCCCTGTTACAATCTACCGCATAGAATACCCGAAAACAACCAAAGGCACGGAGTCTTCTCCAGCTAATCATGCATAATGAAACATCACCGATCTAGACCAACTTGTCCGGGTAGGCTTCACACACCATGCCTATGTCCGTTTCCTCGATTTCGGACTCTACATGCAAGCAACGGGGACTATTAATGTCTACCCAAAGGAAAACTTCAAACTCACCGCATACTCGCGAGAGCGGGCTTCCTATGTAAAAGGGAAAGAGGACTTCACATGTCCAAGTAGAGAATCGTTACCCTAGCATTTCTCTTCGGCTCCATGATGATCTAGTCGGATGGAAAGCACCGTATCGGCCTCGCCTTCGCAAATCTGGACTCGGATCGAGAATCAGAGCTCCGAGGCTCCACTGGCGGCCAGAGTTGACCTCCTTCTTCCTCCCAGCTCTACCCTCTCTCTAAGCTTTTAGAAAGAGAATGGTGAAGATGGAATAAGGTTTTGAAACCCTATTCCCGGCTTAAAACCCAACCAGGACAACCCTCAGCCCTTGGATCCCTTTAATAAGGAAACGAACAACCACGATTCGCCATGAAAATAACATTTCTGGGCCGAACACGGCTTGCGACATGCCTGTGTCCAAGGCCGTGTTCCACACTCGCTGTAAATCAGGAAAATCCAGAAAAGGATACGGCCTATAACACGGCTTGTGACACGCCCGTGTCACCCATGGACACGCCCGTGTCATTGGCCGTGTACCCCAATCGGCGCTGGAACCGTCACGTCCCGAACAGGACACGGGCTTAGACACGCCTGTGTCAATTATGATATGCCCGTTTCAACCAGAACACACACATGTTTCGGGTCGTGTCTCTCAGTCGACACATGACCAAAACTTCTAGAAGAGGACACAGCCATGTGACAGGCCCGTGTCACATGCAGTGTGCTAGACACGCCCTTGGACATGCCTGTGTCCCAGGCAGTATTCCCTACCTTCAACGATCATCGACCTCGCCTCGAAGACCCGAGCAAGACACGACCATGTGATACGCCCGTGTCACAGGCCGTGTTCACCTTCCCAAGACCAAAACTCGGCTAAAACGCTGCCCGTTTCTCTTTTGAGTTTCGGGGCATTACAATCCTCTCCCTCTTAAAAGAATTTCATCCACGAAATTACCGAAAGGAAAAGATACATAAAAACTAAAATAGTACCTGATTGGAATAACTCTGGGTACTCCTCAAGCATGGTCTGCTCTCCCTCCCACGAGAGCTCCTCCCAACCGAAATTATCCCAACGGACCTTGACCATCCTGATCTCCTTGTTAAGAAGTCGCTCGACTTCAGAGTCCTCAATACGAACGGGCTTGACCCTTGTCGTCAACCCTTCGTCCACTGGTATTTGATCAATCGCGATCACCTGCGAAGGCTCTTGCACTGCCTTCCGCAACGGTGATATGTGGAATACGTCGTGCAGACCACTCAACCCCACCGATAGCTTTAGACGATAAGCAGCTTCACCAATCCGCTCCAGGATCTCAAATGGTCCAAGGTACCTCGGGCTCACCTTCTTCAAGCGTCATACCCGTGAAACACCCTTGAACGACTTTATCTTCAAATACACCCAGTTGCCAACAGCGAACTAAACGTTTCGATGCTTGACATTATAGTACTTGGCATGTCTATCCTCAGCGATCAGCAAACGCTCTCGAATGGTTCGTACCAATAAAGTGGCGCTTTCCACCTCTTACTTTTTGTACAACCTCGCCTCACCCGTTTCCAACCACGACAATTACGTGCGACATTTTCTACCATATAGGGCCTCGAAGTGTGCCATTTGAATGCTCGCTTGGTAGCTGTTGTTGTACGCAAACTCTACCAAATACAGATGATCTTCCCACTGCTTCCCGAAATCTAAGACGCACAAGCAAAGCATGTCCTCCATTTTCATGTTAACTCTCTCAGTCTGACCATCCGTCCGCGGATAAAAGGTGTGCTGAACCTCAGCTTAGTTCCCAGCATTTATTGCACCAATCTCTAGTCATTGGACGTAAACCGCCCATCTCTATCACTCACGATACTGCGGGACATACCGTGCATTATAATAATGTTATCCATATAAAGCTTTACAAGTTTCCCCATTGAATCATCCTTCCTATTCAGAATGAAGTGCGACACTTTTGTCAACCAATCTACGATCACCCAGATGGCACCGTTCCCCTTCTGCGACCTTGGTAGTCCATGCATAAAGTCCATTGAGATATCGTCGAACTTCCACTCCGGAATAGGCAAATACTTCAAGAAACCCCCTGGATTTTGGCACTCTGCCTTCACTAAGGCGCAAGTCTCACATTTTGCCACATATAGTGACATATCCTTCTCGAGTCCTTGCCACCAGAATAACTTCTTCAGATCTCGGTACATCTTCGTGCTCCCTGGGTGAATTTAGTACTTGGTATCATGAGCCTCGTACATCAAATCCACCTGCAAATTACCCACGTTTGGGACGCACAAACGACTGTCCTACCATAGCAGTCCATCTTATACCATAAATTGGGAATTTGACCCATCCGAAATCGCCTCCATGATATGATTCATACTGCTATCCAAAGCCATAGCCTGCCAAATCCGATCAGCCACGTCATACTAAACTTCCGTCCAGTTCAATAGTGCTTCGGTGCTAGTCTGCTTGTCAACACAAGAAATATCTAACGCCTCCAAATCTCAAATCAACAACTCATCATGAACCTGTTGGAACACCTAAGTGATTTGGGCTAGGTTCTCTTCTTAAGTTGTGACCCATGTTGTATATAAGGGTCAAATGTTATGTATTGTTAGAGTCAAGGCCATGCCCTTAAAGTAAACAGTATAAAGGACCAGCCTCCAACACTGTCAGAGACTCAAGACTTAGAAGATTCAAGACTTAATAAAAAGGATATTTGCGTTCGTCAAACCCCGATCGACGATCGTCATGCTCAGCTCGACTAACCCAGAGACAATTCTCTGAGCTGAGCTCGGCGAACTTAGATCTCAGCTCGACGATCTCTGAACAAAGTGATAACTCCTCTGTCAAACTTCAGTCGACGAACTAAGAACATCAGGTCGACGAACTTTGTCCTCGGTTCTACTAACACTTAAGCTCTCAGAGCCAAAGATCTCTCAGTGCCAAAATTGAATCAGCGCCACATTTCATTCAAAGCCAAAATTGACTAAGCGCCACAGTTCATTCAAAGCCAAAGTTTATTCAAAGACAAAGTTTACTCAGAGCCAAAGTTCACTCAACTCTCTTAACGCTATCAACGACTCAACACTCTTAAACGAATCAACTCCAGAATGGTGATCTAACACTCAAAGCGAGAGGACATCTCACTCAACGCTAGATAAATACTTCAACACTTAACATTAGAAAATATTCTAAGTCCACACTACAGACTCAGCTCGACGATCTTGGATCTCAGCTCGACGAACAACCGTTCTCAGGTTGACGAACTTAGTGGACAAAATCAGTCAGTTTATGCAGTGCAGTTTTTCGCAGAGCCACGGTCAACGAAAGCTGATCAGAGGTCGACGAAATCACAGGTCGACTAAAGCTGTTCTCAGGTCGACGAAAATTGTAAGGCATATTGTCATTTATTCTTTCCTTTTCTGTCTCCTTATTTTATACTAATATAGGCCATTAATTCCCTGGATAATCAATGCTCTTACATCCTTTGAATCGAGTCGTTACTGGCAGCATTGATTACAAATATCCTTCATGGAATTAACTACTTATATCTCGGGATAGACATAAAATAGAATATATGACAGTATACTTGCCGTTTTCATTTCCGAGATTCCGGCTAAGCATTTATTGCAGGTTTTTGAATTCGACCAAGTTGCAGTTATCATTAGAGGATATCTTAGAAAAGATTACAGAGAGCTAAGAAAAATAGAGAAGAAAAGAGACACATAAAAACTGGTGTGCTATCAACAAACAAGACACAGGAAAAAGAATACAGACAAGAAAAGTGCAGTAAAAACAACTCTAAGAAAATCTACGTCTCTCACGAGAAGAAGAAGGAACAACCATCACCATCAAGAGTCCTTCCTTTCTCTCTTTGTTTTCAGGGATCTCAAGTGACAAGTTATTCAAATCAGTCAAGGATCTCTGAAGAGCAAAAAGGCCTACTCACCCTTTTGCAAAGCTTCCACTCCTGAACCAGTCAAGATCTCAGGGGGAGCTTTGATAATAACACAAATCCACTAGTCTTCTCTCAGTTGTATTTGAGAAAGAGAAGAACACCACCACTCTCTCATCCTTACCTCTGTACAGGGTTTTAATTCCATTCAAAATTATTCATAGTTGCAAGTCTCCTAACCAAAAGACTTGAGATTTTGTTTTTGAGCACCTGATCAAAAGCTCATTGGTGGCAATCACCTGGTCAAAACCTGTAGTGGATTCCTACCTAGGGTGGTTGAAGATTTGATGTACCCAAGTTTGGGGAACTTCTATAAAATTCTTGTGTTGTCTGTTTGGCTGTGTAATTTTTTCCTTTGTGCTTGTGCTGTGATATATTTTTATTGTGTAGCTTAGTTATCTCTCTCTAGTTTATCTGATGTACTTGTGCACCTATACACTTATACTATAGTAACATATTTTATAAAAGATCTTTTATTTCAGTAAAACTTTAAAAGATTTCAATAACACTATTCACCCCCCCCCCTCTAGAGTTTTTCAGAGCTTACCCTATCTTTCAATTGGTATCAGAGGGAGGTTAATCACATCATTGAGGCTCACACCTGGATTAATCAAGATCCTCAGGATAAACTCTTAATAAGCTTTAGTAGTCTCTCTGCTTATATTTTATTCTCTGATATCATGGCACAAAACAAGGATTATGCCAGCACCAGACCTCTAGTTTGCAACTTGCAAAAGGTTGGAATCTGGAAGGCAAAAATGAATCTGTACATGAACTCTATTGATGAAGACATTTTTAATTCCATCTTGACAGGACCACCAGTTCCAGTGCCCTCTACTTCAACCACAGTAAATCTTAGTGCAGTGCCTCCTCCAGATCAAGATGATGCACACAAAAAGGCAAAGATTGCTGATGCCAGAGCTATGAATATACTGGCCCAAACTATGTTAGATGACATATTTCAGAAGGTTGCTGAATGTACATCTGCCAAAGCTGTTTGGGATTCCCTCAACCAAATGGTCGCAGGCTCTGTTGATGAGAGGAAGGACAGAAGATCAAACCTCATATCCCAATATGAGAACTTTAGGAAAGATGAAGTAGAATCAGTAGAAGTAATGTACAACAGGCTGAGCTCCATCATCAGTGAGCTCAGAACATTGGATAAAGAAATTACTCTGACTGAGGTCAATGACAAGATCCTCATGTGCTTCCCTAGCATATGAGACTCCAGAATCTGGCCCATCAGAGAAGCTAGAAGCATGGCTGAAATCTCAACAGAATCATTACTTGGAAAGCTCAAATCCTATGAGCAACTGATCATATCAAGATAAGCTGCAGTTGAACCAAAAGCTTCAACACCTACTAGGAAGGAACAAAACTTTGCACTCAAAGCTGCAGAAGAATCTCCCAGCTTATCAGCCAATGAAGAACTTATGAGTCTCTTTGCTAAGAGATTCTATAAAATGGCAAGGAAGGACTTCAGGAGAAAGCCTTCAAGGAATGAAGATAAACCCAGGTATGATAAGACCCCTTCTAAAGAATTTGTCTGTTTTGGATGCAGGAAACCTGAACATTTCATCTCAGAATGTTCAGAAGTTCAAAAGAAAGACAAAAGGCAAGAAAAGGAGTCAAGAAGACATCAGCACAGCAAGGCCTCCTCCAACAAGTATAAAAAGAAGGAGAAGGGCTTTGTGGCTGAAACATGGAGTGATACTGAAGATGAAACATCCTCCTCTAGCTCCAATGAGGATGATATAAAGGAAAAGAAGGCAAGAGAAGTTTTCCTTATGGCAATAGATGCTGGAAGCAGTAGATTAGATTCAGATGAATCAGAAGATGAATAATTCCTCTCTGAAGATGATTAGGTAATTGCTTCATATAATTTTCAGTCTAAAGAATTTCAATCTGAGTTTAAACTCTAATGTTTAGAACTAATAGGATCTGAGAAGGAAATAAAACTTCTCAGGGAAAAAATTGTTAGAACAAGAGAAATTCATTGCTGAAAATGATAAATTAACTGAAGAATTAAATCTGGCTAATCAACAAATAGTATTTCTAAAATCTGAATTAAGTAAGGTTAAGGAATTAGAAGAGACCTTAAATGGTAGAAGTTTACAATTGATAGATATAACTAGCACAGTTAACACAAGATCTAATAATAATAAATTAGGATTAGGAGCCTCTTCTAGTGAACCAATCCTAATTCAGAAAAATCAAATGTCAAAACCTATTAACTTCATTTCTGAAAGTGGAAAGAAAAACACTGAACAAGTAGAGAAAGTTAATGAAGTTCTTAAACAATTAGAACTTAAGAAAACCAATTAGAAGAAGAAAAACAAACAACATGACTATGTTCAACAAATTTCGTCGAACTCAGAACGACGAAATGGGTATGGTTCGTCGAACTCAGAATGACGAACTCTGAACGCAAATAATAATGTAATTTATTCTTCGAATTGGGATCGACGAAACCAGTATGGTTTGTCGACCAGAGATCAACATTTTTGGGGCTCTGAGAATGGATATCTCCATTCTTTGAGCATAGATCGACGAACTCAATCCCGATCGTCGAGCTCAGGTCGACAAACATACTCAAATTTGTCCAATTCAGTTCATAACCAGAGTAACCTAAAAACAGATAAACCTTTTAATCCCTTTAGTCAGTGGGTCATACCTCCTAGAAGGTATCATCCTTTAGGTTATAAGGATCAACCTGAATGCTCATTTATTTCAAGTTTTAGTTATATTAAACAACAAGGACCCAAGGTAATCTGGGTCAAAAACTGCTAATCCTCCTTGCAGGTAGAAGAGAACCCTGTCACTCAAAACAAGTGGTACCTGGACAGTGGTTAATCTAAACATATGACAGGAAACAAGGAATGCCTAATCAACTATAAAGCCAAGATTGGACCTAAAGTAATCTTTGGGGACTCAGGCTTTGGACTGACAGAAGGCTATGGCGACTTCAACTATGGAGCTATCACATTCAAGAAAGTGACCTATGTGAATGGTCTAAAGCATAACCTGATATCAGTAAGGCAACTATGTAATATAGGTTATCAAGTAAGCTTTACTAACTCCTTATGTCTTATCTCTGTAAACAACACAACTGTTTTAATATGAATTAGACAAGGCAACATCTACTTAGTAAATTTTGAATAAGCTAAATCTGAAATTTGCTTATTCAATTCTTTTAGCATTCAAACTAACTTATGGCACAAAATACTAGAACATGTAAACCATAAAAATATAGCTAGGTTATCTAAAGACAATCTTTGTTAGAGGCTTACCTTCTGGTCCCTACAAGAAGGAAGGCCTTTGCATGGCTTGTCAACTAGGCAAGCAAACTAAATCTAGTTTCAAATCCATTAATAAGAGTGATTCACCTAGAATCCTGTACTTGCTTCATATGGACCACTTTGGCCCTATTGCAGTACAAAGTCTAGGAGGAAAGTCTTATACATTAGTTATTGTAGATGACTTCTCTAGATTCACATGGGTTTTCTTCTTGAGAACTAAGTCAGATACTTTTAAAGTTCTCAAAGATTTTCTCAAGAACATACAGATTGAGTACTCTACTCAAGTTGCATTGATCAGAAGTGATCATGGCACTGAGTTTGACTCTCTTCTTATGCTAGAGTTCTGTGAGAATGAAAGTATCAGACATTGTTTCTCAGCTCCAAGAACTCCTCAACAAAATGGGATAGTTGAAAGGAAGAATAGGACACTCATTGAAGCTGCAGGTACATTGCTTGCAGATGCTTACATGCCTTTTCCTACTGGGCAAAGGCTGTAAGCACAACAAACTATGTGCTGAATAGAAGTTTAATACATAAACTAAAGCTTAAGACTCCCTATGAACTACTCAAAGGGAAGAAACCTATAATAACCTATTTTAAAGTATTTGGATGTATATGTTATATTCACAATAATGACAAGAAACATCTTAGAAAATTTGAAGCTAAGGCTGTAATGGGAATTTTTCTAGGATATTCCCAAGTCAGTAAGCCATATAGGGTGTTTAATAAATCAACACTAAAAATTGAAGAATCTATGCATGTGACATATGATGAATCTAACATGTTTTACAAGGAGAGAGACATTTCTACCAACAATCATCTGTAGGTACAAAATTTGTGTGAGAGCTTGGATGATCTAAACCTTACCTCAAAGCTTGAGTCACATCCCTCTGCACAAGCTTTATCAGAAGCTGAAAGTGAAGAAGAAACTGTGGAAGCAGTTCAACTTCCTCCAACAGTTGATACAATTCCACAAGAGGAATTAAATCAAATAACTGTTGCTGAACCAACTTCTCCTAATAATCTTGTCACACTTAGGGATCACCCTAGATCTCAAGTAATTGGAGACATATCATCAGGAGTGCAGAGAAGACATCAACTCAACCCTGATGTGATGCTTGCCTGCTTTATCTCTCAAATTGAGCCTCAATCCATATCTGATGCAGAGCAAGATTCAAACTGGATCACTGCAATGCAAGAGGAACTCAATCAGTTTGAGAGGTGTAAAGTTTAGGACATAGTTCCAAGGCCTAAAGGCTATCCAGTAATTGGGTCTAAGTGGGTATTCAGAAACAAACTTGATGCCCAAGGTGTGATAGTGAGGAACATGGCAAGGCTTGTTGCTCAAGGATACATGCAAGAGGAAGGAATTGATTATGATCAAACCTTTGCTCCAGTTGCCAGACTTGAAGCTATAAGGATCTTCTTAGCTTATACAGCATTCAAGAAGTTTAAAGTCTACCAGATGGATGCAAAAAGTGCATTCTCAAATGGAGAACTCAAAGAAGAGGTGTATGTTGAACAAGCACCAGGTTTTATCTCTCCAACTCATCCCTCTTATATCTTTAAATTGCATAAGGCTCTCTATAGTTTAAAGCAAGCTCCAAGAGCTTGGTATGAGACCTTAGCTAGCTTTCTTTTAGAGCATGGTTTTTCAAGAGGCATGGTTGATAGAACTCTTTTTACAAAATTGCATCATGATAAAATTCTATTAGTACAAATATATGTAGATGATATAATCTTTGGTTCTACTGATCCAAATCTGTGCAAAAGATTTTCTGATCTAATGCACTCAAGGTTTGAGATGAGTAGCATGGCTGAGTTTTCATATTTCCTTGATCTCTAAGTGAAACAAACCCCTGAAGGAATCTTCATCTCTCAGTCTAAATATGCTAAAGAGCTTATTAAGAAGTTTGGGATGAATGATGCCTCTGTCATGAAAACTCCAATGGCTGCCAATGCTGTTGTAGATGCTGATAAATCTGGAAAACCAGTTGATCAGACCAAGTATAGGGCCATTATTGGATCCCTACTATACTTAACAGAAAGCAGACCAGACATTATGTTTGCCACATGTCTTTGTGCTAGGTTCCAGGTGAACCCTAAAGAATCTAACCTTATTTTCTTAAAAAGGATTTTCAGATATATACAAGGTTGTCCAGATCTAGGCCTCTGGTATTAAATAAAATAAGCATTTGTGTTAATTGGATTCTCTGATGCTGATTATACTGGATGCAGAGTAGACAGGAAAAGCACCTCTTGAACTTGTCAGTTCCTTGGTGACAGACTTGTATCTTGGTTCTATAGAAAGCAAACATCTGTTTCAACATCCACTACTGAAGCTGAGTATATGGTTGCAGGCAGTTGCTGTTCACAGATTTTGTGGATACAAAACCAACTACTAGATTATGGTGTCAACTTAAATAATTCAACTATATTTTGTGATAATACAAGTGTTATTTCCATTGCCCAAAATCCAGTATTGCATTCTAGAACTAAGCATATAGACATTAGACATCATTTCATTAGAGATTGTGTTGACAAACAAAAGATTAAACTTGAATTTATCTCTACTGATTTGTAAAGAGCAGATATATTCACTAAGACATTGGACTCATCCAAGCATCTGTTCTTTGTCAATCAGCTTGGTATGATAAATGGTCAGGATTTAATCTAATGCTCTGTCTATAGTCAAATAATTGTCTCTGTTCGTCAACCTGAGATCGACGAACTGATGATTGACAAAATCTCCTAGTACAGCTCATTCGTCGACCAAAGATCGACGAATTCTGTCTCAAAAAGTTTTCTGCGAACAACGAAAACCTTCCCTCTCTTCGTCCTTAGATCGACGAACTTTTTCCCTTTATGAAGTTTTCGTCGACCTGAGATCGAAGAATCTTATGTTTCCGTCAGATTGAGATTTGCGATTCATATTTCGAAAACCTTTATTAAGGCTTTCTTCTTCGACCTCAATCCCGCGCTCTTAGAATTTCCCCTCCTTCACTTGATCTTGTGATTTCTCTTACAAGTGCTCACTCTCTCTCTGTAACACCTCTACCCGTCAAGAAGAATATAATAGAGGGTCCGGCCGGGGCCCCACACCATATTCCACAAACAGGCGAAGACGCTACGAAATAATATCATAACCACGCATCCTAACACAGAGCATTCTAGCGGAAGCTTCACGGTTGAATTATTGAACTCAAGATAAAAAACATTGTCCACTAACATAGGAATGTATATATACATCAAAAGAGTCTGGCCTTAAGGCCTTACAACAGTTTCTCTTAACAAGAGTGTGGATTACAGACATCGGCACGCAGGCCGGCCACACATGAACAAAAGAAACAAAACAATGCCTTCGAGGGCAGCAATGCAGCTTTGGGCTTCAGCCCGCTAAGTCCCGCTCGGGCCAGCACCTCCAGTACCTGTAAGAACCAATCCACCAAGCGGTGGCAAAACAGGGCAACGGTTAGCATTCAGCTGACCAATTATAACGACCCTGCCCCTGGCACGGGGCAGCGGAATTCCATCCCTGCATAGCAATCATCCAACATGATATATAGCAATTCAAGCAAGACGTGCACGCCCGCACAGTCACATATCACAAACGTCGGCACGACGGCCCGACGCTCCGTGCACTCAGGGCACATTCACACCGTTCAGAGGTCCCAGACATAACGGTGCATTATGAGCATTCTAGTCTGATCGGCTCACAGGCCGTCGACTCTCGCTATGTGATCCTAATAGGGTCTTAAGCACCCAAGGTTAGACAACCATAACGCGGGTACAGATCCACCTTTCCCGTTGCTCACATCGTCAGACTCACGCCTGGACTGACGCGGGTACAGTTTCACCTTGCCCGTTCCACCATTTCCTAGTTGCAGCCTCACGGCTCAACCTTCCACAAAGTAGCACTCACGGCCACAAGAGAGTCCAACTCTCAACATTTCCTGGACTTCCTCCAGTACTTTATCCATCATGCATACAAGCCATCATCACGGAGTCTTCTCCGATATGCAACCAAGCATCACCAATCCAGACCATGTCCAGATGGGCTTCACACAACATGCCTAGATCCGTACTCCAATTCCGGACTCTAACAAGGGGGACTTCACATATCTACCCCAAGGGACGCCACAACCCACCGCACACTCGCGGGGAAGGGTTTTCCCTATGCAATGCAGGAATTAAGGACTTCACATGTCCAAGCAGGAAATCGTTACCCTAGGAGTTCGCTTCGGAGCCATGGAGAGAAATTTGAGACGGATGAAAGCCTTCGCAGTAGCGTTGCCTTCGCAAATCCGAACTCGGCTCGCGATTTGGACCACCGTAGCACCACCGGCAGCCGGACTCCACTTCCTCTTCCTCCTTGCTCTCACCTCTCTCTTAAACTTTAAAAAGAGAAGATGAAAAGAAGAATGAGCTTTTCTTCCCCCTTTTCCGGCCTTATCAGCCCAGAAATGATCTCCAGCCACAGGATCTTATTTAAAGAAAATGAAGGGCCAAGATCTAACTGAAAATTCCTTTTCTTTTGGCCGACACGGCCTGTGACACGCCCGTGTCACAGGCCGTGTACCCTTAAGCGGCACACGCAGCAGTCGCACCGACTGAAATATTCGAGAACACGGGCATCGACACGCCCGTGTCGAACCTGACACGCCCGTGTCAGTCATGAGACACGCCCGTGTCTCCTGTTACACGGTACTCACCGATCTCCAAAACCAGTACACGGGTAGGGCACACGCCCGTGCCAAACCAAACACGGCCGTGTTCCATGCCGTGTTCACTGCCGTGTTCAAGGCCGTGTACTTCTCTGACTCAAACAGGCCATTTTTCGAATTTAATTGCGCGACACGCCCTGGGACACGCCCGTGTCGGAGGCCGTGTCCCAGGCTCGACGATCGTCGACTATCAATCGTCGACTAGCCTGAACACGCCCTGGGACACGCCCGTGTCCCAGGCCGTGTACACCCGACACGCCCTGGGACACGCCCGTGTCCCAGGCCGTGTCTAACAGCCTCCAACCCAAAATTGTTTGCAAGCATATTTTGAGATTTTTGGGGTGTTACAATCCTCCCCCCCCCTTAATAAAATTTCGTCCCGAAATTTGAAGACAATAGGGAGAAAATAACAAACATTTATATGTTTCTATTACATATACAACGAGCGAACAAGTTACGAAAATAACTCGGGAAACTCGGCTCGCATGGTCTGCTCGCGCTCCCATGTTAGCTCTTCTCGGCCACAATTGTCCCACCGGACTTTGACCATCCCGATCACCTTGTTCCGCAACTGTTTCTCGGCTCGATCCTCGATCCATATAGGCTTCACCTTTGTCGTTAGCCCATACTCAACCGGCACTCGATCATTGTCAACTATTTGAGCTGGATCCTTGACTGCTTTGCGTAACACCGAGATGTGAAACACATCATGCAATCCACTCAATTCTGATGAAAGAGCTAACCGATAGGCAGCTTCCCCAACTCGCTCCACCACTTCAAACGGACCAAGGTATCGCAACTGTACCCGCGTCAGTCCAGGCGTGAGTCTGACGATGTGAGCAACGGGAAAGGTGGATCTGTACCCGCGTTATGGTTGTCTAACCTTGGGTGCTTAAGACCCTGTTAGGATCACATAGCGAGAGTCGACGGCCTGTGAGCCGATCAGACTAGAATGCTCATAATGCACCGTTATGTCTGGTACCTCTGAACGGTGTGAATGTGCCCTGAGTGCACGGAGCGTCGGGCCGTCGTGCCGACGTTTGTGATATGTGACTGTGCGGGCGTGCACGTCTTGCTTGAATTGCTATATATCATGTTGGATGATTGCTATGCAGGGATGGAATTCCGCTGCCCCGTGCCAGGGGCAGGGTCGTTATAATTGGTCAGCTGAATGCTGACCGTTGCCCTGTTTTGCCACCGCTTGGTGGATTGGTTCTTACAGGTACTGGAGGTGCTGGCCCGAGCGGGACTTAGCGGGCTGAAGCCCAAAGCTGCATTGCTGCCCTCGAAGGCATTGTTTTGTTTCTTTTGTTCATGTGTGGCCGGCCTGCGTGCCGATGTCTGTAATCCACACTCTTATTAAGAGAAACTGTTGTAAGGCCTTAAGGCCAGACTCTTTTGATGTATATATACATTCCTATGTTAGTGGACAATGTTTTTTATCTTGAGTTCACCTTGCCCGTTCCACCATTTCCTAGTTGCAGCCTCACGGCTCAACCTTCCACAAAGTAGCACTCACGGCCACAAGAGAGTCCAACTCTCAACATTTCCTGGACTTCCTCCAGTACTTTATCCATCATGCATACAAGCCATCATCACGGAGTCTTCTCCGATATGCAACCAAGCATCACCAATCCAGACCATGTCCAGATGGGCTTCACACAGCATGCCTAGATCCGTACTCCAATTCCGGACTCTAACAAGGGGGACTTCACATATCTACCCCAAGGGACGCCACAACCCACCGCACACTCGCGGGGAAGGGTTTTCCCTATGCAATGCAGGAATTAAGGACTTCACATGTCCAAGCAGGAAATCATTACCCTAGGAGTTCGCTTCGGAGCCATGGAGAGAAATTTGAGACGGATGAAAGCCTTCGCAGCAGCGTTGCCTTCGCAAATCCGAACTCGGCTCGCGATTTGGACCACCGTAGCACCACCGGCAGCCGGACTCCACTTCCTCTTCCTCCTTGCTCTCACCTCTCTCTTAAACTTTAGAAAGAGAAGATGAAAAGAAGAATGAGCTTTTCTTCCCCCTTTTCCGGCCTTATCAGCCCAGAAATGATCTCCAGCCACAGGATCTTATTTAAAGAAAATGAAGGGCCAAGATCTAACTGAAAATTCCTTTTCTTTTGGCCGACACAGCCTGTGACACGCCCGTGTCACAGGCCGTGTACCCTTAAGCGGCACACGCGGCAGTCGCACCGACTGAAATATTCGAGAACACGGGCATCGACACGCCCGTGTCGAACCTGACACGCCCGTGTCAGTGATGAGACACGCCCGTGTCCCCTGCTACACAGTACTCACCGATATCCAAAACCAGTACACGGGTAGGTACACGCCCGTGTCAAACCCAACACGGCCGTGTTCCATGCCGTGTTCACTGCCGTGTTCAATGCCGTGTACTTCTCTGACTCAAACAGGCCATTTTCGAATTTAAATGAGTGACACGCCCTGGGACACGCCCGTGTCGGAGGCCGTGTCCCAGGCTCGACGATCGTCGACTATCAATCGTCGACTAACCTGAACACGCCCTGGGACACGCCCGTGTCCCAGGCCGTGTACACCCGACACGCCCTGGGACACGCCCGTGTCCCAGGCCGTGTCTAACAGCCTCCAACCCAAAATTGTTTGCAAGCATATTTTGAGATTTTTGGGGTGTTACACTCTCATTCGATCTTAACCTCGAAAATGGCCGCTACTGGATCAACCAGCATGAAGTTCGATCATGGTTTTGATATCGACTTCGACTTATTTCAACAGTCCGATCAAGTTTTCCTAGACATTCTACAGCTATTCGAGGAACAAAAACTGAAGCAGTTTATGACTGAAAGGATCAGGGTACCTATAACTGAAATCAAGGAATGGGTTAGTTCTTCATCCTCAACTGATACTGAAATGAATGTGACTATTAGCTGAAATCAGGTGATTCTTACTCCCACTGTTCTCTCTAAACTTTTTAATCTGAATACTGGAGAAGATGATCTAGAAATAGATGATAAGGAATATGAGGACATGCTGACTGTTTTGGGTCACTTCGGCAAAAACCCTAACAAATTAGTTAAGAAAAATTTCTCCCCGGCATATAAATTTCTTGCAGATGTCGTTGGAAAAGTGCTATTTGCTAAGCATACAACACATGACTACATATCCAGGCAACAGTTCCTAGTTATGGCTGCTTTGGTCAGTAAGAAAATGTGAACTAGGCACAGATCCCGTTTGACTTAATCAGGAAAAAGAATAGCAAAAAGGAGGTTTGCTATGGAAGAATCTTGGGCTTGTTCCTGAAAGCCAAGGCTAATGAACTGCTGGTATGTAAGACCCCCTTTTTTTTTTCTTTTTAACCACCGGGGTCTTAGCCCAGAATTGCCGCTTTGCGGTAGCACCGACTCACGGGAAGGCAACCACTACAAAACGCCAATTCTGCCGGCCCTTTTCGATCACAAGAGAGAGAAGTATTTATACATAAAATGTAAACAAGTCCACAGAAACATGTAAACAAAAGTAAAATCATATCCAGTCCATCAATAGATAATAACAGGAAAATAGATAAATGGGCTCGAGCCCAGTACATCAGAGTCCTCACTACAAGTCACTCATCGCGGAAGCTAAGAAAATACTAATCACTCACGGAGCTGGTCGCAGGTGCACCGGTGCTAGACTGTCCCACCTCCATGCGCACCGTACTCCGCTGGTGCTGGTCCCTGTCTCCCATCCGGAGCTCCTGTAATGTTATGGTTCGAAAACCATTAGTCATAAAGACTAAGCCCTATCGTCCCCTACCCCTCCCACCACGGCTCCTAAGCACCGGGCGGAGAGGAGGAAAGGGAAGCTACAAAAGTGGAGAATAATCAAGCAGGTGACAGGGAAGCTAATCTAGTAGTTATTTAGAATGAAATAGGTCTAACAATCCTACGGCAGTAAGTAATAAGGAGAGCAGTTAATAAGTAGCAATTTGTATAAAAAGACAGCTAGAGAACAGTAAGTAAACAAGCAAGTAAATAAGTATGTAACCTTAACTTATATGAATGCCCATACAAACTTATAAGTTAAGGGGTCTTCTGCAAGGCTCCCATCGTATAAAAAGTCCCATACCGATTTATACGTTGGGGTGTCGGTTGTATGCAATTATGAGTGTAGTGATATGCTATGCCATGATTCATGCAAGTGCAACTCATGCACACGACTCTATGCGCACAGACCTTTAGTTCCCCCTATTCGGGCAGCTAGCTTCACTCCCAGGAACCTCCGTAGTGGCAAACGGAGACAGTGGGTCGGGCCCCCCACTCCTAGGCGGGCATCCACACTACCAGGCCTAGCCCTTCCGTACGCCCCTAGAAGAACACAACCTAGAGTATCCGCGTACTACTGCTGGCTGTACCCACCAGACTTTCTTTGGCTAAGTGTCCCACACCGCCGAGTCAGCGTACCGATGTCGGTGTGAACGACAATCAGATACCGAAGACCCACCACCTTTATTCTGTACTCCAACCCTCGAGCCCTCGGCCCCCCGGACAGTCCGTCCGTGCATCTACCTTCAGAGCTACTGTCTGAATGGCAACCAATCCTATAGTTCTACTTTCCTAGCTATCGGGGAGTGTGTATGCGCAACCCTAGTTATACTAGTTACTCTTTTAATTTATTATTCATATGGTTTACGTTAGCCCAGGACTGCCCCCGGTATACCCCGTGAAGGGCTCTCAAGGGGCACTAGGAACCAAGACGGCGGCATTACGGCCCGAAGTTCCCTTTCGCAAGGCACTTAATGTTATTGGTTTGTAACACCTCTACCCGTCAAGAAGAATATAATAGAGGGTCCGGCCGGGGCCCCACACCATATTCCACAAACAGGCGAAGGCGCTACGAAATAATATCATAACCACGCATCCTAACACAGAGCATTCTAGCGGAAGCTTCACGGTTGAATTATTGAACTCAAGATAAAGAACATTGTCCACTAACATAGGAATGTATAGATACATCAAAAGAGTCTGGCCTTAAGGCCTTACAACAGTTTCTCTTAACAAGAGTGTGGATTACAGACATCGGCACGCAGGCCGGCCACACATGAACAAAAGAAACAAAACAATGCCTTCGAGGGCAGCAATGCAGCTTTGGGCTTCAGCCCGCTAAGTCCCGCTCGGACCAGCACCTCCAGTACCTGTAATAACCAACCCACCAAGCGGTGGCAAACAGGGCAACGGTCAGCATTCAGCTGACCAATTATAACGACCCTGCCCCTGGCACGGGGCAGCGGAATTCCATCCCTGCATAGCAATCATCCAACATGATATATAACAATTCAAGCAAGACGTGCACGACCGCACAGTCACATATCACAAACGTCGGCACGACGGCCCGACGCTCCGTGCACTCAGGGCACATTCACACCGTTCAGAGGTCCCAGACATAACGGTGCATTATGAGCATTCTAGTCTGATCGGCTCACAGGCCGTCGACTCTCGCTATGTGATCCTAACAGGGCCTTAAGCACCCAAGGTTAGACAACCATAACGCGGGTACATATCCACCTTTCCCGTTGCTCACATCGTCAGACTCACGCCTGGACTGACGCGGGTACAGTTTCACCTTGCCCGTTCCACCATTTCCTAGTTGCAGCCTCACGGCTCAACCTTCCACAAAGTAGCACTCACGGCCACAAGAGAGTCCAACTCTCAACATTTCCTGGACTTCCTCCAGTACTTTATCCATCATGCATACAAGCAATAATCACGGAGTCTTCTCCGATATGCAACCAAGCATCACCAATCCAGACCATGTCCAGATGGGCTTCACACAACATGCCTAGATCCGTACTCCAATTCCGGACTCTAACAAGGGGGACTTCACATATCTACCCCAAGGGACGCCACAACCCATCGCACACTCGCGGGGAAGGGTTTTCCCTATGCAATGCAGGAATTAAGGACTTCACATGTCCAAGCAGGAAATCGTTACCCTAGGAGTTCGCTTCGGAGCCATGGAGAGAAATTTGTGACGGATGAAAGCCTTCGCAGCAGCGTTGCCTTCGCAAATCCGAACTCGGCTCGCGATTTGGACCACTGTAGCACCACCGGCAGCCGGACTCCACTTCCTCTTCTTCCTCCTTGCTCTCACCTCTCTCTTAAATTTTAGAAAGAGAAGATGAAATGAAGAATGAGCTTTTCTTCCTCCTTTTCCGGCCTTATCAGACCAGAAATGATCTCCAGCCACAGGATCTTATTTAAAGAAAATGAAGGGCCAAGATCTGCCTGAAAATCCTTTTTCTTTTGGCCGACACGGCCTGTGACACGCCCGTGTCACAGGCCGTGTACCCTTAAGCGGCACACGTGGCACTCGCACCGACTGAAATATTCGAGAACACGGGCATCGACACGCCCGTGTCGAACCTGACACGCCCGTGTCAGTGATGAGACACGCCCGTGTCCCCTGCTACACAGTACTCACCGATATCCAAAACCAGTACACGGGTAGGTACACGCCCGTGTCAAACCCAACACGGCCGTGTTCCATGCCGTGTTCACTGCCGTGTTCAAGGCCGTGTACTTCTCTGACTCAAACAGGCCATTTTCGAATTTAAATGAGTGACACGCCCTGGGACACGCCCGTATCGGAGGCCGTGTCCCAGGCTCGACGATCGTCGACTATCAATCGTCGACTAACCTGAACACGCCCTGGGACACGCCCGTGTCCCAGGCCATGTACACCTGACACGCCCTGGGACACGCCCGTGTCCCAGGCCGTGTCTAACAGCCTCCAACCCAAAACTGTTTGCAAACACATTTTGAGACTTTTGGGGTGTTACAATCCTCCCCCCCTTAATAAAATTTCGTCCCGAAATTTGAAGACAATAGGGAGAAAATAACAAAACATTTATATGTTTCTATTACATATACAACGAGCGAACAAGTTACGAAAATAACTCGGGAAACTCGGCTCGCATGGTTTGCTCGCGCTCCCATGTTAGCTCTTCTCGGCCACAATTGTCCCACCGGACTTTGACCATCCCGATCACCTTGTTCCGCAACTGTTTCTCGGCTCGATCCTCGATCCGTATAGGCTTTACCTTTGTCGTTAGCCCATACTCAACCGGCACTCGATCATTGCCAACTATATGAGCTGGATCCTTGACTGCTTTGCGTAACACCGAGATGTGAAACACATCATGCAATCCACTCAATTCCGATGAAAGAGCTAACCGATATGCAGCTTCCCCAACTCGCTCCACCACTTCAAACGGACCAAGGTATCGCGGACTTAGCTTTTTCAACCGCCGAATCCGAGATACGCCTTTGAAGGGCTTAATCTTTAGATAGACCCAGTCACCCACCGCGAACTCCACGTTCCGGTGCTTAGCATTGTAATACTTGGCCTGCCGATCTTGGGCTATTAGGAGCCTCTCTCGAATAGAGCGTATTGTTGAGGTAGCATCCTCGACCTCCTTTTTACCTAAAAGTTTGGTCTCGCCAGTTTCTGCCCAAGCTAGCGGTGTACGACATTTACGACCATACAGCGCTTCAAATGGGGCCATGCCTATACTCGCTTGATAGCTATTATTATAGGCAAATTCCACCATAACAAGATGCTCTTCCCACTTCTTACCGAAGTCCAGGGCGCACATACGGAGCATATCCTCCATCGTTCTGTTGGTTCGTTCAGTTTGGCCATCCGTTTGCGGGTGAAAGGCCGTACTGAATGCTAACTTCGTGCCTAACATCTGATGAACTAATCTCCAATCCTTCGAGGTAAATCGCCCATCTCGGTCACTTACGATGCTCCGGGGAACACCGTGTAATCGAACAATCTGCTCCACATAGAGCTTTGCCAACGTTTCCACTGAATCGTCCCGCTTGTTCGGTATAAAGTGAGCCACCTTTGTCAACCGGTCTATAATCACCCAGATTGAGTCATGGCCACGCTGAGATCTCGGCAATCCGTGCACGAAATCCATAGAAATATCCTCAAACTTCCATTGTGGAACCGGCAACGACTTCAGGAAACCACTCGGCCGTTGACATTCTGCCTTTACCAAAGCACAAGTGCGATATTTAGCCACATACGCGGCTATGTCCTTCTTTAAACCAGGCCACCAGAACAGTTTCTTCATGTCCTTGTACATTTTTGTGCTCCCAGGGTGAATTGAGTACTTTGTAAAGTGCGCTTCATATAACAATTCTTCCCGCAATTTACCCGCACTAGGGACGCACAATCGGCCATCTTTTCGTAATAAGCCATCATCCCAGGAGAACTGATCACCAGATCCCTCCTTTGCATAGCGTTGGAGACTTTCATCCAACTCCGTTGCCCGCCGAACCTTGTCAGCAAGGTCATATTGAACCTCCAACCAGCTCACGCATGCTTCAGTCGAAGAATCTCTTTCTACACAAGATATCTCCAAAGCTTCCAACTCCTGGACTAACCGCTCATCATGTATCCGCAACCAATTTGCCCGTACTGGAATCCGACGACTCAAGGCATCAGCGACCACATTTCCCTTTCCGGGAACATAGTGAATGTCGAAGGTATAATCCCCAAGGAATTCCATCCACCTCCTTTGTCGCATATTCAACTCCTTTTGATCGAGCAGATACTTTAAGCTTTTATGATCTGTATAAATATCCACTTTCACGCCATATAGATAATGCCGCCACAGCTTTAGCGAAAAGATCACCGCCGCCAACTCCAAATCATGGACGGGGTAATTACGCTCATGCACTTTCAATTGACGTGAGCCATAAGCGATCACCTTGCCAAACTGCAGGAGAACGCAGCCTAGGCCGCTTCCTGACGCATCGCTGTATATTTCAAATCCATCTGTACCACATGGCGACGTCAAAACAGGCGCCGTGGTCAAACGACTTTTCAGCTCCTCAAAAGCTCGTGCGCACTCCGGCGTCCAAACGAACTTCTGATCCTTTCTCGTCAACGTAGTCAGAGGCAAAGCAATCCGGGAGAAGTTCTCCATGAACCGTCTATAGTAGCCCGCCAGTCCAAGGAAACTCCTGACTTCGGCCACCGAAGACAACACTGGCCAATCACAAATGGCACTTATCTTAGCCGGATCCACCGCTATGCCCTCTCCACTTACCACATGGCCTAGAAAAGCCACCGACGAGAGCCAGAACTCACACTTAGAGTACTTGGCATACAGCTTATTCCTTTGCAAGGTATGCAATACTAATCGCAAGTGGTTTGCATGATCTTCCTCCGATTGTGAATATACCAGGATATCATCAATAAACACAATCACAAACAGATCCAGGTATTCGCGGAACGTCCGATGCATGAGATCCATGAAGACCGAAGGCGCATTACATAAGCCGAACGGCATCACTGTGAACTCATAATGACCATAGCGTGTGCCAAACGCTGTCTTGGGAATGTCACCTTCCCTAATCCGCAACAGGTAATACCCGGACTTCAAATCCAACTTCGAATAGACGGTTGAGCCTGCTAGCTGATCGAACAAGTCATCGATCCGAGGAATTGGATACTTGTTTTTCTCCGTCAGCTTGTTTAGTTCGCGATAATCAATACATAGTCGCAAACCACCGTCTTTCTTTTTCACAAAAAGAACAGGCGCGCTCCAAGGTGACATACTTGGGCGTATGTATCACCTGCTCCAACAACTCTTGCAACTGAACTTTCAGTTCGGCCATTTCTTTTGGCGCTACCCGATACGGCGAACGGGCCACGGGTTTTGCACCCGGCACCAGCTCGATAGCGAAGTCAATTTCCCTTTGGGGAGGTAACCCCGGGAAGGTCCTTTGGAAACACATCAGCATATTCCGACACAATAGGCACTTCACTCACACTGGCCTTCGGCGCCACCGCCTCTATGAGTGTGAAGAACAACTCCGCACCCTTCCGAACTGCCTTAACAACTTGGAGAGCGGATAACAACATCCCACTCATCCCTTGCATACCAATAAACTTGGTCTCGTGTTCGGTATTTTGCCCAAGTGTGACCTCTTTTGAAGTGCAATCTATACAGGCACGCTGCTCTGAAAGCCAGTCCATACCAAAGATTATATCAAACTCTTTGATCGGCAATACTAGTGTTTCCACCTTGAACTCCCGACTTCTTATCTTGACCTCAAGACCACAAGATCGATCCGCGCACATCAAACATCCGTTAGGCAACAACACCTTTACACTGTCTGTCTTGGTCCGGATAGGCACCCCGACACGAAAGACAAAGTCCTCAGACAGAAACGAATGTGAAGCACCTGTGTCGAACAGTGCTCGCGCCGGATACTCTCGTATAAGGACAAACCCTATAACATTACAATTAAAACAAGCACAGCACACCAAAAGTAAAAACATTAAAACCTATGCGCACCTGTGACGACATCCGCCTGCTTAATAGCCTCCTGTTGTCCAAGGTTGAAGACCCTGGGCTGCGTGTGCGAGGCAGAAGACTCCACCACAGTCTTCCCCTTCTCCGCATAAGACGCTCCCGTCTTCTTATCACCCTTTGGAGGACCAAATCGGCATTCACGTGCGAAGTGTCCAACCTTCCCGCACGTATAACAAGCACGAGATCCATACCCAGATGTATCCGTCACAGTCGCAGAAGGAGCTTGTCCAGAAGACTTAGACTTCTTATTCCATCTCCTTCGGTAGCCAAACTTGTCCGGACGCGGCGGCTTAAACTCTGGCTTCACCACCGCCAAGTTTCCCTTTGCTTGCCCCCGTTTCATGTCTGTCTCCAAAGAACGAGCCGTACAGACTAAGGCTTGGAATCCCTGACTCACAGAACTCGAGAGCAAATACCTCAGCTCATCTCGCAGTCCCGCATAAAACCGACTAGTCTTACGCTCTTCTTCGGCGAAGATCGTGCCCGCATATCTTCCCAAACGGGTGAACTCATGCAGGTAGTCATCCACACTTCGATCTCCCTGTGCTAACCGTTGAAACTCCATTTCCATCGATATCCTTTGCTGCACCGGCAGATGTTGTGCTAAGAACAACCGAGAAAATTCGTCCATTGTAATCTCTGCCAATTGCCTACCAGCCAAGTGATGCATTTCAATCTCATCCCACCACAATCGCGCCTCTCCTTCCAGTAGGAAAGTGGCTAACATAACTTTCTGTTCCTCCTCAACCCTGATAGCCCTCATAATCCTCCTGATTCTTGCAAGCCAATCCTCTGCTTGGACCGGTGTACCCGCCCCATGAAACTGCGGAGGGTTAAAGCTCAAGAATTGCTTCCATTGTTGATCTGCTACCCGCGGATCAACTTCGGCTTCTACCGGTTCTTACCGTACCCCAGCTTGCGTTGGCACCACTGCAGGACGTGCCTGCCCCGCCTGCTGAGCATTCATCACCGCAAGTACCATTTCCGTGATGAGACGGACTGTTTCAACGGATGGAGGAGTTGTGGGCACCTCGGCTGGTGCCGCACTCTCAACAGAACGTTGTGGTTCGGATTGACCCGCAACACTTCTGGTCACCTATATGTGTAAAATATACAGGTTAACGATCAATAAAACCGGCAACCATACAAAAAGAATACACAAGTTCAACAAACAAGTGTATTTTCATTCCTAAGTGGACAATCTTGAGTTCAAATTAAGTGTTATAACGACGACACTGACACGTGCTCGCCCCCTCTCAAAAGAATTCGTCCGCGAATTCGGAAGAGATCGACCAACAAGTTGATACCAAATTGTAACACCTCTACCCGTCAAGAAGAATATAATAGAGGGTCCGACCGGGGCCCCACACCATATTCCACAAACAGGCGAAGGCGCTACGAATTAATATCATAACCACGCATCCTAACACAGAGCATTCTAGCGGAAGCTTCACGGTTGAATTATTGAACTCAAGATAAAGAACATTGTCCACTAACATAGGAATGTATAGATACATCAAAAGAGTCTGGCCTTAAGGCCTTACAACAGTTTCTCTTAACAAGAGTGTGGATTACAGACATCGGCACGCAGGCCGGCCACACATGAACAAAAGAAACAAAACAATGCCTTCGAGGGCAGCAATGCAGCTTTGGGCTTCAGCCCGCTAAGTCCCGCTCGGACCAGCACCTCCAGTACCTGTAATAACCAACCCACCAAGCGGTGGAAAACAGGGCAACGGTCAGCATTCAGCTGACCAATTATAACGACCCTGCCCCTGGCACGGGGCAGCAGAATTCCATCCCTGCATAGCAATCATCCAACATGATATATAGCAATTCAAGCAAGACGTGCACGACCGCACAGTCACATATCACAAACATCGACACGACGGCCCGACGCTCCGTGCACTCAGGGCACATTCACACCGTTCAGAGGTCCCAGACATAACGGTGCATTATGAGCATTCTAGTCTGATCGGCTCACAGGCCGTCGACTCTCGCTATGTGATCCTAACAGGGCCTTAAGCACCCAAGGTTAGACAACCATAACGCGGGTACAGATCCACCTTTCCCGTTGCTCACATCGTCAGACTCACGCCTGGACTGACGCGGGTACAGTTTCACCTTGCCCGTTCCACCATTTCCTAGTTGCAGCCTCACGGCTCAACCTTCCACAAAGTAGCATTCACGGCCACAAGAGAGTCCAACTCTCAACATTTCCTGGACTTCCTCCAGTACTTTATCCATCATGCATACAAGCAATAATCACGGAGTCTTCTCCGATATGCAACCAAGCATCACCAATCCAGACCATGTCCAGATGGGCTTCACACAGCATGCCTAGATCCGTACTCCAATTCCGGACTCTAACAAGGGGGACTTCACATATCTACCCCAAGGGACGCCACAACCCACCGCACACTCGCGGGGAAGGGTTTTCCCTATGCAATACAGGAATTAAGGACTTCACATGTCCAAGCAGGAAATCGTTACCCTAGGAGTTCGCTTCGGAGCCATGGAGAGAAATTTGAGACGGATGAAAGCCTTCGCAGCAGCGTTGCCTTCGCAAATCCGAACTCGGCTCGCGATTTGGACCACCGTAGCACCACCGGCAGCCGGACTCCACTTCCTCTTCTTCCTCCTTGCTCTCACCTCTCTCTTAAATTTTAGAAAGAGAAGATGAAATGAAGAATGAGCTTTTCTTCCTCCTTTTCCGGCCTTATCATACCAGAAATGATCTCCAGCCACAGGATCTTATTTAAAGAAAATGAAGGGCCAAGATCTGCCTGAAAATCCTTTTTCTTTTGGCCGACACGGCCTGTGACACGCCCGTGTCACAGGCCGTGTACCCTTAAGCGGCACACATGGCACTCGCACCGACTGAAATATTCGAGAACACGGGCATCAACACGCCCGTTTCGAACCTGACACGCCCGTGTCATTGATGAGACACGCCCGTGTCCCCTGCTACACAGTACTCACCGATATCCAAAACCAGTACACGGGTAGGTACACGCCCGTGTCAAACCCAACACGACCGTGTTCCATACCGTGTTCACTGCCGTGTTCAAGGCCGTGTACTTATCTGACTCAAACAGGCCATTTTCGAATTTAAATGAGTGACACGCCCTGGGACACGCCCGTGTCGGAGGCCGTGTCCCAGGCTCGACGATCGTCGACTATCAATCGTCGACTAACCTGAACACGCCCTGGGACACGCCCTTGTCCCAGGCCGTGTACACCCGACACGCCCTGGGACACGCCCGTGTCCCAGGCCGTGTCTAACAGCCTCCAACCCAAAACTGTTTGCAAACACATTTTGAGACTTTTGGGGTGTTACATGGTTAATCTCCCTTAACCCGATCCCCTTTTAGTTACTTTAGATCTAATCCCTAGAGTATTAAGACTCTTCCATTCCTATCCGGGGTAGACGATCTTTCGTCGTTCCCGTACTCCCTTATCCTAACCAGTCTCACACTCTACTTATCCTGACTTCCAATGATGAACTCAATCTTAACTTGCCCTACCAACCATCAACTACCAGAATTCCGTGGCTTTACTATATGCAGACCATCCTAAGCTATATGAGGTACACAAGGGGAGCTACACCAAATTATCTTCCAAATCTCCTATAATATTTACTGGAGGTCTATCATATCATAATTTGTCTAAATCCAGAAACTTATAATTTTCCTAATTAATCTGATATTTATTTAATTTTTTCAAATGATGGGCCATGGGTCATTTTAAACATGAACTACATGATCCTTCTAAGTAATGGCCACTTAAAAATCATGATCATTAAATAACAGCAAGATAACTTCAAATACAAGTTTTCAGAATTTTACAGAAAGTATTTAGCCTCTAAATAATTTATCCAGTATAAACACGTTAATCCTACGTAAAGAAGGAAGTACTGAAATTATTCATCGGAAAATTATAGAAAAATTACTAATCAGTAGTATGGTATAGAAATGATCTTTGTGCAAAGAGTCATAATTTTACTAGCTTGCTAAACATCACTAAAGATTTAATCAAATATTCAAGGTAAAACATAATTAATGAAGCAAGCCTTAGAACTAAACTTCCAAAAATCCCATAAAAATTCACAGAGATTTAAAATCATAATAAACGTTCTCTGCTTAAATTTCATCAATTTCCAGGAAGTATGTATTCCATAATAAATTTTCTAAGCAAATCATACAAGCTACTAAATCGTTAACAAGGTATCCAAAATAATGATCTTAAAATTCACGTAAAAATATCCAGAGCTTGTACCATCCCTATAATTCACTCTAACCAATTCTCATCACTTTTCAATGTGATTTGGTGTCATTTCCTATCTCTACAAGTTTTGCACCCTAAACTAGGGTTAGATTTTTAGGTATCCCAACGGTCTCCAAATCTACTAAGATTTCATCCAGAGAACTATATTGGCCCTATGGTTCTCTTCACCCAATTTCGGGTTAATCCAAGGTCATTTGACCACATGGCCTTCACAAACCACCAAGATCCATCCTTAGGGTTTGGCCTTGGTTATTAGGGAAAACTTACCCCGATCCACCCCAAATTCTATGAGGGGGTGCTAGAGAATATTACTAACCAGTGGTAAAAAATCTCAGCCTCTGTTGAGGTGATCTGACCACTCAAATCTCAAAAGTGCACTTTTAACCTAAGACCCCTTATTAGGGCAAAACTAGGGTTGATCATTTCTAATCCAAGCCATCTCCAAATGAGATGAAAAATTATACAGAACCTTACGGTGAACCCAGGGACCACTCACCAAAATTTGGGAGGGTTTGGAAATTATTTAACCATATAATTAAATTCGGCTAGGATTATTGAATTTTCCTAAAAACTATAGAAAAATATTTCCCAAAAATCCTAAATTATGGACAACATCTAAATATAGATAATATTAGGCCACACCCCAAATTTCAAGTCATTTTGATGACTGGATTGGAGTGGGGAATTTTTCTAAGGTCAAGACAGCCCTCTGGATAGACCTCACCAAAAAGGGTGCTGTGGTCTAACCAGGATTCCAAATCGAGTGCAATTAATTTTGAATTAAAGTAGACTTCAAGTGCTACATTTTCTATGTTGACCACTTTTCCTGTAGGAGCCTCTAGATATTTTTACCAAATTATTTAAATTGACAGATATTTTCATTCAGAAATTGCTTCACAAATAAAATCTAATTAAATGGCATTGTTCATCTTCTTCTACAGCCCGAAACCAGAGCACTGAAAACCTAATTTCCTGTATCTTTTCCAAACTATTTCCCGGCCATCCAGCTATCTCCCTGGCCGGCCACCACCACCACCACCTCTGTTGAGGTGAGGGCTATCGTCGGGCGGCGGCACGGCCGCCGGAGAGGCGGTTTCCGGCGAACCCGCCACCATGAAATTTTCGGAAAAACCACGAATACGCTAACCCTACCTGGCTCTTTTGAGCCCGATATCCCTCCTAACGATTTCTAAGATCTAGCCGCAGAAGAAGAGGGAGGGGAGGACCTTGTTCGTGGGCTGGAGGCGTGCAGAGCGTCGGGAAGCCATTGGCGCGGTGGTGGCGTCGCCGGAAATTCTTCAACAGCAAGGGGGAAATCTGAAACAGTTTGATGGAGAGTGTAACCTTTTCCCCTTGCTCTTAGGAGTCTTTTATAGATCAGCAAGTGGGGAGGGGAAAGGAGGAAACGTTCATGGCTCTTAATATTTCCCTTAATGACGTTTCGGTTATGACGAATGGCAGTTGAAATGCTGGAGATAAAGAGGTGTTTGCCAGGTGGCGATTTCCTATTGGACCCACTTTTCCTTAATTATTAACATAATTAAAGTAGGAAACGACCCATAAATACTCTTGGTTTTCATTCCCATAGTCAGAATTTATTATGGCGTCGGTTACGGAAATTTCCAGTCTGGCTGACGTTTCGGCCTTGGTCACGGGCGTGACACATAGGTCACGGGCGTGACAGGCCCGGTTAGCCAATTCTGGGTTCGACGACCGTCGAACTGAAATCCGAGCGTGGTCACGCCCTATGTCACGGGCGTGATATTGCGGGTCACGGGCGTGACATGCCTGGTGACTAATTCTAGGTTCGACGACCGTCGAGCTGAAATCGACGATCGTCGAAGGTGGTCACGCCCTATGTCACGGGCGTGACATTATTGGTCACGGGCGTGACATGCCCGTGTGGCCAATTCTGGGTCGACGACCGTCGAACTGAAATCGACGATCATCGAACGTGGTCACGCCCTATTTCACGGGCGTGACATTGTGTATCACGGGCGTGACAGATCATGAGGCAAATTCCGCGCCCGACGATCATCTAACTGAGATCGACGATCGTCGAAGGAGTCACGCCCCAGGTCACGGGCGTGACACCTGGGTCACGGGCGTGACAGGGCCGGGTTGAAAATGCTGCGCCCGACGATCGTCTCCCGGAGATCGACGATCGTCGAATGAGTCACGCCCTAGGTCACGGGCGTGACGGGTCGGTCAAGGGCATGACCAACCCGTGACCCGAATTCTTGGTCGATTTATTTCAATTTTTGGGCTCCCTAGGGTTCTACCACAACCAACCGACTCCTAGGGGTCTAGCCGGAAATGGGATTTTATAAATCCCAATAAACAAAACAAAGATTTCGTCCCCGAAATCAAGGTTAAGCCTACGGGACTCTAATCGGGAAAAATAAGCTTGTAACATCCCATGAGAACTGAAAGATTACTTCTCTATGTTATGTTTGCTTTGTGCGGTTTCAAATCTAAGATTAATTCGCCCACTTAACTAGGTATATACACCCCAATAAACAAAAGATTAGCCCCTATTCTTGAAATTTCAGTTCCATTGGTTTAAAACAGGAAGGCAAATTGATTGTCCAAGGGGTTGTGAGGTTATACCTGACGAAAAAGTTCCGGGTATTTTTTGCCGCATCAAGTCCTGTGGCTCCCATGTATGCTCCTCCTGCCCATGATTGTTCCACAGAATCTTGACTAACGGGACCTTCTTTCGTCGCAAGACCCGCACGGCTGTATCGTCAATCCTGATAGGCTCTAAGTTGACTGACCGATCCGAGGCCACTGGGCCATCTGCCGAGGAAATCAGCTGCTCAGGGCGTAGCAGAGCCCTCCGAAGTGAGGAGACGTGGAAGACGTCATGCAATCCCGCTAACTCCGGCGGTAGTTCCAGTCTATAGGCTAAGGGGCCGTTCCGCTCCAGGATCCTATAGGGCCCCATATATCTCGGACTGAGCTTCTTCCGCCCGCGAACCCGCGAGACTCCGTGCATCGGCCGTATCTTCAAGAAAACCCGATCTCCTACCTGGAACTCTACTTGACGGTGCCTCGCATCGTAGTATTTGGCCTGTCTGCTCTGGGCTTCCAACATCCTGTCCCGGATCAATCTAATCTGAGCATCTGTATCTCCCACAAATTCCGATCCTAGTGCCTGCGGATCCTCATCTTGAACCCATGATAGTGGGGTCCTGCACCTCCTTCCGTACAACACCTCGTATGGAGCCATGCCTATGCTGGACTGATGAGCGTTGTTGTGCGAAAACTCGACCAGTGGCAGCAATCTCTCCCAAGGCTCGCCACGGTCCAAAATACACAATCGCAACAGATCTTCCAATGTACGGTTGGTGCGCTCTGTCTGTCCGTCGGTCTGAGGGTGAAAAGCTTGTACTGAATGTCAACCGAGAACCGAGATGGGCCTGGACTGACCTCCATTCCCTGGATGTAAACCGCCCATCCCGATCCGAAACGATAGTCTTGGGCACACCATGATAACGCACAAACTGCTCAATGAACCTCCGTACTAATACACTGACCGGTGTGTCCTTTGCCACTAGAATGAATCTGGCCACCTTTGTTAGTCTGTCCACTATCACCCAGATCGAGTCGTTCCCCGCACGGGATCGAGGTAGCCCATGTATGAAGTCCATGGCTATATCCTCCAACTTCCACTCCGGCACTCGAAGCGGCTGCAGCAAACCTGCCGGGTTCCTACATTCCGCCTTCACGAGCTGGCAGGCCTCGCAATGCATCACAAAATACGTAATATCTTTCTTCATACCCGGCCAGTACATCGTCCTCTTTAAATCCTTTACCATCTTGGTGATCCCCGGGTGTACCGAATACCGGCTGCAGTGAGCTTCCGTCAAAATATCCTCCCGGATCCGTCCTCCTGCTGGTATGTAGACTCTGCCCCGGAAACACAGGAGCCCATCCCTCAAAGAGTAATCTCCTGTCGTGCCTTCCTCCAAGGCTCGGAATATCGGCTCAGCTCTCTCATCCAGCATCTGCCCATCTCTGATGTGGTCTCGAATGTCATCAGTAGTAGCCATCGACCCTAGGTACTCCATGTACAGCTCCGGGTCATCGTCAGACACTAGCGAAATCTGCATCTCCTCGAATGATCTAATCAACTCCAAGGCCATCAGCTGCGGGCCTACTCCTGTCGTACTCGCTCTCCGGCTCAGAGCATCCGCGACCACGTTCGCCTTCCCCGGATGGTAGTGCATGGTATACTGGTAGTCCGACAGAAACTCCACCCAGCGTCTCTGTCTGATGTTTAACTCCTTCTGGGTGTCGACGTACTTCAGATTCTTGTGGTCGGAGAAGATATCACAATGTACTCCGTAGAGATAGTGTCGCCAGATCTTAAGAGCAAAGATGACTGCCCCCATCTCCAAATCGTGCACGGGGTAATTCTGCACGTGCTGCTTCAACTGACGGGAGGCATAGGCTATTACGTGCCCATTCTGCATCAGAACGGCACCCATCCCCTGATAGGAAGCATCTGTATATACCTGGAATCCCTCCTTCCCTGATGGAAGAGCAAGGATAGGGGCCGAGGTGAGACGATCCTTCAGCTCCTGGAAGGCAGATTCATATCGCGGCGTCCATATAAAAGGGGACTCCTTCTTCGTCAGAGACGTAAGAGGGAGGGCAATCTGAGAGAACCCCTCGACGAACTTCCGGTAGTAACCGGCAATTCCCAAGAAACTTCGAACATCCGTGGCCGACTTTAGCGATGGCCAATCCCGTACTGCCTGGATCTTTGCAGGATCCACTGCCAGACCTGCTCCACTGATGACATGACCCAGAAAGGCCACCTCCTTTAGCCAGAACTGGCACTTACTGTACTTGGCATACATCTCATGCTCACGCAGCTTCCCCAAGGTCAAGGCCAGATGTCTCACGTGCTCCTCCTCCGTCCTTGAATAGATGAGAATGTCGTCGATGAATACAATGACAAAGACGTCCAGATACTCCTCGAACACCCGATTCATCAAAGTCATGAATGCGGAGGGGGCATTCATGAGCCCGAACGGCATCACTGTAAACTCGTACAAGCCGTATCTGCTGCTGAAGGCCGTCTTCGGGATGTCCTCCTCCCGAATGCGAAGCTGGTAGTACCCTGACCTCAGATCCAGCTTTGAGAACCAATGGGCTCCCTCCAGCTGGTCAAATAGCTCGTCTATCCGTGGTAAGGGATAAGTATTCCGGACTGTCAACCTGTTCAGAGCCCGGTAATCGATGCACAGTCGAAGGGTCCCGTCCTTCTTCTTAACGAACAGCACCGGAGCTCCCCATGGTGAAGAGCTAGGCCGAACAAACCCGACCTCCACTAACTCCTGAAGCTGGCTTCGGAATTCCACCAACTCCTTTGGGGCCATTCGATAGGGAGCTCTGGATACCGGCTTAGCCCCCGGTACGAGCTGAATCTGAAAGTCCTTCTCTCGGTGCGGGGGTAACCCTGGTAGCTTCTCTGGAAACACGTCGGCGAAGTCCCGTACTACTGGAATATCTATAATGGAGTCCTTGGCTACGACCGCCTCAAAGAGGACCTGATAAACTTCTTCCCCCTGCAGGTGGGCCTTAACGGCCTGCACAGACGATAGTAAGGTACGGGGTGCTGGTATAATACCTTCGATAACAATGAAGGAGTCGTCGTGCCTCACGGTGATCCTCTTCGCCACGCAATCGATCTGGGCATGGTTCCAATACAACCAAGTCATGCCCAGAATCAGATCGTAATCTGGCATCTTCAGAACCGTCGCTGGTGCCTCAAATGCCTTCCCGCCGATCCTCGCTTCCATATTACAATGAGTAGAGGTCGATATCTCTGATCCATCGGGTAGGCGCACCCTCATCATCTTCCCGGTGAATGGCTCCACTCCTGCCAGTCCTTTCACGAAATCCTCCAACACGAATGATTGCGACACACCAGTGTCGAAGAGGGTGTGAGCGGGCTTGCCGCTCACGAAGACTATGCCTGGGGTAATTAAATGTCTTAGTATTCTTATTTTAGTTTATCTTCTCTTAATTTCTAGCCAGGTTATGTTTAAAATAGTAGTTTATATGAAGAAAATTTACAAGTACTGCCATACCTGTGATAACCTGCTCCGGGTTCCGGGGCTGTGTCAGGTCTAGAGCATACACCTGCTCTCTCTGTCCACGACCTCGATCCTGAAATCCCCGTCCTCGGTCCTGTCCTCGTCCGCCAAACTGTCGGGGAGGTGGAGCGCCCTGATGTGCTGGTGGGGGTGCTCGCCTCACAGGGTAGTTCCTCTTGATATGCCCCGGCTGGTTGCACTGATAGCATACCGGTGGCTGCTCTGCTGTCCTTGGCATTTCCAGCATCTGTATAGGCTGGGGAGCCAATACCCCCTGACTCCTCTGCTCCTGCCCAAACTCTTGACGAGGCTGATCCCCGTTCCTTCTCTCTCCAATAACCTGGCCTCGAGGACGGTCTCTACGTCCTACAATCTCTGTATCATCAGCCGGTCTCTTCCGGCTCCTCACTGTAAGCTGATCCGCCTCTCTCTTCTTAGCCATCTCCAGAATCCTGGCCAGACTCCCCTCTGAGACGAAAAGGAGGGCCTGTCTCATGTCATCTTGCATCCCCTTATAAAACCTCCGGGCATAGCCAGCATCGTCTAACTGGTAAGTGTCCGCATAACGGGCCAGGTGAGTGAACTCCTGATAGTACTCCACCACAGTCCTGTTCCCCTGCCTCAACCACAAGAACCTATCCTCCAGGTCATCTCTCGCCGACTGAGGTACAAAATGTCCCAAGAGCGCTGCTCTGAACTCCTCCCAAGTAATATCAGAACAGTCCATCCCTGCAAAGATGGTGTCCAGCTGAGATTTCCACCACCTCTTTCCGTGTGACTCTAAGCAAGAGACTGCCAAAGCGACTGCCTCCTCCGTGGGGCATCGAATCCCTGCCAGCATCTCGTAAATAGTGTCTAACCACTCCTCCGTACGTACTGCAGACTCCGTCCCCTGGTAGGATGGAGGGGAAAGTCCCCGGAAGACAGTCATCCAATTGGCCCCGGGGTTTGGCTGTGGGGCCTGGGCTTGCTGAGCTCTGAAGGCCTCCAGGATGTCCATCAGTGTTTGCCCCATCTCCGTCTGCTGGAACGGAGCTAGAGCTGGCGGAGTCGGGACCACATTCGGAGCCTGGGATGTCCCCTGCTACGATGTAGGGTTCGTCGCAGGATACAAGTAAAAATTCCATTTGTTAGAGAGCGAATGAATGGAATTTAAGAAGAGTTAGGATGGACTTTCACATGTGATTTCCCCTATGGGCACACCACTACTTCCGCTGTTAGTTTGTCCGCAAACTAAGCTCGCACGGGGGTGGCCCAAGGTTTTTGTGGACTACTTCTCTTTCGATCGAGGTCTGCTTTGATACCACTTGTAAGACCCCCTTTTTTTTTCTTTTTAACCACCGGGGTCTTAGCCCAGAATTGCCGCTTTGCGGTGGCACCGACTCACGGGAAGGCAACCACTACAAAACGCCAATTCTGCAGGCCCTTTTCGATCACAAGATAGAGAAGTATTTATACATAAAATGTAAACAAGTCCACAGAAACATGTAAACAAAAGTGAAATCATATCCAGTCCATCAATAGATAATAACAGGAAAATAGATAAATGGGCTCGAGCCCAGTACATCAGAGTCCTCACTACAAGTCACTCATCGCGGAAGCTAAGAAAATACTAATCACTCACGGAGCTGGTCGCAGGTGCACCAGTGCTAGACTGTCCCACCTCCATACGCACCATACTCTGCTGGTGCTGGTCCCTGTCTCCCATCCAGAGCTCCTGTAATGTTGTGGTTCGAAAACCATTAGTCATAAAGACTAAGCCCTATCGTCCCCTACCCCTCCCACCACGGCTCCTAAGCACCGGGCGGAGAGGAGGAAAGGGAAGCTACAAAAGTGGAGAATAATGAAGCAGGTGACAGGGAAGCTAATCTAGTAGTTATATAGAATGAAATAGGTCTAACAATCCTACGGCAGTAAGTATTAAGGAGAGCAGTTAATAAGTAGCAATTTGTATAAAAAGACAGCTAGAGAACAGTAAGTAAACAAGCAAGTAAATAAGTATGTAACCTTAACTTATATGAATGCCAATACAAACTTATAAGTTAAGGGATCTTCTGCAAGGCTCCCATCGTATAAAAAGTCCCATACCGATTTATACGTTGGGGTGTCGGTTGTATGCAATTATGAGTGTAGTGATATGCTATGCCATGATTCATGCAAGTGCAACTCACGCACACGACTCTATGCGCACAGACCTTTAGTTCCCCCTGTTCGGGCATCTAGCTTCACTCCCAGGAACCTCCGTAGTGGCAAACGGAGACAGTGGGTCGGGCCCCCCACTCCTAGGCGGGCATCCACACTACCAGGCCTAGCCCTTCCGTACGCCCCTAGAAGAACACAACCTAGAGTATCCGCGTACTACTGCTGGCTGTACCCACCAGACTTTCTTTGGCTAAGTGTCCCACACCGCCGAGTCAGCGTACCGATGTCGGTGTGAACGACAATCAGATACCGAAGACCCACCACCTTTATTCTGTACTCCAACCCTCGAGCCCTCGGCCCCCCGGACAGTCCGTCCGTGCATCTACCTTCAGAGCTACTGTCTGAATGGCAACCAATCCTATAGTTCTACCTTCCTATCTATCGGGGAGTGTGTATGTGCAACCCTAGTTATACTAGTTACTCTTTTAATTTATTATTCCTATGGTTTACGTTAGCCCAGGACTGCCCCCGGTATACCCCGTGAAGGGCTCTCAAGGGGCACTAGGAACCAAGACGGCGACATTACGGCCCGAAGTTCCCTTTCGCAAGGCACTTATTGTTATTGGTTAATCTCCCTTAACCCGATCCCCATTTAGTTACTTTAGATCTAATCCCTAGAGTATTAAGACTCTTCCATTCCTATCCGGGGTGGACGATCTTTCGTCGTTCCCGTACTCCCTTATCCTAACCAGTCTCACACTCTACTTATCCCGACTTCCAATGATGAACTCAATCTTAACTTGCCCTACCAACCATCAACTACCAGAATTCCGTGGCTTTACTATATGCAGACAATCCTAAGCTATATGAGGTACACAAGGGGAGGTACACCAAATTATCTTCCAAATCTCCTATAATATTTACTGGAGGTCTACCATATCATAATTTGTCTAAATCCAGAAACTTATAATTTTCCTAATTAATCTGATATTTATTTAATTTTCTCAAAGGATGGGCCATGGGTCATTTTAAACATGAACTACATGATCCATCTAAGTAATGGCCACTTAAAAATCATGATCATTAAATAACAGCAAGATAACCTCAAATACAAGTTTTCAGAATTTTACAGAAAGTATTTAGCCTCTAAATAATTTATCCAGTATAAACACGTTAATCCTACGTAAAGAAGGAAGTACTGAAATTATTCATCGAAAAATTATAGAAAAATTACTAATCAGTAGTATGGTATATAAATGATCTTTAGGCAAAGATTCATAATTTTACTAGCTTGCTAAACATCACTAAAGATTTAATCAAATATTCGAGGTAAAACATACTTAATGATGCAAGCCTTAGAACTAAACTTCCAAAAATCCCATAAAAATTCACAGAGATTTAAAATCATAATAAACGTTCTCTGCTTAAATTTCATCAATTTCCAGGAAGTATGTATTCCATTATAAATTTTCTAAGCAAATCATACAAGCTACTAAATCGTTAACATGGTATCCAAAATAATGATCTTAAAATTCACGTAAAAATATCCAGAGCTTGTACCATCCCTATAATTCACTCTAGCCAATTCTCATCACTTTTTAATGTGATTTGGTGTCATTTCCTATCTCTACAAGTTTTGCACCCTAAACTAGGGTTAGATTTTTAGGTATCCCAACGGTCTCCAAATCTACTAAGATTTCATCCAGAGAACTATATTGGCCCTATGGTTCTCTTCACCCAATTTCGGGTCAATCCAAGGTCATTTGACCACATGGCCTTCACAAACCACCAAGATCCATCCTTAGGGTTTGGCCTTGGTTCTTAGGGCAAACTTACCCCGATCCACCCCAAATTCTATGAGGGGGTGCTAGAGAATATTACTAACCAGTGGTAAAAAATCTCAGCCTCTGTTGAGGTGATCTGACCACTCAAATCTCAAAAGTGCACTTTTAACCTAAGACCCCTTATTAGGGCAAAACTTAGGGTTGATCATTTATAATCCAAACCATCTCCAAATGAGATGAAAAATTATACAGAACCTTATGGTGAACCCAGGGACCACTCACCAAAATTTGGGAGGGTTTGGAAATTATTTAACCATCTAATTAAATTCGGCTAGGATTATTGAATTTTCCTAAAAACTATAGAAAAATATTTTCCAAAAATCCTAAATTTTGTACAGCATCTAAATATAGATAATATTAGGCCACACCCCAAATTTCAAGTCATTTTGATGACTGGATTGGAGTGGGGAATTTTTCTAAGGTCAAGACAGCCCTCTGGATAGACCTCACCAAAAAGGGTGCTGTGGTCTAACAGGATTCCAAATCGAGTGAAATTAATTTTGAATTAAAGTAGACTTCAAGGGCTACATTTACTATGTTGACCACCTTTCCTGTAGGAGCCTATAGATATTTTTCCCAAATTATTTAAAGTGACAGATATTTTCATTCAGAAATTGCTTCACAAATAAAATCTAATTAAATGGCACTGTTCATCTTCTTCTACAGCCCGAAACCAGAGCCCTGAAAACCTAATTTCCTGTAGCTTTTCCAAACTATTTCCCGGCCATCCAGCCATCTCCCTGGCCGGCCACCATCACCACCACCTCTGTTGAGGTGAGGGCTATCGTCGGGCGGCGGCACGGCCGCCGGAGAGGCGGTTTCCGGCGAACCCGCCACCATGAAATTTTCGGAAAAACCACGAATACGCTCACCCGACCTGGCTCTTTTGAGCCCGATATCCCTCCTAACGATTTCTAAGATCTATCCGTAGAAGAAGAGGGAGGGGAGGACCTTGTTCGCGGGCTGGAGGCATGCAGAGCGTCGGGAAGCCATTGGCGCGGTGGTGGCGTCGCCGAAAATTATTCAACAGCAAGGGGGAAATCTGAAACAGTTTGATGGAGAGTGTAACCTTTTTCCCTTGCTCTTAGGAGTCTTTTATAGATCAGCAAGTGGGGAGGGGAAAGGAGGAAACGTTCATGGCTCTTAATATTTCCCTTAATGACGTTTCGATTATGACGAATGGCAGTTGAAACGCTGGAGATAAAGAGGTGTTTGCCAGGTGGTGATTTCCTATTGGACCCACTTTTCCTTAATTATTAACATAATTAAAGTAGGAAACGACCCATAAATACTCTTGGTTTTCATTCCCATAGGCAGAATTTATTATGGCGTCGGTTACGGAAATTTCCAGTCTGGCTAACGTTTCGGCCTTGGTCACGGGCGTGACACATAGGTCACGGGCGTGACAGGCCCGGTTAGCCAATTCTGGGTTCGACGACCGTCGAACTGAAATCCGAGCGTGGTCACGCCCTATGTCACGGGCGTGACATTGCGGGTCACGGGCGTGACATGCCTGGTGACTAATTCTGGGTTCGACGACCGTCGAGCTGAAATCAACGATCGTCGAAGGTGGTCACGCCCTATGTCACGGGCGTGACATTGTTGGTCACGGGCGTGACATGCCCGTGTGGCCAATTCTGGGTCGACGACCGTCGAACTGAAATCGACGATCATTGAACGTGGTCACGCCCTATATCACGGGCGTGACATTGTGTGTCACGGGCGTGATAGATCATGAGGCAAATTCCATGCCCGACGATCGTCTAACTGAGATCGACGATCGTCGAAGGAGTCACGCCCCAGGTCACGGGCGTGACACCTGGGTCATGGGCGTGACAGGGCCGGGTTGAAAATGCTGCGCCCGACGATCGTCTCCCGGAGATCGACGATCATCGAATGAGTCACGCCCTAGGTCACGGGCGTGACGGGTCGGTCACGGGCGTGACCAACCCGTGACCCGAATTCTTGGTCAATTTATTTCAATTTTTGGGCTCCCTAGGGTTCTACCACAACCAACCGACTCCTAGGGGTCTAGCCGGAAATGGGATGTTACATGGTATCTCAGACCACATTCATTAATGCCTCTAAGAGGCTCTCATCTTCCCTCTTTGGCAGATGGTAGAGGACTATCACAAAGCCATCTAAGGGCAAGTCCTCCTCTAGAACTTCTGAAAATACAAGGGCAGCACCAGCCTCTCCACAACCCACTGAATGGCTTATCTCCACTTCCTCCTACCCCTCAAGCTCCATCCCAACCTCAAGACCAACCAACTCAACCCTCTACTACAATTCTAATACATACCCCAACACCTCCAGCATCTCCAATTCATTCTACACATATACCATCAAATCCTTCTTCCCCTCAGCATGACACATCAATACCAACACCTCCCCAATCTCCACTTCCATCTCATCTTGCTGATCTCCCATCTTTCAATCTGTTATCATCCCCCCTAAACACTCCTTCTCCTCAACATAACTCCCCTCCAGACACTTCAATTCCACTTACTCCACCAACACCTACCATCAACACAACTATCCACATTCCATCATCTTCTGCCAACACCTCTGCCTCAAATACTTTGGATCCCTCAATCATCCAACCACTATTTGAACTCCTTAAACCCCTCCTCCAAACCATCATAGTAGAGGCAATCTCCCCTCTTGCTGCCTCCATCTCATCTCTTTCTGCTCAAATCTCTGCCCTCACCTCTACCCTCTCTTCATCTGGGGGCCTGACTTCAATATCAACTGAAACCAGGCAGGAGGAGATATTTGATGATGAAGCAGCAGCAGCAGCAGAACCAGCAATTGTATTAGAAGCAGAAGAACCAGCAGTAGTAGGAACAGACATTGACATGGAGACAGACTTCTTGAATTTTTTTGAACATGATATGGAAACAAATGATGCAGAGATACCTGACTCAGTAGCATATGTATATAATCAATGTATAGATATTGTAGTATCCAATGCTCAAGAGACCATCTTGCCAGAAGTTCTGCCTGGAAGGGTCTACTTTATCAAATCTAAAGTGAATCTAGCTACTTTGCTGAAAATCATTGGATCGTACATTCATTTTTGCCTCTCCTTCCCCACACTATCATCAAGAGAAATTGTATGCTACACTTCCCCTGTAAGCTCAGAAGTATTAGATACTGTAAAGAAAAGTTTGATAGTTCCTCCAAAAGTATTGTATGAACAGAAATCTAGCCCTCCCGGGCCATCCTATATCATGGATGATAGCCCCCTCCCTAATCTGGATGATCTAATAAATCAGGACATTGCTATGGAAGCTGAAGCAGCTCATACCGAAGTTTTTCCCACTCCAATAAGTAAAGAAATCCCCAAGGATATAGTAAAACAGATAGATGATGTGTATGACAACCCTCAGTCTTTTTCTGATGATGATGATGAGGATGATGACTCTGATGAAGATCCTAAGAGGAAGAAAATCTCAAAGAAAAGAAAAGCTCCTCCTCCTGCTCTAAAAATATATCCAACAAATGACACTCCCTATTACATTCTGCACAATGTAGCTCCTTATAAGGGTATGCCAGCCTGGATGTGGCTATTCAAGAATGAATAAAAGGCAAGAAATAAGAGCAGAAGGTATTCTTCTCCACCACAGAAGTTCAAAAGGGATCAACCTCCTCCTCCTCCTCCAGCTGCAGGTGCCTCAAGAACCATATCTCAAAGCTCAGGTGCTTCTTCCAAGCCTACTCTTACCAAAACCTATCAGAGGCAAGAAAGACCATCTCAATCTTCTAGAGGTAGTCAACACCAACATAGACATCAGTCATTTTCTAGAAGTTCATTCAAAGCTCAGCAGTCTGCTCCCCAGCCAACATTCTCTCATCCTCCATCTCCTGGAAAAGCTAACAGCCCTGAAGGACCTCCAATTCAAGCCTATGATCCTGAAACTAGTCCAACCACCAGAATGGTTAGATTCAAAGAATCTGTGGCTCTATCTCAGATCAGGAAAGCTAGAGAAAAAGGTCAAGATTCCTCTCAGTTCTCAACTATGTCAAGCTATAGGAAGAAAGAGTTTGAAAGATATCAAGTGGGAAAATTGTTCAATGTTGATGAATACATGTATCTACATCCTAAAGCTATGGTTCCAAGAACCACCTCTCAAAAGACTCTTGGAAATGCTGACATGACCATGACTTTGAGACAAGCTCAAGATCTAAACAGGATAATCAAATTTGCTAAGTCTTCTGATTCTCACAAGAACATTTAGATTGTTTATTTTTTTGTTTTTTTGTTGTGAACAATTTGAGTGCATAGCTTTATAAAGGTACTGATAGCTTATTTATTCTATCAGTTATCTCAATTTTATTCTATGTTTACTTCATTTTGTATTATGGTCTCTATATGTTTTTGTTTGAAGTAACCTCACCCAAATAGGGGGAGATTGTTGGAACCCCTAGGTGATTTGGGCTAGGTTCTCTTCTTAGGTTGTGACCCATGTTGTATAGAAGGGTCAAATGTTACGTGTTGTTAGAGTCTATGCCATGTTCTTAAAGTCAACAGTAGAAAGGACCAGCCTCCAACACTGCCAGTGACTCAAGACTTAGAAGATTTAAGACTTAATAAAAAGGAGATCTGCGTTCGTCGAACCCTGGTCGACGATCGTCGTGCTCAGCTCGACTAACCCAGAGACAATTCTCTAAGATGAGCTCGACGAACATAGATCTCAGCTCGACGATCTCTGAACAAAGTGACAACTCCTCTGTCAAACTTCAGTCGACGAACTAAGAACATCAGGTCGACGAACTTTGTCCTCGGTTCGACTAACACTTAAGCTCTCAGAGCCAAAGATCTCTCAGCGCCAAAATTGACTCAGCGCCACATTTCATTCAAAGCCAAAATTGACTAAGCGCCACAGTTCATTCAAAGCCAAAGTTTACTCAAAGACAAAGTTTACTCAGAGCCAAAGTTCACTCAACGCTCTTAACGCTATCAACAACTCAACACTCTGAAATGACTCAACTCCAGAATGGTGATCTAACACTCAAAGCGAGAGGACATCTCACTCAACGCTAGATAAATACTTCAACACTTAACATTAGAAAATATTCTAAGTCCAGACTACAGAATATGCTCGACGATCTTGGATCTCAGCTCGACGAACAGCCGTTCTCAAGTCGACGAACTTAGTGGACAAAATCAGTCAGTTTATGCAGTGCAGTTGTTCGCAGAGCTCAGGTCGACGAAAGCTGATTAGAGGTCGACGAAATCACAGGTCGACTAAAGCTGTTCTCAGGTCGACGAAAACTGTAAGGCATATTGTCATTTATTCTTTCCTTTTCTTTCTCCTTATTTTATACTATTATAGGCCATTAATTCCCTGGATAATCAATGCTCTTACATCCTTTGAATCGAGCCGTTACTTGCAGCATTGATTACAAATATCCTTCATGGAATTAACTACTTATATCTCGGGACAGACATAGAATAGAATATATGACAGCATACTTGCCGTTTTTATTTCCGAGATTCCGGCTAAGCATTTATTGCAGGTTTTTGAATTCGACCAAGTTGCAGTTATCATTAGAGGATCTCTTAGAAAAGATTGCAGAGAGCTAAGAAAAATAGAGAAGAAAAGAGATACATAAAAACTGGTGTGCTATCAATAAGCAAGATACAGGAAAAAACATACAGACAAGAAAAGTGCAGTAAAAATAGCTCTCAGAAAATCTACTGCTCTCGAGAGAAGAAGAAGGAACAACCATCACCATCAAGAGTCCTTCTTCCTTTCTCTCTTTGTTTTCAGGGATCTCAAGTGACAAGTTATTCAAATCAGTCAAGGATCTCTGAAGAGCAAAAAGGCCTACTCACCCTTTTGCAAATCTTCCACTCCTGAACCAGTAAAGATCTCAGGGGGAGCTTTGACAACAACACAAATCCACTAGTCTTCTCTCAGTTGTATTTGAGAAAGAGAAGAACACCCTCACTCTCTCATCCCCACCTCTGTACAGTGTTTTAATTCCTTTCAAAATTATTCCTGGTTGCAAGTCTCCTAACAAAAAGACTTGAGGTTTGGTTTTTGAGCAGCTGATCAAAAGCTCATTTGTGGCAGTCACCTGATCAAAACCTGAAGTGGATTCCTACCTAGGGTGGTAGAAGAGTGGATATACCCAAGTTGGGGGAACCGCTATAAAATTCTTGTGTTGTTTGTGTGCCTGTGTTATTTTTCTTTCGTGCTTGTGCTATGATATATTTTTATTGTGTAGCTTAGTTATCTCTCTCTAGTTTATCTGCTATACTTGTGCACCGATACACTTATACTATAGTAACATATTTTATAAAAGATCTTTTATTTCAGTAAAACTTAAAAGATTTCAATAACTCTATTCACCCCCACCCCCCCCCCTCTAGAGTTTTTCAGAGCTTTCCCTATCTTTTAAAACCGACAACCAGTTGGTTGCGCAGGAGCCCTGCAACTCAACGCATCCGCTACTGCATTGCCTTTCCCGGGCACATTAAGAATTTTGAATGTATAGTCCCCCATGAACTCCATCCATCTCCGCTGCCTCATTTTTAGATCCTTCTGGTCTAACAGGTATTTCAAGCTCTTGTGGTTGGTATAAATATCGACCTTTACGCCGTACAAATAATGCCTCCACAGCTTCTGAGCAAAAATCACGGCCGCTAAATCCAAGTCATGGACCGGATAATTTCTCTCATGAACTTTAAGCTGACGCGAACCATAAGCTATAACACTTCCATGCTGCAGCAGCACGCAACCCAAACCACTGCCCGAAGCATCGTTGTAGATCTCAAAGCCTTCGATCCCACTCAGAGAACTTATCACGGGCGCCGTGGTCAACCGACCCTTCAACTCTTTAAAAGCTTGCGCGCACTCTGGTGTCCAAACAAACTTCTGATCTTTACCTGTCAAAGTCGTGAGAGGTAACGCTATCTGTGATAAGTTCTCTATGAAGCGCCTGTAATAGCCGGTAAGATCTAGAAAACTCCGGACTTCTGCTACCGTAGACAACACAGGACACTCCCGTATCGTAACTATCTTCTCCGGATCCACCGCAATCCCTTATCCACTGACTATGTGACCAAGGAACGCTACTGAGGGCAACCAAAACTCACATTTGGAGAACTTTGCGTATAGTTCGTTCCTCCTCAGCATCTCAAAAACCAAATGCAGATGCTTTAAGTGATCCTCTTCGCACTGCGAGTACACCAATATGTCGTCGATAAAGAAGATCACAAAGTGGTCTAAGTACTCCCTAAACATTCTGTTCATCAGATCCATGAACACTGATGGCGCATTTGTCAGCCCGAACGACATGACCGTAAACTCGAAATGCCCATATCTCGTGCTGAACGCTGTCTTTGGGATTTTATTTTCCCTTATTCTCAGCTAAGAGTAACCAGACTTAAGATCAAATTTTGAGTACACCGATGACCCGAGTAGCTGATCAAATAGATCATCAATCCTTGGAATCGGGTACTTGTTCTTTTCTGTTAACTTGTTCAGTTCTCTATAATCGATACACAGTCGCAAACTTCTGTCCTTCTTATTGACAAAGAGAACCGGTGTGCTCCAAGGCGACAAACTTGGACGCACATAACCTTGCTCCAACAACTCTTCAAGTTGAACATTTAGTTCCGCCATCTCCTTAGGCGTCAACCTATAAGGGAAGCGTGGCACAGGTTTGGCACCTGACACTAGCTCAATCGTGAAGTCAATCTCCCACTGAGGTGGGGCTCTGAAAAGATTGTCCGGGAACATGTCAGGGTACTCGCACACCACTGGGATGCTACCCAATGTGGGCTTAGGCTTTACATCCTCCACTAGCGTGAAGAATAACTCGACTTGACTTCCTTGCGATTGCAATCTATATATGCCTTCTGCACTGAAAGCCAGTCCATACCAAAAATGATGTCGAACTCTACTAGCGGCAGTAACGACGCTAGCAAGTTGAACTTCTGACTCCCAATACAAATCTTTACGACACAAACTCTGTCCGCGCGCATAGAACACCCATTCGGCAACAACACATCCAATTTGTCGTTCGTCATCGAAGAAGGGACTCTAATATGCGATATGAAACCTTCAGACAAAAAGGAGTGCGAAGCTCCCGTATCGAAGAGTGATCTCGCCGGATTATCACAAATCAGAACAAAGCCTATACAAACAGTAATAAGCTGACATGCGTAAGGTAACAGTATTTAAAGCCAAATTGCTATAAATTTAAACCGTACCTGTCACCACATCCGTTTGCTTGATGGCCTCTTGCTGGCCAAGATTGTAGACTGTTGGTTGAATCAAAGCATAATAGGATGCGGTTGACTCCACCTCCTTGCCCTTTTCCTCGTAAGTTGCTCCTGGCTTCCTCTCGGACTTTGGACATCCGCTCCAACAGTCACGGGCAAAATGCCCCGGCTTCCGACAAGTAAAGCAAGCGCCCGGGGTTTGGCTAGTAGTTGCCCCTGAAGCACCAGAAGAAGAGGCTGTACCCGATGTCCTAGCCTTCTTATTCCACCTTCGGAAACCGAAATTTGAAGGCAGTACCTTGAACTCTGAATTCCTAAAACTTGAGTCTTTCTTTGCCTGCACATTCTTCATATATTTCTCCAAAGACCGGGCCGTCTTGACAAGGGTCAAGAAGCCTTGCACCATCGGCCCTGAGAGCAGTAGTCTTAAGTCATCCCCCAGACCTTCATAGAATAAGTTTGTCTTTCGCTCCTGATCAGCGAATGTATCACTTGCATACCGACCCAAACGTGTAAATTCGTGGAGGTACTCATCCACGCTACTCTCTCCCTGCACCAACTTCTGAAACTCATTCTCCATTAAAATCCTCTGAGCTAAGGGGAGGTATCGAGCCAAGAATAGTCTCGAGAATTCTTCTATCAAGATGTCAATAAGTTGTCTACCCCTCAAATAGTGTAACTCCAAACCTTCCCACCACATTCTTGCGTCGCCATCCAATAAGAAAGTGGCAATAGTGGTATTCTTCAATTCTTCTGTCTCTGTAACTATCAAGACTCTCTTAACTCTGGAGAGCCAATCCTCCGCTTTGGTTGGGGTTCCCGTCCCCGAGAAAACTAGAGGATTAAAGCCCATAACATGTTTGAGCTGTTTCTCCGTTGCTCTCCTAGGCATCATTGGCTCAACCACAACCTACTCCACTCTTCTTGGTTCCGCCGCTTGGAGCGGTACTTGCTCCACAGCAGGGGCAGGCTGCTTCACTTGCCTCGCAAGTTGTGCATTAATCATCGCAATCACTGCTTAAGCTACCAATTGTATGGTTTTAATTGAAGGAGGTGTTGTCGGCGCATCGTTTGGTGCGCTAGTTGCCTCAGAAACTGGACGTTATGACGGCCCTGCACCACTCCTGGTCACCTATAGTCGTGCAAAACACCGTTAAGTGACCGAACAATATTGCAAAAAGCAATTATAGGAACACGCAGGTTCCTCAAATATGTGTATTTTCATTCCTAAGTGGACATTCATGGATTCTTTTTATGTTATAACTGTGACACACAAAAATGTGCTCACCGCCCCTTAAATTGAATTCGTCCACAAATTCATTTAAGCCCGACCGAAATCGGTAGTCTGATACAAAATTGTAACACCCCTATCCGTCACATAGCATATAGCAGTAGGTCCGGCCGGGGCCCGACGCCATATACCACGAATTCAGAGGATTGTAACGCCCTGAAACTCAAAATAGAAACGGGCAGCATTTTAGCCGAGTTTGGGTCTTGAGAAAATGAACACAGCCTGTGACACGGGCGTGTCACATGGCCGTGTCATGCTCGAGTCGTCGAGGCGAGGTCGAAGATCGTTAAATGCAGGGAACATGGCCTGGGACATGAGAATGTCCAAGGGCATGTCTAGCACACGGCATATGACACGGGTGTATCACATGGCTGTGTCCTCTTCTGGAAGTTTTGGTCCTGTATCGACTGAGAGACACGACCAAGAACACGGGCGTGTTGTGGTTGACACGAGCATGTCAAATTTGACACGGGCGTGTCTAAGCCCATATCCCGTTCGAGATGCGACGAATCCAACGCCGATTGGGGTACACGGCCCATGACATGGGCGTGTCCATCGGTGACACATGCGTGTCACAAGCCGTGTTACAGGCCGTGTCCTTTTCTGGATTTTCCTACTTTACAGCGAGTGTGGAACACGGCCTTGGACACGGGCGTGTCACAAGCCGTGTTCGGCCCAGAAATGTTATTTTCAGGGCGAATCGTTTCCATTCATTTCCTTATTAAAGGGATCCAAGGGCTGAGGGCTGTCCTGGTTTGGTTTTAAGTCGGGAATAGGGTTTCAAACCCTTATTCCATCTTCACCATTCTCTTTCTAAAAGCTTAGAGAGAGGGGAGAGCTAGGAGGAAGAAGGAGGTCAACTCCGGCCGCCGGTGGAGCCTCGGAGCTCCGATTCTCGATCCGAGTCCAGATCTGCGAAGGCGAGGCCGATACGGTGCTTTCCATCCGACTAGATCATCATGGCGCCGAAGAGAAATGCTAGGGTAACGATTTTCTACTTGGACATGTTAAGTCCTCTTTCCCTTTTGCATAGGAAGCCCGCTCTCGCGAGTATGCGGTGAGTTTGAGGTGTTCCTTCGGGTAGACATGAATAGTCCTCGTTGTTTGCATGTAGAGTCCGAAATCGAGGAAATGGACACAGGCGTGGTGTGTGAAGCCTACCAAATAAGTTGGTCTGGATTGGTGATGTTTCATTATGCATGATTAACTGGAGAAGACTCCGTGCCTTTGGTTGTTTTTGGGTTTTCTACGTGGTAGATTGCAATAGGGAATCTTGGGGATTAACTCCAAGGTGCACCCGGAAAACTGGGCGGAAATGCATTTCTGCCAACTTGGTGGCCTTGGAGCCAGCCTTGAACATAACTGGGTTATGTGCATGTTTAATCAAATTTGGGATCCAGTGAAGCTTAACCCGCGCATTTTGCTTAATATTGACAGTACGGTGTGAGCAATGGGCTTGTGGAACCGGACCCGGTCTATGTGATTTGGTGATAGAGACCTGAAATCAGGGACTGGCCATTGACATAGTTGTGCAAGTCTGAGGCTTAGACCGAAAAGACTAAAATGCTCACGAGTATTTCCATCTAAGGGGCGGTGGTGAGACCGCGATTTTGACCGAGTTCACCATGTAAGTCCCCTGAGAGCACGGGGTGTGTGGCTGTGTGTGCTTGTACCTGTGTTGTTGTGATTATTCACTATAATGTTTATTATGCTAATAAGTGCAGGGAAGGAGAATCGCCGCCCCGAATTTGGGAGCGGGATCGTTATAATTTAGTCAGCTTTAGCTGACCGTTACTTTTGTTTGCCACCGTTGTGGTGAATTGTGCTTGCAGGTGCTGCGGAGCCGAGCGGCAAATAGCGAGCCAAAGCCCTTGTTGCTGAGTCGGCCCTTGAAGGCCTTGTTATGTTCACTTGTTTAATTCATGTGTGTCCGGCCTGCGCGCTGATGTATGGAAAACACAGTTTTAAATTTAGTGAACTCTTGTAAGGTCATAAGGCCGATACTTTGTGTACTTTATAGTTCATTCCTATTTGGGTTTGTTAGTGGACATTCATGCTTGTGGCTGGGTTCTTATTTTTCAAACTTAATAAATTGCTTCCGCTAGGTGCTCTGTATAGGACGTTACGATTGGAAGAATGGTTTCATTGAGTAACCCTTCTGTCTGTCCGTGGTATATGGCATCGGGCCCCGGCAGGACCTACTGCTATATGCTATGTGACGGATAGGGGTGTTATAAGCTATGAACTCATCATTTTTAGATCGCAAAGGGTCTGCAAGCCCTTGCGAAAAGGTCGGTGGGTAAATAGGAGGATAGACCGGCGGATAGGCCGGTTGATAAGCTAGAGTATGGTTGATTGCTTGAAACTGCTGGGCTGTTTCCCGTCGTTACTGCTCCAAGGCTTCCCATTGAGGATCTTCACTAGGACTTGATGGAACAAGGTACTCGGCTGGTTGATGAACTAACATGAGTAACCGTTGATTTCACTGCCTGTTCGAAATCTAAAGGTCGCGTATTAACTATTGATTCATGGAAATGGAGGGGTCGCGGGCACCAACACATAACGGGTGTTCGATCTCACTGGGATGAGGTGAAGAGGTTGATGGGGATGCGATGAATGCTTCTGCACACTCGAGAGTGGAGCAAACGCATGATCAAGGGTTGTAGGGATAATGGGAGGTTGATGAGGAACTGGTGCAGCTGCAGATTGCATTTCTAATCGTTGCGCGAGAGCAGCTAGAGTACGGTTGATTGCTTGAAACTGTTGGGATGTTTCCTGTCGTGACTGCTCCAAGGCTTCCCAGAAAGGATCTTCACACAGACTTGATGGAGCAAGGTTCTTGGCTAGTTGATGAACTGACATGAGTAACCGCAGATTTCACTTCCTGATTGAGATTTGAAGGTCCCGTGTTAATTGTTGATGCATGGAAATGGAGGGTCCGTGGGCACCAGCAGATAACGGATGTTCGGTCTCATTGGGATGAGGTGAAGAGGTTGATGGGGATGCGTTGAATGCTTTTGCACGCTCGAGAGTGGAGCACGAGTTTGATCAAGGTTTACGGGGATAATGGGAGGTTGATGAGGAACTATCGAGCAGACAATTACTTTGATTGTTAGCTATGATGATTGATGTTGTTGCTGAGAGAGGAGAGGAGTTGAGAAGATGAGGGGGGCCGCTAGCAGTGAAAATAATAGACTTCTCCCATCACGGCTTAAATGCACTCTTGCGACGGGCTTTCCTTTGATTAAGAATTGGGATTATAGCTTGAGATTGCACCTTTATATGGAAAGCAAATAAAGGGTACAAAGGGGGAAGCTGGCAGCTAAGGAAAGAAGATGCCAGAGGCCGCATAGACTGAGTAGAGAGGTCGGCAGACCGCGCGGTTAGCTAATCCCGCAGCTCACTAGACTAAGCCGAGCGGACTGCGCGATCAAGCTGATAAGATGGGTGAGGTCGCACAGACTGAGAGATTGAGTCTGCAGGTCTTGATGCCTTGGTTGTCTCACTCCACGTGCCTGCTGAATGAGAGGTATGGAGGCCTATTTATAGGCACGAGGAGGTAATGGTCTTAGTAATGTTACCGCCGGTAGAGCGGTAAGTTGTGCGAGTAGAGAAGGAGTCTGCCGAGTCCGTACCACGTTGTGCAGATAGGGACTTGTCTACTTGAACTGATCTGCTATTGGCGGACTGGGACGAATCCGCTTCTGCTATACTGAGCAAGCCCGCACTGAGCTGTGCGAGCTGAGGAGCAATCCGCCTCTTGCTGGGAAGTGGCCAGAGCTGGGAAGCTGGAGAGCTGATTGGCGGACTGCATATTGGTTCCGTCGAGCCTGCGGAGGACAAGAAGAGTTCACCTCCTGCTGTAGGCTTGTCCCCCTACTAAGAGACCAGGCGGACTGGAGAGAGCAGGTCGCGCATGCTGTTGGTTGAAGCGAGGTCGCTAACCCTTGGCAAATAGAAGGAGTCGATCGTCCTTGCTGGAGTGAGTGAGCTTGCCATCTTCTAGCAGGCTGGTGTTGAGTCCCTGTTTTTATATACGGTATGGTGTAGAGTAGTTGTCCAAGCTGCTGTTTTCTACAAGCAGGCTGAGATCGAGTCCGCCCATTGCTGGCGGATAGGAGAGTTGGTCGCCGTCTGGGCGACCTGGCGGACTGAAGAAGTAGGTCGCGCAAGTCGCCCCTGCTGCTGAACTGTTGGAGGGACATGCTTGTCATGTACTTTCGGGCGACCTGGAGGCAGGTCGCCTGTTTTATGTGGCGGTCTGGACGGATAGCAATGTCAGTTCGCCACTTTGTTGGATAGTGCCTGTTGGAATAGAGAGAACCATTATGTGGTTAGCTGATCTAAACTGCGTGACTTGTAGAGGTGGACTGAGTAATCAGTCCGCACCACCTACAGAACGAGCGGTTGCTGTGCGACCTGGGCGGTCAGACAGGGGAGACTGCCCAAGACGCGTGGCCTGAGCGGACAGAGAAGGATGTCCGCCCATCCTTAAAGAGGACAGGTAGCGACCTCCAGGTGGAACCTGGAGCAGACCGTGACTTGCAAGCTGGCTACCTTGGGAGGGATCACCGATTTCTGGGATAATAGAAGATAGAGTCATTTTAGCTGTGGGATTATACATACGGAAGAAGATCATCTTTTATAACAACCCTTTTTTGAAAACTTTTGCCATTTATCCATACTCTAAGTTTTACAAATGTTGGCTAGCAGAGCTCAAGTCATTGTATGTTCGTCTTCAAGCCTGCAACACAGAATAGTAAACTTTCTCAAGCTTGAAGAAGAAACAAAGCTCTGTAGAAGTTCTACACAACACTAGCTGATTCAACTCTGAAGAAATATTTTTTTATTACTGTGAAGAAGGACTATTTACAACATTGTCATGGAAGAGGACTCCAGGATTTTTCTCTTTAGTCATTTCACTCGAACCTTTGTTCAAATCTATATGATCTCTCTGAGATCTTAGTTTTAAGCCTAATTCATAGAGGCTAAGTTGTAGGAGTGGGTTAACTCTTAGTAGTAGTGTCTTGGAGTGGATCTGAGGTAGGATATTTGTGGAGATCTGAGGTAGGAGATCAGCTGGAACTTAGAGAGGTAGGAGTTGGTGAACTCTGAGCTGTAGGATCCTGGAGTGGATCTGAGGAATGGGAAAATAGTTTGTGTTGTAGTAGTGGTGTACACTCTAAGTTATATGATCTTGAGGGATTTAAGGTGTAAGATCAAAGAGTTTAGTTTAAAGGAGGAGTTAGCCGAATCTAGCACACTGATAGATATGTGAAGAGGGAAAGTGGATGTAACCTAAATAGGGAACCAATATAAATCTTTTGTATTTTCTGTGATCTTGAAAGCTAACATCTAACATAAATGCACATCAAGCTCTAACTTGAAAAGATCCAAAAATATTTTAAACAAACCTATTCTCCCCCTCTAGGTGTTTGACTAACCTTAGAAAAGAAATTCAAGTGGTATCAGAGGGAGGTTGTTCAAAAAAGACTGAACTAAATCTCCAAGGGTATTAGAAGCATATCCTCATGGCTTCTGGTGAGAGCCATAAAGAGTTAGGTTCCATGAAACTTTCTATATGTAGAAAGGATAACTTTTGGATCTAGAAAGAAAGGGTGAGGCCATTCATGGAAATCTCAGACCCTAGGATATATATTACAGTACAAGAGGAACCTTTCATTCCCATGAAGGTCTATGCTATTGATGTCAATATCCAAACTCACAAGAGATATTTAGAGATGACTAAGGATGAGGTGGTTCTAGCCACCATGTCACATAACATAATTGTTAGTGTCATAAATGATTCAACGTTTCATAATTTGGTCTACTGCAAAACAACCAAGGAGAGGTGGGACTCGCTGATAGTCTATATGGAGGGAACAGGGGAAGTGAGGGATTACCAAAAATTCCTCCTAAATTAGTAGTATGAGGCCTACAAGCAAGGCAAGAAGGATTCTATAATTGATTGCTATGAGAAGTTCTTCAAGATTGTGAACAATCTGATCACTTATGGAAAACAGTTCACCAACTATGAGCTGAATGACAAGTTCCTGAGATCTCTCAATAAAGAATGTGATATCAAGTCTGTGCCATCATGGAAGTTGGTAACTTGGCCAACACATTGCCCCAGAATTTGTTTGGCACGCTGATGTCACATGAGCTTCAGCTAAGTTCCAGAAAAGCTAAAGAAGAAGCTGCCAAGTCCCTCAAAAGAGAGAAGTCAGTGGTCTTCAAAGCTAAATCCTCAAGAAAGAGCAGGAATAAGACTCCTTCTCCACAAAAAATTGTTACTGAGTCAAAAAGCTCAGGTCCCAACATTTCAAGAGATGAGCTATTAGATGGAGAATTTACCTTGTTCTCCAAGTAGTTCAAGAAGATGTTGAGCAGGAGGAGGCAGTGGAAGAACAAGGGCTAATCTAACTGTAGCTATAAAAAGCTACAAGCCAACCTAGAGAAGTCCAGAAAAATACCCCCTCTGGGGACAAGTATGATTCTAAACAGAATAAATACTTCAAGACTAATGTGGTTTGCTACTACTACAATAGGTGAGGACATGCCATTATTGACTGTCCTGTTTAGAGGAAAGAAAACAGTAAGTCTGGTGATAAAAAGTGTTGGTTCCATTGATCCCAATGTCTTGGATTTGAAGAAGGCCTTGTAGACAATGGTATATACATTTAGTAATCTAACATGTCCTACAAGTTCTATGTATGCAGGGTACCTTCTATACATTGATTGGACATATTGATTCAAGTGGCCAAGACAGGTGATGTCTAAGCATGCTAGTGGAAAGAAAGAAATCTGTCTAAGTCCACAGGCATTGAGTGAAGCTAGTTCACTCAACACCAGATACAAGGGAAGATGGTTGATAGGCTGGAAATCGCCTAAGTCCACAAGCGTTGAGTGTAGTCTACTCACTCAATGCCAAGTGAGTAAAATCATTGAGTGTAGCCAGTATAGTCAAAGCCAAAGAATTGGCAAGCTGAGAAAGTAGCTAAGTACACAGGTATTGAGTGAAGTCTACTCACTCAACACCATAAAACTAAAAGCTGTGGAAAGCTGAGAAAGTGGCTAAGTCCACAGGCATTGAGTGAAGTCTACTCACTCAATGCCATACAACTATAAGCTATGAGATAGGCAAAGCCAAAGAAGAAACAATAAGAATGTGGCTAAGTCCATAGGAGTTGAGTCAAAGCCATAAAAAATCTGTGCAAATATTTGACTAAGTCCATCGGCATTGAGTGTAGCTTACTCACTCAACGCCATGCGATAAAAAGCATTGACTAAACCTTAGTCAGTCAGAGACTGTGATTTCATAGAAATTTGGCTATGTCCAATGCATTGAGTGTAGCTTACTCACTCAATGCCAGATAACAGAAGAATATCTGTTAAGTAGTTTGGCATTGAGTGAAGTTTACTTTCTCAATGCCAAGTGGAAAAATCTGTCTAAGTAATATGACATTGAGTTATGAAGACACACTCAATGCTCTCAACGCTTCCCAAGCAGGAAAATCGGTTAAGTACAAATGCGTTGAGTGAAGGTTGCTTACTTAACGCCAAGTGACTAGAATCATTTCTAAGTGGTATGGCATTGAGTGAAACTTACTCACTCAACGCCAAGAGGCAGAAAGATTTTTCTAAGTATTTTGGCATTGAGTGAAGCTTACTCACTCAATACCTAATGACTGGAATATTTTCTTAGTGTTTTGGCATTTAGTGAAGGTTTCTCACTCAATGCCTAATGACAGTGAAATTATTCTAAGTGTTTTGGCATTGAGTGAAGGTTGCTCACTCAATGCCTAGTGATAGAAAATCTATCTAAGTGTTTTGTCGTTGAGTGAAGCTTACTCACTCAACGTCTATACTACTGATGCTTGATTTTGGGTAAGTTCACAGATGGTGACGTCAGCAAAGTCAACAAGTAAACACAATTCAAATTTGTTGCGGGAAAGCTACAGTACGCGACAAAAGTAGTCGTGTGCCTTCAGTACTGCAATTAATGCAAAAGCAAAGGAGCAAAACTGATGCAGTGGGCCCAGAGCCGCCCCGCTCTGACGGCAGTCACAACCTAGCAATAGGAGCACGTCTAGTGACACACAGTCGGGCTGCAGCCCAAGCACCCCACCCATGACCGCACCTATTCTCAGCACGGCGGGATGTTGAGGCGAGGTCTCGAACCCAGCCCCCTTGATAAAGAGCTTTCCTAACAGCTCTCATCACTAACTAAGCTAGGAAAGCTCTTTATCAAGGGGGCTGGGTTCGAAACCTCACCTCAACATCCCGCCGTACTGAGATAGGTGCGGTCATGGGTGGGGTGCTTGGGCTGCAGCCCGGCTGTGTGTCGCTGGACGTGCTCCTCTGGCTAGGTTGTGACTGCCGTCAGAGCGGGGCGGCTCTGGGCCCACTGCATCAAACACAGGGTCAACCCTAGCTGTAGTTGCTGCACAGTTCAAGCTAAGTTGTCCTAAAGACACTTTCTGGACTGTGTAGAAGAAATTCTGGACTGAGATTACTCAGGACAGAAATAGATAGGCTCAGAGTAATTTCTTTAGAGCCAAAACAACCAAACCCACTTCCACCTTATAGGATCCTTTTGGATCTGAGTGATAAGAGAAAATTTGCTTTGAGGTAAGATCCAAGTTTGGATCTGAGTTGTTGGGCAGTTTTGCCTGATGTAGGATTCTTTTGAGAATCTGAGAGTAGGGATTTGGCCTGAATAGTAGGATTCAAGTTTGAATCTGAGCTATAGGATCCAGTTTGGATCTGAGGTAGGCGATCTGTTGATCACTGAGCTATAGGGCATCTGAGCCTGAGGTAGGAGAGACATTCTCTCTGAGTTATAGGGCACTTGTGCCTGAGTGGTAGGATCCTTCGGATCTGAGGTAGGGCCTTTGTTCCTTAGGTAGGAGAGTCATTCTCTCTGAGGTAGGATCCCTTGTGGATCTGAGGTAGGGCTGTCCTCCCAGCCTGAGTTATAGGGCTTTTGGGCCTGAGGTAGGTGATCTTTAAATCACTGAGTTGTAGGGCCTTGTGCCTGAGCTGTAGGTCTTGGAGGAAACCGAGTGGTCCTACGAGATCGTGTTGTAAGCTCTTAGGAGCCGAGATTGGAGAAATTCCTTGTCTAACTATAAGTTAGAAAGGTGGGAGGGAAAGTGGACGTACCCATATTCTGGAGAACCATTATAAACTCTGTGTGTTTCTTTGTTAAAGGTTATTTGATTCTTGAAAGCAAATCCACTAACTCACTAAGAAATTAAAGAAGGAATATAAAAGAAAGTCACAAGAGACAAATAACATATTCACCCCCCTCTAGGTGATTTAGCTATCCTTAAAACTAAAGACTTTCAAGTGATATCAGAAGGAGATTACTCAAAAAGGACATAACTATCTGAGTTGATCCCCAAGGATAGCTAAGAGGTTTGTACTTATGGATTCAGGATTGAACCATAAGGAGTGGTGCTCAGTGGAGCTCCAAGTCTACAAAAAGGATAAGGACTACATTGGGTTATTGGCAGCTCTTATAGAAGATGATGTCTATCCAGATACAAGAATAGAGATCAGTGCTCCTATATCACCTTCAGAGAGTGACTCAGAGGATGATGATGATGACAGTAGATGTTATGGGAAAATGACCATGATCGAAGAAGTATCATGCCAGGATCAACCTAGACAAAATCAGGTACAATCTCTATCTAGCTCATCCTCAGGATCTGGTTATGAGACTAGTCCAGACGGTGATGCTTCCACATCAAGTCATGATGAGGGTCCTATGACAGAAGATGATATTAATCAATTGATTGAAAATCATGGTCCACTTCTGAAATCTTTCAAGGAAAGCAAGTTTCTTGTTAAAAATCAAGCTGAGGAATTTGCCTCCTTACAGCTGGCTGCTTCCCAGCAGGATGAGACATCATCTTTGATGTATCTAAAAATGAGGGAAGTTGGCCATCTGAAGACCATGGTAGATATTCATGTTGAATCCATAAAATATGAGGTCTCTATTATTATGGATCTTGAAAATAAACTTGAGAGGCAGAAGAGAATTGTGGCCAATTTCTCTAAGATAGATGCCCTCAAGAAAAAATCAGAATTCAAGTGGAATTCTAGAGTTACCCTCTCCAAAGGGAAAGAGAAGGCTCCTGTAAAGTCTTAGTCAACCTTTCACATGGCATTCTCCCATCCAACAGGTATGACCAGGACTGCATGTATGGTCACTAGAAGAATGAGAATCTTTCTTATAAGAATACAAATGTATCTTACACACTCTGACCAAGGGCAAGTTTACCAGCCAGTTAGACTTGAGCATTTCTAAGACCATCAACAGTGTTGCTTCTACTGTCTGAGAGAAATAAGAACAAGGAAGTTGCTCTTCCTTCTGGCCAGTATGCAGTCAACCATGCTGTCAGACCTTGTTAGAAGAGAATATATAATATCCATGAGTTCTGGTGCTGTGGAAAGTGGCCACTTTGCCATAGATTGTTGGCACAACCCTAGTGTGTCAAGGGAAAGGGTGAGTCTTCCTAACAGGACTTTTATAGGAAGACATGTGCATTCTCTTGCTAATAAGAACCTAGGAGCCAATTCATTTTGGGGTCCTAAGGTAAGATAAACTTTGTTTTGCAGGAAAGTCCAAGTGGTCATACCAATGTATGGTCCTAAGACTGAGATTGTTCCAGTCTTAGGAGTTGAACAAGATGGTCATATTCAGAATCATGCACCTATTGATAGAAGTGGATGGACAGACTACCAAGGAAAGGATGTCCATGACATGTGCAATCATTAAGGGGGAGCTAGGTCAGTCTAATGTGCTATACTAGCTTGATTCTTTCCAAAATGATTGGTATTAGGAATCCTCCTGCACCAAGTGGATCAATCAGAGAAAGCCAGATGCAAATCTTTGGCTAAAAGAAGAGGAAAGGATTTGGCTCAATTGAATACTTTACAAGGATAAAGGAAGTGGCTGTGTATCCAACATCTGCTCCAAGTCTACAAGACTAAGATAAGTAGAATCCCTCTACCTGATGATTCTACTAAATGTTCTCTATATGTCAAGGAATCCTGTATCTCTTGACATGACTAGATTTTTTTGTATTTATAAATCAAAAGTAGGAGGAGATGTTTGAGACAAGCCTTAAAAATTTGTCTCAACAAATAATTAGTGGCTCACATATTCACTCTGCCACTAGGTGGAACTAGATTCAACATCCTCAAGTTTGACATGGGTATGTTGAATTTTGTTCAAGTAGCTCTCCTCTAGTTGTATATATCATATGTGTGTTTCAGGTCAATTTAAATCCCTGCAGGTTTGGTCAGTCCAATAAGACTAAGGGTTAACGGAAAATTCATCTGTTTGCGGCTAAGTAAGAGGAATTAATCCCAGTCGTTGATCATAACTTGATCCCCAAATAGACACGCGCCTTTCGCTTTCTATTTTAAGAAAAACTATAAATAGAAAGTCTTATGTATAAAGCAAAACACACTGTTCCTTGCCCTTCACTGCCCGATACTGCCGAGTCGATGGAAAAGTTTCTCGCTCGCTCTCACAAATTCGCTAACGAAATGGCGCCAAAAGGTCAGGACTTCCTTTTCGAGGATTCAGAACTTGTGAAAAATGGATTCACGAATGCACCAGAAGAGGTGCAATTTGTTCTCCACCTACTCCAAGTTTCTGACTTAGGGTTTGTTCTATCGGAATCCTATCTTCTATGGAAGCGGGAAGTGCTGGAACTATTCGCAAATTCCAAAGGAGACTCTTCCTCAAGTAAAATCAGGACTATGGTTAATGGAACTAAGATCAACAGAACCCCAATGAGGGTAAGCAAAGGGCTCCAGTTACCGAGGTTTATAGAGACTGAGTACGAAGATGCCCTAGAATAGTCTGATGTCAGAGCAGCCATGAAGTGGTGTGGCATCTCCAAACACACTATAGGCTCTATCATAAGAAAGGTACTCAACCTCAAGGGAAAGTTCCTGGCCGATAATATCAGAAAGGCATTGTTGTGCAAAACCGGCTCACACGACAACATCTCAAAGAAGATGTTCAAGCTGATGTCAAGGATAATCCTATCCAAATAGACAGATTGGTGAAGAATCATGTTTGACAGGATTATAGAGTGCATAAATGAGTCAAATCTGGTGAGAATTCTTTCCCTATATCAATTGTAAACTATTCTAGAGATCCTGGATCATAGGCTGGAGACAAGAATTTATATATGAGAAGGATGGACATAAGAATGCTATATAGGTGGGACAGGGTCCTTCACCCCCATGTCCAGCAAGGTGCTAAGAAGAAGGAGAGATAAGCTCCAGTGGCAGAGGAATGCAGCATAACTGGATCTTCTGAAGAACAAGATGGGGAAGAGACTCATGACACAAATCTGTCTTTGCCTGAGGATGTGACCAGGATAGACACAACAACATAAGTGTCTGAATCCTCTGATCTTGATACTAAAAATTAGTTGAGCAGAGCTCAAACTGAAGATTTTCTAGGCCAAGATGGTGACTTACCATCAACTGAGGTAGTTGGGCAAGTAGCTGGAGAAATTGTCAACAAAATCTCTACTAAGATTGAGGGGGAGACCTCCAGACCTAATGATATTGTAGATGTAACCATCCCTCTGAGTGTGGGGGAGAGACTTCTGGAGAAAGAAACAGAGGATGTTATACAAGATGCACCTACTATGGGAGAGAAATATATGAATCATCTCATGGAGACTCCACTATCTAAGGGGGGTAACTCTAGAATCTTCAGGAGATACCTCAGGATGCTGAGAATTCTGCAGTTGTACTGCATGTCTCTAAGGGCATGTGAAAGTGAGGGATAGATCTACTTTACACTAGAGGGGGGGGGGTGAATAGTGTATTTTAAAAATTTTAATTTATTTTTATAGCAAATTTAAAGTAAGTGATATATATATATATAGAATGCAAAAGATCACATCACACAAATAAGAAGAATAATAATCACAGACGACACAAGGAAATTTATAGTGGTTCCCCAATAAATCTGGGTACGCCCACTCTTCTACCACCCTAGTAGGAATCCGCTACATGTTTTTGATTAGGTGCCCTGCCACCAGAAGATTTATTTTCTAAGGGAGATCTAGCAACCCTTTGAGCTTTTGATCAGGTGCCCGAAAACCAAGCTTAAGTCTTTTGATCATGAGACTTAGAAACCAAAAGATAACTTTTGAAGGGAGTTAAAACCCATGTACACAATTTATGAAATAAACTAAAAAGGTGATGATGTCTTCTCTGTCAAGATTCTCTGAGAAGACTAATGGATGTTATAAGCAAAAGACTCCCCCTGATTTGTGTAGATATTATGATCAGGAGAGGGAGACTTTTCTTCGGAGTTTAGGCCTTCTTGAAAAACTTCACTGTCCAGAAAATGTTTCTGAGATATATGAAGTTGAATCTCGGATTGAAAATTTGTTCTTCTGGAAGAAGCTTGAAGCAGAATATCTTATTCTCTGTAAAAAATAAATATGTACTATCTAATAGTCTGTATTATCTATTAGTCAAACCCTAAGGCAGAAAAATTCTGTCAATATATATAGAATGTCTTAGAGGAATTCAAACATTTGAATTGATTAATTCTGAAATGGCTGAAGCATTCCTTGAGATTTGTAACTGCCTAGGAAAATGATTAGAAATGAACTCTGTGATAAATCCATACTTAATGCTGCCTGGAACGACTATATTCATTAAGAATATTTAGCATTAATTATCAGAGTTTAACTACCTGAAATAAAGCTTGAAATAATTCTGCCTCTGAATAAATATAACTTCCTAAACACTGCAATGAATTCGTCGAACTCAGCAAACCTTTCGTCAACCAGAGCTTTGAATTCGTCGAACTAAATATGTTATTTGTCGAACTGAGCTTGGCTATCGTCGAGCTGAGCTGCAGAGTTGAGATCGAATTTCGTCGACCAGAGCTCAGCTTTCGCCAAGCTAAACTAAGAGGTGGAACTCTTAGTTTGTCGAGCTGAGCTCGGCGTTCGTCGAATGCAGCTCTGCTTTCATCGAACTAAAGTTCTACTGGAATTCCTTCTGAGGCAATAACCGTGGAAATATCCTATGACCCTAGACTATACAAAGTGGGTCAATACGATGTGTAGTGCGTAGGAAATACCCTACGATCTCCACGTCGTACTTCATTGCTGTAAGAATCGCCTGCGACACCGCAGTTTTCCTGCAAAACAAAAAAGATCAAGCGCAAGATAAGGGAAATGGAGAATGCGCGGGATAGAGTTCGATGAAAACCTAGATATAAGTTTTCAAATGTTGAAAAGGCAAACTCTATCCGACGAAAAACAAAACCTCGAACTCATGTTCGATGAAAATTCTCAAAAGAAATACATCTCGTCGATCTCCGGTCGACGAAAGTTTTGCGAAAGAAATATATTTCATCGAGCTCCATTCGACGAAAAATACTTGAAACTAATTCGTCAATCTCCGTTCGATTAAAATTTCACAAAGACAGTTCGTCGATCTCTGTTCGATGAATGTCTTACGAAAAGTTCACAGTTGGTCGATCTCCATTCGACGAAAAGTGTCCAATTCATTGATCTCAAACAAAAACTCAAATTAATGACTCTCCATTAATCATGCTTAACTGATTTAAGAAGAAAAGATGTTTCTTTTCATCTAAGGGTTTAGTGAAAATATCTGCCATTTGTAAATTAGTTGAAAGTAAAACAAGATTAATTTTGTTTTTGTCTATATTATTTCTAAGAAAATGATGTCTTATTTCTATATGCTTAGTCCTACTATGATGGACTATATTTTGTGCAATTGATATTGCACTGGTATTATCACAAAATATTGTGGAATTATTTAAGTTGTATCAATAATCCAGTAGCTGATTTTGAATCCACAAAATCTGTAAACAATAGCTGCCAGCTGCAATGTATTTAGCTTCAGCAGTTGAATTAGACACAGAAGTTTGCTTCTTACAAAATAATGACACAAGCCTATCACAAAGAAACTGACAAGTTCTTGATGTGCTTTTTCTATCAACTCTGTATCAAGCATAATCAGCATTTGAGAATCCAGTTAATTCAAATTCTGACTCTATTGAATACCAGAGTCCTAGATTTGGGCAACCTTTTATATATCTTAAAATTCTTTTTACTAAAATTAGATGAGATTTTTTGGGATTTACCTGAAACCTAGCTCAAATATAGGTAGTAAACATTATGTCTGGTCTACTAGCTATTAAGTATAATAAGGACCCAATGATAGTCCTATATATTTTTTTGATCAACAGATTTTCCATGTTCATCATTATCAATAATAGCATTAGAGGGCATGGGTGTTTTCATAGCGGAGGCATCTGACATCCCAAATCTTTTAATTAGCTCTTTAGCATATTTAGATTGGGATATAAAAATACCATCAGGAGTAATCTTCACTTGTAAACCAAGGAAGTAGGATAGCTCACTCATGCTACTCATTTCAAACTTAGAATGCATTAGGTCAGAAAACCTTTTTCATAGTTTGGAATCAGTATTACTAAAAATTATATCTTCTACATATATTTGAACTAGTATAATTTTAGATTTATGATGTCTAAAGAACAATGTTTTATCTACTATGCCTCTACTGAATTTATTTTCTAGAAGAAAACTAGCAAGAGCCTCATACCAAGCTCTTGGAGCTTGTTTAAGACCATAAAGAGCTTTATTAAGTCTAAAAATATGAGAAGAGTGAGTTGGAGAGATAAAACCTAGTGGTTGTTCTACAAAAACTTCCTCTTTGAGCTCTCTATTTAGAAAAGCACTCTTCACATCCAGTTGATATACCTTGAATCTCTTGAATGCTACAAATGCAAGAAAAATCTTGATAGCCTCTAATCTTGCAACAGGAGCAAATGTCTGATCATAGTCTATGCCTTCCTCCTGTGAGTATCCTTGATCTACCAATCTTACTTTATTTCTTACAATCATTCCTTGAGCATCCAACTTATTCCTATATACTCACTTGGTTCCAATGACCAGATAGTCTTTGGGACTTGGAACTAAATCCCAAACTCTACATCTCCCAAACTAATTTGATGCAGCGCCACCGCTAATTGATGATGACCCAGTTGCCGAGGCGCTACTGCATAAAGATCTTAGATGCCGTGATGACGCTGAAGGAAGTGCACGTTACAACCTCCGCCCGCAGCGTGCTCGAACCGCCATGAAAAATTAGCTTTAATTATCTTATTTCGTGAACTCTATTTTTATATTTTTAGAATATAAAATTATCCAATGTTTAAGTGATAATTTTATATTTATGGCATGTTTTATTTCTTTAATTTAAACAATTTTATTTTTGGTGTGCACTTTGCCATTCGGGTGGATGAGATTACATCTCCATCATGAAGGGTTAAGGCTTATTGTAATCTCCTATTTAAGGAGGTGTTTATGAGGAATCAAGCATTGAAGAATTAAAACCTAAAATTTCCCCTCCAAGTGAAATTTCGGCCAAGGCTCTCATCTAGCCGCCGCCCCCTCCCCTTGTGTGGTGTGAAGCCGCCGCCCCCTTGCTCCCTCCATCCGCGCGGTGCGACTCCGGCGTGGCTTCCTTGGTGCGACTCCGCGGAAGAAGGTTGCAAACCCTTCGGTGTGACGCCGGCGGATCCGTGGAGAGAGTGATTCTCCCACAGTTATCTTGTGTGGAATGCTTTCCGGTTGGGTAATCTCTTCCCTCTCCCTTGTGTGATTCTCTTCTTTAGTTGTGGTGGTTTCACGCTTGTTTTCTCCGGATCTTTAATTTAATCGCTACAAGTTTTGAATCGAAATCGCCGTTGCAAGGCTTTTTAATTCCGGATCGGGTGGATCCTATTTGCTTGAGCGGATCTTGGCCTATAGCCTTGGTCTTGCTCTCTAAAAGGAGTGGCAACCTTTGTGTTTTCTTGGGGAATACTCCGACTCAAATTTCTGATCGTTGTTTTCGAGTCGACCATTCCTCCTTTGTTATTTGTGCTGCGTTCTTGCGACGAGAACTATTGTGGGCGATAGGTGTTGTGTAGGTGCGGTAGATCTACGACGTGTAGTGCGTAGGAAAGCGTTAGTTTCGTGGAGATCTCCGACTCGGGACGCACCCTACACCAATTTGGTATCAGAGGCGGTCGTTTCAACTTCCACGTTGCAAACATCCTCTCTGCGTTCTTCGTTGGTTGATCTGAACTTTCAAAGATCTGAAATTTTCGGATTGGTCTGCGTTTAGTAAATCTCTCGGAATTTTAAACATGTCAAAAAAATCTGAAAAATAAACTGTAGTTTCCTGCACTTATTTCCAGCAACATTAAAACAGAAAATTTTTCGATTCGTCCTCGTTAGGTTAGTCTGCAAATTGGATCTTCGTAATTCTGTCTAGTTTGTCTGCAAATAGCGGGCTGAAATATACATTTTTCAACAAAATTTCAAATTTTTTTTTTTAACGATCTACGTGTTTCTCACATCAAGCTTTTCAAAAAAAATTTTATTTCATTCTAGCTACAGCCCTAGGGAAAATCATCTTTCATAATTTTCTGGGTCTTGCATGCGCACTAGGCTAGGCACGGAATATACGGCGCCGTCTACGTCTAGGATTGCTGAGAACGGGAATGAGCTTCATAATGCTGAAGCGATAGCAGGTCTACGTAATGATATGGCGGAGCTTAGGGCCACTTTAGCACAGATTTTATAAAATCAAGTTAGGCCACCACCACCTCCCGTTCATGTCGAATTGCCCCACCGGCATCGACACATCTCCGATTCGGACTCTGATAGGGACTCCCCACGAGTGCCCCCTTGGGGCCATCGCCACGAGCGAGAGTTCGACATTACGAGGGCCATCAAGATTGATGCCCCCACTTTCGACGGCATGGGAGATCCACAGAACTTCCTTACTTGGATAGTGGACATGGAATGTTACTACAACTGGCACCATCTCATGGACCCCCAAAAGGTCCAAGTTGCCAGGATGAAGTTGACAGGCCGTGCCAAAACTTATTAGCTAAATGAAGAGCGTAGGCTAGGGGCTGGAGACGGAAACCAAATTATTGGGTGGACCGTAATGAAGAATTTGTTGACCGATCAGTACGTTCCCGCGTACCATCGGACACAGATGTTTGACGAGCTTGCCACCCTGCGGAAGGGCTCAAATTCAGTAGCGGAGTATATGGGAGAACTGAAGGACCGAATGGTGCGTTGTGATCTGAAAGAAATCCCCGAGGTTACCCTTTCTAGATTCCGTAAGGGGCTTCAACCCGATATTCAGCGGAAGCTCTTACGTTATGGCCACACAGATCTAAACACGACATTCAATGCCGCCCTCGACATTGAGAAACACTTAGCATCTAAGGCCCACTCCCGGTATTCCCATACGAAGGGAAAATCCACCACCGGAGCTTCGTCCTCCACATATCAGGACAAAGGGAAATTTCGGTCCGCCGAGTCCAAGTCTGTTGTGATCACTGCTAGGAACACTAAGAACCCTGCGAGCGAACGTATTCCCATCGGAAAGGTTAGCAAGACTAATGCTACATGTTACTCTTGCGGCATTCAAGGTCACTACATCTTCGAATGCCCAACGAAAACTAAAGCCATAGCCTTGTTAGAGTCGACGACCGATTTTGCGGATTATGTTTATGAGGCTGCTGAGGAGAGCGACCCAGAAGGGGTCCTAAGTGACTTAGAGGACGATCACCCCCTTATGGTGATGCGTTGTATCTTGACCACCTCATCCATTAGATGATTGGAAGAGGACGAGCATATTTTTGCTGATTTTTAAGAGTGGCGAGAAGCTTTGCAAGCTGATTATTGATAGTGGTAGTTGTGTGAATGTCGTATCTGAGAACGCCATTGCACGTATGTCCTTGACCACGGAACCACACCCGACCCCATATCAGGTCGCTTGGATCAACAAGATCTCTGTACCCGTTACCAAGCGTTGTCTGGTTCCACTCTCATTCAAATCCTACATTGATGAGGTGTGGTGTGATGTCCTTTCGATGGACGCTTGTCATGTGTTGTTAGGCCGCCCTTGGCTATATGACCGTGATGTTACTCATTTTGGTAGAGCCAACACTTATGAATTCAAATTCAATGGCAAAACCATCACCTTGAGACCGACCATCCCAAAGGAGCCCGTAGTCTTGGCTAAGGACACCACTATCTCGGTAGAACGAAAAACGTTGAATCTTGTTGGTAGGAAAGAGTTTGAGAGAGATCCGTTCCTTGATGGAATTATGTATGCGCTAGTCCTCCTAAGTGCGAAGCCCGATTCTAGCATTTTGGATGAGTTACCTAGTGAGTTACGGGTACTATTGGAAGAGTATAGGGATGTGTACCCAGATGAGTTGCCGCCCACGTTACCCCCACTTAGGAATATCCAACATGCGATAGACCTCATCCCGGGGTCTTCCTTGCCAAATCAGCCCCATTATCGACTCCACCCCGCAGCTCACCTGGAGTTGCAGTCCCAAATAGAGGGCTTACTGGAGAAGGGTTTTATTAGGACTAGTATGAGTCCATGTGCTGTACCAGCCCTACTTGCCCCCAAGAAGGATGGTACATGGAGGATGTGCGTTGATAGCTGGGCTATCAACAAAATCACCATCAAGTATAGGTTCCCCATTCCCCGCCTAGATGATTTGTTGGATGTCTTGTCTGGAGCCACCATATTCTCAAAATTAGATCTTCGGAGTGGCTATCACCAGATTAGGATACGAGAGGGCGACGAGTGGAAGACGACATTTAAGTCGAAGGATGGACTATACGAATGGCTTGTGATGACCTTTGGGTTATCCAATGCCCCTAGTACCTTCTCCCGAATGATGACATATGTCTTTCAGCCATTCATGGGGAAGTTCGTTGTCGTCTACTTTGACGATATACTGATTTATAGCACCTCTACTACCGAGCACATCTCCCACATGAGAGTGATCCTTTCCACCCTGCGGAAGGAGACTTTATTTCTCAATCTTAAGAAATGCACTTTCAATGCCTCGGAGGTAGAGTTCTTAGGTTATATAGTCGGTTCTAAGGGTATTTGATTTGATCCGGGCAAGGTTCAGGTCATTAAGGACTGGCCCGTGCCAACCACCCTATGTGAGGTACGTAGTTTCCATGGGTTAGCCACGTTTTATCGACGTTTCATACGAGACTTCAGTAGTATTATGGCGCCTATCACCGACTGTATGAAGAAGGGAGAGTTTACATGGACGAAGTCCGCCACCTATGCTTTTGAACGAATAAAGGAGCTTATGACTGAGGCACCTATCTTACGTCTACCTGACTTTTCTAAAGTCTTTGAGCTCACATGTGATGCATCTGGGGTAGGGATTGGAGGTGTCTTGAGCCAGGAGGGCCATCCCGTTAGCTATTTTAGCGAGAAGTTGTCCGGTCCGAAGCTGAACTATTCAAATTATGATAGGGAATTTTATGCTGTAGTTCGATGTCTACACCACTGGAGGAACTATCTCCTCTCTAAGGAGTTTGTGATCCTCTCTGATCATGAGGCTTTACGTTTCATCAACGGCCAGCATAAGATCAACCCACGACACGCTAAGTGGGTGGCTTTCTTACAAGGTTACACGTTTAATCTCAAACACCTTAAGGGAGCTGATAACCGAGTCACGGACGCCCTTAGTCGTCTTACTATTTTACTCACCTCTATGGAAGTACATGTTGTAGGATTTGAGCAGATTAAGGATGAGTACGCTACATGTCCTGACTTCCAGGACTTTTATTTATCTGCCCAGGATAGTTCCCCCACTACGATATCTGCATACGTTATCAAGGACGGTTACCTGTTTAGGAATGGGAAGCTATGTATCCCGCAGTCATCGTTACAACTACATATCATATGGGAATTGCATAGCGGAGGGTTGAGTGGCCACTTCGGTAGAGATAAGACCATTACGCTAGTAGAGGACAAATTCTATTGGCCAAAACTGAAGGTTATGGTGGGGCAGGTAGTGAGTAGCTGCCGCACGTGTCAGGTGTCTAAGGGAAGTAAAACCAACGTTGGATTATATACTCCCTTGCCTATTCCCTCCATGCCTTGGGTAGACGTTAGTATGGATTTTGTATTAGGCCTCCCCATTACTCTACGCTGTCACGACTCAGTTTTTGTAGTGGTGGATAGGTTTTCAAAGATGGCTTATTTCATCCCATGCAGTAGGACAAAAGATGCGTCTCATGTTGCTAAACTATATTTTAAGGAAGTCGTTAGTCACCGTGGACTTCCAAAGACCATAGTATCGGATAGGGACGTAAAATTCACTAGTTATTTTTGGAAAACTCTTTGGATTTTAATGGGAACGAAATTATTGTTTTCCTCCGCCTATCACCCCCAAACTGATGGGCAGACGGAAGTGGTTAATCGGAGCTAAGGAAATTTGTTACGATGCCTTGTGAGTGATCACAAGAGCACTTGGGATCTTCTCCTTCCCCATGCCCAATTAGCCTACAATAACTCCAAGAATAGGTCTACGGGTCTGTCCCCGAATGAGATTGTCCACGGGTATAAGGCTCCTGTGCCGCTTGACTTGGTGCCGTTGCCCCCAATGTACAAGGCAAGTCAGTTTGCACAATCCTTCGCCCAACACATCCATGATTTACACGCACGTATACATGCCACTTTGACCACGCAATACGAATCATATCAAGCGCACGCTAATTTACATCGGAGAGTATCAAACTTCAAAATTGGCGATCTAGTTTTAGTCCGATTGGTTCCCGAACGCTTGCCAACTGGCACCGTTAAAAAGTTAGCACCAAAGCGCGCCGGCCCTTTTCAGATTATTAAAAAGTTAGGTGACAACGCTTTCATTTTGGACTTGCCTGCTGATTGGGGGATTTCCGCCATTTTTAACGTTTCGGATTTAACGATGTTTGTGTCACCACCACAAGAGTTGATTTCTTTGTCTTCTTCTTCTCCCACTCAAAATTCTGATGGGTTGGGGAGTGGTAGTTCGGATGATCTCTCTCTTTCGGTCCCCGCAGGTATAACATCGGATGGTACGTTGCCTTCTTTTACTCCTACTGCTGACATGTCTCCCAGGTTTCCCAGGACATTCCTCACTCCAGATATGATACTTGCTGCGGAACCGTTCACTACTCCGGATGGTACTACTTACCGCTTTCTGGTCCGTTGGCGTGACCGCCCCCCTTCAAACGACTCTTGGGTACTCGCGACAGAGCTTCAACGTTTGGATGCCGAGCTTCTCCGCCGCTATCTCTCCACTCACGCATCAGAGATACGTGATTTTGAGTGTGGGAGGATTGATGCAGCGCCACCGCTAATTGATGATGACCCGGTTGCCGAGGCGCTACGGGATAAAGATCTTAGACACCGTGATGACGTTGGAGGAAGTGCACGTTACAACCTCCACCCGCGGCGTGCTCGAACCGCCATGAAAAATTAGCTTTAATTATCTTATTTCGTGAACTCTATTTTTATATTTTTAGAATATAAAATTATCCAATGTTTAAGTGATAATTTTATATTCATGGCATGTTTTATTTCTTTAATTTAAACAATTTTATTTTTGGTGTGCACTTAGCCATTCGGGTGGATGAGATTACATCTCCATCATGAAGGGTTAAGGCTTATTGTAATCTCCTATTTAAGGAGGTGTTTATGAGGAATCAAGCATTGAAGAATTAAAACCTAAAATTTCCCCTCCAAGTGAAATTTCGGCCAAGGCTCTCATCTAGCCGCCGCCCCCTCCCCTTGTGTGGTGTGAAGCCACCGCCCCCTTACTCCCTCCATCCGCGCGGTGCGACTCCGGCGTGGCTTCCTTGGTGCGACTCTGTGGAAGAAGGTTGCAAACCCTTCGCTGTGATGCCGGCGGATCCGTAGAGAGAGTGATTCTCCAACAGTTATCTTGTGTGGAATGCTTTCCGGTTGGGTAATCTCTTCCCTCTCCCTTGTGTGATTCTCTTCTTTAGTTGTGGTGGTTTCACGCTTGTTTTCTCCGGATCTTTAATTTAATCGCTACAAGATTTGAATCGAAATCGCCGTTGCAAGGCTTTTTAATTCCGGATCGGGTGGATCCTATTTGCTTGAGCGGATCTTGGCCTATAGCCTTGGTCTTGCTCTCTAAAAGGAGTGGTAACCTTTGTGTTTTCTTGGAGAATACTCCGACTCAAATTTCTGATCGTTGTTTTCGAGTCGACCATTCCTCCTTTGTTATTTGTGCTGCGTTCTTGCGACGAGAACTATTGTGGGCGATAGGTGTTGTGTAGGTGCGGTAGATCTACGACGTGTAGTGCGTAGGAAAGCGTTAGTTTCGTGGAGATCTCCGACTCGGGACGCACCCTACACCAATTTGGTATCAGAGGCGGTCGTTTCAACTTCCACGTTGCAAACATCCTCTCTGCGTTCTTCGTTGGTTGATCTGAACTTTCAAAGATCTGAAATTTTCGGATTGGTCTGCGTTTAGTAAATCTCTCGGAATTTTAAACATGTCAAAAAAATCTGAAAAAAAAACTGTAGTTTCCTGCACTTATTTCCAGCAACATTAAAACAGAAAATTTTTCGATTCGTCCTCGTTAGGTTAGTCTGCAAATTGGATCTTCGTAATTCTGTCTAGTTTGTCTGCAAATAGCGGGCTGAAATATACATTTTTCAACAAAATTTCAAATTTTTTTTTTTTAACGATCTACGTGTTTCTCACATCAAGCTTTTCAAAAAAAATTTTATTTCATTCTAGCTACAGCCCTAGGGAAAATCATCTTTCATAATTTTCTGGGTCTTGCATGCGCACTAGGCTAGGCACGGAATATACGGCGCCGTCTACGTCTAGGATTGCTGAGAACGGGAATGAGCTTCATAATGCTGAAGCGATAGCAGGTCTACGTAATGATATGGCGGAGCTTAGGGCCACTTTAGCACAGATTTTATAAAATCAAGTTAGGCCACCACCACCTCCCGTTCATGTCGAATTGCCCCACCGGCATCGACACATCTCCGATTCGGACTCTGATAGGGACTCCCCACGAGTGCCCCCTCGGGGCCATCGCCACGAGCGAGAGTTCGACATTACGAGGGCCATCAAGATTGATGCCCCCACTTTCGACGGCATGGGAGATCCACAGAACTTCCTTACTTGGATAGTGGACATGGAATGTTACTACAACTGGCACCATCTCATGGACCCCCAAAAGGTCCAAGTTGCCAGGATGAAGTTGACAGGCCGTGCCAAAACTTATTAGCTAAATGAAGAGCGTAGGCTAGGGGCTGGAGACGGAAACCAAATTATTGGGTGGACCGTAATGAAGAATTTGTTGACCGATCAGTACGTTCCCGCGTACCATCGGACACAGATGTTTGACGAGCTTGCCACCCTGCGGAAGGGCTCAAATTCAGTAGCGGAGTATATGGGAGAACTGAAGGACCGAATGGTGCGTTGTGATCTGAAAGAAATCCCCGAGGTTACCCTTTCTAGATTCCGTAAGGGGCTTCAACCCGATATTCAGCGGAAGCTCTTACGTTATGGCCACACAGATCTAAACACGACATTCAATGCCGCCCTCGACATTGAGAAACACTTAGCATCTAAGGCCCACTCCCGGTATTCCCATACGAAGGGAAAATCCACCACCGGAGCTTCGTCCTCCACATATCAGGACAAAGGGAAATTTCGGTCCGCCGAGTCCAAGTCTGTTGTGATCACTGCTAGGAACACTAAGAACCCTGCGAGCGAACGTATTCCCATCGGAAAGGTTAGCAAGACTAACGCTACATGTTACTCTTGCGGCATTCAAGGTCACTACATCTTCGAATGCCCAACGAAAACTAAAGCCATAGCCTTGTTAGAGTCGACGACCGATTTTGCGGATTATGTTTATGAGGCTGCTGAGGAGAGCGACCCAGAAGGGGTCCTAAGTGACTTAGAGGACGATCACCCCCTTATGGTGATGCGTTGTATCTTGACCACCTCATCCATTAGATGATTGGAAGAGGACGAGCATATTTTTGCTGATTTTTAAGAGTGGCGAGAAGCTTTGCAAGCTGATTATTGATAGTGGTAGTTGTGTGAATGTCGTATCTGAGAACGCCATTGCACGTATGTCCTTGACCACGGAACCACACCCGACCCCATATCAGGTCGCTTGGATCAACAAGATCTCTGTACCCGTTACCAAGCGTTTTCTGGTTCCACTCTCATTCAAATCCTACATTGATGAGGTGTGGTGTGATGTCCTTTCGATGGACGCTTGTCATGTGTTGTTAGGCCGCCCTTGGCTATATGACCGTGATGTTACTCATTTTGGTAGAGCCAACACTTATGAATTCAAATTCAATGGCAAAACCATCACCTTGAGACCGACCATCCCAAAGGAGCCCGTAGTCTTGGCTAAGGACACCACTATCTCGGTAGAACGAAAAACGTTGAATCTTGTTGGTAGGAAAGAGTTTGAGAGAGATCCGTTCCTTGATGGAATTATGTATGCGCTAGTCCTCCTAAGTGCGAAGCCCGATTCTAGCATTTTGGATGAGTTACCTAGTGAGTTACGGGTACTATTGGAAGAGTATAGGGATGTGTACCCAGATGAGTTGCCGCCCACGTTACCCCCACTTTGGAATATCCAACATGCGATAGACCTCATCCCGGGGTCTTCCTTGCCAAATCAGCCCCATTATCGACTCCACCCCGCAGCTCACCTGGAGTTGCAGTCCCAAATAGAGGGCTTACTGGAGAAGGGTTTTATTAGGACTAGTATGAGTCCATGTGCTGTACCAGCCCTACTTGCCCCCAAGAAGGATGGTACATGGAGGATGTGCGTTGATAGCTGGGCTATCAACAAAATCACCATCAAGTATAGGTTCCCCATTCCCCGCCTAGATGATTTGTTGGATGTCTTGTCTGGAGCCACCATATTCTCAAAATTAGATCTTCGGAGTGGCTATCACCAGATTAGGATACGAGAGGGCGACGAGTGGAAGACGACATTTAAGTCGAAGGATGGACTATACGAATGGCTTGTGATGACCTTTGGGTTATCCAATGCCCCTAGTACCTTCTCCCGAATGATGACATATGTCTTTCAGCCATTCATGGGGAAGTTCGTTGTCGTCTACGTTGACGATATACTGATTTATAGCACCTCTACTACCGAGCACATCTCCCACATGAGAGTGATCCTTTCCACCCTGCGGAAGGAGACTTTATTTCTCAATCTTAAGAAATGCACTTTCAATGCCTCGGAGGTAGAGTTCTTAGGTTATATAGTCGGTTCTAAGGGTATTTGATTTGATCCGGGCAAGGTTCAGGTCATTAAGGACTGGCCCGTGCCAACCACCCTATGTGAGGTACGTAGTTTCCATGGGTTAGCCACGTTTTATCGACGTTTCATACGAGACTTCAGTAGTATTATGGCGCCTATCACCGACTGTATGAAGAAGGGAGAGTTTACATGGACGAAGTCCGCCACCTATGCTTTTGAACGAATAAAGGAGCTTATGACTGAGGCACCTATCTTACGTCTACCTGACTTTTCTAAAGTCTTTGAGCTCACATGTGATGCATCTGGGGTAGGGATTGGAGGTGTCTTGAGCCAGGAGGGCCATCCCGTTAGCTATTTTAGCGAGAAGTTGTCCGGTCCGAAGCTGAACTATTCAAATTATGATAGGGAATTTTATGCTGTAGTTCGATGTCTACACCACTGGAGGAACTATCTCCTCTCTAAGGAGTTTGTGATCCTCTCTGATCATGAGGCTTTACGTTTCATCAACGGCCAGCATAAGATCAACCCACGACACGCTAAGTGGGTGGCTTTCTTACAAGGTTACACGTTTAATCTCAAGCACCTTAAGGGAGCTGATAACCGAGTCACGGACGCCCTTAGTCGTCTTACTATTTTACTCACCTCTATGGAAGTACATGTTGTAGGATTTGAGCAGATTAAGGATGAGTACGCTACATGTCCTGACTTCCAGGACTTTTATTTATCTGCCCAGGATAGTTCCCCCACTACGATATCTGCATACGTTATCAAGGACGGTTACCTGTTTAGGAATGGGAAGCTATGTATCCCGCAGTCATCGTTACAACTACATATCATATGGGAATTGCATAGCGGAGGGTTGAGTGGCCACTTCGGTAGAGATAAGACCATTACGCTAGTAGAGGACAAATTCTATTGGCCAAAACTGAAGGTTATGGTGGGGCAGGTAGTGAGTAGCTGTCGCACGTGTCAGGTGTCTAAGGGAAGTAAAACCAACGTTGGATTATATACTCCCTTGCCTATTCCCTCCATGCCTTGGGTAGACGTTAGTATGGATTTTGTATTAGGCCTCCCCATTACTCTACGCTGTCACGACTCAGTTTTTGTAGTGGTGGATAGGTTTTCAAAGATGGCTTATTTCATCCCATGCAGTAGGACAAAAGATGCGTCTCATGTTGCTAAACCATATTTTAAGGAAGTCGTTAGTCACCGTGGACTTCCAAAGACCATAGTATCGGATAGGGACGTAAAATTCACTAGTTATTTTTGGAAAACTCTTTGGATTTTAATGGGAACGAAATTATTGTTTTCCTCCGCCTATCACCCCCAAACTGATGGGCAGACGGAAGTGGTTAATCGGAGCTTAGGAAATTTGTTACGATGCCTTGTGAGTGATCACAAGAGCACTTGGGATCTTCTCCTTCCCCATGCCCAATTAGCCTACAATAACTCCAAGAATAGGTCTACGGGTCTGTCCCCGAATGAGATTGTCCACGGGTATAAGGCTCCTGTGCCGCTTGACTTGGTGCCGTTGCCCCCAATGTACAAGGCAAGTCAGTTTGCACAATCCTTCGCCCAACACATCCATGATTTACACGCACGTATACATGCCACTTTGACCACGCAATACGAATCATATCAAGCACACGCTAATTTACATCGGAGAGTATCAAACTTCAAAATTGGCGATCTAGTTTTAGTCCGATTGGTTCCCGAACGCTTGCCAACTGGCACCGTTAAAAAGTTAGCACCAAAGCGCGCCGGCCCTTTTCAGATTATTAAAAAGTTAGGTGACAACGCTTTCATTTTGGACTTGCCTGCTGATTGGGGGATTTCCGCCATTTTTAACGTTTCGGATTTAACGATGTTTGTGTCACCACCACAAGAGTTGATTTCTTTGTCTTCTTCTTCTCCCACTCAAAATTCTGATGGGTTGGGGAGTGGTAGTTCGGATGATCTCTCTCTTTCGGTCCCCGCAGGTATAACATCGGATGGTACGTTGCCTTCTTTTACTCCTACTGCTGACATGTCTCCCAGGTTTCCCAGGACATTCCTCACTCCAGATATGATACTTGCTGCGGAACCGTTCACTACTCCGGATGGTACTACTTACCGCTTTCTGGTCCGTTGGCGTGACCGCCCCCCTTCAAACGACTCTTGGGTACTCGCGACAGAGCTTCAACGTTTGGATGCCGAGCTTCTCCGCCGCTATCTCTCCACTCACGCATCAGAGATACGTGATTTTGAGTGTGGGAGGATTGATGCAGCGCCACCGCTAATTGATGATGACCCGGTTGCCGAGGCGCTACGGGATAAAGATCTTAGACACCGTGATGACATTGGAGGAAGTGCACGTTACAACCTCCACCCGCGGCGTGCTCGAACCGCCATGAAAAATTAGCTTTAATTATCTTATTTCGTGAACTCTATTTTTATATTTTTAGAATATAAAATTATCCAATGTTTAAGTGATAATTTTATATTCATGGCATGTTTTATTTCTTTAATTTAAACAATTTTATTTTTGGTGTGCACTTAGCCATTCGGGTGGATGAGATTACATCTCCATCATGAAGGGTTAAGGCTTATTGTAATCTCCTATTTAAGGAGGTGTTTATGAGGAATCAAGCATTGAAGAATTAAAACCTAAAATTTCCCCTCCAAGTGAAATTTCGGCCAAGGCTCTCATCTAGCCGCCGCCCCCTCCCCTTGTGTGGTGTGAAGCCACCGCCCCCTTACTCCCTCCATCCGCGCGGTGCGACTCCGGCGTGGCTTCCTTGGTGCGACTCTGTGGAAGAAGGTTGCAAACCCTTCGGTGTGACGCCGGCGGATCCGTAGAGAGAGTGATTCTCCAACAGTTATCTTGTGTGAAACGCTTTCTGGTTGGGTAATCTCTTCCCTCTCCCTTGTGTGATTCTCTTCTTTAGTTGTTGTGGTTTCGCGCTCGTTTTCTCCGGATCTTTAATTTAATCGCTACAAGTTTTGAATCGAAATCTCCGTTGCAAGGCTTTTTAATTCCGGATCGGGTGGATCCTATTTGCTTGAGCGGATCTTGGCCTATAGCCTTGGTCTTGCTCTCTAAAAGGAGTGACAACCTTTGTGTTTTCTTGGGGAATACTCCGACTCAAATTTCTGATCGTTGTTTTCGAGTCGACCATTCCTCCTTTGTTATTTGCGCTGCGTTCTTGCGACGAGAACTATTGTGGGCAATAGGTGCTGTGTAGGTGCGGTAGATCTACGACGTGTAGTGCGTAGGAAAGCGTTAGTTTCATGGAGATCTCCGACTCGGGACGCACCCTACACCATAATTGAGTTCCTTTTGCATAACAATGATCCAGTGGGGATCTTATTCTGCATCTTTGATGGATTGAGGTTCAATCTGAGAAATAAAACAAGCATGCATCTGATCTTGATTCAATTAATGCCTTTTTTGAACACTAGTTGATATGTCTCCAATCACTTGAGATCTTGGGTGATCTCTAAGTGTGACAAGATCAAGAGGTAGAGTTGGTTGTTCAACTATTTGTGGTGCTAATTCCTCTAGTGACATTTCATTAGCCACAATATTTTCAGCATAAATTTCTGAACTTTCTTCATCACTGTCATCATCAGCAATTTGTTGAGAAGGATGTAATGTATCCTCATATGTTAGGATTAATTCATCTAATTTCTCACACATATTTGGTACCTGAAAAGATTTTATGGTAGAGATATTTCTCTCCTTGTAAAACATATTAGTCTCATCAAAAGAAACATGCATAGACTCGTCCATTTTAAGGGTAGATTTATTAAAGACCCTATAAGCTTTGCTGACTTGAGAATATCCAAGGAAAATTCCTTCTGAAACTTTGGCTTCAAATTTTCTTAAATGTTTCTTATTATTGTTATGGATATAACATTTACTACCAAAAACTTTGAAATAATTTACTTTAGGTTTCTTAGATTTAAGTAATGTATAGGGAGTCTTACCCTTTAGTTTATGTATGAAACTTCTGTTAAGAACATAGTTTGCTGTGCTTACTGTCTCTGCCCAAAAGGATAGGGGCAAGTGAGCATCTTCAAGTAATGTTCTAGCAGATTTAATTAGGGTTATATTTTTCCTTTCAGCTACCCCATTTTGTTGAGGAGTTCTAGGAGTAGAGAAACATTACATGATACCTTCCTTATCACAGATTTCTTTCATCATAAGAGATTCAAACTCAGTGCCATGATTACTTCTGATCAATGCAATCTGAGTGGAGTACTCAATCGTGATGTTCCTAAGAAAGTCTGTAAGAACTTTAAAGTTACTTGACTTAAAGAATACCCTAGTGAATCTAGAGAAATCATCTACAATAACTAAGGTATAGGACTTTCCTCCCAAACTTTTTACTACAATAGGTCCAAAAAGGTCCATATGTAGCAAATACAAAATTCTAGGTGAATCACACTTAGAAATGGATTTAAAACTATTTTTAGTTTGCTTGCCTAATTGGCAAGCTCTACAAAGTCCTTCCTTATTGTAAGAACCAGAAGGTAGTCCTATGATAAGGTTGTCCTTAGATAATTTAATAAAAGTCCTAAGATTTATATGTCTTAATCTATTATGTCATAATTCATTTGTTTTACTTGTTTGATTGAATAGACAAATTTCTAAATTAGCAGAGTTAAAATTAACTAAGTAAATATTACCCTTTCTAATTCCATTTAAATTTTTTTTATTTTTATCATAAGTAATAAAACATAATGACTTATTAAAAGATACCTGATAACTTTCATCACATAACTGACTTATGGAGATGAGGTTATGCTTGAGACCATTCACATAAGCTACCTTCCTAAAGGTAACTACTCCAACCTTGACATTTCCATAGCCTTCTCTCTGTCCACAGTTGGAGTCTCCAAAAATGACTTTTGGTCCAAGCTTATCTTTGAAGTCACTCAAGTTTGCTTTGCTTCCTGTCATATATTTTGAACATCCACTATCCAAATACCATTATTCCTCTGTAGTAGGATAGTTTTTCTCCTATAGAAAATAAATTAGGTGTTTTTGACCAAGGTTACCTTGGGTCCAATTTTTCTTTCATAATAATTTGAAATATAAGAGCACTCAGGTTGATCCTTATAACTAAGTGGATGATATCTCCTAGGAGGGATGATCCACTGAGTAAAAGGATTAATAAAATTTTGAGTTTGATTATACATTTGAAAAGAATTAAATTTTCTGTTTTGAAATTCTGGGTTCAATGAATTATATTGAGTTCATCGAGCTGAGTTCGACGAATGGAAGTGAGTTCGTCGAGCTCCATTCATAGAATAATAGTATTCATTTTCTGCGTTCCATGTTCGTTGATCACAGTTCGACGAATCATATTGATTTCGTCGAGCAACATTTGAATAAATATACTCAAGTCTTGTGCTCATAGTTTGTCGAGCTCTATTCGACGAATAATATTTATTTTGTCGAGCTCGGTTCGACGAATTATTTTGAACATAATTTTTCTGAAAATTTTATTTTGATTTTGTTTATTCTTTTGTAAAACTTCTGTGGCTTTATCGGTAATTTGAAATACTTCTTTTCCTTTGGTAGAAACAAATTTTACAGGTGTAGATAAAATGTTTTTCTGTGACAGATGAGGGTTAATTGATGAAGCCCCTAAGCCCAATTTGCCATTTAGCGTGGCATTAACTGTGCTTGTGATATTCATCAGTTTGGTGCTTCTCCCATTGAGGGATTATTCAAACTTTTTAGCCTCAGATAATGTGTTTTTTAAAGATACTATTTGTTCAGAAGTAATTTTCAAATCATCTTTAAGTTTTATGTTTTCAGAAGATAGATTATCTAATTAAGTTAATTTCTCTCTGATAAGTTTTACTTCCATCTCAGATTTTATTAAATCTTTACATAGTAGTTTAAAATCTATTTTAAACTGATCTGAAGTAAAATCAAATGAAGAGATTAGCTGATCTTCTTCAGATTCTTATTCAGACTCAGAATTGCTGCATGATGCATTGATTGCCATCAAGCAAACTTCCTTAGCCTTTGCTTCTTCTTCATCTTCACTTGTGCTAAATGAAGGCTCATCATCTGATTCACTCCAGGTTTTAGCTACAAAACCTCTCTCCTTTTATTTGTGTTTACCAGAAGAGGGTTTGTTGCAGTGCTTCCGGTAGTCTTTCTATTTCTTCTTATCCTTCTTCTGATTCTCAGGACATTCTGGAAGAATATGTCCTGGTTTCCTGCATTCATAACACATAATTTCTTTAGTGGGTGTTTTATCATACCTTGGTTTGTAATTTTTTCTGGAAGATCTTTTCTCAAAGTCTTTTCTTGCCATTTTGTAGAATCTCTTAGCCAAGAGACCTATAATATCTTAATTCTCTGGAAAAACTTCTGCTTCTTTTGTTGCCTTGAAAGCTACGCTCTTCTCTTTCCTTACTAAAGGTGAGGACCTTTGTTCATCTTCTCTTGTTATGATGAGCTGCTCGTAAGATTTGAGCTTGCCCAGCAAGGTTTCTATTGTAATTTCATTTAAATTTCTGGCTTTTTTGATTGGCCAGATCCTTGAATCCCATGTGTTAGACAAACACATGGGGATCTTATCATTGACCTCTGTCAATGTGATGTCCTTCTGCAAAGTCTTCAGTTCATTGATATGATACTGAGCCTTGTGTACATTTCAACTACAGATTCAGATTCTCCCTTTTTGAAGTTCTCATATTAAGAGATAAGGTGTGATCTCCTATCTTTTCTCTCATCAGTAGATCCAGTAACCATTGTATTGATGGAGTCCCAGATAGCTTTAGCTGAGGTGCATTCAGCAACCTTCTGAAAAATGTCATCTGACATTATTTGAGCTAAGATGTTCATAGCCTTTGCATCAATATTTTTTGCTTTCTTCTGGGCTTTTGTCCATTCTGGAGGTGGTACATCACAACTACTTTTTGTTGCCAATGGTAGAGGTGGACCTATCAAAATAGAGTTGTAAATATCTTCTTTAATAGAGTTCATATAAATTCTAATCCTTGCCTTTCATAGTACAAACTTATTAAGGTTGCACATAGGAGGTCTAGTGCTTAAATATTCCTTATTTTGTGCCATGATAAAAATCTAATTCAAAATAAAATCTATCAAATCTTATGGTTCAGGTGTAAGCCTGTAAAACCAAAGAACCAACCTCTGATACCAATTGAAAGTGAGGGATAGATTTACTTTACACTAGAGGGGTGAATAGTGTATTTTAAAAACTTTAATTAATTTTTATAGCGGATTTAAAGTAAGTGATATATATATTGTATAACCCTGTATCCAATGAGTGGGTCAGCAGGAGCCAGGTCAGCCAAATCGGGGAGTCTGAGTCCCTGGGCGAGCTCGCCCTAGAGAGGTTGGCATCATCCCCGACTCCCCAGGCGAGGTAGGATGCTTCGGGGAGGCAAGCTTGTACTCTCCGAGCCCTGCTCGTCGAGCTCTGGGCTATTCGATGAGCTCTAGGCCTTTCGTCGAGATCTGGGCCTTTCGTCGAGCTCTGGGCATTTCGTCGAGCTCTGGGCCTTTCGTCGAACTCTAGGCCTTTCGTTGAGCTCTGGGCTGCTCGTCGAGCTCTGAGCCGCTCGACGAGCTCTAGGCTGTTCGTCGAGCTCTGGGCCTATCATCGAGTTTTGGGCCTTTTGTCAAGCTCTGGGCCTTTCGTCAAGCTCTGGGCCTTTCGTCGAGCTCTGGTCCTTGTGTCGAGCTCTAGGCCTTTCGCCGACCTCTAGGCCTTTCGTCGAGCTCTTAGCCTTTTGTCGAGCTTTGGGCCATTTGTCGAGCTCTGGGCCTTTTGTCGAGCTCTGGGCCTTTCGTCGAGCTCTAGGACTTTCGTCGAGCTCTAGGCTATTCGTCGAGCTCTAGGCCTTTCGTCGAGCTCTGGGCTGTTCGTCAAGCTCTAGGCCTTTTGTCGAGCTCTGGGCCTTTCGTCGAGCTCTAGCCGCTCAATGAACTCGCAACAGGAGAGCAGGACAGGGCAGGCCCATACTCGCTAAAGGCCGAGTACAAACAACAAGCACTGGCTCCATCGAGCACTCGGTGCCCTTGCCGAACAAAGGTTGTTGAGGGATACTCACCCAATGATCTGTGAAGTGTTCTTACAATTTTTTACCCCGCTTGCCTGCCCATAGCTAGTTAGAACAGCGAAGTTACATTATTGGCAGACCCAGTTGGGCTAGACATAGCTGTTCACAATAGCGGAGGTTGGCTATTTGTAGGACGTTTTCAGAAATCTATAAATAGGACCCAAGGGGCACCTCAGAAGGCATGCTTACTTGTCTCCAAGTCTTCTAGAACCTTCTTAGGTTGACTTAGCTCGGCTTTTGGCTAGGGAGGGGAAGCACTCTAAGATCTTCTGGGTGTGTGGTGGGACCTCTGCACCGATCCCTTGGGTAAGTTCCTTGTTCTTTTTCCTTGTCATTTTGCTTGCAAGAGAGAAGTAGGTGCGCAATCACCCCTTCCCCAAGGATGAACTCCACAGAGACCTATTTTTTGGTTTCAACATTTTAGTGCGGTGAGCGTGGAGCGTGGTCAGCATAGAAACCTTTCAGCGGGCCAGATGATGGGAGGAGAAGGATAAGGCTCGGATAGGTCTTACTCGGCACCCCATGCCTCTCACCACAATGGGGATGTTCGAAGACTTTAGGCAAGAGGTGCTTGGCCTCTTCAGGTTCGCACTCAGCGTGCGTGCCGAATACTCGACTCTAGCAGTGCCAGTGCTCGCGGTACTAGCCCTTGGCAAATACGCTCCCAACAGGCGAGCTGGGAAATAGGTTGTAGAGGACGGGAGAGGCAGCGAGATCCCCAGGAGAGTACACATCCCGGGCTCGACGTGCGGTGGAAGGTTCAGCGAGATGGGGGTGCGAGACCCTCCAACTCGCCCAGCAGGGGGAGGCAGCCCCTTTAGCGAGCTGGTTTCTTTAGCCCCAGTTCTAGAGGGGTTCAGGGAGCAGGAGATGTCTTACTACGTCAGGAAGGGTGACCCGGTCCAACACATCCAGTACTTCGAGGATGTGGCCACGATCCAACAGATGTCAGATGGGTTCAAGTGCAGGCCCTTCGCCATCACTCTCAAGGAGAAGGAAAGAGAGTGGTTCCACCTGCTACCAGCCAGCACAATTTATAGTTTCTGTTGGAACCCCATTTGTTTTAGGGATTTGGGCTAAGGTTCACTATTAGGGTTGCATAGATTGACCCACTTTGTATAGTCTAGGGTCATTGGTCTTCATTAGATTGTAGGGTAGGTCAACAAGTCATATTGATCATACCAATCCCTCAGAAGACTTAGAAGACTGAAGAAACCAGAATAAGGAAGAATTTTCTCTATTGAAGAATGTATTCGACGAACTCAGAAGTGCGATCGACGATCTTCGTTGTCAGTTTTACGATCTCAGAGTCTCTTCTCTGAACTGAGATCGACGAAAGATGAACTGAGCTCGACGAACTCTGATCTTCTATCAGGATTGAGTTCGACGTTCTTCTATCTCAGTTCGACAAACTTGGAGCCCAGAATGGAAAGTAACAATTCAGATCAGAGTTCTCAAGGCTCAGCTCAACAAATTAGAGGTTTGAGTTCGATAATCTGGGATCTCAGATCGACGATAACTGTTAGTTCATTTTATATTTCTCTGCAGTTATTTCAGATTGACTAAGGCTTATATTTTGGCTTATTTTACTCTGAGTAATTAATTCTTATATTCCCTAAATATAGTCGTTCAAATGGCAACATTAATTACTGGAATTCACAGAGTCAATATACAGATAAATCCGTGGGACAGTTAAGGAATTATTTTATTGGCCTTCTAGCCGTTGTCCAAGTTCCAAGAAATCAATAGACAATTAAGGAAGGAAATTCAACTTTGCTGCAGGAAAATATAGTAAATATAAAACAAGTTTTTCAAAAGCTATGAAGACAATATAGAAGTAGTAGAGTGACAGAATTGAGAATACATAATAGACTGAGAACATTTCTTCATTATCAGTTTACATCTCCAAAGGATTTCAAGAGACAACAATCACCATTAGTCTAAAGCTTTCTGGAGATCATTCTCAAGAAGACCTACACACCCTACAAAGCTTCCATCTTCTTGATCAAATTTCTATCTCAAGGGGAGCTTTGACATCATCAAGAAAATCCACTAGTCTTCTTAGTTGTTTGAGAAAGAGAAGAACTTCATATTATTTTTGTTTTATTTTCACCCACTGTATAAAGGGATTCTTAACTCCCTTCAAACATTATTAACCTTGGTTGTAAGTCTCCTGATCAAAAGACTTGATTTGGTTTTTGGGCACCTGATCAAAAGCCTAAAGGGTTGTGAGATCTCCCTTGAAATAGATCTTGTGGTGACAGGTCACATGAGCAAAAACCTGATTGGTGGCAGGGCACCTGATCAAAAACCTGAGTGGATTCCTACCAGGGTGGTAGAAGAGTGGATGTACCCAAGTTTAGGGGGACCACTATAAATTTCTTGTGTCATTTGTGATGCTAGCTTTTACTTATTGTGATGTGTGCTGTAGTTTTCTTTTCTGCACTTCACCTTTTACACATAGTAATATCACTATCTTAATTCCACAAATTTAATTCTGTAAAAAGGTTTTAAAATCTCTATTCACCCCCCTCTAGAGCTAAGCTGATCTAACCCCTCAAGTGGTATTGCCATATGATCCTTCAATTGGTATTAGAGGGGTTATTTCTTTGGTTTCAGAGATTAACATCTGAACAAAGATCCTTGTTAGATTGTCTTCTCTCTAGTTTGTTCTTACAGCATGGCACAAAATAAGGATTATGCTAGCACCAGACCTCCAGTCTGCAACTTAAATAAGTTTGCAATTTGGAAGGCAAGAATCAAGCTTTATATGAACTCTATTGATGTTGATATTTTCAATTCAATTTTGACGGGACCTCCTCAACCTACAACAGTGACTACAACAACAACTGACGCACTTGCAATTCAACCACCTGAGTGGACTGATGCAGAGAAGAAAACCAAGATAGCTGATGCAAAAGCTATGAATATACTTGCTCAAACCATGTCAGATGACATATTCCAAAAGGTGGCTGAATGCACTTCAGCAAAACAAATCTAGGACTCTATAAACCAGATGGTGGCCGGCTCAGCAGATGAGAGAAAGGATAGAAGATCTCTCCTAATCTCTCAATATGAGAACTTCAATAAGGAAGAATAAGAATCAGTGGCTGAGATGTATAACAGACTAAGTGTTATAATCAGTGAGCTAAAAACTGTGGATAAAGACATCTCATTAACTGAGATAAATGAAAAAATTCTAATGTGCTTCCCTAGCACTTAGGATTCCAGGATATGACCAATCAAGGAGGCCAGAAGTTTAAATGAGATTTCCACTGAATCTCTCCTTGGCAAGCTTAAGTCTTATGAGCAGTTGATCAAATCCAGAGAGGCTGCTGAACATAAGACTTCCACATCCTCAAGGAAGGAGCATAACATAACCTTCAAGGCTAATGAAGAGTCAGAAGCCCTTCCTGCCAATGAAGAGCTGATAAGCTTGCTGGCCAAAAGGTTCTATAAACTGGCCAAGAAAGACTTCAGGAGAAGGTCATCCAAAAATGATGAGAAACCAAGATATGACAAGACTCCTATAAACGAGATTGTATGCTTTGGATGAAGAAAGCCAGACACATTCTACCTGAATGCCCAAAAGCTCAGAAAAGAGACAGAAGAAAAGAGAAGGAAAACAAGAAGAATTCAAGCAGGCACTCAAGCAAACACTCCTCCAGCAAACATAAAAGAAAGGAGAAAGGTTTCATTTCTGAAACCTGGAGTGATACTGATGAAGAGTCTTCATCTTGTAGCTCTAGTGAAGATGAAGAAGAAGCCAAGGCCAGGGAAGTCTGTCTCATGGCAATCAATGCCTCATGCAGCAGTCTTGATGTTGAAGGTCAAGTAGAAATACAATCTGAGGAATCAGAAGAGGAATATGAGTCATAAGAGGATTAGGTAATCACTTCTTTTGATTTTAATTCTATTGATTTTAAAATTAAATTCAAAGCCTTATGTAATGACTTAATAAAATCTGAAAAAGAAATAAAGATACTTTTATATAGAAAAACTGAATTTGATAATCTATTTACTGAAAACATTAAGCTTAAAGATGATTTAGTTTTAGCAAATGAACAAATCATTTCTCTTAAAACAGAACTATGTGAGGCCAAGCAACTTGAGGAATCTCTCAATGGGAGAAGCCTTAAGCTGATGGACATAACAAGCACAGTCAATGCTAGACTAAATGGCAAGCTAGGCTTAGGTGCTTCATCAAGCTTACCTCCCATACTTAAGAAGAATATATTATCAACCCCCATAAAATTTATATCAGATAATGGAAAAGGGGTAATACATAATAATAAAACAACAGAAGCTTCTCACAAATTAAAAAATCAAAAGAAAAGCAACAATAAAAATCAAAATCTGAATAAAATAATGTTCAACAGATTTCGTCGAACTCAGATCGACAAAATGTGAAATAAAAGGGGGGGAGATAATATCTGAATAACCCTAGAGGGGGGGGGGTGAATAGAGTTTATAAAAAAAATTTTATCTTTTTACAAATATTATGTTAAGTGACAAAGTAGGTGATTATATATATAGATAAGTAATGATATCAGAGATAAAGTAAAAACTATATTAAGCTAACCACAGAACAAACACAAAGGAAACAGCAAGCATAACCCAGACAACACAAGAACTTTATAGTGGTTCCCCAACTGGGTATATACACTCTTCTACCACCCTTGGTAGGAATCCACTATAGGTTTTGATCAGGTGACTGCCACCAATATATTTATTTTTTAGGAGATATAAAAATCCTTTGAGCTTTTGACCAGGTTCCCAAAAACCAACCTCAAGTCTTTTGGAAGAAGACTTATAAACCAGTCTAACTTTTGAAGGGAGTTAAAACCCTGTACAGTGGTGGAAGGAAAAGTTGATGAGAGTCTTCTCTTTTCTCAATTAGCAAACTGAGAAGACTTTGTGGATTCAGAATGTTGTCAAATTTCCCCCTGAGATGTTGAGGGTTCAGGATGAGAAGCTTTGCTAAGGGTGAGGTAGGCCTTCAGCTTTCTAAGACCAGATCCAGGAACTCTAGACAGATGGAGATTTGTTGTCTCTACAAGATCCTGGAAAAGAAGAATAAGAAGACTCTGGATATATTATTTTTGTTCTTAAAATTCTTTTAATAAAAATAAGATGAGATTCTTTAGGGCTCACCTGGAACCTAGCACATAGACATGTAGCAAACATGATATCTGGTCTGCTTGCTGTGAGATTTAGTAGGGATCAAACAATGGCCCTATATCTTGTCTGATCAATAGGTTTTCCATGTTCATCAGAATCTATTACAACATTGGCAGCCATGGGAGTCTTCATAGAAGAGGCATCAACCATCCCAAATTTCTTAATAAGCTCATTTACATATTTAGACTGGGAAATAAAAATGCCATCAGGAGATTGCTTCACATAAAGACCTAGGAAATAAGATAGCTCTCCCATATTACTAATCTCAAACTTTGAATGCATTACATTAGAAAATCTTTTGCACAGTTTGGGATCAGTAGAACAAAATATTATAACATCTATATAAATTTATACTACTAGGATTTTATCATGATGCAATTTAGTATAAAGAGTCCTATCTACCATGCCTCTAGATAACTTGTGTTCCAAGATAAAGCTTGCTAAGGTTTCATACCAAGTTCTTGGAGCTTGCTTTAGACCATAGAGAGCCTTATGAAATTTGGAAACATATGAAGGATGAGTTGGAGAAATAAAACCTGGAGGTTGTTCAACATAAACCTTTTCTTTAGCTCTCCATTCAAGAATGCACTCTTGACATCCACCTGCCAGACCTTGAACGTTTTAAATATTGCATAAGCAAGAAAAATCCTGATAGCTTCTAGCCTTACAACAGGAGCAAAGGTTTGATCATAATCAATGCCTTCCTCTTGCTTATAGCCTTGAGCAACAAGCCTAGCCTTGTTCCTCATAATCACACCCTGAGCATCAAGCTTGTTACTGAAAACCCACTTGGTCCCAATTACTGGATAGCCTTTAGGCCTTGGAACTAAGTACCAAACTCTACATCTCTCAAACTTATTGAGCTCCTCTTGCATTGCAATAATCCAGTGGAGATCTTACTCTGCATCAGTTATTAATTGAGGTTCAACTTGAGAGAGAAAACATGCATGCATCACATCATGGTTGAGTTGATGCCTTATTTGTACACCTACTGACATATTTCCAATCACTTGAGATCTAGGGTGATCCCTTAGTGTGACAAGATCAGATGGTGCAGTTGGTTCAGCAACAGCAGTTGGAATGAATTCCTCTTGTGGAATTACATATGCTGTTGGAGGAAGTTCAACTGCTTTTATAGTTTCTTCTTCACTTTCTTCATCATATTATGGAGGAGGATGTGTTATAACCTTTGGTGTAAGGTTTAGTTCATCCATTTTCTCACACAAGTTAGGTACCTGCAATAGCTCATTGGTCGAAATTTCTTTCTCCATGTAAAACATATTAGCTTCATCAAAAGTTATATGCATAGATTCCTCAATTTTTAAAGTTGATTTATTAAACACCCTATAAGCCTTGCTGACTTGGGAATATCCTAGAAAAATTCCCATTGCTGCCTTTATTTCAAATTTTCTAATATATTTCTTGTCATTGTTATGAATATAGCATATACAACCAAATACTTTAAAATGGGTGACTTTAGGTTTCTTCCCTTTCAATAGCTCATAAGGAGTCTTATTCTTATGTTTGTGTATAAGACTTCTATTCAGCACATAATTTTCTGTGCTTACAGCCTCTGCCAAAAAGGATAGGGGCAAATAAGCATCTGCAAGTAATGTGTCTGTAGATTAAATTAGTATTCTATTCTTCCTTTCAGCAACCCCATTCTGTTGAGGTGTTCTAGGAGCTGAGAAGCAATGTTTGATACCTTCCTTCCTACAGAACTCTTGCATAAGAAGAGACTCAAACTCAGTACCATGATCACTTCTGATCAATGAAACTGGAGTAGAGTACTCAATCTGTATGTTCTTGATAAAATCTGTAATAACCTTGAAAGTATCTGACTTAGATCTCAGAAAGAATACCCAAGTGAATTTAGAGAAGTCATCTACAATCACTAAAGTATAAGATTTCCCTCCTAGGCTTTGTACTGCTATATGGCCAAAAAGGTCTATATGTATTAAGTACAATATCCTAGGTGAGTCACTTTTGTTTAATGATTTAAAACTAGATTTAGTTTGTTTGCCTAATTGACAAGCCTTGCAGAGGCCTTCCTTCTTGTAGGAACCAGAGGGCAATCCTCTAATAAGGTTGTCTTTAGAAAGCATTGCAATGTTTCTCAAATTTACATGACTTAATCTTTTATGTCACAAATTATTTTGATTGATAACAAGATTAAATAAACAAATTTCTGAACTGGCAGATTTAAAGTTTACTAAGTATATGTTACCTTGTCTAATTCTAGTTAAAACAATTTTATTATTTACAGAAATAATACATTGAGATTCAGAAAAGTAAACCTGATAACCTGAATCACATAACTTACTTATGGATATGAGGTTATGCTTGAGACCATTAATATATGCCACCTTTTTGAAAGTGACATCTCCAATATTGAAGTCTTTATAGCCTTCAGTCTATCCAAAGATTACTCTTAAACCAAGCTTGACCTTGAAGTTGATGAGGTTGTCCTTGCATCCAGTCATGTGCTTAGAGCACCCACTATCCAGATACTACTTATTTTGAGTGATAGGATAGGTATTTACCTGCAATGAAACAAATTAAAAGTTCTTGACCCAGGTAACCTTGGGTCCTTGTTTCTTCTCAAATGAAAAACTGGATATAAATGAACATTCAAGTTGGCTCTTATAACCTAAGGGTGAAATCTTCTAGGAGGAATTATCCATTGGGTGAATGGGTTGATGTTCTCCCTATGTTGATTAGGTTTATTGTTACAGTTTCTGTTGGAATTTAAGTTTCTATAATTTTGATCTGGGACGACAAATTCTGCTGAGTTCGTCGACCTGAGCTTGACGAATTGGAATGAGATCTACGATCTCTGCTTGAAGAATGAAAGTATTCATTCTCAGGGAACCAATTTCGTTGATCTCTGGTCGACGAACTGTACTGGTTTTGTTGATCGTAGATCAAAGAATTCTTATTATTATGGTTTGTGTTCAGAGTTCATTGTTCTGAGGTCGACAAACTGTTCACGTTTCGTCGATCCGAGTTCGACGAAAACTGCTGAACATTGTCATATCTATTATTTTTCTTATTCTTAGATTTTTGTTTTATTTCCATTTGCTTTAGAACTTCATTAACTTTATTAACCTGTTAAGTGTTCTTCTTTTCTTTATTAGAAATGAAATTTACAGGTTTTGATGAATTATTCTTCTGGATTAGAGGTGGTTCACTAGATGAGGCACCAAATCCTAGTTTACTATTATTAGTCCTAGCATTTAAGGTACTAGTTATATCTAGCAATTTCATGCTCCTGCCATTTAGAGATTTCTCTAGTTTCTTGGCCTTGCTTAGTTCAATTTTCAGAAAAATTATTTGTTCATTAGCTGAATTTAGTTCAATTGACAATTTAGCATTTTCAGCAAAATATTTATCTTGAGCATTTAATTTATCTCTAATAAGTTTGATTTTCTTCTCAGAGCCTATTCAGTCTAAGCAAAGATTTTTAAATTCAGATTTAAAATCATCTGATTCAAAATCATAAGAAGCAATTACCTGGTCTTCAGTAGTCATTGATTCTTCATTATCTGAATCTTCAGCATCTGATTTGCTGCTGCAGGCATCAATTGCCATTAGGCAAACTTCCTTTGCCTTTTCCTCTTCTTCATCATCACTGGAGCTGAAAGAGGATGACTCTTATTATGTATCACTCTAGGTCTCGGCAATAAAACCCTTTTCCTTCCTCTTGTGCTTACATGAGGAGGGTTTGCTGTGATGAGTTCTTCTTGACTCTTTTTCTCTTCTCCTGTCTTTCTTCTGAGCTTCTGGAGACTCAGAGATGTAGTGTCCTGACTTCCTGCAACCAAAATAGATAATTTCTTTAGAAGGTGTTTTGTCATACCTTGGTTTGTCATCTTGTCTAGATGACTTCCTTCTGAAGTCCTTCTTTGCCATTTTGAAAAATCTCTTGGCAAATAGACTCATCAGTTCTTCATTAACTAGAGTCCCTTCAGAATCCCCAGCAGCCTTGAAAGCAATGTTGTGCTCCTTCCTGGTAGGTGTTGGAATCTTTACTTCAGCTGCTGCTTCTCGGGTCTTCATCAGTTTCTCATATGATTTGAGCTTTCCAAGGAGAGACTCAATTGAGATTTCAGTCATGCTTCTGGCTTCTTTGATAGGCAAGATCCTTTAATCCTATGTGCTGGGGAAGCACATAAGGATCTTGTTATTTACTTCAGTCAGAGTAATTTCCTTTTCCAAGGTCCTTAGCTCATTGATGATTGAGCTTAGTATGTTGTACATGTCACTGTCTTACTCAACTTCTTCCTTCTTGAAGTTCTTATACTAATAGATGAGATTGGATCTTCTGTCATTTCTCTCATCAGCAGATCCAGCCACCATCTGGTTTAGGGAATCCCAGATCGCTTGGGCTGAAGTGCACTCAACCACTTTCTGAAAAATGTCATCAGACATAGTGTGAGCTAAAATGTTATTGGCTCTTGCATCTCCAATCTTGGCTTTTCTTTGTGCATCAGTCCAATCAGGAGGTAGAACTGCACTCAAGTTTGTTGAAGTAGGAGTAAAGACCACTGGAGCTAGTGGTCCTGTCAAGATAGAGTTGAAAATATCTTCATCAATAGAGTTCATATAAAGTTTGATTCTTGCCTTCCAGATGGCAAACTTAGAAAGATTTCACACTAGATGTCTGGTGCTGACATAGTCCTTGTTTTGTGCCATGGTATCAAAAAATAAAAAAGAATAAGATTTATTCAGAGATTACCTAAGGGTCTTGGTTAGTCCAGGTGTAAGCGTGTATAAAATTGACAAACCTCCCTCTGATACCAATTGAAAGAAAAGGGGGGGGGGAGATAATAACTGAATAACTCTAGGGGGGGTGAATAGAGTTTATAAAAAAACATTTATCTTCTTATAAATATTATGTTAAGTGACAAAGTAAGTGATTATATATATATAGGTAAGCAATGATATTAGAGATAAAGTAAAAAAACTATACTAAGCTAACCATAGCACAAGCATAAAGGAAACAACAAGCACAACCCAGACAACACAAGAACTTTATAGTTGTTCCCAAACTGGGTACATCCACTCTTCTACCACCCTTGGTAGGAATCCACTGCATGTTTTGATCAGGTGACTGCCACTAATATATCTATTTTTAGGGAGATATAACAACCCTTTGAGCTTTTGACATAGTGCCCAAAGACCAAACTCAAGTCTTTTGGAAGGAGACTTGTAAACAAGTGTAACTTTTGAAGGGAGTTAAAACCCTGGACAAAGGTGGAAGGAAAAGTTGATGAGAGTCTTCTCTTTTCTCAATTAGCAAATTGAGAAGACTTTGTCGATTCAGAATGTTGTCAAAGCTCCCCCTGAGATGTTGATGGTTCAGGATGAGAAGCTTTGCTAAGGGTTAGGTAGGCCTTAAGCTTTCTAAGACCAGATCGAGGAACTCTAGACAGATAGAGATTTGTTGTCTCTGTAAGATCCTGGAAAAGAAGAATAAGAAGACTCTGGATATATTATTGTTGTTCTTCTTCCTTCTTCTTCTTCTTTTTCAGAGCACTATAAGAATAGAGATTGAGAGCAGCTCTGAAACAATGAAGCCGAGAACACTTTTCTTCTTCCTGCACTGTACTGTTAGAAAACTATGTTGTGCTTTTTTTTCTGTAAAAACTCTTGTGTCTCGTATATCTCTTTCTATGTAGCTGAATGATTCTTTCTAATAGAGTATATAAAAAACGAACAACAAAAACTCCTTTGCGAATTCAAATCATGCAATAAATGCGCTGCTAGAAAACTGGGAAGGAAAACTGCAAGCATGCCTTTTCAATATTCATTTCCTAATCTGTCCCGAGAAATATGTCAAGTAAATTCTCTGATGAATACCATAATCAATGCTGCCATAAACGATTATATTCATAGGGAATATAAGCATTGATTACTCAGCGAAATTATGACTTAATATAATACTGGAACAAATATGGAAAGAATAAGGAACAAAACATCTTATAGTTTTCGTCGACTAGGGAACAGATTTCATCGAGCTGCAATCGGAGATCATCGAACTGAGAAATCTTGTTCTTTAACCTGAGCTCTGCGAACTGAATACTGAATAAACTAAACAGAAACTATGCTCTAAGATCGTCGACCTAAGAGTCTGCTCTGTACTGAAAGATCGTCGACAACAGAACTTGAATCACCAGAATTAGACGAGCTGAGAAATAGACTAAGAGAAAACGTCGACCACAAAATAACTTCTTCTAAAGGATATCGTCGACCTGAGTTCTACGACCGCCTTGCTCAACTTAGAAAAGGATCTCCAAGTTCTTTGAGCTGAGTTTGACGAACGTCGAACTAATTTCCCAGACTGTATAGAATCTTCTAAGGCTTCAATCTGAGGCACTCTTCAGGTAGGTCCATGGAGATAAACTTTGGAGGACTAGTCTTAGACCTAGAAAGCAAAACACTGACCCTGACTATACAACATGGGTCAATAAGCCTAAGAAGTGAACCAAGACCTGATGGAGACGACGGCCCTCAACGTGTTGAAGACGGAGACGGCATGCTTACGGAAGTTATCTCACCGCCTCCAAGTAAAGATTTGCGGCGTCGTGACGACCATGTGGAGCGACGTCAAAAGATCCGCCCGCGGCGCAAACCAATCAAATGATTGCTTAATTAATTCATTTTCATGTTTTTTTATTTGGCAATGTCTATGGCAATGTTTATGCCATGTTGTGTTTTATTTTTATGAGTGTTGTTTTATTTAGTTACTATGGGCTACAAATAGCCAAACATTTGACGTAGCCTATAAATAAGCAAGGGTGTTTTCATTTTGATCATTGAAGAAAGAAATATTGAAACCCCTAAAATCTCCCCTCTTGAAATTTTTCTCTCCCCCTTCTTCTTGGCCGAACTTCCCCATCTTCCCCTCTCCTTGGCCGCCGGCCTACCCCTCACTCCCTTCAAAAAACCGACCCACCATCACCTCTCACAAAGCTGACCCTCCTCCCTCACTCCCTTACAACCATCCCTAGCCGCCTCCTCCACTAGTAAATCCAACCACCGTTAAGGATCCCTTCCTCCCCTTTACTTGTGAAGAAATCGGCCAAGGCAAGCTTGCCTCCTTGTGGATTCCTAACACCAGCGTGAAGCGACGAAGGCGGGCAAGATTTTCATCTCCTTCCGGCGCAACTCCAGCGGAGCCGTTGAGAGGCGATCCAAGTAGAGTGTAATCGGAATCACCCTTCCGATTGGGTAACGAAAATCCCTCCTACCTCTTGTGTGTTTTCATTTCTTAGAATAGATCTTGTGGTGGATTATTTTTGGCGTTGTTTTAGATAGCTTGAAATTGTATCGTGGATTTCTTCGCATGCTTTGTATTTCCCTTATCTTCGTTTTATATTCGGGAAGGTTTGGCGAACCTCGTTTTACTTTTGTTGGGAGAGATCTACCCATTCCGAATCGAACTTTTCGATAGATCTCTTTTGGTACAACATCGCTCGGTCGGACCCAATATTGTTCCTTTTAGCTCGATCGAACATTGGCCTTATAGCCCTTGTTGGATCCAAACCGGCTTGGCTACCCGTACGCTAGCAAAATATTGATAGATGTAATTGCGTGGTGTCGCGTAGAGCGATTGTGCGAGTGTAGGGTTTGGATCGAAGAGTGTCGTGGCGTTAGGCCTTAGTTCCAAACGGTGTGAAACGTGCAAGCCTACATCAAGACCAAATCAAAACAGGGGTTCCAACAAAATGTGTATAGTTCGTCGAACCAAGATCGACGATCTATGAACACTAACTATAGTAATAAAAATTCGTCTTACTGCGATCGACGAAATTTATATGGTTCTTCGAGCAGTGATCGACGAACGTAGGACACAGAAAATGAATATATTCATTCTCTGAGCAAAGATCGACGATCTTATCCCATTTCGTCGAACGCAGATCGACGAACTTATGATTATTCGTCAAAACCAGTCAGAGTTAACAAAAATTTCAATTCTTTTAGAAACTTTAATCTTACAAGATAACTTATTAATCCTTTTAACAGTTGGGAAATTCCACCTAGGAGATATCACCCATTAGGATATAAAAACCAACCTGAATTTTCAACTATTTCCAGTTTTTCTTATCAGAAAATTAATGACTCAAGGTAACCTGGGTCAAGAACAACTAACTTCTGTTTATGTAGGTGAAGAGCTATCCAGCTTTTAATCAATAATGGTATGTGGATAGTGGATGCTCCAATCATATAACTGGCAGCAAGGACACCTTAATTAATTGCAAGTCCAAGCTGGGACCAAAGGTGATCTTTGGTGACTCCAATTGTGTCCAGACTGAAGGCTTTGGAGAAGTCATTATTGGGGCAGTAACCTTCAAAAAGGTTGCATATGTAAGTGGACTAAAGCATAACCTAATCTCCATAAGTCAATTATGTGATGAAGGTTATCAAGTATCTTTTAACTCAAACTCTTGTAATATTTCTACTAATGAAAACAAAACTGTCTTAATTAGAAATAGACAAGGCAACATATATGTAGTAAATTTTCAATCAGCTATTTCGGATATTTGTCTTTTTAATCAGGTTAGCAATCAAAATGATTTGTGGCATAAAAGACTAGGACATGTAAATCTGAAAAACATTGTTAAGCTATCTAGGGATAACCTTGTTAGAGGATTGCCTTCTTGTCCCTACAAGAAGGAAGGCCTCTGCAGGGCTTGTCAATTAGGTAAACAAACTAAATCTATGTTTAAATTTGTAAATAAAAGTGATTCACCTAGGATCTTGTACTTGCTACATATGGACCTCTTTGGCCCTATTGTTGTACAAAGCCTAGGAGGGAAATCTTATAATCTAGTTATTATAGATGACTTATCAAGATTCACTTGGGATTCTTTCTGAGATCTAAGTCAGATAACTTCAAGGTTCTTACATATTTTCTCAAGACAATACAGATTGAGTACTCTACTCCAGTTGCATTGATCATAAGTGATCATGGTACTGAGTTTGAGTCTCTTCTTATGCAAGAGTTCTGTGAGAAGGAATGTATCAGGAACTGCTTCTCAGCTCCTAGAACTCCTCAACAAAATGGGGTAGCTGAAAGGAAGAAGAGAACCTTAATTGAGGCTGTAGACACATTACTTGCAGATTCTTACATGCCCCTCTCCTTTTGGGAAGAGGCTGTGAGCACAGCAAACTATGTACTGAACAGAAGTTTAATACATAAACTTAAGAATAGGACTCCCTATGAATTGTTTAAAGGGAAGAAACCTAAAATCACTTATTTTAAAGAATTTGGTTGTATATGTTATATTCACAATAATAACAAGAAACATATTAGAAATTTTGAAGCTAAAGCTGCAGAGGGAATTTTTCTAGGATATTCCCAAGTCAGTAAGGTTTATAGGGTTTTTAATAAATCCACATTAAAAATTGAGGTATCAGTCCATGTGAATTTTGATGAAGCTAACATGTATTACATGGAGAAAGAAATTTCTACCAGTAGCTCATTGCAGGTACTTCACTTGTGTGAGAGATTGGATGATATAAACCTCACCCAAGAGGTTCTATCTAATCCCTCTCCACAAGTTGTTTAAGATGAGAGTGAAGAAGATAGCTTGGATTTTGCTGAAGCTCTCCAAACAGCTAACCCAATTCCACAAGAGGAATTAATCACACAAGCTGTTACTCAAACTCCTCCCACTGATCTTGTCACACTTAGAGATCATCTCATATCTCAAGTGATTAGAGACATATCAACTAGTGTGCAAACAAGGCATCAACTCAACCCTAGCTTGATGTTTGCTTGTTTCCTTTCTCAACTTGAGTCCCATTCCATCAAAGATGCAGAGCAAGATCCTAACTGGATCATTGTAATGCAAGAGGAGCTAAATCAATTTGAGAGATGTTGAGTTTGGGATTTGGTTCCTAGACCCAAAGACTACCCAGTCATTGGAAACAAATGGGTGTTCAGAAATAAATTGGATGTTGATGGCAACATTATAAGGAACAAGGCAAGGCTAGTGGCTCAAGGCTACTCATAGGAGGAAGGAATTGATTATGTCCAGACCTTTGCTCCAGTAGCAAGGCTTGAAGCCATAAGAATTTTCTTAGCTTATGCTGCCTACAAGAGGTTCAAAGTCTACCAGATGGATGTAAAGAGTGCTTTCCTCAATGGTGAACTAAAAGAGGAAGTATATGTGGAGCAACCACCAGGTTTTATCTCTCTAACTCATCCTTTTTATCTTTAGATTGCATAAAGATCTCAATGGTTTAAAGCAAGCTCCAAAAGCTTAGTATGATACCTTAGCTAGCTTCCTGTTAGGGCATAAATTTTCTAGAGGTATTGTAGATAGGACCCTTTTCATTAGACATCATAAAAATAAAATTTTGTTAGTTCAAATCTATGTAGATGACATAATATTTGGCTCAACTGATCCCAAACTATGCAAAAGGTTTTCTGACCTTATGCATTCAAAGTTTGAGATGAGTAGCATGAGTGAACTTTCATATTTCCTTGGTCTCCAAGTGAAGCAATCACCTGATGGTATCTATATCTCCCAATCTAGATATGCTAAGGAGCTTATTAAAAGATTTGGGATGTGTGATGCCTCAACAATGAAGACACACATGGCTGCAAATGCTGTGATAGATTCTGATGAGCATGGAAAATCTATTGATCAGAAAATTTATAAGGCTATTGTTGGGTCTCTATTATATCTCACCGCAAGTAGGCAAGACATCATGTTTGCTACATTCATTTGTGCTAGGTTTCAGGTGAACCCTAAAAAATCTCACTATATTTTGCTAAAAAGGATTTTGAGATATATAAAGGGTTGCCCAAATCTAGGACTTCTATATCCATCAGAGTCAGAATTTGACTTAACTGGATTCTCTGATGCTGACTATGATGTATGCAGAGTGGACAGAAAAAGCAGATTGGGAACATGTTAGTTTCTTGGTGATAGGCTAGTGTCCTGGTTCTGTAAGAAGCAAACTTTTGTGTCTACTACAATTGTAGAAGTAGAATACATAGTTGTTGGCTGTTGTTGCTCACAGATTTTGTGGATTCAGAATCAACTACTGGATTATGGATACAACTTAAATAATTCAACTATATATTATGATAGTACAGTGTTATATCCATAGCACAAAATCCAGTGCATCATAGTAGGACCAAGCATATAGAAATAAGACTTTATTTCATTAAAAATTGTGTAGACAAAAAGAAAATTAATCTGGTCTTTATCTCCACTAATTTACAAAGAGTAGACATCTTCACCAAGCCATTGGATGAGAAGAAACATCCGTTCTTCTTAAATCAGTTAGGTATGATTAATGGAGAAGAGTTAATTTAAATTTTGTCTTTGGTCGACGATTTGTTGACAGTTCGTCGAACGAAGACCGACGATCTGTGAACTCCTCGTGAAGAGTTCGTCGAACGGAGTTCGACGACCACTTCTTTGTGAAACAGATTTCGTTGAACAGAGATCAACGATCCCTGATTCAGTGAATTTATCGTCGAACGGAGATCTACGATTTATTCGTCTTCTTTAAACTAAGATCGACGAACTCATTTTCTATTAAAATATTTCGTCGAACTCAAATCAAAGATCTTTTCTATTTCGAAGGACTGAGATCGTCTTTTCGTCTTCTAAAAACCTTATAATCTAGGTTTTAGATGAAAATTCATCCTGCGCTTTCAATTCCTTTTGCACTTTATCTCTGTTTCTCCTTGCAGGCAATTTCAATGGCGATTTTGGCGACAACTCTTTTCGAGATGTAGTTTGATGCTGGTTTTGATATAGACATGGATTCCTTCAAGCAAACCGATCAAATCTTCCAGGACATACTGATGTTGTTCGATGAGGCACACCTTCAAAAATTTATGACTGCAAGGATGAAGCTGCCAGTTGCAGAAATAAAGGAATGGGTTTTTACATCACAATCCCCAGACGCTCAAATCCTAGTCGGCACCATATCTGGACGGGAGGTTATTATAACTCCTGATATTTTATCTGAAGTTTTTCAGTTTTGTAAATGGTGATGATGATTTTGAAATGGACTTGACTAATTTTTCTGAGATGTTTACAAGGATGGGTCACTCTGAGGGAAACCCTAGTAAGCTTCTGAAAAAGAACTTGTCGGTGGAGTACAAGTTTCTCGCTGATGTGGTCGGCAAGGTGGTGCTTTGGAAGCACACCGCTCATGACTACATTACCAGGCACCAGTTTTTGCTGATGGGTGCGCTGGTGAATAAGAAATCAGTAAATTGGAGCATTATATTGTTTGATTTGATAAAGAAAAAAATAACAAAAGAGAAGTTTGTTTCGGGAGGATATTTGGCATCTTCCTCCAGGAAAAATGTCCCCAACAGTTGGTTTCCCCAACAGTTTTCATAAATGTTTCCAAGAGGCTGACCTCAGCCCTCTTTGTGAAGTGGGAGAGGACAATCAACAAGCCCTCCAAGGCCTCCTCTTCCTTTAGACTTTCTGAGGACACAAGGACTCCCAGAGTCAATTCCCCACTTGCAGATGATGAGGCACCAAGAATTCTTACTCCTCCACCTTCTCCTAGACAACCCTCCATCCCTGATGTCTCCACATTCATCTAGACTCCCTCTCCATCTCCACCTCCTCCATCTCCTATACCTCACTTTCTAGAGGAAATCCAATCCACCATCTCTGTATCTACATAGGTGTCACCCACCTTCAATCTCATTCCAACACCAACACCAACACCATCCCCATCAACATTACAAACTCCTCCAACATCTCCATTTGCTGATGACATCTCTATGGATATCCCACCTGACATCCCACTAGTCCTCCCCACTCTAATTCTACCTCCACCTCCATCCACTTCACTCAATATCTATACTTCATGTGGCATCACCACTTCATCTCTTCCATCACCCTCATCTGATCCATCTACCATCATCTCTCTTCTCACCCCAACCATCAAATCTCTCTTAGAGGGTTCTATTGCACCTCTAATTCTCTCCATCACCTCTCTCTCTACTCAGCTTGCTTCAATTTCTGTCCCTTCTTCATCTAGGGGCCTGGCATTAAACATTTCTGATACCAGGTGGGGGGAGATGTTCAATAAAGAAGTCTCTCCTCTAGCAGTTCCAACAGCAGCAACAATAGTAGATGCAATAGAGATTGTTGATACTGAAATACCAGATGCAGATCTTACAGATTTCTTGGATGCAGATTCTGTAGAGATAGATGATTCTTTGGTCATTCTTTCTAGAGTCTGTTCCATCTCTTCAGCAGTTGACCTGAATTCAGTTCTAGATTCTTTTGACCTCCAATATATAAACATTCTTTCATTTGTTTCCCCTCAGTATTGCACAGACATTGTTTGTTATATAGCTCTAGTGAGCATAGAAATTATACAGGCCATTAAGGACAGTTTTGTAGTTCAAGAGCTTCCAGGGATTGAGATTGCTCCAGTTCCTTCATACTAAACTCTCTAAGCCCAGGGCTCTTTCCCCTCCTACTTTTGTATTCTCCACCCCTCCAATACCTGACATGGATAAAGTTCAAGATGAAGACATGGATGAAGATAAGCAGATTGTTGAGGAAAAATAAATTGTAGAGGAAAGTTCAGAAATTCTAGCTCCAACTCAAGGAGTGTCTCTTTTAGCAGAGCAATTAAGGCAGATTGATGATTTATACAATATGCCTCCTAGTGATTCATGTGAAGATGAATCAGAGGATTCTGAATGATTCAGAGGATACTAAGTCCAGTAAAAGGAAATTAAATAAGTAGAAGGGAGTATCTAAGGCTGCAACAGCTCCTTCTGACAGTTCTAAGAAGGATATTCCATATTATATTTTATATAATATTCCTTTGACTCCAACCACTCCATAATGGATGAGGCTATCTAAGAACCAGCATAAAAAACTGAAGGATAGGAAGAAGTTTGGTAGAGCTCCTACTAAGAAGTTCAGGAAGGACTCACCTCCTCCTCCTCCTCCTACTGCAGGTGCCTCAGGAAATATTGCACCTAGGTCAACCTCCTCCCAGCAATCAAAGTCCTATGCCCCTCACAGTCAATGAAGATCCTCTAGATCTTATTCCAAAGGTGGATACTTTAGTGGGAGAGGAAGACATCACCAAGGAAGATATACTGAAAAGTATATTGAATGTAGACCACCAAGCTCTTATTTTGATGGAAAATCTACAAAGAATTATCCTTCTACAAACTTTCAGCAATAGTCTACAATGTACATGAAAGCTCAAAGATCCGCTCAGGATGTTTCAAAAGTTGACCCAGGGAGACCTCCATCTCTAGTATATGAACCTGAGTTAGATTCTGACTTCAGAATGGCAAGATTCCATGATATTATAGGCTTATCACAGATTAATAAAGCAAGGAAAGAAGGAGCTGATCCCTCTCAGTTTACTACCATGTCTACATATAGAAAAAAGGAGCTTGAAAATTTTGAAGTAGATAAACAACTTTTTGATCCTAATGCGTACATGCAGGTACATCCAGAAGCTGTTGTTCTAAGAGCCTCAACTGTAACACTTCTTGGAGCTCAAGACCTGAAAATGTCCAAGCATGAAGTAGAAAATCCTTTCAGGAAAATTGTGTTTACTAAATCTTCTTCTGCTACTTCTGACAGTTTTTAGAACAATTTTCATTCTCTGTGTATATACAATTATATCTGCTGAATTTTCTATTAATTTTGTCAGATATCTGTTGTTGTGTTTTATGTTTGTATTTTCTTTATTTTATGCATTGTACATAGTGACCTCACCCAAATAGGGGGAGATTGTTGGAACCCCACCTATTTTAGGGATTTGGGCTAAGGTTGACTCTTAGGGTTGCATAGATTGACCCACTTTGTATAGTCTAGGGTCATAAGTCTTCATTAGATTATTGGATAGGTCAACAAGTCATATTGATCAGACCAATCCATCAGAAGACTTAGAAGACTGAAGAAACCAGAACAAGGCAGAATTTTCTCTATTGAAGAAGGCATTCAGCGAACTCTGAAGTAAGATTGATGATCTTCATTCTTAGTTCGACGATCTCAGAGTCTCTTCTCTGAACTGAGATCGACGAAAGATGAACTGAGCTTGACGAACTCTGATCTTCTATCAGGATTGTGTTCGATGTTCTTCTATCTCAGTTCGACGAACTTGGAGCCCAGAATGGAAAACAAAATTCAGTTCAGAGTTCTCAAGGCTCAACTGGATGAATGAGAGGTTTGAGTTCGACGATCTTGGATCTTAGATTGACGATAACTATCAGTTCATTTTCTATTTCTCTACAGTTATTTTAGATTGACTAAGGCTTATATTTTGGCTTATTTTACTCTGAGTAATTAATGCTTATATTTTCTGAATATAGTCGTTCAAATGGCAGCATTAATTACTGGAATTCACAGAGTCAATATACAGCTAATTCCTTGGGACAGTTAAGGAATTATTTTATTGGCCTTCTAGTCATTTTCCAAGTTCCAAGAAATCAGCAGACAATTAAGGAAGGAAATTCAACTGTGCTGCAGGAAAATATTGTAAATATAAAACAAGTTTTTCAAAAGCTTGGAAGACAATATAGAAGTAGTAAAGTGACAGAATTGAGAATACACAAGAGACTGAGAACATTTCTTCATCATCGGTTTGCATCTCCAAAGGATTTCAAGAGACAACCATCACCATTAGTCTAAAGCTTTCTGGAGATCATTCTCAAGAAGACCTACACACCCTGCAAAGCTTCCATCTTCCTGATCAAATTTCTATCTCAGGGGGAGCTTTGACAGCATCAAGAAAATCCACTAGTCTTCACAGTTGTTTGAGAAAGAGAATAACTCCATATTGTTTTTGTTTTATTTTCACCCACTGTATAAAGGGTTTCTTAACTCCCTTCAAAAGTTATTCACCTTGGTTGCAAGTATCCTGATCAAAAGACTTGTTTTGGTTTTTGGGCACCTGATCAAAAGCCTAAAGGGTTGTGAGATCTCCCTTGAAATAGATCTTGTGATGACAGGTCACCTGAGAAAAAAACCTGATTGGTGGCAGGGCATCTGATCAAAAAACTGAGTGGATTTCTACCAGGGTTGTAGAAGAGTGGATGTACCCAAGTTTAGGGGAACCAATATAAATTTCTTGTGTCATCTGTGATGCTAGCTTTTACTTATTGTGTTGTGTACTGTAGTTTTCTTTTCTGCACTTCACCTTTTACACATAGTAATATCACTATCTTAATTCCACAAATTTAATTCTGTAAAAAGGTTTTAAAATCTCTATTCACCCCCCTCTAAAGCTAAGCTGATCTAACCCCTCAGGTGGTATTGCCATACCATCCTTCAGTTTCGAGGACTTGCAACGGGGGTTCATGTTGAGGTTCACCACCTCCATTAGCAGGAAGAAGGAGTCAGATTCCCTATTCCACATCAAGGAGGGGGTGAACGATACACTAGGGAGCTACGTGGACCAGTTCTAGGAGGAGGTGACCTAGGTACAAGAGATGTCGGGGCACACCCTGATGATGGCCTTCACCCTGGGGATGCAGCAGTGTTTCTTCAAAATCGAACTGAAGAGGGTGTCGCCCCTCTCCAACGAGGAGATAATGGAGTGAAAAACGTCTAAGTTGTCTACCTAAATCACCTAGAGGGGGGTGAATAGGTGAGTTGTGTGTCTTTTTGCGAAATTAAAACTTTAGCGATCTAAGCACAAGAAATAAACAGGCATTCACAGAGGACACCAAGAATTATAGTGGTTCCCCAATATTGGGTACATCCACTTTCCACTCACCGATCTAGCAAAGCACTAGACTCGGCTACTCCACTAATCTTGGATCAAAATGATCCTACCACTCGGAACAAAGTTCCTACAACTCAATCCAAAAAGCGATCTACACTCGAAAGATGAAAACTTCCTACATCTCGGAGAACGGGGATCCTACACTCGGAGAAAAATCTCCTACAATAATAAGATGAAATCTTAAAATACAAACAGTGATTCTTTTCTCAGATCTGGAAATCTCTCCCTAGGTCTTCTTTCTTGATCTTTATCGGCTTTATCATAATTTGTAGAAGAAGAGTCAAGGCTAGATCTGTTCTGAGAAACTTGGACTCACACGATCAAGGAGAAGATGAAGATTGAAAAATCTCTTGATCTGCAAGTCGATCTGGATCAGAAAGGCCCTTGGTGATCTTCAAGATGTGCGACAGCTTCTATAGAAGATGAAAATGTCGGCCGATCCAGAATACTTAGAATGACAGAATATACGCACTTAGGGTTAGTCATAATGACAGGACCTTTTATAAGATCTCCCTAGCGGTTAGATTTGTCATTAATAACGGCCACGTGGACCAGTCATATCAAAGAAATCAAAACCTAGATCTGTTAGGGACTTAAGGAAATTTTCTGAAATTTATACAGCATTACTCGAGTGAGATCAATACTACTCGAGTACTATGTCTAGCTCTCGAGTGGATAACAATGACTACTCGAGAAGAACTAATTCTGGAAATTCTGGAATAAAGTCTTAAGTCACCTGAGTGGAGTAAATATTACTCGAGTGCTAGAGATACTACTCGAGAGGTGAAGCCGAACTTCTCGAGAGCTTTGACTTAGAGAAAATTCTGGAATAAAAGTTGATTACTCGAGTACTGAAACTAGACTACTCGAGTACTAAACAAACTACTCGAGTCCAAGGATTTGCTGCTCGAGTGAGGTTAGAATCTTCTCGAGAACTATACTTCTGTCACTCGAAATAAGTTGCTCATCTACTCGAGTACAAGACTTGACTACTCGAGTATTTTATTTAGAAAATTTCTTAGACTAAAAACTGAACACTCGAGAATGAGAGAAGGTCTACTCGAGTACTAGACTTGGCTACTCGAGAGCTAGATTAAGGCTACTCGAGAACCACTCCCTTTACTCGAGTTTCAGACACGACCTACTCGAGAGCTTTTAAGGTTTCTACTCGAGTACAATGAATCCACTCGAGTAAAATACTTAGAATTTTTTCATCTTTAAGAAAACTTTTCTCCTTCATTCCAATCAGTAACAATTCGTCCTTCATCAATCCTAGTGCTTCAAAATGAAGTGTATCCTAATAGAGAGGCTACACATGAGTCAACATCATGGATCATACAATGAGGGATTACATTGTATGGTCCTGTGTTTGGTGACCCACTATAGACTGACATTGGTCTACACTTGGCAATAAGTCCTGCAAACACATAACTAGAACAGGATATCAAATATAACTTAGTTCATCTTAGTTCAAGGATGACTTCATACAAATCTAGGTTATTGTGGATACAATACCCAACAATCTCCCCTATTTATAAAAGTCAGAACCCTCTACAGTACGGTGAATTATATCAAAATAAAAGAACTATTTAAAGCGGATAAAAATAGAATGACATGCACACAAATTAAAGGTAAAGAATGGATCATCAAAACTTAGGATTTATATAAATGGAAATGTTTCAAAATTTCAGATCTAGACAAATCCAATCCACAAACTTTGAACTATTCCTCATTCATAGCCTTGATGGTGCTGTTGTTGTTGCTATTTCTACCTGTCATGCTTCTCTTGTTGTCTTATCTTATAACATAATGGTTTAGGATAGTACTTAGAAGGTCTTTGTGGTGCACTTGGATTGTTTCTCTCATATTCTCTATCATAAATCCTTCTTTTAGTCATAAACTTCTCATATAATTCCCATTCAGTTGAGCAGTAATGAAGATTTCTGCTTTCATTATAGTCCATTACTAGCTTGAGAGTATCAAGTATGAATGCTTTAGAAGTTGGACTCCAGATTTCTGCAAATTTTTGAGCTTTCCTTTTCTCTACCTCTAGATTTGGAAAAGATCTGTTGGCAGAAGCTCCATCTCCATACTTTCTTCTCTTGGGGATCTGAATTTCAAGTAGATCTTAAGGTATGACTGATTCCCATACCTGAGCATATGAATCTGGAGGAGGAGCTTCCCCTTCAGGCCTAGGAGAAAAGGTCGGTTGAGGAGTAGGCGTTAGAGCTGGTTGAGGTTATGCAATGGGATTTAGATGATGAGGGATAATGTTTGGATCAACTTGGAATTCAGGGAATATCTGATTATGCATCCACACTATAGTATCATAAGTATAAAACTTCACAGACTAAATCTGGGCTTTAACATCAGTATGAATTTCTATCAAATACTCTTCCCAGAGAGTTTGCTTATTGGCATCTGATTTTTCTAAATATTCTTTTGCAAGATCCTCCCCCTTTCTGACTTCTATACTTAGCTTGCTTATGTCATCATCTTTGAAGGTACCCACCTCTTCATAGATCTTCATAAGGTGCTCTTGGGCCTTCTTTTCTAATTGAATTTGATTATTAGCCAAAGTGACTGATTGATCCATTACCTGTCCAACACTGGTAATAGTATGATCCAATGCTTTTCCACCTATTTTGAAGAGATGCTTATGTTGAATAGTATTATATTGAATCTCAGCAAATCCTCAGCTCATTTCTTTTTCTAGATCAGAAACTTTAACTTGAACAACTTTCAGTGACTCATCAAAATACTTTCTTTGTTCTGTCAGTATCTGTTCTATCTTTCCAAGAAGATCATTAGCAGCAGTGGTTATAGCTTGAACTGGAAGAACTGGAGGAAGAGGTGGAGCAGTCCATGGATAAATTTCTTCAACTATCACAGAGCTCTGAGCTCTTGAAGTATGAATCAGTACATCTCCCTCCTCACTAGTGATGGTGGGAAGAGTGAAATCTAAGCTCTTCAAAGGAGATTCAACTGGTTCTAGAGACTATTCATTCTCATCTGAAAGCAGTGTAGTCTCTGCTTGGTTTGTCTCTGGAGCAGGGTAGTGGTCAGTAGGGGATTCTGGAGAGGGACTGGGAGAGGGTGATGGAGCTGGAGTAGGTTCTTTGAGTGGTTTTGCAGCTTTGTCCTTTTGGAGGGGAGGAAGAGGTTCTTCTGAGCTGAGCTCTTCAATCATCTGGTTGATATCGTTCAGTAGTAGAAAGGATGGTTTCTTGCACTTGTGCATCTGACGGTATTTCTTCTGGAGAGGATGGAGGAATAGGGGTATCAGGAGGTGGAGGCATTCTGATATGTTGAATAGGAGAGGCACGCTCCCCCTCAGCTACTACACTAGATGTGCCAGCAACATTAGGTTGAGAGGGAGATGGGGTCCTATCTTCTGCAGGTGGTTGCTCATGGGATTGTGCAACTTGGGATGGGTTCAATAACTTCAATTCCCATCTTTGAATAGAAGAAATGGATACCTTTTTCATATGGTGAAGGGTTGTTCCCTTGGATAAATCAAACACATCAGGATTGATCTCATGCAACATCAAAGAGATAATCCTTGCATAATTTGGAGCCTTAATTCTCTCCCTTATCTTATCTAAAATCAACATACCAAACTGAAATATCTTTCTTGCAGATAATTGCTGTCATCATGTCAAACATGTCGTTAGAAATGTCTCTGATAGAACTAGTCTTACATAGGAGAATCTTGCCAATTATGTCAACAAGAATTTTTCTCTTAGGGTTAATATTTGGTCTCCGAATGAAATTAACTTCAGTTGAAATCCCACAAAAATTGCAAGCTCTGTCACTATCTTCATGTGTAAGATCATCTTCTTCATCAACAACGGGCATCCGAAGGAGTTGAGAGACATAGGTCTTGGTAAGCTTGATTTTTATTCCTTTCACTTTGGAATTAAGGATCTTCACATTTCTCTTCACTTTAATGTTCTTGAAAAATTCTTCAACCTCTGGTAAGAGTATCATGCACTGCTGTTGTAGGACAAATATCAGACCTGCTGTGTCGAGAGGAATAAGTAGATTCCTGAAGTCATCAGAAATTTCTGCTATGCTGGCAACAACCAACTCACTGCCTATACAAATCTTCGATGACAGCGCCATCTCCTTCAAAGAATTGCGAGAGGTAGACTGGAGAATGATGGCGACGGCTGCGTGCTCTGTATCAGCGGCGGAAGGCGAAGAGTTTTTCGAGAGATAGAGGAATTGAATTCGAGTAGATTTTTGAAATCCGATATTTCCTTTTTATATAACCCTAGTAATGAAGATTAAGAGTGTAATTAAGCCTAAACATACCTTAGATAGCGGCGGATAGGACTCAGGTTGCGTATATGAAAATTTGGAAGAATTCCAGAAACTGGCGGGTTATTTCTCGAGAGGAACTTTATTACTCGAGTGATGGAATGGTAGTACTCGAGTGGAGGTATGACAGTACTCGAGAGCTACTTTTCTTGCTTCTCGAGAAGAAGTTTTGTACTCGAGTGATAGCACTCGAGTGACTTACTTAGTATTCAGAGAAGTACTCGAGTAGTCATATTCGAGTTCTCGAGTAGTCATTCCTTATCTCGAGAAATGAAGTCCAACTTAGAGAAATTCCAACCTTTTTGACTTATCCTTGTTTTCTGAGTTGTGAAATGATTCCTTCTTGTTTATTCCTCTTTGTTGAGCATACCAAGTTCAGTTTTGAAGAAAGAGAACTTGGTCTCGTACAGCGGCTTCGTGAAGATGTCTGCAATCTGCCTATCTGTTGGGACATACTATAGATCTATGTCCCCATGCTCCACATGCTCCCGGATGAAGTGGTATCTTAGCTTAATGTGCTTTGTCCGGTAGTAAGATACTGGGTTGTTGTCTATTGCTATCGCACTAGAGGAGTCGCAAAACAGAGGGATGTCTTTGACTTGCATATTGTAGTCTTCCAGTTGGTTCTTTATCCAAAGAAATTGTGCACAAAAACTTCCAAAAGAAATGTATTCTGACTCGGCCGTTGAGATTGCGACAGAATTTTGCTTTTTGCTACTCCAGGAAATGAGCCTTCTTCCTAAGAATTGGCAAGTCCGAGAAGTGCTCTTCCTGTCATCTTTGCTACCTGCAAAATCTGCATCTGAAAAACCAATTAGTTCACTATCATTACTTCTTGGGTACCATAAGCCAAGATTCGTTGTACCTTTAAGGTATCTCAAAATCCGCTTTGCAGCAGCATAATGAGATTCCTTTCAGTTTACTTGAAATCTAGCAAAAACACATGTGGAGAACATTATGTCTGGTCTACTAGCAGTAAGGTAGAAAAAGGATCCAACTATGCTTCTGTATTTGGTTTCATCAAAAGGTTTCCCTTTCTCATCCCTGTTCAGAGACACAGCTGAACCCATTGGAGTCCTCATAGAGGTTGTATTCTCCATTTCGAATTTCTTAATTAGCTCCTTGGTGAACTTGATATGCGAGATGAAAATTCCATCTTCAGATTGTTTCACCTAAAGTCCTAAGAAATACTTTAGCTCTCACATACTGCTCATTTCAAACTTCCCTTGCATAAATTTTGAAAACTTCTTGCAGAAGTTGTTGTCAGTAGAGCCAAAAATAATGTCGTCGACATAGATTTGCACTAGCAAAATCATGCCTTTTATTTCCCAAAAAAATAATGTCTTATCTATCTTTCCCCTTGTGAACTTGTTCTCAATAAGAAAGCTAGACAGCATCTCATTCCAAGCTCGAGGAGCTTGTTTCAAACCATATAAAGCTTTAGATAGCAGATAAACATAATCAGGAAAGTTAGAATCAACAAAACCTGTAGGTTGTTCCATATACACCTCTTCCTTTATGTCACTATTAAGGAAGGCAGACTTCACGTCCATTTGATAGACGGTGAAGCCCTTAAGTGAGGCATACGCTAGGAACAACTTGATGGCCTTTAGCCTTGCCACTGGAGCATACGTCTTGTCAAAGTCGATTCCTTCTTCTTGTCGATATCCTTTAGCGACGAGTCTTGCCTTATTCTTTATGATAGTTCCATTCTCGTCCATCTTGTTCCTGTATACCCATTTGGTTCCGATGACGTTCTTACCTTTGGGTCTTGGAACAAGTTTCTAGACTTAACAATGCTTGAACTGATTAAACTCTTCTTCCATGAACAAAATCCATGATACGTCCGAGTTTGCTTCCTCAAACTTCTTTTGTTCAACCTGTGAGAGAAAACTCAAATATAAATTCTCGTTGGTAGTACCTCTACGAGTTCTGACACTATCCCTTGGATCTCCTATGATTTGCTCCATTGGGTGATCCTTTAGATATCTGAGCTCTAGAGTCCTCGCATCTGGAGTGTCTTCAACCATAGGAGTGACTTCATCATCTTAGATGACTTCTTCATCTTGATCATCAACCTCTCCAATCGGGGTTGGAGTGGTGATCTTAATGAGCTTTTCTCCTTTTTCTTCAGTCGGCTCATCCAAGTTAAGTTCTTTCAACTTTGAACTTGCATCTTCAATGAGCACACTAGAAGAGTTGCTCTGCAGCAAGCTCGTCTCATCAAATACAATATGAATAGATTCTTCTATGACTAGGGTTTTCTTATTAAATACCCTATATGCCTTACTTGGCTACTATATCCTACGAAAATACCTTCAAAGCTCTTTTCACTAAATTTAGTGGTATGATACTTTCCATTATTAAGGACAAAGCATTTACAGCCAAAGATTCTAAAGTATGAGATAGTCGGCTTTCTGCCCTTTAGAAGTTCATAAGGTGTCTTATTATGGTTCTTGTTTATGAGTGCTCGATTTTGCATGTGGCATACAGTGTTGACGGCTTCAACCTAGAAGTATTCTGGTAGTGAGGCATCACTCAACATGGTCCTGCAGGCCTCTATGAGTGTTCTATTCCTTCTCTCAGCTACTCCATTTTGTTATGGAGTACGAGGAGAGGAAAACTCTTGAAAGATACCTAGGCTTTCACAGATTTCTGTCATGGCCCAAGACTTGAATTCATTTCCATTGTCACTTCTGATTTTGACTACGAAATAGTTGTATTCATTCTAAATCTGCCTGACAAAATTTGTAAAGACGTCGAAGGTATCTGACTTGTGTTTCAGAAAGAACACCCACGCAAACCGAGAGAAATCATCGACAATAACCAACGTATAATCCTTACCTCCCAAACTTCTAACTTGACGTGGATCGAACAAGTCCATATGAAGTAGGTGTAAACACCTATTAGAGTCTTTGCCAATAATGTTTTTAAATGTAGCCCTTGTTTTCTTGCTTTTTATGCATGTGTGACAAGGTCTGTCTTTAGCGCACTTGATATTTGGGAACTCACGTACTAAATTCAGAGAAAATAATTTATTAATAATTTTAAAATTAATATGTGCTAATCTCTTGTGCCATTGGTCACCAAGAGACGCACTATCTTTTGCCAAAAGACACACTGGTGTAGAAGATTCTATGCAAATAAAATTTAAACAAAAGATATTTCTACTACGAGTATCTGATAAAATCGTTTCTAAATTATCAACCGATTTTATCAAACACTTGTCTGCCTGAAATTCTACGATGTATCCTTTATCGCAAAGTTGACTTATTCTAATGAGATTGTGTTCCAATCCTTCAACATAAGCCACATCTGAAAAGGATACATTACCATTAGTAATCATATCATAGTCTTTCGTAATTCCTTTATCAGAACCTCCAAAGATGACCTTTGGCCCATTCATGACTGGTGAGTAATTCTGGAGAAGGCTTCTAGTACCGGTCATATGCCAAAAACATCCTCTATCCAAATACCAAATGAGATTTTTGGTGGCCTTTGGACATACCTGCAATCACAAGTCAGTTTGCCTTAGGAACCAAAACTTTCTTGGGTCCTTGGTCTCTTGTTAGCTTGCTCCCCCTACATGTATTAGCATTATGAGCGGTCTTTCTCATATTGTTAAACTGAGGAGTTATATAGTTTCTGGAGTTAAACCAACAATAACTGACAAAGTGACCAATTCTGCCACAACACCAACAGTCAAATCTGTTGTATCTTTACCTAACAATTTCCTGCTTGACCTTTTGAGATTGTGGTCTAACGGGGGTAGTAGAGTTGGAGGTAGAAGCTTCATGATGATGACAATCACATGACTTCTTCTCCTTAGTAGGCTTTTCTACAACGGGTTTAACCCTTGGAGCTTTCTTGATGTTATGACCATGATCATAAGGTCCGTAGTTCTGAAGAGTGATCTCCTCATAAGGTGCCTTGAAGTCACTCTCGCCAAAGCCTCGGGGACGGGTCCATCCTTGGTAACGGGACTTGGGCTCTATATAAGTAGGCCTAGCATAGTGACCATAGGATGAGTCCATATCAAACTTATTCGTCGGAAATATAACTTTCCAAAATGAAGTTTGTTCTAGCGGAGCTTTCCCTTTTTCCTTGGCCAGAGCCTTCTTGGCCGCCTTATTTCTCCTTTGGGCTTTATTTCTCCTAGAAGATTTACTAGGAGCACCCACATGGCCTAAGCCAGCACCTTTGGCCTGAGCAGAGAACTCAGCAACAAGAGGAAGAACTATCTTGGGCTTAGAGAAACCTTCAACAAGTTTATTTTCAGCTTCAAGTTGCTCTTCCAATCCCTTGATGATTTCTTCTTTCAGATCGAGGTGCTTGAGAACCTTATTGTATCCTTCCATAGAATCATGGAAGTCTTTCTTGAGTGAGTCCATCATTACAATTTACTCTCTCAGATTGCTCTCTTCAGCCTTTAGAGATTTGATCTCCTTATCCCGAGCTCTTGCCACTCTACGACATTTGGTCTTAGGCTTTGATCAACTCTTTATATTGATACATGAGTTCAGATTCCTCATCAGAAGAACATTCCTCATTCTCTTGGTCAGAATCATCAGATTCAAAAAGAGGGGTGTGAGATTTTACCTCCCCAGTGAACTGGGGCTCTTCTTCTTTGTCAGTTTGTGTCATTAGCCCAATGTAGGCTTCCTCTTCATCACTTAACTCAGATGAGTCAGTGTCGCTAAGGGTTTTGCCCTTTTTAGCTACAAGGCTTCTTTCTGTCTTCTTCTTATAGTAAGAATATTTCTTTTCGTCTTTTCTTCCACCCTCCTTCTTGTGAGGGCAATCAACAATAACATTACCTGGCTTATTGCAACAGTAACAAACGATGTCAGTATAAATATGTTTGCTCGGTTTAGTATTATACCTGTCCTGGCTACTTGAGCCTTTCTTGTAGCGATCACCATCATATCATGATCTTTTGTATGAGGCATCCTTGCCTCTCCATTGCTTCTTCTTATTCAAGAATTTCTTGAACTGTCTTGAGAGTAGAGAGAACTCTCCTTCAAATAGCTCTGAGCTTGAAGTGCTTGGCTCTGATGATTCTTCTTCACTTTCCTCTTGTGTTGGTTCAGGGGAGGCAACCTTAGACTTCCTCTAGGTGTCTGCCTTGAGAGCTACAAACTTCTCCTTGGATGAAGACCTGTTCTTCTCTTCTTCAGCTTTTCTTGAATTGATTTGAAGCTCATATGACATAAGCTTTCTGAAGAGATTTTGTGGGTCAGTCTCAGCAAGCTTTCAAAATTTCTGAATAGCACAAACCTTGTTATCCCATTCCTTGGTCAGGGATCTCAATAACTTATCATTCAGTTCTCCGTTAGTGAAGACTCAACCGTAGACTCTTAGGCCGTTAATTATCTTGAAGAAACTCTCAAATGTGTCAGCAATGGTGTCCTTGGGTCCTTGTCAAAAGGCTTCATACTTTTGATTCAGAAGGGATCTTATGTCATCCCTAACTTCTTCAGTACCTTCCATCAAGATGATAAGAGACTGCCATATCTCTTTAGCAGACTAGCAGTGAATCAAATTCTTGCAGCATTGAATCATCGACTGCACTTGCTATAATATTTTTGGATTTCTTGTCTAAAGAGACAAGTGCAATCTCATCTTTGTCGAGATCCATAAGCTTTTTAGTAACTTGCTTTGTACCAACTATAGTGGAGGCGGTCATAGGATCATAAGGACCTTCTTATACAATCATGAAGATCCTTGGATCCACAGCTTCCATAAAGAACTTTATCCTTTCTTTCCACATAACAAAATTGTTCTTTGTGCACAATGGAAGCTTAGCAAAATCCTTGGCTCCGTCCATGATTGGATGACTCAAAATACAACTTGGGGCAGATCTGATCAAGGTGTTAACCATTTAATGATCAATCTCCCTCTAATACCAATTGAAAAACGTCTAAGTTGTCTACCTAAATCACCTAGAGGGGGGGGGGGGCGAATAGGTGAGTTGTGCGTCTTTTTGCGGAATAAAAACTTTAGTGATCTAAGCACAAGAAATAAACAAGAATTCATAGAGGACACCAAGAATTATAGTGGTTCCCCAATATTAGGGACGTCCACTTTCCACTCACCGATATAGCAAAGCACAAGACTCGGCTAATCAACTAATCTCATATCAAAATGATCCTACCACTCGAAATAAAGTTCCTACAACTCGATCCAAAAAGGGATCTACACTCGGAAGATGAAAACTTCCTATAACTTGGATAATAAGGCTCCTACACTCGGAGAATAATCTCCTACAATAATAAGATGAAATCTGAAAATACAAATAGTGATTCTTTTCTCAGATCTTGAAATCTCTCTCTAGATCTTCTTTCTTGATCTTTATCGGCTTTATTGGAATTTGTAGAAGAATACTCAAGGCTAGATCTGTTCTAAGAAACTTTGACTCACACGATCAAGGAGAAGATGAAGATTGAAAAATCTCTTGATCCTCAAGTCGATCTACATCGGAAAGGCCCTTGGCGATCTTCAAGATGTGCGGCGGCTTCTGTAGAAGATGAAAACGTCGGCCGATCCAGAATACTTAAAATGACAGAATATACGCGCTTAGGGTTAGTCATAATGACAGGACCTTTTATAAGATCTCCCTAAATGATAGATTTGGCATTAATGACGGCCACGTGGACCAGTCATATCAAAGAATTCAAAACCTAGATCTGTCAGGGACTTAAGGAAATTTTCTGAAATTGAGACAGCATTACTCGAGTGAGATCAATACTCCTCGAGTGCTATGACAAGCTCTCGAGTGGATAACAATGACTACTCGAGAAGAACTAATTTTGGAAATTCTGGAATAAAGTCTTAAGCCACTCGAGTGGAGTAAATATTACTCGAGTGCTAGAGATACTACTTGAAATTTGAAGCCAAACTTCTCGAGAGCTTTGACTTAGAGAAAATCCTTGAATAAAAGTTGATTACTCGAGTACTGAAACTGGACTACTCGAGTACTAAACGAACTACTCGAGTCCAAGGATTTGCTACTCGAGTGAGGTTAGAATCTTCTCAAGAACTATACTTCTGTCACTCGAAATAAGTTGCTCATCTACTCGAGTACAAGACTTGACTACTCGAGTATTTTACTTAGAAAATTTCTGAGACTAAAAGCTCAACACTCGAGAATGAGAGAAGGTCTACTCGAGTATTGGACTTGGCCACTCGAGAGCTAGATTAAGGATACTCGAGAACCACTTCCTTTACTAGAGTTTCAGACACGACCTACTCGAGAACTTCTAAGGTTTCTACTCGAGTACAATGAATCCACTCGAGTAAAAAACTTAGAATATTTTCAGCTTTAAGAAAAATTTTCTCCTTCATTCCAATCAGCAACAATTCTTCCATCATCAATCCTAGTGCTTGAAAATGAAGTGTATCCTAATAGAGATACTACACATGAGTCAACACAATGGATCATACAATGAGGGATTATATTGTATGGTTCTATGTTTGGTGACCCACTATAGACTTACATTGGTCTACACTTGGCAATAAGTCTTGCAAACACATAATTAGAGCATGATATCAAATACAACTTAATACATCTTAGTTAAAGGGTGACTTAATACAAATCTAGGTGATTATGGATACAATGCCCAACATGAAGAAGGCGGCGAGAGAAGTCGACGAGGAGTGTTGGGCATTGCATCCACAATAACCCAGATTTGCATGAAGTCACCCTTGAACTAAGATGAATTAAGTTGTATTTGATATCTTGTTTAAGTTGTGTGTTTGCAGATCATCATTACTAAGTGTAGACCAATGTTAGTCTACAGTGGGTCATGAACACAGGACCATACAGTATAATCCCTCACTGTGTGATCCATGGTGTTGACTCATGTGTAGCCTCTCTATTGGGATACACTTCATATTCAAACACTTTGACCATGGAATGAAGATTGGACCCTTGAAGAGAAGAAAAAGTTTTTTCCTAAAAGTTCAAAAAATTTATAAGTCCACTTCTCGAGAAGTCCTTTCAGTTCTCGAGAAGTAGAGTTAGAAGTTCTCGAGAAACATGTTTAGTTCTGAAGAAGTTTAGCTGTTTCAGTTCAGAATAATTTTCTAAGTATGACTCTCGAGAAGTATTTCTTAGTTCTCGAGAAGTCCTTTAAGTTCTCGAGAAGCTCGGCTCTTAGTTCTTGAGAAGTCCCAGAATAGTTCTCGGGATGTTCAAAAAGTTTCAAGAAATTTTTTTCAAAGTCTTAGTTCTCGAGAAGTCAAGATTAGTTCTCGAGAAGTCCTCAGTTCTCGAGAAACTCAGATTCATAGTTCTCGAGAAGTCAGGCTATAGTTCTCGAGAAGTCCATATTTTTTTCGAGAAGTATTGATCCCTAAGTCTCGAAAACTAAGTTCAATTCCAGATAGTTTTAGTTCTCGAGAAATTCAATCAGTTCTCGAGAGCTAATGCTACTTCTCGAGAACTGCAGACTAAATTTTTTTCTGAAATTTGTTTAAGTCAAGATAGGCCGGATTTTTTTTAATGACTTGACGTGATTGGTCCACGTGTGGTCATTAATGTCTTTTATAACCGTTAGGAGTAATCCTATATAAGGTCTTTTCATTAAGACCTAACCCTAACAATTATCTTTTGCAAGAAGCGGCTGTCCGTTCACTCGAAATCCTTCTCATCGGCCATCTCTAATTTCAGATCTTTGAAGCTGCCGCCGCCTCTCACGATCAGATCGACTCTTCTGTTGTCGATCAAGAAGACTTGCTGTTCAAGGATTCTCATCTTCTCCATGATCGAGTTGGTCAAAGCCCTCTCGGATCAGATCTACTCATCTTCTTCAACATTTCTGAAAGAGCCGCAAAGTTCAAGAAGAAGATTCAGATATTCACTTTTCCAGATCTAGGAAAGTTATTCTGTTTGTAATTCAAAATTTCTTTACTATTATTGTAGGAGATTTTCTCCGAGTGTAGGAGCATTGTTTTCCGAGTTTGTAGGAAGTTTTTATCTTCCGAGTGTAGATCCTTTTGGATCGAGTTTGTAGGAACTTGGTTCCGAGGCGTAGGATTTTTTTCAATCCGAGATAGTGGAGTAGCAGAGTCTAGTGATTTGCTAGATCGGTGAGGTAAAGTGGACATACCCAAGATTGGGGAACCACTATAAATCTTCTTGTCTTTCTATGATTGCTTGATTTCTTTTGCTAGATCGTTAAAATTTTTATTCCGCAAATAGACGCACGATTCACCTATTCACCCCCCCTTTAGGTGATTTAGGTTGACAACTTCACACTTTCAATTGGTATCAGAGGGAGGTTTGTCTTTAAAAGGTTAACACCTTGATCAATTTCCTCTCGAAAGTTGTCATTTGGTTATTCAAGCAATGGACAAGGTCAAAGACTTTGCCAAGCTTCCCCTGTGCACAAAGAATAACTTTCCCATGTGGAAAGAGAGAATTAAATTTTTCATGGAAGCTGTGGACCCCCAGATCTTCATGATTGTTGAAGAAGGTCCTTACGTTCCCATGACTATCTCCATTATAGATCCAACCAAGAAGGTTCCTAAGAAATTGATGGATCTAGATAAGGACGAGATTGTACTTATCTCTTTGGACAAGAAAGCTAAAAATATTATAGCAAGTACAATTGATGACTCGATGCTGCAGAATCTGATTCACTGCCAATCTGCTAAGGAGATGTGGCAGTCTCTAGTTACTCTGATGGATGGCACTGAAGAAGTGAGGAATGATAGAAGGTCCCTACTGAACCAGAAATATGAAGCCTTCAGGCAAGGGTCAAAGGAGACTATTGCAGATACCTTTGAGAATTTCTTCAAGATAGTAAATGGCCTAAGAGTGTATGGCCGAGTCTTCACCAATGGAGAGCTGAATGATAAGTTTCTGAGGTCTCTCACAAAGGAATGGGACAACAAAGTCTGTGCCATCCGGGAGTTTGACAGACTAGCTGAGATAGACCCACAGAATCTATTTGGCAAGCTAATGTCCTATGAACTGCAGATCGATTCCAGAAAAGCTGAAGAAGAGAAAAGTCGCTTCTCATCAAAAGAGAAGTATGTTGCATTAAAGGCTGACAGTTCAAGGAAGGGAAAAGCTGCCTTACCAGCACCAGCTCAAGAAGTAAGTGAAGAGGAAAGCTCCGACCAAGCACCTCAGGCTCAGAACTATCTAAAGGAGAGTTCTCTTTGCTCTCACGATAGTTCAAGAAATTCTTGAACAAGAAGAAGCAGTGGAGAGGCAAGGATGCCTCATACAGAAGATCATGACACGACGGTGATCAGCGAAAGAAAGGCTCGGGTAGCCATGACAGGTACAACTCTAAATAGAACAAACAGATTTCTATTGACATCGTTTGCTACTTTTGCAACAAACCAGGTAACCTCATAGCTGACTTCCCCCACAAGAAGAAGGAGGGTGACAGAAGAGAGGAAAAGAAGTCCTCATACCATAAGAAGAGGACAGAGAATAGCCTGTTGGCCAAGAAGGGCAAAACTCTCAGCGACTCCGACACATCTGAGTCGAGTGAAGAAGAGGAAGCCTACTTTGGGCTCATGGCTCAATCAGATGACGAATAAGAGCCCCAGTTTACTGGGGAGGTAAAATCTCACACTTCTCTCTATGAATCTGAAAGTTCTGAGCATGATCATGAGGACAGCTCTTCTGACGATGAGTCGGAACTTATGGCTCAGTACAAGGAGTTGATCATGACTTACGACAAATGTCGCCGAGTCTTGAAAACTCAGGCTAAAGAGATTAAGTCTCTAAAGGCTATTGAGAGCAGCTTGAGAGAAGAAGTTGCTAAGACTGACTCTCTTCAAGAGAACTTCAATTTCGCTATGGAAGAATACAATCAAGCTCTTAAGCACCGCGACCTTAAAGATGAAATCATCAAAGAGTTGGAAAAAAAACTCGAGGCTTAGAAGAAACTTGTTGAAAGTTTCTCCAAGCCTAAGACAGTTCTTCCACTCGTTACTGAATTCTCAGCTAAGGCCAAAGGAGATTGACTAGGCCATGTTGCAGCTCCTAGTAAATCTTCTAGGAGAAACAAGGCTAAACGGAAGAATAAGGCTGCCAAGAAGTCCTTGTCAAAGAAAAGGGGAAAGCCCTTCTAGATAAGACTGTATTTAAGAAAGTCATCTTTCCAACAAATAAGTTTGATCTTGATTCGTTCTATGGTCACTTGACCAGGCCTACTTACGTAGAGCCAAAGTCTCGGTACCAAGGATGGACTCACCCTCGGAACTTTGGTGAGAGTGTCTTTAAGGCACCTTATGAAGAAGTGATTCTTCAGGGCAATGGTCCTTATAATCATGACAATAACTTCAAGAAAGCACCTAAAGTAAAGCCCGTTGAGGAAAGGCCTCCGAAGGAGAAGAAGTCATGTGATTGCCATCATCATGAAGCCTCCTCCTCCAAGAGTGCTACCCCTGCTAGACCAAAATCTCAAGAGGTCAAGCAGGAGTACGTAAGGCAAAGATACAACAGGTTTGACTGTTGGTGCTGTGGCAAAATTGGTCATTTTTCCATCGATTGTTGGTTTAATACCAGGAAGGTTACTACTCCTCAAGTTGGCAACATGAGATTGACCACTCAGAATGCTAATCTTCGTAGGGGGAGTGTTTTAACCCGAGACCAAGGACCCAAACATGTTTGGGTTCCTATGGCAAAGTGATCATGAATGCAGGTATGTCCAAAGGCCACCAAAATGCCAATCTGGTACTTGGACAGTGGATGCTCTCGGCACATGACCAGAACAAGAGCCTACTCCAGAATTTCACTTTAGTCTGCAATGGACCAGAGGTTATCTTTGGAGGTTCGGACCGAGGGATAACTAAAGGCTACGGTATGATCACTAACGGTAATGTATCCTTTTCGGATGTAGCTTATGTGGAGGGATTTGAACACAATCTCATAAGAATAAGTCAACTATGCGACAAAGGATACATAGTTGAGTTCCATGCTGACAAATTCTTGATAAAGTCTGTTGACAATATGGAAACAATTCTATCAGGCACTCGAAGCAGGAACATATTTTGTTTAAATTTCATTTGTATAGATTCTTCTACAGCAGTGTGTCTTTTGGCAAAAGATAGTGCGTCTCTTGGTGACCAATGGCACAAGAGGCTAGCACATATTAATTTTAAAACTATGAATAAATTTTTCTCCCAGAACTTAGTACGTGATGCCCCAAATGTCAAGCACGTAAAAGAGAGACCTTGTCATGCATGCGTAAAAGGCAAGCAAACAAGGGCTACCTTTAAAAGCATTATAGGCAAAAACTCTAATAGGTGTTTACACCTACTTCATATAGACTTGTTCGGTCCACTGCAAGTTAGAAGTTTAGGAGGTAAAGATTATACGTTGGTAAATGTTGATGACTACTCGCGTTTTGCGTGGGTGTTCTTTCTGAAACATAAGTCAAATACCTTTGATATCTTTACAAATTTTGTCAGGCAGGTCCAGAATGAATATAACTGTTCCGTTGTCAAAATCAGAAGTGACAATGGAACGGAGTTCAAATCTGGGGACATGACAAAATTTTGTGAAATCCTAGGTATCTTTCATGAGTTTTCCTCTCCTCGTACTCCACAGCAAAATGGAGTAGCTGAGAGAAGGAATAGAACACTCATAGAGGCATGCAGGACCATATTGAGTGATGCTTCACTACCGGAGTACTTCCGGGCTGAAGCCGTCAACACTGCATGCCATGTGAAAAATCGAGCCCTCATAAACAAGAATCATGATAAGACACCTTATGAACTTCTAAAAGGCAGGAAACCAACAGTTTCATATTTTAGAATTTTTGGCTGCAAATGCTTCGTACTTAACAATGGTAAGTATCATACTACTAAGTTTAGTGGGAAAAGTTTTGAAGGTACTTTTGTAGGATATAGTAGCCATAGTAAGGCATACATGGTTTTCAATAGAAAAACTCTAGTTGTAGAGGAATCCATACATGTTGTATTTTATGAGACGAGCTTACTGCAAAGCAAATCGTTTAGTGTGCTTGTTGAAGCTGCAGGTACAAGGCTTAAAGAGATCAGCTTGGATGAATTGACCGAAGGTAAAGATGAAAAGTTCATCAAGATCACATCTCCAACCCCTATTGGAAAGGTAGAGGATCAAGATGAAAATACTGTCCAAGTTGATGAAGTCACTCCAGTGGCTGAAGAAGTTCCAGATGCGAGGAACCTAGAGCTAAGACATCTGAAGGATCACCCAATGGACCAAATCATAGGAGATCCCCGGGATGGTGTCAGAACTCGTCGAGGTACAACTAACAAGAATCTCTATCTAAGTTTTCTCTCGCAGGTTGAACCAAAGAAGTTTGAGAAAGCAAACTCAGATGCATCGTGGATCTTGGCCATGAAAGAAGAATTGAATAAGTTAGAGCGCTGCAAAGTTTGGACGCTTGTTTCAAGACCCAAAGGTAAGAATGTCATCGGAACGAAATGGGTCTACAGGAACAAGTTGGACGAGAATGGGATAATCATCAAGAACAAGGTTAGACTCGTCGCCAATGGATATCGTCAAGAAGAAGGGATCGAATTCGACCAGACATACGCTCCAGTGGCAAGACTGGAGGCGACCAGACTGTTCCTGGCTTATGCTGCACTTAAGGGATTCACTGTCTACCAAATGGACGTGAATTCCGCCTTCCTAAATGGTGACATAAAGGAAGAGGTGTACATGGAACATCCCCCAAGTTTCGTTGATCCTAATTTTCCTGAGTGTGTTTATTTATTATCAAAAGCGCTGTACGGTTTGAAACAAGCTCCTCGAGCTTGGTACGAAACGCTATCTACTTTCTCCTCGAGAACAAGTTCACAAGGGAAAAGATAGACAAGACATTATTTTTTAGGGAAATTAAAGGCAAGATTTTGCTAGTGCAAATCTATGTCGATGACATTATTTTGGGCTCTACAGATGATAACCTGTACAAAAAGTTCTCTAAACTTATGCAAGGGAAGTTTGAAATGAGTAGTATATGCGAGCTGAAGTATTTCTTAGGACTTCAGGTGAAATAATCTGAAGATTGAATTTTCATCTCACAGACGAAGTTCACCAAGGAGTTGATTAAGAAATTTGGAATGGAGAGTGCAACCTCTATGAGGACTCCAATGGCCTCAGCTATGTCTCTGGACAAGGATGAGAAAGGGAAACCTTTTGATGAAACCAAATACAGAAGCTTAGTTGGATCCTTGCTCTACCTTACAGCTAGTAGACCAGACAGAATGTTCTCCACATGTGTCTGTGCTAGATTCCAAGTGAAATGTAAGGAATCTCACTATGCTGCTGCAAAGCGGATCTTTAGATACCCTAAAGGTACACCGAATCTTGGCTTATGGTACTCAAGAAGTAATGACAGCGAACTAATTGGTTTCTTAGATGCAAACTTTACATGTAGCAAAGATGACAGGAAAAGCACTTCCGGGACGTGTCAGTTCCTTGGAAGATGGCTTATTTCATGGAGCAGCAAAAAGCAAAACTGTGTCGCAATCTCAATGGCCGAGTCAGAATACATTTCTGCCGGTAGTTATTGTGCACAATTGCTTTGGCTTAAGAACCAGCTAGAGGATTACAATATAAAGATCAAAGACATTCCATTATTCTGCGACTCCTCCAGGGCAATCACAATCACAAACAACCCAGTATCGTACAGCCGGACAAAGCACATCGAGCTCAGATATCACTTCATTCGGGAGCACGTGGAGCAAAGGGATATAGATCTGCAGTACGTGCCAACAGATCGGCAAGTTACAGATATTTTCACGAAGCCGCTGGACGAGACCAAGTTCAATTTCTTCAAAACTGAACTTGGGATGCTGAAAAAAGAAGGATAAGTCACAGGAGATCAATTCAAAGCTAAAGAATCGAGGATACTTCAAACTGGTCAGAAATTTCTCAAGAGGAAGGTAGTTCTCGAGAACTTTGTCTACTTCTCGAAAAGTAACATATTCATTCTCGAAAACTCAGACTCCTTCTCGAGAACTTGACTTATCTCTTGAAAAGTTTTCTCAGTTCTCGAGAACCTTGAATTGTCTCTAGAAAAGTCTCTTCCATTCTCGAGAACCAGTATATTACTTCTCGAGAAATCCCCTGGCAGTTCTTGAGAACTATACCCGACTTCTCGAGAAATGCTCATTGCCTTTTCTACTTCTAATTAATTTCTTCTATTTCGAAAACCCGATGATTTAAGTCCTAATCCTAGATTAATTAGCACTTACTTGACATTACTAGGATTATATATATATAATACTTTAGAAATCCAAAATCAACCGACATTTCAAATTTCCTCTTCTCGAAAACTCTTTGTCTTCCGCCGACAGACAACTTCATCGCATCCATCGTCCTGCACTCCATCCGTCGCCGCCGTCAGCGTCCATGGCTCACAGTTCGAAGATAGGAATCAGCAGTGAACTAGTCATCAAAGGAATTGCAGACTTTTCAAATGATTTCCAGAACTTGCTTCTTCTCGTGGACACGGCCGGACTGATGTTCGTTCTATCAGAACCCTACAGGATTATTTTTCCAAATGTCGAAGAATTCTTCAGAAATGCAAAGGTAAGGAGGAATGGTAAGATTTTGAAAACTAAAGTAAAAGGGATCAAAATCAAGTTGGATAAAAAAAAGTTTCAAAGTTTTTGAAGATGCCCATTGTGGATGAAGAGGATGACCTAATTCTGGAAGATTATGATAGGACTTACTCCTTCTGTGGAGTTTCTGAGGAATTTAACTCTTTAAGGAGAAATCTTTTCAATGATGTAGGAAAACTTCTAGCAGACATAATTGGAAAAATCTTGTGGTGCAAAACAGGGTCGATTAGTTTCATAATAAATGATTTATTTGGAGTAATGATAGCTATAATCTATCAAAAGAAATTTCAATTTGGCATGATGGTATTTGAGATGATCAGGGACAACATTTAGGATCCCAAATTTATAAGGATAATCTCTTTATTGCTGAGTGAGATTGATCCAGTCACTTTCAAACTTTCCAAAGGAACTCAAGTTCACCACTTGAAAAAGATCTCATTGGCCTCCATCCAAAGATGGGAACTCAAGTTGAAAAATCCAAAGCAGTTAGCTAAATAAATTGCAGCTTCTGCCTCTGAGGTCAGGACCCCATCTACCTCCTATCATCATATTGGTGAACCATCTGGTGCAACAACTCAGGGGGAGCCTGAAGCCTCTGTTTCTGTTGTCAGACCTCTTCCTCCCTCTCCAGCAAAATCAGCAAGCAGATCTCCCATCAGAAGTCATGTCAGCTCTCCAGCAAAGTCTCCAGTGGCACTCTCTCGAGAAGATACCATTCCAGATGATCAAGTCGAAGAAACCCTCCAAAACATTGCAGAAGCCATTAACATAATGGTGGAAGAACTCACGTCAGATGTTCCTCCCCTCTATAAGGAACCAGCTGAAGAACATCTAAAAGATCCTTCTCCAGCTCCCTCTCCTTCTCCTATCAGATTACCAGAATCTCCTCCTACTCAATCCCCTTCTGCCAAGCAAGATATCTCTGAGACTGTTCTTCTTTATGATGAAGACAGAATATCTCCTGAGCCTGCTGATCTTCCCTTATGAAGTTAGATTTCTCCATCCCCACATTCATTGATCAGGCTGATATTACCCTTGTTCAGACTACCAGAGCTGTAAGCTCAGTGATTCTTGAAGAGATACCTCTATGGAAAGCCCCTCCTCCTCCTCCTATTACTGCTTCTGCCTCTGCCTCTACCTATTCTAATGCTGCTGCTACTGCTACTACCCCTTCCAACTCAGAACTTATTATCCTGATAGGCCAAATGCTCTCTAATCAAAGGAAACATTTTGACGATTCTCTAAAAATGATGCAAGACAAGGTGACTACCTTGGAAACAGAAATGAGTCGAGGATTTGCTGAGATCCAACACAACACTGACTCTCTCAAGAGCTTATTTTAGATTGGTGGCAAAGCCATAGATCACACTATTACTAGTGTTGGTCAGGTTATGGAACAATCTCTGACTCTTGCTAATAATTGAATTGAATTAAAAAGAATGCTCAAAAGCATGTGATGAAGGTTTGTGAGGAAGGTTGTACTTTCAAGGAAGAAGCCATAGAAAAACTCCTTGTAGAATTCAGAAAGAGGGAGAGCCTAGTGAAAGAACATGTAATCAAACTTGTGGATAAGTTTTCTGCAGATGCAAACACTCTCTGGGCTGAGAAAATTTCTGAATTCAATAAGAACATTTTAGCTCAAATCCAGTCAGTGAAGTTATATACTTATGACACCACAGTTTGGATGCACAATCAGATTTTCCCTGACTTTCAGGCTGATCCCAATATTATTCCTCATCATCTGAATCCTCTTGTTGAAGGACAGCCTAGTCAGGTGCCAGCTCAAATGCAACTACCTCAAATGCCCTGCTTCTCGCCTAGGCCAGAAGATCAGGATCCTCCTCCAGCCTCTTATGACCAGGTATGGGATGACATTATTCCTCAGGATTTACCAGAGATCAACACTTCTAAGAAGAGGAAATATGGAGAAGGGCCATCTGCCAGAAGAAGCATTCCCAAAGTTGATTCAGATAAAAGGAAAGCCCAAGAATTTGCAGAAGTCTTGAGTCCCACCTCCAAATCTTTAATTCTTGATACTCTTAAGTTGGTAATGGACTATAATGAGAATAGAAATCTCCACTACAGCTTAGTTGAGTGGGAATTATATGAAAAGTCTATGACCGGAGGTTATATGATAGGGAATATGGAAAGAATAATCCTAAAGCTCCTCCAAAGCCCCCAAGGTATTATCCCAAACCATTCAACTATCAGAGAAGGCAGCAGGAAAAGCAGGACAAACAACCTTAGAGCAAAAAATGTACTTTTGTTGAGTTACTCTTGAGAATTTTTTTGAAATGCTTGTTGATTAAGAAATCTAAAACATTACTTATATACATTTCAAGTTTTGCCTAATTGTGTTCAATTAATCTCTTACTGCCTTAGTTTAAATTTTCATTTCCAGTTCTTTCTTAATTTTCATAATTCACCTTAGTGTAGAGGGTTCTGACTTCTACAAATAGGGAAAGATTGTTGGGCATTGCATCCACAATAACTCAGACTTGCATGAAGTCACCCTTGAACTAAGATGAATTAAGTTGTATTTGATATCTTGTTTAAGTTGTGTGTTTGCAGATCATTCTTACTAAGTGTAGACCAATGTCAGTCTACAGTGGATCATGAACACAGGACCACACAGTGTAATCCCTCACTGTGTGATCCAAGGTTTTGACTCATGTGTAGCCTCTCTATTGGGATACACTTCATATTCAAACACTTGGACCATGGAATGAAGATTGGACCCTTGAAGAGAAGAAAAAGTTTTTTTCCTAAAAAGTTCAAAAATTTTCTAAGTCCACTTCTCGAGAAGTCCTTTCAGTTCTCGAGAAGTAGAGTTAGAAGTTCTCGAGAAACAGGTTTAGTTCTGAAGAAGTTTAGTTGTTTCAGTTCAGAAAAATTTTCTAAGTATGACTCTCGACAAGTATCTCTTAGTCCTCGAGAAGTACTTTCAGTTCTTGAGAAGCTCGGCTCTTAGTTCTCGAGAAGTCCTAGAGTTGTTCTCGGGAAGTTTATAAAGTTTCAAGAAATTTTTTTCTAAGTCTTAGTTCTCGAGAAGTCCATATTAGTTCTCGAGAAGTCCTCAATTCTCGAGAAACTCAGCTTCATAGTTCTCGAGAAGTCAGGCTATAGTTCTCGAGAAGTCCATATTGTTTTCGAGAAGTATTGATCCTGAAGTCTCGCAAACTAAGTTCAATTCCAGACAGTTTTAGTTCTCGAAAAATTCAATCAGTTCTCGAGAGCTAATGCTACTTCCGAGAACTGCAGACTAAACTTTTTTCTAAAATTTATTTAAGTCAAGATCGGCAGGATTTTTTTTAATGACTTGACGTGATTGGTACACGTGTCGTCATTAATGTCTTTTCTAACTGTTAGGAGTAATCCTATATAAGGTCTTTTCATTAAGACCTAACCCTAACAATTATCTTTTGCAAGAAGCGGCTGTACGTTCACTCGAATTCCTTCTCGTCGTCCATCTCTAATTTCAGATCTCTGAAGCTACCGCCGCCGCTCACGATCAGATCGACTCTTCTGTTGTCGATCAAGAAGACTTGCTTTTCAAGGATTCTAATCTTCTCCTTGATTGAGTTGGTCAAAGCCCTCTCGGATCAGATCTACTCATCTTCTTCAACATTTCTGAAAGAGCCGCAAAGTTCAAAAAGAAGATTCAGATATTCACTTTTCCAAATCTGAGAAAGTTATTCTATTTGTAATTCAAAACTTCTTTACTATTATTATAGGAGATTTTCTCCGAGTGTAGGAGTGTTGTTCTCCGATTTCGTAGGAAGTTTTTATCTTCTGAGTGTAGATCCTTTTGGATCGAGTTTGTAGGAACTTGGTTCTGAGGCGTAGGATTGTTTTCAATCAGAGATAGTGGAGTAGCCGAGTCTAGTGATTTGCTAGATCGGTGAGGTAAAGTGGACGTACCCAAGATTGGGGAACCACTATAAATCTTCTTGTCTTTCTGTGAATGCTTGATTTCTTGTGCTAGATCGTTAAAATTTTTATTCCACAAATAGACGCACGATTCACATATATACCCCCCTCTAGGTGATTTAGGTTGAAAACTTCACACTTTCAGGGAGGCGTCGAATCCGTAGTTTGCCCGAAAACTGGCCAGGTGGGCCACAGAGGAAGAGAGGCCAAGAGGTGATAGAGGCCAGGAGGAGAGGAGAGCTGAACCCCAACTGAGGGAACAAGAGCAGCAGCAGCAGCGTAGGTGGGGGCTCCCGGAGCCGAACAATCAGTTAGGTTTGAGGCCGGAGTGGCAAGACTAGGGGCCGCTGAGAGGTTTTCATGGGGAAGACAACCTCCAAGGAGGCCAGGGTCAGTTCTACCCTCCAGGAGGGAGGCAAGGCTAGATACCACCTCTCCCAAACAAGAACTAGGCCATGGCTATTACCATGGGGGAGAGGAGGAGAGTAGCATGGAGGAGGAAAAGAGAGGTTAGGGTGGAGTTGCCCTACCGTGACTTCCATCAAGAGGAGGGGCGCGCCACGACCACGTGCCAAGAGTTCCTCGAGATGAGAGAAAATAGGGAGCAACAACAATAAGACCGCCCGGAAGTGCGGATCGAAGAAGTCCTGGCTCAGGTGGAGGAGGACATGTGTGAGGATTGGGCAGATGTTGGGGCCCGGGGAGGGATCAGAGTGGTCCACGGGGTAGGGGGTGGGGGTCGAGGCTTCCCGCAAGGCAAGTCTCCATGCCATGTACCGCCGGAGCATTGGATCCACATCCCAGACCCCACCCCAGGAGGAGAAGATCACCTTCTCAAGGAAGGATATGCCAGATTATGAGGACCCCTTCTGCGATGCATTGGTCGTCCAGATAGAGGTCGAGAACTTCATCGTCTCTTGGCTCCTCATCAACAATGGGAGCTCGATCAACGTCATCTTCAAGAAGGCATTCGATGCGATGAAGGTGGAGGCCAAGAGGGTCCTGGCCTCAGATGGACCTTTGATCTGGTTCTCGGGGGAGAAGAACGAGGTTGAAGGAGGAGTGGGCCTTCATGTCACTCTGGGGGGCAGTCTTGCACCTGCAGATTCGTTATTGTGGATTCCCCCAACAACTAGAAGGCCATCTTTGGGCGACCCCTCATCAGTTCCTTCCGCTGCGTTCCTTCATCCTTCCACCAATGCCTAAAGTTCAACGTCGAGGAGATCCAGGTCCGGGTTTGAGGTGACCCTAAAGTGGCAAGGGAGTGCTATGTCATGGTAGTGAACTCCATCTCATGGCAGTAGCTGGCCGAGGAGATGGAGCGAAGTATGGAGGAGGCGGAGAGGGAGGCAGGAGTGGAGATGGAGTGTGGGAGTCACTCTGGGAGTCGGACCTTGGAAGGAAGATTTGTAAGGCTGGGGTATTTTTCGCCTACCTTGGGCTGCGACGTGGCGGAATTTACGAAGAAGTGCCACAAGTGCAAGTTGTATGCCCCACTCCAGTTGCAACCAACCCAGCACCTCAGAATTATCACGGCCCTCTAGCCCTTTGCCATCTGGGGAATGGACTTGGTGGGGTCTTTCCCCCAGGCCAGCGGGCAGAAGAGGTTCCTACTCATCATGATAGATTATTTTTCTAAGTTGTTGGAGGTAAAGGCACTGGTTAAGGTGACTTCCCAGGTTATCAGGAATTTTGTGTGGGGAGAGATCATCTGTTGGAACACTCTATTACTAATTTGGGCAAGGATCACTATGTTATTAGGAAATTGGTTTGACCTAGTTGTATAGTTGAAAAGGTCAACTTAGAATGAGTCTAAGGCTTAGAACTTAGGTTTGGAGCTGCCCCCAAGACCATTCAAAGATCTGGATTCATTGCTAAGACAAAGACAATTTTCGTCGAGCTCAGGTCGACGAAACGTCGAACTCAGTTCGACGTTCTCTGAGCTCAACTCTACAAGTCGTCGAACTCCGGTCGACGATCTTCAAGCTCAGATCGACGCTCTGTCTTCAGCTATTTTCCAAGTCGCTGAGCTCAGTTCGACGATCGTAGAGCTCAGGTCGACGTTTTCTGTCTCTAGTATAAATCCAATCTCTGAGCTCAGTTCAATGATCGTAGAGCTCAGATCGACGATTTCTGTGAGAGATCGACGCTTTCAGATTTCAAATTCAAGAACAGTTATGGAATTCATTCAGATTCATTCAGAGTTATTTCCTGCATTTATTGCAAAGGATTTTCTAGCCGTTTCAAGCAATCTAATGCAAGTTTCAAGGAAGGCTAAAAGGAATGTTACTTAGGACTTTCCCCAGAGACAGTTGTCATTTATGGAAGTCATTTATGACTGAGTAACGACCATCTAAGTCAGAATCTAATATACTCCTACAGAATATGTTTTTGAAAAGATAACAGATCAATACAACAAGATAAGCAAAAGATATACAGGATCATTGGATTGAGAAAAAGAGTTACAGAAGAGAGATCAAAATATACTCTGATCAAGAACTCATCTTCTGGAACATACAGATTCACTGAGTCAAAATCTTCAAGAACACAAGAAAGTTTTCTGTGGAGGAAATCATCTGCTCCTCCAAATCCTCAAGTGTTCAAAAGCTTCAACATCAAGGACTCCAGACATCACACATTTCAGCATCTGCTGAAATCATCTTTTGTTGGAGATCTGAAGCACCTGAAGACCTATAACCCTAGCAAAGCTCACCTTCCTGAACCTTTACAGATCTCATGGGGAGCTTTAGCTTCATATTCCACTTGTGTTCTCTCAGACTGTTGATAGAGAAGAACAACTCAACTCTTTCTTTCTTTTTCCTTTCCCTCCTGTAAAAGGGTTTTTCAAAACTCCCTTCAAAAGTTTTGAGACTTGTTTCTGAGACCTTGTCAAAACTCAGTGGTGGCAAGACACCATATCAAAAAATCTAGTTTTGCTTTTTGAGCACCTTATCAAAAGCTCATTGGTGCCCAGGACACCTGATCAACTATTCCTGCAGTGGATTCCTACCAAGGGTGGTAGAAGAGTGGATGTACCCAGGTTGTTGGGGAACCACTATAGTTCCTTGTGTCATCTGGTTGCTGTGTGTTTGACTTTGCTGTGTGCTGTGTGTTTTCTTAGTTCTTGCTTTAGTTTTTATTTCATAACAAGCACCTTACACATATACATAAATTAAGTCTTCCACTGCTTTATAGTTTTAATTATAAATTATTTTAAAAATACTCTATTCACCCCCTCTAGAGTTAAGGTAGATCTTTTCCTCACTTCCATCATCTATCAGTACGGGCTACCCCGGGCCATTGTCACGGATAAAGGGCCTCAGTTCGCTAGGGCCTCAGTTCGCTAGTGCCGAGTTCATCAGCTTCTATGGGCAGCTCGGGATCGATCTCAGATTTGCCTCGGTCCATCACCCTAGGAGCAACGGGCAGGTGGAGGTGGAAAACAAAATCATAGTGAACCTCCTGAAGAAAAAAGTTGAAAATCTTAAGGGTAGCTGGGTGGAGCAGCTTCCCTCGGTTCTTTGGGCCCTTAAAACCACCCCCAACACAGCCAAGGGGAAACCCCCTTAAAGCTCTCCCATGGATGCGTGGCAGTGCTTCCAATCGAGTTTGAGGTCCAAACTCCTCGAGTGGTCGAGGAAGAGGCAGGAAGGGAGGAATGACAAGAAGAAAATGAGGAGGAGTTGTGGCTCTCCCTCGACATTGTATAGGAGTTACGTGACCACTCCACCATCCGACAGGAAGAAGTAAAAAGAAGAATGGCTAAGAACTTTGACAAGCATGTCAGGGTCAAATAGTTCGCGAAGGGAGATCTGGTCCTAAGGAAGGTGGGTGCCGCAATAAGATCGGCCGTTGTGGGGAAGATCAACTCCAATTGGGAGGGTCCATACATTGTACAAGAAAGATTGAAATCAGGAGGGTACCACCTCCGGAATGTGGAGGACGAGACCCTATGTATCACCTGGAGCGGTGATGACTTGAAACGTTTTTATCCTTGAACCATGTATGTGACATTCTTCTTTCTAAGTAAAAATTCTCGAAGTGCCAATACTCCTACTGTGTTTTGTGTGAATAGGTTAAGTGTTCATTTGACAGACCCCGAGCAGATCCCGCTGCCAGGCTCTCACCTAGCTGGCAGGGCTTGATGTCACTCGAGAGAGTCTACCCAAACCTCGAGCAGATCCCGCTGTCAGGATCTCACTAAGCTGGCATGGCTGGATGTCACTCAATGGAGTCTACCCATACCACGAGCAGATACCGCTGTCAGGCTATCACCTAGCTGGCGGGGTTGGATGTCACTCGAGGGAGTCTACCCAGACCCCGATCAGATCCCGTTGTCAGGATCTCATCTAGATTACAGGGTTGTATATCACTTGAGGGAGTCTACCCAGACCCCGAGTAGATCCCGCAGTCAGGCTCTTACCAAGATGGCATGGCTGGATGTCACTCGAGGGATTCTACCCAGGCCCCGAATAGATCCCACTGTCAGGCTCTCACCTAGCTGACAGGGCTGGACGTCACTTGAGGGAGTCCCACCGTCTTCGGGAGGTATTTGAGAAGATCAGTCTTCCCTAAGTGTATAAGGGAGAAAGCCCTTATAGGCGAGTCGGGGCTCGCGTGCCCAGCTTGGCAGAAAGAAGGCAAGCCAGGCCCTAAGCCTCCTTTGAAGAAGGCGAGCTTCAACAATGCATTCCGCCCCCTCCAGTTTTACTTGTGAAATATTTTAACAATTTTGGATCGACATTGGAAAAAGAAGAGACAGCTCGTGCGCGAGCTGGGTAGTGGCGAACCCAGCTCGGCGGGTGGTCCATTCCTGGTTAACCTGGGGCGGGCGAGCTCTTGGAATCTATTCACAGGTATGAATCCTAAACATACATTCTAGCGGTAGGTCCTATCCTAGCGAGGTCTCTCAAGGAGGATAGCATGCAGGCGAGTGATTCACAGAAAGAAAGATCAAGAAAAATAAGATAGCAAAACTCATGGCAAAAAAATCTTTCATTAAGAGGTTGATATAAAAAGTGAGCTCGCCTAGGAGAGATAAAAAAAGGGGGGGAGAACTATAAAAAGTGAGGTCGCCTAGTCAGCTCTTGCCTCCCTCCCCGGACAGGTGATCTTCGCCCGCTCCTCCAGAAGGATCATCCTTGAAGCCTTTCCCGAAAAGCATGTCGAAGCTGTCCTCCTTCTCGCTGGGAGGAAACGACTGGAATAGGCTCGACATGAGGTATCACGTCGTGATCTCCTCGCAACCTTCCACCAGCACCCGCATATCCTTCATTATCTGCAAGGTGCATTCGACAGACTCAATCTAGTTGATTCGCTGCCGCTCAACGAACTCAGCCTCGTCGAAAATCCTTGGCCTCTTGTACGGGAAGGAGGGATCCCTACCGCTCGGAGGGAGGAGGAATTCCACCGGTCAGATGATCTCATCATGGAGCCCTCTGTTCTCCTCCCTCAACTTTGCATTATTCCCCTCCAGCTCGGCGCGGCAAGACTCTAGCTCGGCGGCACGAGCCTGCAGCACGGCGGAGTGGGCATGCAGCTGGTTGTTTCCTTCCTCCAGCCCGTTGGCGCGAGTCCGCAGCTCCCTAGCGGCATCGACATCCTATAAGGCATACCGGGTAAGTAAATCTGAGGCGGGAAAAATCTCAAGTAAAAAGAGAAAGGGGTGATTAGTGCTTACCAGCCCGCCAGCGCCTTTTGCGAGTAAATCGTCGGCAATGCTGAGCCTCCTCTCTAGGTCTATGACCTTGTCCTAGGCGACATTGCGCTTCTTCTCAGCCTTATGCAAGAGGTGGCTAAAGTCGAAGCCGCAACAGACCATCATGTAATGGAGCTCCAGGGCCCGCATGTGGGCTTGCAGGCCCTCATGTCCGAGCTGGCGCAAGGTAATACACTTGTAGGCCTCGGCATCCTCGCGCCCATAGAGGCCGAAACCGAGCACGTAGGCATGACTGGAGGAGAGCTGGAGGTCTGTCCAGGAAGGCTGGAGGGTAGAGATGGAGATCCGGTGGGCCGTCTCATCCCATTAGACCACGGACTTGCCGGCCGAGTCCTTCCATCTTCCCCCAAAGCCGAAGAGGGGATGGCTCTTCGGCAGATCCAACTCATGAGCCGGTGTCTTTTTAGCAGCTGGAGGAGCGGAGGGCTCGCCTCCCTTTTGCCCTTCATCTGTCATCTCCTTTAGCGGGCTCTCCGGCAATCCATCCCGGGAGGTCTCGGGCGATCTCATGTACTTGGGCTGATGATGTTGTTGTTGTTGTCTCGCAAGAGATACCACCATCGCTTTCAACTTCTTCTGCGATGGATGACGGCGAGGTGATTTGGACCCCACGGGATCAGCCGCTTCTTATTAGAGGAGGTCTTGGACAATGCCGGCTCATCTCGACAGGCGGTTACAGCCGCTTTCTCACGGGCGAGGGGGTCAGGGAGTAGTCCCGAATCAGCAAAGGGTGGGTTCTCGAGAATCAGGCACTCACCTGCATAAAAGACTTGGTCAGAAAAATCATACTATTTCGGAGAACTCGGAAAGAAGAAAGTGTGAAGTATACCTTCGTCGGGATGGACGGGGAGAAGCGAGTCGAGGTCCCTTCGGAGGTGGGAGACATCGAAGTCTTTGTGGAGAAGAACTTGTGGAGCTCGGCGTCGTTGTTGGATACTGTGGAGGGTCGGTACACCTACTCGGCCTTTTACTGGGGAGAGTAGGGGGCGTTGTCGAGATCGCCCTTGATGAAGATGATCTTGGTCATCCAGTTGTGATGTTTGTTCGCGATCTCGCGAACCTTGATGAAGGAGCCCCCGAAGTAGGCGACGCCATCGGGAGTCACCTTGTAGGTGAAGAGTTTCCTGAACACGGTCAGGTTGAACTCTATTCTCTCCTTGCAAAGGAAGCACGCGAACGCCACCATCATGGCGATGGCGTTCGAGTTGAGCTGTGCGAGCACCGCACCGTAATATTTTAGGATCTGGCAAATTTTCGGCCAAAGCGGTAGGCCCAACCCCACCTCAAAGTGCGAGATGGGGAAGGAGAGCTCCTCATGGTAAAATGTATTGATGGCCTCGCCTTCCCTAGGTCGGCGCGCCTCAAAGACAGAGAGTACAAAGCCGGCAACAATCTCTGTGAACTCCTCTTCAGTCATGTTCCCCGCAAAAAAGCAAAAGTCGGTGAAGTGCTGAGGGCACTTAGCACGTCGGTCAGAATCGGGGTTGGTATTACCCATGCTCGTGGGAGGTTTGGAGCGCGAGTACAGGTAGGAGAGAAGATGAGAAGGTGAGTTATGAAAGTAGTAAAGACGGTGGGCCGGGGTTAGTGAGGGGGCTATTTATAGGAAAAGAAGTCCAAGGCTGAGCCGACCGATAAGTCATGCTCGCCAGACTCAGCTCGCCAACCCCAGCGCACCGACTTCCGAGACCTGCCCTATCACATCTTGAGCTGAACATGAAGGTTATTACATCCAAAAAGCAATCATTAAAATCTAAAAATATTTTGAGTTATTACAGATCACGAGAAGGATATTGTTCAGAAAAATCAGAGGCAGGAGGAAAAATAAATAAGTTCAGTACATGCATGGGCTAAGGGGGTAGGAGGCGAGTGCTAGTAGGCTCAGCGAGGGAGCCATTTCTATCTACCCATACCTCGCGTCTCCTTCCCCGCATGTCGCCACGGGTTGTTAATGTCGCGAATCCGCCCCAAGTTCCTATGGGCAATCTGGAGGCTCTCCTCGACCTAGTCTAGGAGCCGAAAAGGGGATGTCGCCTAGCTTGCCGGGCTGCCCCGAACCTCGTCAGCAAGCCGCACATAGTCCCGCTGCAATGCCTCGGTGTCCTTCTGCACCTTACACATCCCGCGCATCAGTTTCTTGAAGATCCCAATCCCCCGATGTGTCAGCTCGTCGTTCTCCACCTCGGGGCCCAGGAAGGAGTCTTGCGAGCTTGGAGAAGGGAGGGGCGAATAGTGGGCTGGACCCGAGGAATCATCACCCTCAGACTGACTGAGAAGAGCTGCAAAGGCAGTCAGGCATTAATATAAAAGGCGAACACCCCAGGAAGACTACGGGGTAGGGGCCACTGAAGGTCAACATGCCTGACGAGCTTGGTTCCTCGAAAGAAAAGCGGGGTGGGGGTAGTTTCAGGTTTTTTCCCCGGCCCGGGGCTGAGTTCTCGGTGGAAGGAGATTGAATCCCGGCACAAAGATGACCTCAGCACCTCCCCCAGTAGTCTCGGTGAGTTGTAGGGAGAAGGGGGCGCGGGATGGAGAACTCGACCTCTACGAGTCCAGCCTCAGAGTCCCGAATGGGGACAGGTCTCGCAGACAGGTCTCCGGGGTTTTAGGATGCGAGTTGTCGGGAGGGGTCTTAACTCGCGGCGAGAAGGCCTCGCCATCATCTTGTCGGCTATCCGGGTCGGCGCAGAGGTTGAAGAAGTCTTTCTCCTTTTCAGGCACGGGCCGAGTAGAGGAGCCATCACCAGGCTCCATGGTCATTTTTAAGTCTTGGAGGATGTGCTCGATCGCTTTGGAAAATGGCTTCACCCTCTTAGCAGGATTGGGTTCGGCAAGACCCCCCTGCGGAATGACAGGGGGAATCGCAGTCAAATTGGCGATGCTGTCTGAGGAAACCTCATGAGCTTTGGCCAACCTCTCTTGGATCTCCTTGGGGATAAACATCTAGGCAAGATTAGAGCAAAGGGAAGGGCAAAGGTCACCCATATATGCAGGTGCATATTTATAGACACTGGTGGCCCCCACCGAAAGATTCTCTGGCTCCTGCCACACTTGCCAAATCTTGTGGGGTTAGATGTTTCTTTCTGAGCTTGTGCCAATCTCGCAAAGAGCGGGGATTGTGTACAACCCTGTATCCGGCGAGTCGGTCAACAGGAGCTAGGCTGGCCAAATCGGACTGTCTGTGTCCCTGGGAGAGCTCGCCCTAGAGAGGTCGTTAGTAGCCCCTACTCGCCCAGGCGAGGTAGGATGCTTCGGGGAGGCGAGCTTGTACTCACCGAGCCCCGCTCGTCGAGCTCTAGGCAGTTTGACGAGCTCTGGGCTATTCATAGAGCTCCGGGACTTTCATCTAGCCCTTGGTCTTTCGTCGAGCTCTAGGCCTTTCGTCGAGCTCTGGGCTGTTCAATGAGCTTTGGGCCTTTCGTCGAGCTCTGGGCCTTTCGTCGAGCTCTGGGCATTTCGTCGAGCTCTGGGCCTTTCGTCGAGCTCTGGGCCTTTCGTTGAGCTCTGGGCCTTTTGTCGAGCTCTGGGCCTTTTGTCGAGCTCTAGGCCTTTTGTCGAGCTCTGGGTTGTTTGTCGATCTTTTGGCCTTTCGTCGATCTCTTGGCCTTTCGTCGAGCTCTAGCCGCTCAACGAACTCGCGACAAGTGAGCAAGGCAGGCCAGGACAATACTCGCTAAAGGCCGAGCAGAAGCAGCGAGTGCCAGCTCCATCAAGCACTTGCTGCCCTTGCCGAGCAGAGGTTGTTGAGGGGGAGCTTCAATCTAAACTCCCTGCTCATAATGAAGTGTATTAAATAGACTCCTCCATGTCAAAAAAAGAAGAAAGTATTCCAAAGAAAGCTCAGTCTTCTGCCTTTACTATGAATGACTGTAATGTAAGGGCAGATGTAAGGCCAGTGTAAGAAACAGGTGATGAAGGCACATTAGCCTGGATAGATCAAATGCCACCTATGTTTTTAACTCAGTTGAAGGGGCTATTGGATGAGCAAAGGAGAACCCTAGAGAACTTTATGGATGATGCTCTCAAAGAAATCAGGAAGGAGCTATCTATACAAAGTAAATCAATAAGATTTGAAGTAAATCTTCTGAAGGGTGAAACTGTTAAATTCTTCACAAGGGTAGCTCCAGTAGTATATTATACCATGGAAAAATTTGATGAGGTGGGCAAGAATGCTGTAATAGTCATAGATAATCAAAACATTCAAGCATAGAATATGCTAGCTATCCATAATGCTGACAAAGTATTGATGACCAAATAGACTGTTGATATATTCCATAAGATGGATGACTGTACAAAACTACTGGATGACCATAGGCTAAAGGTCAAGAATCAAGTGATTGCTGGCATCAACTATCTTGAATCAGCTTGGAGCAAGGCCTGACTCTCCCAGACCAAAGATCTTATTGAAGAAGTCAAAAAGGGGGAGAGTGAGGTAATAAGAACAAATACTAAAAACATGGTCTGGGCTACCAATGTAATGAGGGGATCATTTGGGGTTGAACCTGTCCAATATGACAACTTCCCAATATTTCCTCCTCAAGTTCAATATGTAATGAATCCAGGCATGTCTGCTCTGCCTGCAGCTAGAAGGCCAACTACAAGAGGATCAGTATAGAGAAGATGGTGACCAATGGGGAGATACATATGTTGCTCCTGTGTTCAGCCCTTATGCTGAACAACTACAGAAGTCAAAGGAAAAGACTGCTAATGAGGAAGAGGAATAAATCAGACTAAGTAAAAAGAGCTATAGAAAAAAGATGGAGAAGATAGATGATTTTGAGCAGTGGAGCCCAGAGTCAAGAACCATCATCTTGTCTGCTTGGGAGCATATAAAGACTAAGAAAACTGATAGAGGCAAATTCTATAACTCGGGTGAATGGAACAAGATGGAAGAAAGGGAAAATGAAAGGAGGAAATTCAGAAGGGACATGCATGCAGACACGTTGGCTCCTAATGCCATTAAACCTATCAAATACATTCCCAAACCCTATGGTTACTTCCAAAGATAGAAAATCAAGAAGTCTGAAGCAGCTGAAGCAGAAAAAGCTGACAGGAAAGGGAAAAAGATAGCTGATGAAGCTGAGAAGGAAGATAGACCCAAAAAGAAGCCTAAGGGCAGTGGCATTGCGTTAAGGGAACCTGAAAACTGAAATGTTTCTTGTTCTGCTTATAGGGCTTAAGGTATGTGTTTTGTTTTGTTTTCTGTACAAAAACATTTATCCCTTGTAAGTTAAATGAATGTAATTTTATGTTCATCATTATCTTAGAGTTATGCAATGTGTCTTTTAATATATATGTTGCATATTTGTGTTAGTGTATACATTGTCTTAGGTTTTGACTTCTTCAAATAAGGGGAGATTGTTGGGTCCATTGATCCCAATGTCCTGGATTTGAAGAAGGCCTTGTAGACAATGATATACACATATTGTAATCTAACATGTCCTACAAGTTTTATATATGCAGGGTACCTTCTATATATTGATTGGACATGTTGATTCAAGTGGCCAAGACAGGTGATGTCTAGGCATGCTAGTGGAAAGACAGAAATCTTTCTAAGTCCACAGGCGTTGAGTGAAGCCAGTTCACTCAATGCTAGATGCAAGGGGAGATGTTGGATAGGCTGGAAATCACCTAAGTCCACAGGCATTGAGTGTAGTCTAGTCACTCAACGCCAGGTAAGTAAAATAATTGAGTGTAACCTGTATAGTCAAAGCCAAAGAATTGACAAGCTGAGAAAGTGGCTAAGCCTATAGGCGTTGAGTGAAGTCTACTAACTCAACGCTATACAGCTAAAAGTTGTGGCAAGCAGAGAAAGTTGCTAAGTCCACATGCATTGAGTGAAGTCTACTCACTCAACGCCATACACCTAAAAGTTGTGAGACAGACAAAGCCTAAGAAGAAACAACAAGAATGTGGCTAAGTCCACAGGTATTGAGTGAAGTCCACTCACTCAACGCCATAACATCAAAATCATTGAGTATTGCTCAGTCAATAAAAACCATACAAAATCTGTGTAAATGTTTGACTAAGTCCACAGGCGTTGAGTGTAGCTTACTCACTTAATGCCATGTTATAAAAAGCATTGACTGAACCTTACTCAGTCAGAGACTGTGATTTCACAGAAATTTGGCTAAGTACAAATGCGTTGAGTGTTTCTTACTCACTCAACGCAAGATAACAGAAGAATATTTGTTAAGTAGTTTGGTGTTGAGTGAAGTTTACTCTCTCAACGCCAAGTGTCAAAATATGTCTAAGTAATATGGAGTTGAGTGATGAAGACACACTCAATGCTCTCAACGCTTCCCAAGCAGGAAAATCGGCCAAGTACAAATGCGTCTAGTGAAGGTTGCTCACTAAATGCCAAGTGACTAGAATCATTTCTAAGTGGTATGACGTTGAGTGAAGCTTACTCACTCAATGCCAAGAGGCAGAAAGATTTTTCTAAGTGTTTTGGCATTGAGTGAAGCTTACTCACTGAATGCCTAATGATTGGAATATTTTCTAAGTATTTTGGCATTGAGTGAAAGTTGCTCACTCAACGCCTAATGGCAGAGAAATTTTTCTAAGTGTTTTGGAGTTGAGTGAAGGTTGCTCACTTAACGCCTACTGACAAAAAATCTGTTCAAGTGTTTTGGCATTGAGTGAAGCTTACTCATTCAATGCCTATAATACTGATGGTTGATTTTGGCCAAGTCCATAGATGGTGATGTTAGTAAATTCAACAAGTCAACACAATTCAATTTTGCTGCGAGAAAGCTACAATACGTGGCAAATGTAGCAGTGTGCCTGCAGTACTGCAATTAATGCAAAAGAAAAGTTATAGCTATAAATTTAAGTGGGGCCCATGGGTCAAAAGAGCCGTTGATGGGATAATAATAAAAGGAGGAGATCGAGGAAGAGAAGATAGGTTTTGGAAACACTTCTGTACTTCATCTTTCTGTCGGTAATTGGTGTAGAGCTTGGAGAACCAGTTCAAAGTCCTAATCTAAGAGCAAAAATAAGTTAGTCTTTGACTCACAGACAGTTATGTTGAATCCGAAGAATTAGTCTCTGTGGAGTTCACCCTTGGGGAAGGGGTGATTGCGCACCTACTTCTCTCCTGCAATCAAAATGACAAGAAAAAAGAATAAGGAACTGACACAAGGGCTCAGCACGGAGGTCCCACCACATACCCGGAAGATCTTAGAGCGCTTCCCCTCCCTAGCCAAGAGCCAAGCTAAGCAACCTCAGAAAGCGTTAGAAGACTGAGTGACAAGTAAGCATGCCTTCTGAGATGCCCCTTGGCTCCTATTTATAAATTTATGAAAAACAACCTGCAAATAGCAAACCTCCGATGTTCTGAACAACTATGTGCAGCCCAACTGGGTCTGCCAACAGCGTAACTCTGCTATTCTAACTTGCTATGGGCAGGCAAGCGGGGGAAAAATAGTAAGAACACTTCATAGATCATTAGGCAAGTAGCCCTCAACAACCTCTGGTCGGCAAGGGCAGCAAGTGCTCGATGGAGCTGGCACTCGCTTCTTCTGCTCGACCTTTGGCGAGTATGGGCCTGGCCTGCCCTGCTCGACTACCGCGAGTTTGTTGAGCGGCTAGAGCTCGACGAAAGGCCCTGAGCTCGACAAAAGGCCCATAGCTCGATGAAAGGCCAGAGCTCGACAAAAGGCCCAGATCTCCATGAAAGGCCCAGAGCTCTACGAAAGGCCCAGAGCTCGACGAAAGGCCCAGAGCTCGACGAAAGGACAAGAGCTTGACAAACAGCCCAGAGCAAGTAAAATAGCCTAGAGATCAACGAGCAGGGATCGGTGAGTACAAGCTCGCATCCCCGAATCATCCTACCTCGCCTGGGCGAGTCGGGGCTACTGCCGACTTCTAATAGGGAGAGCTCGCCTAGGGACTCAGACTGCCCGATTTGGCCGGCCTTGCTCCTGCTGAACCACTCGCCGGATACGGGGTTGTACATAATCCACGCTCATTGCGAGGTTGGCACAAGATCAGAAAGAAACAGCTAACCCCATAGGATACGGCGAGTGTGGTAGGAACTAGAGAATCTTTCGGTGGGGCCACCTGCGGCTATAAATATGCACCAGCATACCTGGATGAACTTTGCCCTTCATTTTGCTCTAATCTTGCCGAGATTCCTATCCCCAAGGAGATCCAAGATAGACTGGACAAAGCTCGTGAGGTTTCCTCTGCCCGCATCGCTAATTTGACCGTGATTCCCCCTGTCATTCTACAGGGTGGTCTGACCCAATCCAATCCTGCTAAGAGGGTGAAGCCATTTTCCAAAGTGTCCGAGCACATCCTCCAAGACTTAAAAATGACCCTGCAGACTGGGACTGGCTCCTCTACTCGGCCTGCCCCTGAGAAGGAGAAAGACATCGTCTACCTCTGTACCGACCCAGATAGCCAACATGATGATAGTGAGGCCTTCTTGCCGCGAGTTAAGACACCTCCAGACAACTCGTGGCCTAAAACCCCAGAGACCCTTCCGCGAGACCTGTCCCCCATCAGGACTCTAGGGCTGGACTCGTAGAGGCCGAGATCTTCAGCTCGCGCCCCCTTCTCCCTGCAACTCACCGGAACTATTGGGGGAGGTGCTGAGGTCATTCCTGTGCCGGGCTTCAATCTCCTTCCGCCGAGAACTCAGCCCCAGGGCCAGGTCAAAAAGCTCCCCCACCCCACTTTTCTTTCAAGGCACCGAGCTCGTCAGGCTAGTTGACCTTCAGTGGCCCCTACCCGTAGTCTTCCTGGGGTGTTCTCCTTTTGTACTAATGCATGACTTCCTTTGTAGGTCTTCCCAGCCAGTCTGAGGCTGACGATTCCTCGAGGTCAGCCCGTTATTCACCCTTACCTTCTCCAAGCTCACTAGACTCCTTCTTGGGACTCAAGGTAGAGAACGATGAGCTAACGCGGCGGGGGATTGGGATCTTCAAGAAACTGATATGCGGGCTATGTAAGGTGCAGGAGGACAAAGAGGCATTATAGTGGGACTATGTGCGGCTTGCTGACGAGGTTTGGGGAAGCCCGGCAGGCGAGGCGACGTCCCCTTCCCAACTCCTGGATGAGGTCAAGGAGAGCCTCCAGATTGCCCAGTGGAACTTGGGGTGGAGAGCTCCACAAACCGCCGCGACCTGCGAGTAAGGAGACGCGAGGCCGGGGTATATAGAAATGACTCCCTCGCCAATCCTACTGGCACTAGCCTCCTGCCCCCTTACCCCGCGCATGTATTGAACTTATTGCCTTTTTTTCCTGCCTCTGATTTTTCTGAACAATATCCTTCTCATTATTTGTAATAACTCAGAATATTTTTAGATTTCAATGATTGCTATTTGGATGTAATAACCTTCATGTTCATCTTGACATGTTATAAGGCAGGTCTTGGAAGTCGGTGAGCTGTGGATGGCGAGCCTAGTCTGGCGAGCAGGATTAATAGGTCGGCTCGGCCTTGGACTTCTTTTCCTATAAATAGACCCCTTACAAACCCTGGCCCACCGTCTTTACTGCTTTCATAACCCCTCTTCTCGTCTTCTCTCCTACCCATACTCGCGCTCCAAACCTCCCGCGAGCATGGGTAAGACCAACCCTGATTCCGACGGACGCGCTAAGTTGGCTCGGTACTTCGCCAACTATTGGTTTTTTGAGGGGAACACGACTGAAGAGGAGTTCGCAAAGTTCGCTGCCGGCTTCGTACCCTCTAGCTTTGAGGCGCGCCGACCAAGAGAGGGTGAGGCCATCAATACATTCTACCCCGAGAAGCTGGCTGGTGATCGCTTTTCCGCTAGAGAAAAGAGAGCCGAACTAGCAATCCAACTAGGCAAGTATACCTATCAAACTGTAGCTAGGGGATACAAGTGTCGTATTGAAATCTGGGAACTGTTGAGTATACCTACTCACACGAAGGCTATTATCTTATCGAAGGATTGTTTGAGGGTTTAAGAGAAAGAAAATTGCGATTAAGAAAAGAAATTTTGCGCTAAAAAGAGAACTACTTGCAGTTAAATAAAGAGCTATTAAAAGGGATTACAACGAAGGGTTGAAATGATGAAATAGATAAGCACTCGATCGAGAATCACCATGGCAAGAGTTGACTAAAAATGGGATAAAAAACCCAAACTTAATAAGGTAAAGGACCTTGACTGTGGAGGTTCCTATAGCTTGAACACGCTTCTCTCGATGTCATGCCCAACTGAGTTTAGGAAGGTCCGACCGAACTCTCGTCCAAATCGGAGACCTAAAGCTTGCTTTACGCTGTGAACCCCACTATTGGATTTCACTCCAATCCAGGAGATCTGGACGTCTGCCTCTCTTGAGGGGTGTGTGCAACTGTCTTTACTCTTGAGTGTTCACTTCAAACTACAAGCCTCTCGGCTAGCTAAGAGTGAAAACAAAGATGAAAATTATATATTGATGATATAACTCCAAACATGAAAAATCAAGAGCAAATCGAAGGCCTAAACCCTAAAAAAAAAAGTAAATTCAAAGCATCATAACTCTATAAACTCGAACCTTAGATCATCAAGATCGAGTAAAAGGAGGATTAGTTAATCATGGAGAAGTGGAGGAGGAGAGATGAGTAGAAGAACATTAAGAACACAAAGTAAACCAAGGGCACTTTATATTAATGAAAAGTGAGAACTACAACTTGAAAGAAAGGATTACACTTGCATGGAATAAAAACCTAAACTAGCATTACATTTAGCAACTAAAGCAATTACAAAAAATATAAGAAAAGATTACACTTAGCTAGGGATAAGAAAGAAATAAATTGAGAAAGAGAGAGAGAGAGAGAGCATGTAAAACACTAAGAAACAAAAGGGCAGCACCTCCCCTCTAAACCTAAAACTTCTTTTTGGACACAAGGGGGAGGCCTGAATTTATAAAAATTCTCACGGGTTGGTCACGCCCTCTGTCATGCCCAGGGAGGGCGTGTTAGGGGGCGTGACATGTACGGAGCTGACCTCGGGCTCTGGATTCTAGCGGGAATGATGATTGCTTCTGTACGTCGGTGGACATGACCTGGGTCATGCTCGTATAGGAGGGGCATGTAAGGCATATCAAGTCTCAATCATTGGTCGGAAATCCATCAGTCGTCGAAAAAGTAGGAACACGCCCCAGGGCCACGCCCGTGTAGGTGGGCGTGTTATTACTGTTGACGTGCAACAATGGAAAATCTTTAAATGCGGTAGCAGGCTTTGGGATGAGGGTGACACGCCCAGAGACACGCCCAGGGAGGGCATATCAGGGGGGCATGTCAGCGATTTTTCTCGGTATTTTGGTTCTGGCAGCAAACTTCCTCGAGATCAGGTTACACGGCCTATGACATGCCCAGGGAGGGCGTGTCAGAGGGGCGTGTCAAGTTATTTTTGGCCGAAAGCTTTGGAAACCTACAAAAAGAGAAGAAAATATTAGTGGCAATAATATATACAAAAAGAGGCCAACAAATAAGCTTACAAGACATGATTTGTGTATTAAAAATCAGAAAATACCATTATAGCTTAGACTAAAAAACGTATTATCAAAATCCCCCAAGACTAAGCTTTGCTTGTCCCCAAGCAAAGATAAAAAAACTAGCTAACATAAAAAGTGTCTAATGAAACAGTTCTAATTATGCTTACACAAGTACTATGCGAAATTCTAAGAAGGGAGAAGGTGAAACGTAAACCTAAAACAATTACTTGAACATGGTTTAACACTTTATAAACTTTAGTAACGAAAATAAATCGTCCAAAATTTTAACAAAATTCTTTAAATAAATTTAAGCAAAGCAACAAAATGAAAAATTGCATTGAGTTGTTACTAGATCCAAGCAACACATTATGACTATATTAATTAAATAACAAAAATCTAAAATAAAATCCAAACCTAATACTGATTTACTTTTCTTCTTTACTTAGCTAATAAATAAAATTCAAAATCATGAATCAAAAGGACTTATTAGGACCGAAATGTTTGGTTTAGGATTATGATTAGGAGTTGAATTCAAAGATAAACAAGCAGGCTTTAAAAACACACTAAACCAAAACAAAGAGTTTCAAAAATAAAATATTTCTTTTTCATTTTCTTTTCTTTACTTTTTTTTTCTTTTCTTTTCAAAACAAAGGCCAAAAATAATTTTTCTTTTAATTTTGAAATTGGCCAAACAAAAGTAAACACTTCTTTTGAGCATATTTTTTCAAAAACTTCTCCAAATATATCACAAAATAACCCAATCATAATCACGAATTTTTTTTAATGAAACTCAAAAACGTTAGTGGGATTTAATAGGTTGGACAATTTGGCTTTGGTGAAAATAAAATGATAAGTGGAGCTATTAATTGAAATTGGAAAAAGGCTCAAAAGTGGCTAACTAGGGATAAAAATTTTTAGGTTGGCAAGGAGGCTCAAACGAAAACAAAAATTGCATAAATCATTTTCATGCTTCAAAATGTATCTAAAGCATAGTTTTGAAAAATTTCAAAAAGCAAGACTTATATAATAAAAGAAGATTAATGAAATTATCATGAAAATAGTAATAATAGGCACCTTGGATCATTCACACTTACTACGCTAATCAAAAATTGACATTACAAAAATTATCCAAAAATGAAAAGGAAAATAGTGGATGAAAGATTTTCAAGAAAGTAAAGAAAATAAAGAACGAAAACCATAATAAAAATGCGAGCTTTAGAAAAATGTTTCACGTTAACGTGCTATCTTGAATTAGAAATACAGCATGACAAACATTTTACTTGTGAAACATAATTAAAAAGAATGATTAGAAATATATAATTAGTTGAGTTGTTTATATGGGATTTTGAGAAAAACAAAAAGAAACGCAAGGGATACTATTAAAATACCAAAATCCGTTTAAAATATTAAAGTAAAAACAAATAGCATTTTTTTTTTTTTTGAAATATTTTTATTTTTTTTATTTTTAAGATATTTGAATAAAATAAAGACAAGAGAAGGAGAAAATCCTCCCCCAAGCTTAAAATGGACATTGTCCTTAATGGAGAAAGGTGGGGAATGAGAGAGAGAAATTAAAATAGAAATGAATGTATAGAATTAAAAAACAGGTACTTCCCCGGATTTATGCGCCGTTAATGTTGATTGATGTCGCTCCCCTATGCCTGCGCTTTGGATCTTCTTGAAATGCATTCTTTAGACTTCGTGATGGATTCAGCAGCGTTGGAGCAGGCAATCACAGAAGCTTCAGCTTGTCGGAGCCGTCTAGGGCAAAAGTGGAAAAAACAAAACAGAAAAGTAACTTGGGTTGACTCCCAAGATCGCCCTTTGTTTAAAATGTCGTTTGAGCTCGATGCAACAAAATAATATTGTCGAAAAGATTATTATCCAAAATAATAATAATATCCAAAATAATATTTGAAGTTTTTATCAAATAAAAAGCCTTAAATTATCCAAAATTCAGATCAAGCAGAATAACATTAATACAGTTCAGACTGACATCACCACAAAAATACAATTTAAGACGCTGACCATTTGCTTTGAAATTGCCCTTACCATGGTGTGAAATTAAAACAGTACCATATGGAAAAACTTGTTTAACAGAAAATGGCCCAGACCAACGAGACTTTAACTTTCCCGGAAATAAACGTAAACGAGAATTATAAAGAAGAACTTGGTTGCCCGGCTTGAAGGTTTTTTGGTGCCTTAAGTATTTGTCATGAAAACATTTCGTCTGCTCTTTATAAAATTTTTTGTTTTCGTAAGCATAAGAGCGCCACTCGTCGAGTTCATTAAGTTGAAATTTTTGAAAATCGCTGAAAGTGTGGGGATCAAAATTTAAAAATCGCAAGGCCCAAAAAGCATGGTGTTCTAATTCTACGCGTAAATGGAATGATTTTCCATAAACCAACCGATACCGTGTACATTTGATGGCGGTTTTGTACGCTGCTCGGTAGGCCCATAAAGCATCGTCTAATTTGGTTGACTAGTCTTTTCTAGAGGTGGAAACAGTCTTTTCTAAAATTCTTTTTATCTCTCTGTTCACTACATCGACTTGTCTGCTAGTTTGGGGGTGGTAGGAAGTTGAAAGCTTATGTGTAACGCCATATTTAAAAAGGATTTTTGAAAACTGCGCGTTATAGAAATTTGAACCCCTATAGCTAATGATGGCTCGCGGCGTACTGAATCGAGAAAACAATTTTTTTAAGAAAGTAATTATGACTCGGGCGTCGTTAGTAGGAAGAGCTTGGGCCTCAGCCCATTGAGAAACATATTCTATGACAACTAAAATATATTTATTCCTGAAGCTAGAAGGAAGAGGGCCAACAAAATAAATTCCCTAGAGGTCGAAAATTTCGAAATCGAGGAAATAATTTTGCGGCATTTCATTTTTATTGGAAATATTTCCTGACTGTTGGCAAGTATCACACCTAATCACAAAGGCTTGCGCGTCTTTAAACAGGCTAGGCTAGTAAAAACCCGCGCAGAGCACTGTGTGGGTGGTGCGAGCAGCTTGATAGTAACCACCAGTCGGTTCTTCATGCAAATGTTTTAAAATATCTAATCTTTCTTCAAAATAGACACATCTCCTTATCACTTGGTCCGCACAGACTCGGAAAAGATGCGGGTCCTCCCAAAAATAGTTCTTCAACTCAGAAAAGAATTTCTTCTTTTATTGAGAGGAAAACTCTTTTGGGAGCACGCGAGACACTAAATATTTGGCTATGTGTGTAAACCAAGGAGAAGGAGAAGTGTTAATTGAAAGCAGCTTCTAATCAAGAAAATAATCATTAAAAGATTTTTCATCTAAATTTTCTATATATGGATTCTCTAATCGTGAGAGATGGTCGGCAACCAAATTCTCGGCTCCTCGCTTATCACAGATTTCTAAGTCAAACTCCTGGAGGAGTAAGACCCAGCGAATTAGGCGCGGCTTGGCATCCGTCTTAGCAAGAAGATATTTGAGGGCCGAGTGGTCTGTAAAAACAATAATTTTGGAAAGCGTAATATATGAACGGAATTTATCAAAAGCAAACACAGTAGCTAGGAGCTCCTTCTCCATCGTGGTATAATTCTCTTGTGCTGATGTAAGTGTTTTACTTGCATAATAGATGGGGTGGAAGTTTTTAGATATTCGTTGTGCTAGTACGGCTCCCACCGCGAAATTACTCGCATCGCACATAATTTCAAAGGGAAGGTCCCACACCGAAGCTATCATAATGGGGGCGTTAATTAACTTTCTTTAATTAATTCAAAGGCAGACAGACAAAGGTAATCAAAAATAAATGGGGCATCTTTTTCTAGGAGCTGAGTAAGGGGTTTGGTGTATTTCCCAAGAAATTGCTAGGATTACCCCCACATAGAGAGGTGGACTTTAAGATTAAATTAGTACCGGGTGCCAAACCCATCTCTCGGACCCCTTATAGAATGGCCCTAAAGGAAATCACCGAGTTTAGAGTTCAGTTGTAAGAATTAGTTGAGTTAGGGTTTATTCGTCCCAGTTCATCGCCTTGGGGAGCCCCTATTTTATTCGTTAAGAAGAAGTACGAAACATTAAGATTGCACATAGACTACTAGGAACTAAATCAATTAACGGTGCAGAATACCCATCCCCTACCCAAGATCGACGAGTTGTTCGATTAGTTAGTGGGAATGCATTGGTTTTCCAAACTGGATCTGCGCTCAGGGTATTACCAGTTGAGGATACAGAGGAGGATATTAAGAAAACAACATTTAGCTCGAGGTACGGCTTATATGAATTCACTGTGATGCAGTTCGGGCTCATGAATGCCCATTCTGCGTTCATGAGTTTGATGAACTGGGTGTTCGAGCCGTACTTAGATGTCTTTGTCATCATCTTCATCGATGATATTTTGGTCTATTGGAAGACAGAAGGGGAGCATGCTGGACACTTGGCCTTGGTTTTGAAGAAGCTAAAAGAGCAAGCCCTATTTGCTAAGTTCAACAAGTGTGAATTTTGGCTCCGAGAAGTTGCCTTCTTGGGCCATGTGATTAGTGGAGCTGGACTAGCCATGGACCCGACCAAGGTGCCTGTCGTGAAGGAATGGTCGCCTTTGAAGTAAGCAGCCGATGTACGAAGTTTCTTTGGACTTGCTGGGTATTATCACAAGTTCGTGAAAGGATTCTAGAAGATAGCCCTTCCCCTCACTACTTTGACAAAGAAAGGTGTGACATATCAATGGACACCCCAGTGTGAGGCTGCATTTCAAGAGCTGAAAGATAGACTTACCACTGCACCCATCCTAGCACTTCCATCATGGAAAGAGGGATTTCAAGTTTACACAGATGTGTTCTATCAAGGGATGGGAGAAGTGTTGATGCAGCACGGGCATGTGATCGCTTACTCTTCAAGACAGTTGAAGAATCATGATGTTAATTATCCGGTACATGATTTAGAGTTGGGAGCAATGGTGTTCACCTTATAGGTTTGGAGGCCCTATTTATATGGCGTCCACTGCGAGATCTTTTCGGATCATAAAAATTTGAAGTATGTTCGTACCCAAAAGGAGTTGAATTTGAGACAGCGGCGGTGGATAGAATTCTTGTGTGATTATGAGTTTACATTGAACTACTACCCCAGAAAAGCAAACTTAGTAGCAGATGCGTTGAGAAGAAAGGTACTGGAGTCGAGCCCTGAATCCCGGTTGATGAGTATGGAATTTTCTTGAGTGCTCGAGGAGATGGAGATCACATTGGTGTGTAAGGATGATTCCGAGACATATACTTAATATCTAGCTACCGTGAGCATAGTTTGTGACATTCGAGATCGAATTCGGGTAGAGTAAGGGAAGGATGCTGCTCTGGCCCTAGTGATTAAAGCTATTGAGGATGGATCTACTGAAGAGTATACAATGAAGTACGACCTCATTTATTTCTATGGCAGGCTCTACATTCCAAAGGGCGGTGGAATTCGGGAAGACATCTTGAGAGAGAGGCACATGGTTCCAAGTATTTAGTGCATCCCAATATTTCCAAGATGTATAATGACCTACGAAAGACCATGTTCTGGCCAGAAATGAAGAGTGTTATTAAGTACTATGTTACACACTGTGAGGATTGCCAGAAGGTGAAGGTGGAGTGCAAGAGCCCTGGAGGATTATTACAGTCATTGACCATCCCCGAGTGGAAGTTCGAGGATATCTACATGGACTTTATTCACGGGTTGCCTCGCTCTCACTCTGGGAATGATTTAGTTTGGGTAATTGTGGATCGCTTGACGAAGGTTGCCAGATTCATACCAATGAAGAAAGAGTCACATGTTGATGTTTAGTGCGTCTCTTTGTGGAGCAGTTTGTAGGGTACCATGGCGTACCTATGACAATAGTATCCTACCATGATGGTCGCTTCACCTCCAAGGAATGGAAGGCAGTTCAAGTGTATGGGTTCCCGCCTTACCTTTAGAACGACCTTTCATCCTCAGACGGACGATCAGTCTGAGAGGACCATAAGAACAATGAAAGATCTTTTAAGATTGTGTGTATTGGACAGAGGGGAGCCATGGGAAAGGCTCTTGCCACTGGTCGAATTTTCATACAATAACATTCATCAAGCTAGTATCAGGATGGCACCCCACGAAGCGCTTTATGGGAGGAGGTGTAGAACTCCATTATCATGGGTGCATGTTGAAGACCGAAATATTTTGGGTATAAAATATATTGATGACACCGATGTGATGGTTAAACTGATACGAGAGCGCATGTTGGAAGCTCAAAGTCGGCAGGCAAATTACCATAATAAGAAACATCATATGGTGGAATTTCAAGTAGGTGACAAAGTATTCTTGAAGATTAGGCCAATGCATAGAGTATCACGAGTGCGTAGTATGAAGAAGCTCAGCCCGAGATATGTGGGGCCCTATGCTATATTGGAAAGAATTGGCCCCTTGCCTATCGGCTGGAGCTACCACAAGAGATGGAAAAGTTGCATGATGTCTTCCATGTGTCGTCGCTTTGAATGGCACTATTACGGCCCGATCAACATGTTTACACCACAGACGGGGTAGGGTGTAACTGATAGATTTGTTCGACTAGAGCTGGTGCGGATAGTTGACACCGGGACAAGGAACATGCATCAGAAGAGTGTTCCTTTGGTGAAGGTCTTGTGGTGTTGTCATGGGAAAGAGGAATACACTTGGGAGCCGGTGGACCTGATGTGGAAGCGCTACCCGAAGTTGTTTTCCCAAGGAAAAATTTAAGCATATTATTTTTTCATGCTTTATCTCCCCCACAGCCTTAGCCTGATTTCCGGGACGAAATCTTTTATTTTGTTTATAGGATTTATAACGTCCCATTTCCCGCTAGACCCCTCACACGTGTTTTGAGTCAAGAGAGTTGACTCAGGCTCGGGGTGCACTGATAATAGGTGCCGAGTGCATTGGCTGGAGGGCTAGGGTTGAGTGATACTCAACGAATCGTGGGGAGGGGACTTTAGATAAAAATGATCAAGGGAAATTTGTTGGATATTGTCAAGGATATTCGACGAATTCGTTGAGTATGATTAGGTAGTTCGTAGAGGACAAGTACTATTCGTCGAGTATCGCTGGGTGATACTCGACGCTTGATCGGGGAAAATAGCTAAGTTAAATTCGTCGGATATCGTCAATGATATCCGACGAATCCGTCGAATATGGATGAGAAGAATTCGGCGAGATAAAACATGGAAGATTCAACTAAGATAAATTCGTCGTATATCGCCAAGGATATCCAACAAATTAATCAAGGGTCACTTTGATAATTCGACGAAATAAGAGAAGTGTTCTTCGAGAATACACAGACACATTCGACGATTCTTTGAGTATGAAGGAGGATACTCGACGAATTTGACTTGGTGTATTTTGCAGCCCAGGCGAAATTCACAGTCTTTTACATACGGGCTGAACAATATTTTGGGATGAGTGCGGGTTGGTTCCTTATTCTAGTCTCTTCAGTAGGACTTAATGTTAAATAATAATGGGCGATCCAATGTTAGGCCAAAATGTGGCAAAGCGGTTAACCCTAATTACTTTTATAAAAATGAATAGATGAACCCTAGCCATCATGCTAATTTGTACTTGTCGAGCCGTTACTTGCCGAACCCGACTGAGAAGGAGATTGCTAGATTCAGATTTTCTGGAGGACAGACTTCTCCTTTTCCGTAGAGATCAATACTAACGAGGAAGAAGATGCCGCCGAAGAGTATAACGAGATCCATGGCTGGAAATGAGGTGTGCTTCCTACCCTCTCCCTTGGTGTTAGATCCCTAGTTAATATATCTAGGAGTGATGTCGACTCAAAAGAGTGAACAGTGCAAGATGAATATTTCCTAGGAAGAGACCATGCTAGGGCTTTATCCTAGAGATTAGTTATCTTCAACCTTTCTTCTCTTCATGGTGAAGACGATGGACATGGTTTTGTGAAGAAGAAATGGTCTATTAAGGGTGAATAAGGGAGGAGTAAGTGCTGTATTTAGTTATGAAGAAATATCTAAGGAAGAATATGAACCGATGTCGTTCATCTTGCTTTAAGATGCATGCAGAAATCTATTTTCTATGCGCAGCGAACTTCAACGATGTTTTCAATTATGATAAGGCTAGATCTGGGGTTTTAACTAAACAAAAAAGTCATAGCCCTTGGAAAGACCTTTCCAACGGGTGGTTACACATTTTCATACAAGTTCTGTAGCCTCAGGAAAGTCCAGTCGATGTAGTTGTACAGTACCCCTTAACTGCACACTATTTTCTGGTTAGTGTATAATCAGATCTAGGCTTGGTAGAAGGTTGTAACAGGAAGATGATGTGGTTTTTGAGAACTTATTGATGGTGATCATGGTAAACAAATTGTTAATAGGATTTGGTTGTTAGATCCTTAAGTAACAAATGGTTTGGTGAAACATGATTGTATAAACCTTTGAAGGAGTTTGATAAACAGATGGTTTGGGTAAGTTAGTGAACAAATGAATTGATACGATTTGTTTTTATAATGCTACTCTTGTAAAATCCGGTAGGGATGAGCATGATTATAATCAAGAGAATGAAATAGATTGTGGAAGAGGATGTGATGCTCGATAATTGAATGATAAACCTATAACTATATTATCATGTTTGATGAATATGTGTAGTATCATTAATGTCGTTGTCATTATCATAAGGAAGTATACTTGTTGGTGAATGCTTGATCATTTGAAAAGGAATTGGATGAGGTTATTTCATTAACATGAGATGTGATAAATAATGGAAGGTGTAAAGTAGTCCACTGCTTAGAGTTGTGTCTCCCTACGGGTAGCAGTGAGGGGCTGATATGACCCATAAGGTGGATTACCACCTGCGTAAATGATGAACCCTTGTGTGGTATGGAAATGTGGATGGGTTGGAAGTGCGTGTGTGTTTGCCATATTGGAAGTATTTGTTGATAAGGGACTCGGTGAGGAGCCCTTGCGTGTTGTTGAATATGAGGTGTGAATAATAAAGAGGGACTCGGTATGGAGCCCTTGCGTGTTGTTGAGCACGAGATATGAATGATGAAAAGAGACTCATTATGGATCTCTTGGATGGTTTATAATAAGGCCATGTGAAATAACATGTGGTGCGATTCGACACGCAATGTCGCAATCCTGGGTTAAGGATATTGTGGTAGGTCTACGGGCTCGCCAATTGTCACACAAACGAGAGTTGACAGATAGACTTTGGGATTTTGAGCTTGTTCCTCGGTGTTCATTCTTGGGGATCCTTCTGTGATAAGTGGATGGTTGGGCTTGGTCCTGTGGTGATACGCTCCAATATGCTCCTTCCGTGTCACAAAGATAGGACCGTTTTGGCTGTGTTATTGGTGTACATCTACCTGAGACGTCTCTGAGTCATAGTACGCATGTGAGCTTCATCGTTGTGTTCTTAGTGTCGAGACGTACGGAGGCATAACCTAGGTAGTGTGGAGTCCAACCTTGTAGTGGAAAAGCCTGTTCCACTATCACCTTTTGGCCATGATAGATGGCGCCTAAGAGGTTAGCTACCTGAAAGTGAAGGGATAGATACTACTCTAGAGGGGGGGTGAATAGAGTTATCAAATTTTGCACTAGACAAAACTTAATGGTCTACCCAACTCCCTTGGAGTGAATTGCGGAATTAAAAGATTATAGATATAGAATTAACCCTATAGCCTAACACACGTGAGGTGCACAAACTCAAGCTAACTGTAATTACAGTTAAGGCTTGGAAATCCTAATCAGCAACTAGCAATCCTAGTTATATCTATTCACAGCCACAATGCAGGAATTAAACAAGGCAATCCAGACGACACAAGGAATTTATAGTGGTTCCCCAAACAACTTGGGTACGTCCACTCTTCTACCAACAAGGTAGGAATCCACTCAGGTTTTTGATCAGGTGCCCTGCCACCAACAGGATCTGCTTCAGGTAGATCCAGAAACCTTTAGACTTTTGATCAGGTGTCTAAAAACCAAGCACAGGTTTTTGATCAGGTGCCCTGCCACCAAGGGATACTTTTGAAGGGAGTAATAACCCTGTACAGGAGGGGGAAGAAGGTTAAGATGTCTTCTCTATTTTACAAAGATTAGAGAAGCACAAAAAACTTGCACTGAGCTAGAAAGCTCTAAAGAATCAAGGCTCCCCCTGGCTCAAAGATGTCCAGGTGAAGTCTTGCTTCAGTGCAGAAAACTCTTCAGAAAGCTCTGAAGGAAAAACTACAAGAAGATAATAAATAATAAAATTAAAGATCTTCAAGCAGCTATCTTCTTCTTCTTCTTCTTCAAAAGAACTCTGAGTTTGAACTTCCTGAAAGCAGGAGAACTTAGGTTGAAGAAGAGTAGAAGATCTTAACACTTCTCAGTTGGATGATTATTGCTGAGAGCAGAAGACTTGATCTTGATGAAGGCTTAAATGCTTAAGTGAACTTGTTAACTAGTAGCTAGCTTGAATCCTTCTTCAAAGGGTCCTTTTTATAACAGCAACAAGCAACGGCTCTCTTCAATTTGAATTATTTGTCTTCTTCTGCAACTTGAGACCTGGGCTGTAAATATCAAGAAGACAAAACAAACTCTGCAGCAGAAACATTCTATAAAAGGGATAAACCTCTATCGAAGAAGCTGCAGGAAGCAATCTGATAATAAAGTACTAAATAAAGTCATATCAGAAACAAACTCTTTACAGCAGAAGAGAGACTTTTCAGTCTAACGGCTATAAAGGACTGTCAGCAGATAAAGTAAAATACAAAGTCAGCTAATAAGACAAACAACTTTATCTAAAAAGATTTTACTCAGGCATAAGGGATGGAGCAAATATTGCCTGGAAATATTGTCATAAAACAACTGAAAAGATATGCCAGATAATGTATTAATTAATTAAATATAATAAATAAATACAAAATATAAAGGCAAACAGAAAACGTCGAACGACCCTCGAAGATCGTCGACCGACGCACGGAGATCGTCGAACTATCGGATAGATAGTCGATCGATCCAGATAGTCGAACTATCAAAGGAGATAGTCGAACTATCACAGCAGATAGTCGAACTATCAGAAGATAGTCGAACTATCAGATAGTCGACCTATCAACAGATAGTCGAACTATCAAGGCGAAACAGATAGTCGAACTATCACCAGATAGTCGAGCTATCAGAAATAAACAGATAGTCGACCTATCAACAGATAGTCGAACTATCAGATAGTCGAACTATTACAGCAGATAGTCGAACTACCAAGCGAGAACAGATAGTCGACCTATCAACAGATAGTCGAACTATCAATGCAGAACAGATAGTCGAATTATCAACAGATAGTCGAGCTATCAGATAGTCGACCTATCAACAGATAGTCGAACTATCAAAGAACACAGATAGTCGAACTATCAGCCGATAGTCGAACTATCCTTGCAGACTGAAAGTCGAACAACTGATAGACGATCGTCGAACAGTCAGTCGACGATAGTCGAGCGGCGTTCGACGATAGTCGAACGAACAAACTACTTAACCAAATTCTCAATCTGGAAAAGTGAGGACTCTACAGCTAGACTACTAACCATTGACCATAGATATTTCTTGGGTCAAGGGACTAAAAAGACAAGACTAAACTCAAATCAAACTAGGGTACCAACAATCTCCCCCTATTTGAGTTAAGTCTCTTAAAAACTAAAACACAGAGCTAGCTATAGAACACTATAATCAATACAGAAAATAGATAGCAATTAACTAGCAATTATCAAACAGATAGATATAAAACAGCAGTTAAACAAAATATTAAGAGTCTACAGAATCTGGCAAAGAGTCAGAAGAACTTGGAACAAAAGAAATTTTCCTCAGGGGATCAATAGCCTCTTTCTTTGACATCTTCAAGTCCTGCACACCAATAATCTTTAATTCTGCAGCTCTTGGAACAACTGCCTCTGGATGCTTTTCCATATACTTTGAAGGGTCAAAGACCTCAGGATTAACCTGGAACTTTTCAAACTCCTTCTTTCTGAATGTAGACATGGTGGTTAAGCCAGTAGTATCTTTTCCTTCAGCTTTTGCTTTTCTGATTTGAGCTGCTCCAACCAATTCGTGAAAACGAGCCATCCTAAAGTTAGGATCAAGCTCAGGAATTTCATAAGCAGTCTCAGAAGGAGCAACCTCTTTATCTTGATTAACTAGATAAGACATGGGAGCAGACTTAGCAAAGTTCTCGCTAGAATTTTTAAACAAAATAAACTACTTACCGTTTGAAACATCTTTTTCAGACTGCACTGGTATAGGAGAAGAAACTCTTTTCTTTGGAGAAGGAGGAGGGGAAAAGGTTGGTCTTTGATACACAACCTCCTTCACTTGTTCTCTTACTTCAGTAACATGTCTTTGAGAACCAGAATAAGATCTGCCTTGGGAACTTTGAGAGCTTTTCCTTGACTGAGGCTGAGAAGGCGCAGATTTTCCAGAAGAGGCAGATGGATTAGCAGAAAGGTTCCCAGAGGCTCCTGCACTGGGAGGTGGAGGAGGAGGACCTCTGGGAGTCCATCTTGAAACAGGACTATCATACCTCTTAGATCTTTTTCTCTCTTTCTGCTGGTTCTTGGAGAACCACATCCAATGTTGAAATTCTTTTGATTTGGGGTCTATTCCTTTCAGAATATAGTATGGAGTATCATTATCACGGCTGGGAGGAGGAGGAGCAATTACTTTCCTTTTCTTCTGAGCAGCTTTCTTTTTCTTCGAATTTTCAGATAAATCAGAATCCTCTTCATCTTCAGAGTGAGATGAAGGAGGATTGTCATAAGGATCATAGGCTTCAGAAACAGCCTTTTCTTTTAAAGCAGCTTTCTCTTTTTCCTCTTCAATGGCATCCTGAGCCAGAAGGAAATCCAAATCCAACCCTGGTGAGTCATCCCAAATAGTTGACTTTTCAACTTGCAAATCTTTTTCTTTTTCCTCTAACAAGGATTGAACTCTTTGATTCCAAGCAACTCTTGCTTTCTCTTCTTGATTTTCAGATACATCTTCCATGTCATCTAAAAATGAATCCAATTCTGGATCTACTTGAGTATCAGGAACAACTGGATCAGCTTCTGAAACAACTGCTATAACCTGAGCAGCTAAATCTTCTTTAATATAATCTGTAGATTTATGAATACAAATCTGCTAAATAAGCTAAAATCATTCCTTCTAGGTATTCACAAGCTATCAAATTAATTGACTCATCAATAAAGCGGATAAGTGAATTACCTTCATATTTTACCAACTCCCAAGACTCATCTAGGTAGGATGTAATAATCCCTTCTAGGAAATGGGCAACCACGGGAGTGGTGAGATCTTCTAAGCAAACCTTCACCGCAAATTCAGATAACATAATAGCATCAGATATTTCTTTTTCCGATAACACAGAAACTGATTTATCTTGAACTTGAACTGCATCAGTCTCTTCTTGAATTGCTGGAAGAACTGCTGGAAGGGAGGTTGGAGGCTCTGAGGCATCTTCACAGAACATCTCCCCCTGCCTGATTTCAGTGGAAACTGAAACCAGGCCCCTTGAAGAAGAGGGCTCAGCAGATTTGGAAAGTGATTGAATGGAAGCAGTCAGGGTGGCAATGGAGGAGGCAAGTGGAGCAATTGCCTCTTCAATCATAATTTTGATTGAAGGAGTAATCAACTCCAAAATGCTAGAAATGAAGGCTGGGGTGATCTCAAAAGATGATGGAACTGCAGTGGATGGAGATGCAGCAGAGATGGTTGTAGTGTTAGGATGAGAAGTGGTGTGGACTGGAGATTGAATTGGAGATGGAGCAGGAGAGTTAACAGGAGTGTTAACTGGAGAATGAATAGGAGACTGAGGAGGTGTTGGAATCCTCTCAGATCCTAACAAATCAAAACTAGGAGCAGATATCCTAGCCAGATGAGAAGGAAAAGGAGATGCTGGAGGGGAAGGAAGAACAACCGTGGTTGTTTCTTGAACAGGAGAAGGGGAAAGTCGTACTTCAGCTGAAGTTGATGGAACTTCAACTGAAGCAGACTGCATAGCAGAAGAAGATGAGGGAAGAGAAAGAGCTGAGCCAGCTTCTACTGGGTGAGGAGCGACCGAATCAGTCCTGGTGCTCTCTGATGTCGCTGGAGCAACCCCTGTGAGAGCGGGTTTCACAAAAGTTCTCTTCCACTTGGAGAACAAGTTTGGGTCCATCTTCTTGCTTGCATTTATGGTTGTTGCGACGGAGACCAGCAGCTGAGGATACTAAAGTTTCCTTCAGGAAACTTCCATCCATTCGATGACCACTTCCTAGGGTGACCTTTTCTTACCATTCTTGATTCTTATCAAATCAAACATTACTCCTGCCCAATCAATCTCAAGAATTTTCTGACTGAACAATTGCACACATCAGTGCTCAAGGTCATTGTTGCCTTGATTATATTGTCATGAGCAGAGTGCTTTCCAAGGAGCACTTTTCCATGACTAACTCAGCGAGGAATTTAATCTTAAAGGGAAAATTGACCTTGAGCAGCTTTGTTTGGGAATGCCGTCCGCATGTCCCAGCTGAAGGAAAGTCCTCAGCTCCTCCAAATTCTTGAGCATCTTGCTCATAATCATCTTCACCATTTATCAAACCAAAGACATCAGTCAGAATGGCCGGAGTTAAAATTACCTCTTCTCCGCCGATGGTGCCAGTCATCGAATCGTCGGTGGATGACGAAGTGAAAGCCCATTCCTTGATCTCGGGAATATTTAACTTTATCCTTGTCGACATTAATCTCTCTGGACCTTGGTCCCGGCACAACTGAAGAACTTCCACGATCCCTGCTTCACAGCAACTGAACGCGTCAAAATCGACCCTGAAGCCTGCATCGAACTTAACAACGGCTAAAACTGCGGGAGAAATCGCCATTGAATTGCTGGAGAAAGCGCGAGAAGGACGGCAAAGACGAAGGAGACGAAGCGGCAGAAAATCGCAAGCGGGAAGACAGAATGCGAAAAGTCACGCTCCGTCGACGATAAAACAAAAGATCTTTTAACCTAGGTCGACTATCGGCTTTAGATTAGACCGGGGATAGTCGATCTATTAAAAAGATACTGGACCCGATAGTCGAACGGCCGTTCGACGATCGGCCCAGAAGCAGAGTAGTCGAGCCATCGTTCGACTATTTCTGGCTTCTCAAACAACAAGCTGTCGTCGTCCAGAGATCGACGATAAGCTCGACCTGTTCGACGATCTTCGAACGCCGGTCGACGATCTTCAAACAGATAAGCTATCATTAACCAGAGGTCGACGATAGCCTTAATCCGTTCGACGATCTTCGATCATCGTTCGACGATCTTCAAGCAGGTTTCAACATAGGCAGATATAGTCACACTTAGTCTCGTCCATTGATCATGCCTAGTTGAACCAAAAAAAAACAGATGCTTCTGTTCTTCTAAAGGCTTGGTGAATATATCACCTCTCTGAAACTCAGTGGATATGAACTCAAGACAAATCTTGTTCTTTTCCACACAATCTCTCAGGAAATGGTGTCGAATCTCAATGTGCTTCGTTCTAGAGTGGTGCACTGGATTTTGTGCAATTGAGATAGCACTGGTACTGTCACACATGATTTTGGTGTTCTTGTGTGAGTAACCATAATCCACAAGCTGGTTTTGAATCCACAGGATCTGTGAACAACAACTAGCAGCTGCTATATATTCAGCCTCTGCAGTTGAAGTTGAGACAGAAGCCTGCTTCTTACAGAACCAAGAGACCAATCTCTCTCCCAGAAACTGACAAGTTCCTGAGGTGCTCTACCTGTCAACTCTGCAACCAGCATAATCAGAATCAGAATATCCAATTAATTCAAATTCTGACTCAGCTGGGTACCAAAGTCCTAGATCTGGACATCCCTTCAGGTATCTCAGGATTCTCTTTAGAAGAATCAGATGAGATTCCTTGGGGTTGACCTGGAATCTAGCACAAAGGCATGTAGCAAACATTATATCAGGCCTACTTGCAGTTAGATATAATAGGGAACCAACAATGGCCCTATAATTCTTTTGATCAACTGGCTTGCCGTGATCATCAGAATCAATAACTACATTAGTAGCCATAGGTGTAGGCATTGCTGAAGCATCAGCCATCCCAAATTTCTTTACCAATTCCTTGGCATATTTGGATTGGGAGATGAAGATACCATCAACATCTTGCTTAACTTGGAGACCAAGAAAGTAAGACAGCACACCCATACTACTCATCTCAAACTTAGAGTGCATCAGGTCAGAGAACCTTTTGCAAAGTTTGGGATCAGTGGAGCCAAATATAATATCATCTATATACACCTGAACTAACAGGATTGTGTCCTTGTGATGCTTGACGAAAAGGGTTCTATCTACTACTCCCCTAGTAAAGTTGTGCTCTAAAAGGAAACTAGCTAGAGTCTCATACCAGGCTCTGGGAGCTTGCTTTAGTCCATAAAGAGCTTTCTGCAACTTAAACACATGTGAGGGCTGAGTTGAAGAAATAAACCCTGGTGGTTGTTCAACAAACACCTCTTCCTTAAGCTCACCATTCAGGAATGCATTTTTGACATCCATTTGGAACACCTTAAACTTCATGTAGGCTGCATAGGCCAAGAAGATCCTTATTGCTTCTAGCCTTGCAACAGGAGCAAAGGTTTGGTCATAATCTATACCTTCCTCCTGTCTGTAGCCCTGAGCTACAAGCCTTGCTTTATTCCTTACAATAATTCCATTTGCATCCAACTTGTTTCTGTACACCCACTTGGTGCCTATGATCAGTTGGCCTTTAGGTCTTGGAACCAAAGTCCAAACTTTACATCTCTCAAACTGATTGAGTTCCTCTTGCATAGCAATGATCCAGTGGGGATCTAGCTCTGCATCTTTAAAGGTGAGGGGCTCAACCTGTGAGAGGAAACAAGCATGCATCACATCCTGTCTTAATTGGTGTCTTGTTTGCACACCAGCTGATATGTCTCCAATCACTTGAGATGTGGGGTGATCTCTAAGTGTGACAATATCAGCAGGTGGGATGTGATCTTCAGCAACAGTTGGGATTAATTCCTCAGGAGGAATTTGATCTACTATTGGTGGTACAACAACAGCTTCTGCAATGTCTTCATCACTGTCTGATTCAGTGATCTGAAGAGTTGATAGTTGAAGAATCTCTTGAGGGGCATCAGGTACCTGCAATGAACTAGAGGAAGGAGAATTTTCCTTCTCCTTGTAAAACATCTGAGACTCATCAAAAGATACATGCACAGATTCTTCAATTTTACAGGTTGATTTGTTATAAACCCTATAAGCTTTGCTTACTTGGGAATATCCAAGCATGATTCCCATTGAAGCTTTTGCTTCAAATTTTCTAAGGTATTCTTTATTGTTATTATGAATATAAACAACACAACCAAATACTCTAAAATAATTAATTTTAGGTTTCTTTCTTTAAGCAACTCATAAGGAGTTTTACACTTAAGCTTGTGTATCAAACTTCTATTCAAGACATAATTGGCTGTACTAACAGCTTCTGCCCAATAGGAGAGAGGCATGTTAGCATCTGCCAACAATGTACTAGCAGCTTCAATGAGTGTTCTATTCTTTCTTTCAACTACCCCATTTTGTTGGGGAGTTCTAGGAGCTGAGAAACTATGTTTGATACCTTCTCTCTCACAGAATTCTTGCATGAGAAGAGAGTCAAACTCAGTACCATGATCACTTCTGATCAAGGCCACATGAGTAGAGTACTCAGTCTGCACACATATTAGAAAGTCTGTAAGGGCTTTGAAGTTATCCGCCTTAGTTCTCAAAAAGAAAACCCAACTGAACCTAGAGAAGTCATCTACAATTACTAAGGTGTAATACTTCCCTCCTAAACTCTGTACATTTATTGGGCCAAATAGGTCCAAATGTAATAGATACAGGATTCTAGGAGAATCACTCTTATTTACTGATTTAAAAGAGTTTTTGGTTTGCTTGCCTAGCTGACAAGCCTTGCATAGGCTCTCCTTCTTGTAGGGGCAAGAAGGTAATCCTCTAACAAGGTTGTGTTTAGATAACCTAGATATATTTTTAAGGTTAACATGACTAAGCCTCTTATGCCACAAAGAATTATTATTAATTGTTACTTCATTAAACAAACAGATTTCAGAGTGAGATGAATTGAAATCTACTAAGTAAATATTACCTATTCTAATGCCTACTAAAACAACAATATTATTTAAAGTAATATTACAAGAAGAGTTAGAAAATGAAACCTGGTAGCCAGCATCACATAGCTGGCTGACTGAGATCAAATTGTGCTTCAGTCCTGTCACATATGCAACTCTCTTGAAAGTAACATCTCCAATTGTGATCCTACCATAGCCTTCTGTCTGACCACAGCTGGAATCTCCAAAGATAACCTTTGGGCCGAGCTTAGCTTTGAATTTTGACAGATGATCTTTATTTCCTGTCATATGCTTGGAACATCCACTATCCAAATACCACTTATTTTGAGTGATTGGATAGGCCTTCACCTGCAAGACATTTATTTAGACAGAGTGGACCCAGGTAACCTTGGGTCCCTTGTTTTTCACATAAGAAAAGCTAGAAATAAATGAAAATGCAGGCTGAGGGTGATAACCTAATGGGTGAGATCTCCTAGGTGGGATTCTCCATGCAGATGATGGGTCAACAAACCTAGGGTTTCTATTTTCATTTAGGTTTCTATGGTACTGATTATGATTTTGAAAATCATGTTGAAAACGTCGATCGGCGTTCGACGATGGGCGCTCAGATCGTCGAGCTTCGTTCGACCATTGAGCTTCCGATCGTCGAGCGGCGTTCGACGCTCTTTGCATTTCTTTAAAAAATTTCTTTCTTTTCTCTCTCTTAGCCTTATTTAAAGTTTTGTTAACTAGGTTTACTTGCTCAGTGTTCTTCATTCCACTAGCTGAAATGAAGTTTACTGGAGTTGAAAGATTATTTTTAAGAAGAACTGGGGGTTCACTGGGAGAAGCTCCTAAGCCTAGTTTGTCATTACCTGACCTAGTGTTAGTCATGCTGGTAATCTCTAACAACTTAAGGCTTCTACCATTAAGTGATTCTTCTAACCTCTTAGACTTAGCTAACTCCATTTTAAGAAATTTAATTTCTTCACTACAAGTAGTGAGATCTTCCTTTAACCTAATATTTTCTGTAGCAATTGATTCTGAGTCAGCTAACTTATTTCTAAGTTCTTTTATCTCCTTTTCTGAGCTAATCAAATCTAAGCATAAAGATTTAAAATCTAATTTAAATTCTTCAGAAGTGAAGTCATAAGAAGATAGTACCTCATCTTCTGTAGGCATCTCTTCATCTGAATCTGAACTCTCTGCAGCTGAGTGGTTGCTGCAGGCATCTATTGCCACGAGGCAAACTTCTTTTGCCTTCTTCTCTTCCTCATCCTCACTGGAGCTTGAGGAGGAGGATTCCTCTTCTGTATCACTCCAGGTTTCAGCAATGAAACCTCTCTCCTTCTTCTTGTTCTTGTAGGAGGATGGCTTGGAGTGCTTCCTGTATTGTTCCTTTTCTTTCCTCTTGTCTTTGTTCTTCTCCTCTGGACACTCTGGTAAGATGTGTCCAGGCTTCCTGCAACCATAACATATAATTTCTTTAACAGGTGAACGATCATACCTTGGTTTGTCTTCATAGCGTGAAGACTTCTTTCTGAATTCCTTTCTCCCCATCTTGAGAAACCTCTTGGCAAACAATGCCATTAGCTCCTCATTTGATTGGCTGCCTTCAGAAGCATCAGCAGCCTTAAGAGCTAGAGAATGCTCTTTTCTTGTTGGAGTAGGGGTCTTTGCTTCTGCTTCTGCTTCCCTTGTCTTCAGCACTTGCTCAAAAGACTTGAGCTTGCCGAGAAGGGCTTCAGTTGAAATCTCATTGGTGCTTCTGGCTTCCTTGATGGGCCAGATCCTTAGATCCCATGTGCTAGGGAAGCACATAAGAATCTTATCATTGACCTCTGTCAATGATATGTCCTTGTCAAGGGTCCTCAGCTCATTGATGATTGAGCTGAGCCTGGTGTACATGGCTTCAACTGATTCAGCATCAGTTTTCTTAAAGTTCTCATACTGTGAGATAAGGTTGGACCTTCTGTCCTTCCTTTCATCAGCTGAACCAGCTACAATCTGGTTCAGTGTATCCCACATAGCTTTTGCTGAAGAGCAGTCAGCTACCTTCTGGAATACCTCATCAGACATTGTCTGAGCCAGTATATTCATTGCCTTGGCATCTGCTATCTTGGCCTTCTTGTACTCATCGTTGTAGTCTGGAGGAGGCACTGCACTCATATCAGTTGATGATGAGGCAGTGGCAGCAGCAGGTGCTCTTGGGGGACCTGACAAAATAGAAGCAAAGATGCTTTCATCAATAGAATTCATATATAATTTTATCCTTGCCTTCCAGATGCCAAACTTAGCTAAGTTGCATGCTGGAGGTCTGGTGCTAGAATAATCCTTGGACTGGGCCATGATAGTGAATATCTATAAGCTTTGGTATCTATCAGGATCTTGTGACTTAGGTGTTAGCCTATTCAGTCAGTCAACCTCCCTCTGATACCAATTGAAAGTGAAGGGATAGATACTACTCTAGAGGGGGGGTGAATAGAGTTATCAAATTTTGCACTAGACAAAACTTAATGGTCTACCCAACTCCCTTGGAGTGAATTGCGGAATTAAAAGATTATAGATATAGAATTAACCCTATAGCCTAACACACGTGAGGTGCACAAACTCAAGCTAACTGTAATTACAGTTAAGGCTTGGAAATCCTAATCAGCAACTAGCAATCCTAGTTATATCTATTCACAGCCATAATGCAGGAATTAAACAAGGCAATCCAGACGACACAAGGAATTTATAGTGGTTCCCCAAACAACTTGGGTACGTCCACTCTTCTACCAACAAGGTAGGAATCCACTCAGGTTTTTGATCAGGTGCCCTGCCACCAACAGGATCTGCTTCAGGTAGATCCAGAAACCCTTTAGACTTTTGATCAGGTGTCTAAAAACCAAGCACAGGTTTTTGATCAGGTGCCCTGCCACCAAGGGATACTTTTGAAGGGAGTAATAACCCTGTACAGGAGGGGGAAGAAGGTTAAGATGTCTTCTCTATTTTACAAAGATTAGAGAAGCACAAAAAACTTGCACTGAGCTAGAAAGCTCTAAAGAATCAAGGCTCCCCCTGGCTCAAAGATGTCCAGGTGAAGTCTTGCTTCAGTGCAGAAAACTCTTCAGAAAGCTCTGAAGGAAAAACTACAAGAAGATAATAAATAATTAAATTAAAGATCTTCAAGCAGCTATCTTCTTCTTCTTCTTCTTCAAAAGAACTCTGAGTTTGAACTTCCTGAAAGCAGGAGAACTCAGGTTGAAGAAGAGTAGAAGATCTTAACACTTCTCAATTGGATGATTATTGCTGAGAGCAGAAGACTTGATCTTGATGAAGGCTTGAATGCTTAAGTGAACTGGTTAACTAGTAGCTAGCTTGAATCCTTCTTCAAAGGGTCCTTTTTATAACAGCAACAAGCAACGGCTCTCTTCAATTTGAATTATTTGTCTTCTTCTGCAACTTGAGACCTGGGCTGTAAATATCAAGAAGACAAAACAAACTCTGCAGCAGAAACATTCTATAAAAGGGATAAACCTCTATCGAAGAAGCTGTAGGAAGCAATCTAATAATAAAGTACTAAATAAAGTCATATCAGAAACAAACTCTTTACAGCAGAAGAGAGACTTTTCAGTCTAACGGCTATAAAGGACTGTCAGCAGATAAAGTAAAATACAAAGTCAGCTAATAAGACAAACAACTTTATCTGAAAAGATTTTACTCAGGCATAAGGGATGGAGCAAATATTGCCTGGAAATATTGTCATAAAACAACTGAAAAAATATGCCAGATAATGTATTAATTAATTAAATATAATAAATAAATACAAAATATAAAGGCAAACAGAAAACGTCGAACGACCCTCGAAGATCGTCGACCGACGCACGGAGATCGTCGAACTATCGGATAGATAGTCGAACGATCCAGATAGTCGAACTATCAAAGGAGATAGTCGAACTATCACAGCAGATAGTCGAACTATCAGAAGATAGTCGAACTATCAGATAGTCGACCTATCAACAGATAGTCGAACTATCAAGGCGAAACAGATAGTCAAACTATCACCAGATAGTCGAGCTATCAGAAACAAACAGATAGTCGACCTATCAACAGATAGTCGAACTATCAGATAGTCGAACTATCACAGCAGATAGTCGAACTACCAAGCGAGAACAGATAGTCGACCTATCAACAGATAGTCGAACTATCAACGCAGAATAGATAGTCGAACTATCAACAGATAGTCGAGCTATCAGATAGTCGACCTATCAACAGATAGTCGAACTATCAAAGAACACAGATAGTCGAACTATCAGCCGATAGTCGAACTATCCTTGCAGACTGAAAGTCGAACAACTGATAGACGATCGTCGAACAGTCAGTCGACGATAGTCGAGCGGCGTTCGATGATAGTCGAATGAACAAACTACTTAAGCAAATTCTCAATCTGGAAAAGTGAGGACTCTACAGCTAGACTACTAACCATTGACCATAGATATTTCTTGGGTCAAGGGACTAAAAAGACAAGACTAAACTCAAATCAAACTAGGGTACCCAACAACTAGTGGATTAGCCTCCAATCATTTGAAGTATAGCGCTCGTCTCGGACACTGATGATTATACGGGGAACACCATGCAATCGTACTATTTTGTCCACGTACAACTTAGCAAACTTTTCCACTGAATCGTCCTTCTTGTTTGATATAAAGTGTGATACCTTTGTCAATTGGTAAACGATCACCCACACAACATCGTTTCCGCTCTTTGATCTCGGCAACCCATGCACAAAATCCATAGAGATATCATCAAACTTTCATACAGGAACTGGTAATTGTAACACCCCAAATTGTTGTAGGAGCGACGGGGATCGAATTTGGCCAAGACAAGTTTTTGGTGCAGGTGACACGGGCCCTGACACGGGCGTGTCGGAGGCCATGTCGGGCGTGTCGAGCTCGGGCCGTGTAGTCGACCAGTTCAGGTCGACGATGGTCATGTGGTGGAACACGGCCTAGGACACGGGCGTGTCCCTGGCCGTGTCACACCTGGGCTGTGCGGTTGGGTACACGGGTAATGACACGGGCACGAACACGGGCGTGTCTAGTTGGACACGGTCGTGTCTGATGCCGTGTCACCAAGCCGTGTACCTCTCTGACTGCGAAGTGTTGATAAATTGCACACGGGGGGCGTGACATGGGTCCCGACACGGGCGTGTCGCAGGCGACACGGGCGTGTCAGAGGCCGTGTCACATGCCGTGTTGCTGGTTTTCAATTTTGGTCGAGACGGCGAATGAGCTACACGGCCAGGCACACGGCCGTGTGTGAACCCGTGTTCGGCCCAGTTTTTGGGATTTCAGATCTAATCCTGGCCGTTCGTTTTCCTTGGCTTTGGATCCGACGGTGGGGGGCTGCTCCTGGGTGGTTTTAGCCGGGAATAGGGTTTTGAAACCCTTATTTCACTTGGGCACTCTCTCTCTAAAACCTAGAGAGAAGGGAGAGCTTGGAGGAGGAAGAAGGAGGTCAACTCCGGCGGGCGGTGGAGATTCGGAGCTCCGTTTCGCGAGCGGAGTTCAGATCCGCGAAGGTGGGAGCGTTGCGGTGGTTTTCAACCGAGCAAATCTTCTCCATGGCTAGGAAGAGGGGACAGAAGGTAACGACGCTTCTCCTCTCGGTTTTTAGGATTTAGGATGCATGAATAGCATCCCCTTCCTTTCGTATTTTGAGCACTGAATCTCTCAAATGAGAGGGATTCGTGTAGCCTAGGTTCAAGAGGACCTCCGGGTTTAGTATGCTCATCCCGGCATGCTTTGCATTAGAGATCCGCTCCGTTAGCGGATTAGGCAATTGTGGGTGAAGCCGTGGTCGCGATTGTTGGTCCGACCCGGTGATGTTGCATAATGAGTTTTGGGGTTTCGATAGAAATCCGCAGCGGCAATACGTCGTTGTATGTATGCGTTTTCCCCCTCATATTTGAGTGAGTACTCATAGTCGGAACCGGACGAGGTTAGCTCCGCTTTGTGCGGTAGATGGTTTCCTTGGAGCACGGGAAAGACACGGTGCGAGTGGCGATTGGGGTGGGGAAACCTTTGTTTGTGCTGTGCTAAGGCGCGGCTATGTCTCCGTGGTTGGCTGGCTATCCCGTGGCGCGTAAGTCATGTGGGGGAAGTGTCCCGGCGAGACTAGCCCCTTTTGTGGACTGACGAGAATGTCGAGCGGAGGACAAGCCCGGGCAACGTGGCCATGAGCGGGTGGGGTCCAGCAAGGCTTCTTAGAATCGGTCAGTGTGAGACGGAACCCTGACATGCGAAGTCAGAATGTGTGGGCAAGCCCCGGGGTATATGACCCTTGTGCGGGTGGGGCCTTTGCAAGGTTCCGTGTGACGGCGTGTGTGCCGTTAGGGACATGGTGGTTCCCTTGTGTTTGCGGCTTTAAGCCAATGGGGAAACGGAAGTACCCAGTGTTTGATGTTGTGCTAGATGCATACGAACTAGAGAGCCTTGGGTGAAACCCGGGTTGCATTCATGCTGCATAGTAGGCCCTTTCACCTTGTACAAAACATAGAGAACATGTATGCTGTATGAGACATCCAAGCCTATTTTACCGCTTTAATATATTTGCTATTTTGATATACGAAGTGCTAACTTGCAGGTGGAGTGGTACCCCGGGGTCCGATAGGGACGGTCGGGAGGAGATGTGTTTGTTACACAGTAGAGGTCATCCTTTGCTGACCCACGTTACCTCAAATCCTTACAGGGCAAGGATCGCATGCAGGAGCTAGCGCGCCGGGCGAAAAGCCCTAAGCCTCATGAAGTGTTGTTGTGCTTGGTTTCTCCTTTTATGTTTACTACTTTTGTTATGTTTATGTCCGGCTTGCATGCCGAGGTAGCCTAGGAGTGCTTGGCACATTGATATGTTTTTGGACTATTATTGTGTAAGGCCTTAAGACCATTTGATACTCTATCGTTAGTGGATAACTTCTGTCGATTTGTTCTGTTTCCGCTGTGTTTGTCTGGAGTTTTGAGATTGGGTAGTTTTCATATCATCTTTTAATACTAAAGCTGTGGCGTCCGTATGTTGTGGGGCCCCGGCCGAACCCATATTATATGGTCTTTACAGGGGAGGTGTTACAATTTGGTATCAGAGGGAGGTTCGCGTTCCAATGAGAAGTTTCGCGGTCGAAAGTATAAGTCGAGTCGCGTATAAGAAGTTATCCACATAGGAGTATCGCAGGACCATGAGCATCCTGGTGTTCGAGTCTTGCGATTAGAGACTGATTTGTGTTTTCTTGCTTGTGTTTAGATTGCAAGCAACGAGGCTGGGACCTCGAGGCCAAGAGAAGAGCTCTCGGCAAGTAGTGCGACTGTGCAAGGTCCGCTAGGGATGGGGGTCACACCGACCGACTTCTGTCGTATGCTTGCAGAAGCGATGGTGGCGGCCCAAGCTGCAGCGACAGCACAGGTAGCAGCTCTCGTTGCTCAGGTAGCAACTCCTGCTACCCCGGACACGGCAGCGACCGTGCAGGTTGAGGAAGCCAGGCAGGCAGAGCCGCAGGCCGAGAGAGTGGTTGTCGGGCATGGGGACCGGCAAATGAAGTACTTTCTGAGTTTCCACCCTCCAACCTTCAAGGGAACCGGCACACCCACAGATGCAGAGGATTGGTGGGCTAGAATTCAGGAGCTTCTGAGGGCGGCAGAGGTGCCAGATGAGAAAAAGGTAGAGTTCGCAGCCTTTATGTTGGAGGGAGATGCCAAGTTATGGTGGGTGAGCCACAGTGGCCGGCAGTTTCTAGGACGCACACCGTCCATCGAGGAGTTTGGGAATGCCTTCCTGAAGAAGTACATACCCGCCTCAACGAGGTTAGCCCTCTAGAGGCAGTTCCTACATCTGGTGCTGCGAGACAAGTCAGTGGATGAGTATGTTCAGGAATTTACTCGCTTAGGTCGTTATGCAGGGATGACCATGGCAGACGATGAAGAGAGGGACAATCTCTTCTACCATGGATTGAGGGAGAACCTAAGACAACCCCTCATATCGATGAAACGTGCGGGTTTCAACGAATTGGTGGAGGCGGCCCGAATTTTGGAGAGTGACATGGAGCGATCCCAGCATCGCAAGGGTTTCACACCCAAGCAGGGGGAGGAGAAGAAGCCTGCCCAGTCACATGTAAAGGCGGAAGGGAGCCGATGGAAGAAGAAGCCTTCCCCATATAAGTCGGGCAAGAAAAGTAATTGGACGTCCGGAGGGTCACGCTCTAAGGGCCCTCAGACATGCTATAGTTGTGGCAAGCTGGGCCACATAGCAAGATTTTGTACCCAAGGGGGCACTGAGCAAGAGCCAAGGCAGGAGCAAACTGTGCGCTCCGGCCCCAGTGCCACAGAGAAAGGGAAGATGACAGAGTCGAGTGCTTCTCGGTTTCAACCAGTGCAGCCAAGGGCCTACAACCTTGGGCAACAAGAAGCAATCTGTCAACCCGATGTGGTGACAGGTACGAGAGTTCAACCTGCCCCTTAGATTCCTGTCTTTCAAGCCTTTATGTTTGTTGCATGTGTGTAGGCTTTGTAATGGTATCTGGGTACCCCGCTAGGGTACTCTTTGATACGGGAGCGTCGCACTCCTTCCTTGCGGAAGGCTTTATCCGGAGGATCGGAGTGGAGTCTTTCTCGACGGACTCCGAGTTGAAAGTGCGCATGCCCAATGGGTCATCTATGACTACCAGGGCTAGAGGCCGGATTTGTTGGAGTCTTGAGGGAGTCGACTTCTCATTGGTTGCGGCGATCTTATCGTTGTCCGAGTTCGATGTGATTTTGGGGATGGATTGGCTAGCGGAGCAGCGTACCAGTATCGACTATTTGTCCAAGGTGGTAACCCTGAGGGGCGTGGGGCAAGCGGAAGTCAAGTTTGAAGGTCTGCATGGAGTGGCATGTTCCCTAGTTTCGGCACTTCAGTTAGTGCGAGCTGTTAACCAGGGAGGTGTAGCTCTAGTAGCGTTGTTGGAGGTTAGCCTCTCCAGGCTGTCTCTAGGAGAAGTGCCCGTGGTGGCGGAGTTTGGAGATTTTTTTCCCGAGGAGTTACCGGGAGCACCACCTCGGCGGGAGATTGATTTCTCCATCGAGTTGGTGCCCGAGGCTAGACCAGTGTCGCGTCCACCCTTCAGGATGGCACCAAAGGAGTTGGTCGAGCTCAAGGTTCAGTTGCAGGAGCTTTTGGAGCAAGGGTATATCAGGCCCAGCTCTTCACCGTGGAGTGCGCCGGTGTTATTCATAAAGAAAAAGGACGGTAGTATGCGTCTGTGCAAAGACTACCGAGAGTTGAACAAATTGACTGTCAAGAATAAGTATCTGATCCCTCGGATAGACGATCTCTTCGACCAGTTGGTGGGGTCGGTGGTGTACTCCAAGTTGGACCTGAAGTCCGGATATTATCAGTTGCGGATTCGTGACGAGGACATACCCAAGACCGCGTTTGGTACGAGGTATGGTCATTTTGAGTTCTCGGTGATGCCGTTCGGGCTAACGAACGCGCCGTCCGTGTTCATGGACTTGATGAACCGAGTATTTCGCGAATATTTGGACTGGTTCGTAGTCGTCTTTATCGATGACATTTTGGTGTATTCCAAGTCGGAAGCGGAGCACGAGTCGTACTTGCGGACAGTGTTGCAAGTATTGAGAGAGAACCAGCTTTATGCGAAGTTCTCCAAGTGCGAGTTCTGGTTGGAGAAAGTGGCATTTCTAGGCCATGTGATTAGTGGGGATGGGGTGGCGATGGATCCAACGAAAGTAGAAGCCATCAGAGAGTGGCCAGTTTTGAGGACCGTGGCGGAAGTCCGAAGTTTTCCTGGACTAGCCGGGTACTACCGAAGGTTTGTGGAAAACTTTTCGCGGATAGCTCTACCCCTCACTTCACTAACTCGCAAGGATCAGAAATTTGTATGGACTCAAGAGTGCAATGAGGCGTTTGAAACCCTGAAGGAAAGGCTAATGACGGCGCCGATCCTAAGTCTGCCAAAGGGGACCGAAGGGTTCCAGATTTTCAGCGACGCATCCGAATGCGGTTTAGGGTGCGTGTTGGTGCAGCATGGTAGTGTGATAGCTTTTGGGTCGAGGCAGCTGAAGCCTCATGAGAGAAATTACCCCGTCCATGATTTGGAGTTGGCGACATTAATTTTTGCATTGAAGTTGTGGAGGCACTACGTTTATGGTGCAAAGGTGGAGATCTTCACGGACCACAAGAGTCTGAAGTATCTCCTAGATCAGAAGGACCTAAATATGCGGCAGCATAGGTGGGTCGAGTTCCTGGGGGACTACGAGGTGGCGATTCAGTACACGCCAGGGAAAGCCAATGTGGTGGCAGATGCTTTGAGTAGGAAATACTCGGGGCAAGGAAATTGGATTGAAGCTCAGGATGAGCGGTTAAGGCGGGACTGGGAGTCCCTTGGTTTGGAATGTGTGGCAAGAGGTGAGTCTAGCGTGGCTCGACTAAATTGGATTGAGATGCAGAGTGACTTATGCGATCGTATTCGGGAAGCAACCCGTGTAGATGCGGAGTTCCAACCTTTCGTGGAGGAAGCTCTAAAGGGCGAGGGTAGCGCCTGGGAGATGGGTGATGGGATTCTGAGGAAGGGAGGAAGGATTTGTGTACCGCAGTTCGGCAAGCTCCACGAGGAGTTGATGTTTGAGGCCCACTTCACTAAGTACTCCATTCACCCGGGTAGTACAAAGATGTACTTGGACTTGAAGAAGTCCTATTGGTGGCCTGGGATGAAGCGGGACGTGGCTTTGTGTGTGAGTCGGTGCCAAACATGTGCCTTGGTGAAGGCCGAATGTCAGAAGCCGGGCGGGTTCTTGAAGCCTCTTCCAATCCCCGAATGGAAATTTGATGACATCTCCATGGATTTTGTGCATGGGTTGCCTAGATCGCAGCAGGGTAATGATGCCATTTAAGTGATTGTGGACCGCTTGACCAAAGTGGCACATTTCATTCCAAACCGGAAGGAGGACGGTGTGGAAAAGTTGGTGGAGTTGTACGTCCGCAATATTGTACGACTCTATGGGATTCCGAAGAGTATAGTCAGCGACCGGGATGGACGTTTCACGTCTAAGGACTGGCGGTTGGTGCAGAAGAGCTTGGGCACAAAACTCAAGTTCAGTACGGCTTTTCATCCTCAAACCGATGGGCAAACTGAGAGAACAAACCGTACTTTGGAAGATATGCTAAGGATGTGTACTCTCGACTTCGGCAAGAAGTGGGAGGATCACCTCTTCATGGTGGAGTTTGCGTATAACAATAGTTACCAAGCTAGTATCAAGATGGCGCCATACGAAGCTCTGTATGGGAGGTGGTGTCGAACACCGATGTCTTGGACAGAGGCGGGAGACACCAAGCTTTTGGGGAAAGAAGTGGTAGCCGACGCTAGTGAGTTGGTGCGGACCATCCAAGAGCGCATGAAGGTAGCTCAAGATCGGCAGTCGAAGTATTTCAACGCTCGCCACATGCATGTGGAATTCGCTGTGGGCGACTGGGTGTATCTTAAGATCAAGCCGTTCAAAGGCGTTTCGCGAATTCGCCGACTCAAGAAGCTGAGTCCGAGATTTTTGGGACCATTCAAGGTCATCGAGCGAGTGGTAGAGGCAGCGTACCAGTTGGGGTTGTCCACAGAGCTAAGTGGATTGCATGACGTTTTTCACGTCTCCGTCCTGAGGAAAGCGATGTTAGAAGCCAGCGTGGTGATTGAGCCGACGGCGATGCCGGTAGAGGAAGACTTGGGGACGCGAGTTCGTCCAGTCGGGATAGAAGACTCAGAGGTTCGGCAATTGTGGAACAAGGAGGTCAGACTCGTAAAGGTCCGGTGGGATAATTGCGGGCGTGAGGAGCTCTCATGGGAACGAGAGCAGACTATGCTCGAGGAGTACCCGGAATTGTTCCGCTCAGGTACTGTTTTACGTTAAGTCCTATTTTTCCTTTATTAATTTCGTGGACGAAATTCTTTAAGGGGGTAGAATTGTAACACCCCAAATTGTTGTAGGAGCGACGGGGATCGAATTTGGCCAAGACAAGTTTTTGGTGCAGGTGACACGGGCCCCGACACGGGCGTGTCGGAGGCCATGTCGGGCGTGTCGAGCTCGGGCCGTGTAGTCGACCAGTTCAGGTCGATGATGGTCGTGTGCTGGAACACGGCCTAGGACACGGGCGTGTCCCAGGCCGTGTCACACCTGGGCTATGCGGTTGGGTACACGGGTAATGACACGGGCACGAACACGGGCGTGTCTAGTTGGATACGGGCGTGTCTGATGCCGTGTCACCAAGCCGTGTACCTCTCTGACTGCGAAGTGTTGATAAATTGCACACGGGGGGCGTGACACGGGTCCCGACACGGGCGTGTCGCAGGCGACACGGGCGTGTCGGAGGCCGTGTCACATGCCGTGTTGCTGGTTTTCAATTTTGGTCGAGACGGCGAATGAGCTACACGGCCAGGCACACGGCCGTGTGTGAACCCGTGTTCGGCCCAGTTTTTGGGATTTCATATCTAATCCTGGCCGTTCGTTTTCCTTAGCTTTGGATCCGACGGTGGGGGGCTGCTCCTGGGTGGTTTTAGCCGGGAATAGGGTTTTGAAACCCTTATTTCACTTGGGCACTCTCTCTCTAAAACCTAGAGAGAAGGGAGAGCTTGGAGGAGGAAGAAGGAGGTTCAACTCCGGCGGCCGGTGGAGATTCGGAGCTCCGTTTCGCGAGCGGAGTTCAGATCCGCGAAGGTGGGAGCGTTGCGGTGGTTTTCAACCGAGCAAATCTTCTCCATGGCTAGGAAGAGGGGACGGAAGGTAACGACGCTTCTCCTCTCAGTTTTTAGGATTTAGGATGCATGAATAACATCCCCTTCCTTTCGTATTTTGAGCACCGAATCTCTCAAATGAGAGGGATTCGTGTAGCCTAGGTTCAAGAGGACCTCCGGGTTGAGTATGCTCATCCCGGCATGCTTTGCATTAGAGATCCGCTCCGTTAGCGGATTAGGCATTGTGGGTGAAGCCGTGGTCGCGATTGTTGGTCCGACCCGGTGATGTTGCATAGCGAGTTTTGGGGTTTCGATAGAAATCCGCAGCGGCAATACGTCGTTGTATGTATGCGTTTTCCCCCTCATATTTGAGTGAGTACTCGTAGTCGGAACCGGACGAGGTTAGCTCCGCTTTGTGCGGTAGATGGTTTCCTTGGAGCACGGGAAAGATACGGTGCGAGTGGCGATTGGGGTGGGGAAACCTTTGTTTGTGCTGTGCTAAGGCGCGGCTATGTCTCCGTGTTCGGCTGGCTATCCCGTGGCGCGTAAGTCATGTGGGGGAAGTGTCCCGACGAGACTAGCCCCTTCTGTGGACTGACGAGAATGTCGAGCGGAGGACAAGCTCGGGCAACGTGGCCATGAGCGGGTGGGGTCCAGCAAGGCTTCTTAGAATCGGTCAGTGTGAGACAGAACCCTAACGTGCGAAGTCAGAATGTGCGGGCAATCCCCGGGGTATATGACCCTTGTGCGGGTGGGGCCTTTGCAAGGTTCCGTGTGACGGCGTGTGTGCCGTTAGGGACATGGTGGTTCCCTTGTGTTTGCGGCTTTAAGCCAATGGGGAAACGGAAGTACCCAGTGTTTGATGTTGTGCTAGATGCATACGAACTAGGGCGCCTTGGGTGAAACCCGGGTTGCATTCATGCTGCATAGTAGGCCCTTTCACCTTGTACAAAACATAGAGAACATGTATGTTGTATGAGACATCCAAGCCTGTTTTACCGCTTTAATATATTTGCTCTTTTGATATACGAAGTGCTAACTTGCAGGTGGAGTGGTACCCCGGGGTCCGATAGGGACGGCCGGGAGGAGATGTGTTTGTTACACAGTAGAGGTCAGCCTTTGCTGACCCACGTTACCTCAAATCCTTACAGGGCAAGGATCGTATGCAGGAGCTAGCGCGCTGGGCGAAAAGCCCTAAGCCTCATGAAGTGTTGCTGTGCTTGGTTTCTCCTTTTATGTTTGCTACTTTTGTTATGTTTATGTCCGGCTTGCATGCCGAGGTAGCCTAGAAGTGCTTGGCACATTGATATGTTTTTGGACTATTATTGTGTAAGGCCTTAAGGCCATTTGATACTCTATCGTTAGTGGATAACTTCTGTCGGTTTGTTCTATTTCCGCTGTGTTTGTCTAGAGTTTTGAGATTGGGTAGTTTTCATATCATCTTTTAATACTAAAGCTATGGCGTCCGTATGTTGTGGGGCCCCGGCCGGACCCATATTATATGGTCTTTACAGGGGAGGTGTTACAGTAATGACTTCAGAAAGCCTCCAGGCTTCTAACATTCAGCTTTTACCAAGGCACAAGTTTGGCACTTTTCCACATAAAGAGATATGTCTTTCTTCAAACCCGACCACCAAAACATCTTTTTCATGTCCTTGTACATCTTTGTGCTCCCTGGATGAATTGAGTACTTCATGAAGTGTCCTTCATACAGCAATTCCTCCCGTAGCTTACCCACATTCGGGATGTATAGACAACCAAAACTCGCACATTAAGAACTTGGCATAGAGCTCGTTTCTCCTCAGGTTGTGCAAAACCATCCGCAAATGATTTGCATGATCTACTTCAGACTAAGAGTACAGCAATATGTCGTCAATAAAGACGATCACAAATAGGTCCAAGTACTCTCTAAACATTCGATGCATTAATTCCATGAATATCGATGGCACATTTGTTAGCCCAAACGGTATTACAATGAACTCATAATATCTGTAGCGTTTACCAAACGCTGTCTTTGGAATATCATCTTCTTGAATCCTCATCTGATAATAGCCAAACTTTAAATCTAGCTTTGAGTAGACAGTTGATCCCACCAGCTGATCGAATAAGTCATCAATCTGTGGTATCATATACTTGTTCTTCTCCATCATCTTATTCACCTCTCGATAATCAATGCATAAACGCAAACTTCCGTCCTTCTTCTTCACAAAAAGAGTTGGTGCACTCCAAGGTGACATACTTGGACTTATATAGCCTTGCTCTAGCAATTCTTGCAATTGAACTTTCAATTCTGCCATCTCCTTTGACACAAAACGGTACGGTGAGCGGGCCACAGGTTTCGCACCTGACACCAACTCTATAGTGAAGTCAGCGTCCTGCTGGGGCAGTAACCCAGGGAGATCCTTAGGAAACATATCTGCATACTCTGATATAATAGGAATATCACTTAAACTGGACTTTATCTTAACAACCTCCAACAGCATGAAGAACAACTCCACACCCTTACGAACAACCATGACTACTTGGAGAGCAGACATTAATATCTTGCTCGATCCTCGCATACCGACGAACTTAGTCTCTTGTTCGGTGTTCTGTCCTAGTGTGACTTTCTTAGTGTTGCAATCTATATAGGCACGCTGCTTCGAGAGACAGTCCATGCCAAAGATTACATCAAACACAAATATCAGCAGTACAGACGCTGCCAATATGAAATCCTGACTTCCACTACGTACCTCATGACAGCAAGACCTATCCGCACGCATCACACATCCTTTAGGTAATAACACCTCTACTCTATCTGTCGACATAAGAGTAGGCACTCCGATCCACGATAAAAGTCCTCAGATAGAAACGAATGAGAAGCACCTGTATCGAACAGTGCTCTCACCGGATAGTCCGGAATAAGTACAAAGAATATGCTTATAAAATTATACAAAAGCAATTCATAAGGTATAACGTATATAAAGCATGAAAACTATATACTACTCGTACCTGTGATGACCTCCGCCCGTTTGATGGCCTCCTAATTGCCAACATTGTACACCCATGGCTGAGCTAGAGCATATTGGGATGCAGTAGACTCCACTATATTTCCCTTCTCAGCATACGATGCTCCTGCCTTTTTCTCCGCTTTTGGATGGCCACTACAATAGTTTCGGGCTATGTGTCCCACCTTGCCGCATGAATAACATGTTGGCGGACCTCGCCAAATGTTTCTCTAGAAGTACCAATAGAAGGAGCCTGTCTAGAAGACTTGGACTTCTTACCCCATCTCTTGCAGTAGTCAGACTTTCTAGGACGCGGCGTTTTGAACTCGGGCTTTATCACCGCCAAGTCCCTCTTGCCCTACACCCTCTTCTTGTCTTTCTCTAACGAACGAGCCATTTTTGTAACGCCCCAAAACTCAAAGAGTGACGGGTGGCATTTTGAGCCAAGTCTGGGTTTTGGTAAAGGTGACACGGCCTGGGACACGGGCGTGTCCCAGGGGCGTGTCGTGCTCGGGTTCGGCGATGGTCGCGTGGTCGATGAAATTACAGTCAACGATCGTCAGGGTAGTGAACACGGCCTAGCATATGGGTGTGTCAGGCACTCAGAGCCTTTCACTCAATGATCGTTGAGTGAGAACGCATGGCCTGAGCCCAGGCGTGTTTGGGTCCGACACGGGAAGGTCAAATTTGACACGGGCATGTCGAATACCTGTGTCTTGCTCGGGTCATTTGGCGAGTTGTGCTAAGGTAGCTATATGGCCTGGGACACAGGCATGTCCCAGGGCGTGTCTAGCACACGGCATGTGACACGGGCGTGTCACATGGTCGTGTCGTGCTCTGGATGTTTTGTACCTGTGTCATTGGTGGAACACGACCAGCTATACGGGCGTGTACTGGGTTACACAGGAGTGTCAATCTCGACACGGGCATGTCGAGTGCCCGTGTCCTTTTAAGGACGCGACGGTTTCTGTGTCGATTAAGGCACACAGCCTTGGACACGGGCATGTCGCAAGCCGTGTTCGGCCCAGGAAGTTAATTTTAAGTGCGAATCATGGCCGTCCATTTCCTTATTTTTGGATCCAACGGTTCAAGGCTGTTCTTGCTGGGATATACCCGGGAATAGGTCTTAGAAACCCTCATTCTATTTAGGTTTTTCTCTTTCTAAATCCTAGAGAGAAGGGAGAGCAAGGAGGAAGAAGGAAGAGGGAGATCCGGTCGCCGGAGGAGATTCGGAGCGCCAAATCGCAAATCGAGCCCAGATCTATGGAGGTAATATCATAGCGGTGCTTTTCATCCACATAGTTTTCCATGGTGCCGAGGAGAAATGCTAGGTTCACTATTCTCATCTTGAGCATGTGAAGCTCTTCTTCTTTCGCATGGGAAAACCCTCTCTCGCGACTGTGCGGCGAGTTTGCGGTATTCCTTGGGGTAGATATGTAAAGTCCCCCTTGTTTAGAGTCTGGAATCGTAGTACAGACATAAGCATGGTGTGTGAAGCCTACCCGGACATGTTTGTTTGGATCGGTGATGTTTTGTTATTCATTGTTGGCCGGAGAAGACACTGAGCCTTTGGTTGTTTTCAGGTTTCTATGTGGTAGATTGCAGCAGGGATCCTTGGGGATTAACCCCAAGACGCACCTAGAAAACTGGGCGAAAATGCATTTCTGCCATCTTAGTGGCCTGGAAGCCAACCTTGAACATAAATGGGTTATATGATTGTGTGAACGAATTTTGGATCTTGCGAAGCTTGACCCGCGCGCTTGTCTTAAGATTGACAGTGCGGCGTGAGCAACGGGCTTGTTGAATCAGACCCGGGCTATGTGGTTTGGTGACAGATACCCGAAAAAAAGGGACTGGCCATTTTCATAGTCATGCGAGTCTTAGGCTTAGACCGGAAAGACTGAATGCACACGAGATTTGCCGTCCAAGGGATTGTGGTGAGACCACGGTTATGATCGGGTTCACCAAGTTAGTGCCCTGAGAGCACGGGGTGTATGGTTGTGTGATCCTGCACCTGTGATGATGTGCTTATTCACTATATTACTTGCTATGCTAACAAGTGCAGGGAAGAAGCTTTGCCGCCCCGAGTTTGGGGGCGGAATCGTTATAATTTGGTCATCTTTAGCTGATCGTTATTCTTGTTTGCCACCGTTGTGGTGATTTGTGCTTGCAGGAGCTGCAGAGCCGAGCGGCAAATAGCGGGCCAAAGGCAAAGTTGCTGAGCTGGCCCTCGAAGGCTTCGTTTGTTTACTTATTTAAATCATGTGTGGCCGGTCTGCGAGCCGAAGTTTGTAAAACACTATTTATTTAAGTGAACTGTTGTAAGGCCACAAGGCCAGTACATTTGTGTATTTTGTACTTCATTCCTACTGGGTTTTGTTAGTGCATTCGTGCTTATGCTGGGTTCTTTCTCTTGCAACTTAATAAAATTGCTTCCGCTAGATGCTTTGTGTAGGACGTTGTGTTTGGAAGAATGGTTTCATTGAGTAATCCACCAGTCTGTCCGTGGTATATGACGTCGGGCCCCGGCCGTACCTACTGTTATATGCTATGTGACAGATAGGGGTATTACAATTTGGTATCAGACTACCGATTTTGGTCAGCCTTAAATGAATTCATGGACGAATTCACTTTAAGGGGTGCTGAGCACATGTGTGTGCGTCATCGCTATAACATGAAAAGAACCCCTGAATTTCCACTTAGGAATGAAAATACACATGTTTGAGGAACTTTCGTGCTCCTATAATTACTTTTTGTAATGTTGTTTGGTTGCTTATCGATGTTTTGTATGATTATAGGTGACCAGGAGTGGTGCTGGGCCGTCAGAACGTCTAGTTTCTGAGGCAAGCAGCGCACCAAATGATGCGACGGTAATACCTCCTTCGGCTGAGACCATTTGATTGGTAGCGGAGGCGGTGTTTGCGATGATCAACGCACAGCCTGCGAGGCAGTTGTAGCAGCCTGCCCCTATTGTGGAGAAAGTATCGCTCCAAGCAGCGGAGCTAAGGAGAGTGGAGCAGGTGGTAGTGGAGGCAGTGTTGCCTAGGAGAGCAATAGAGAAACAACTGCGGCACATTATGGGCTTCAATCCTCCAGTGTTCTCGGGGATGGGAACCCCAACTCAAGTAGAGGATTGGCTCTCCAGAATTAAGAGAGTGCTTATATCTACTGAGACTGAAGAGTGGCAGAAGACCACAATTGCCACGTTCTTGCTGGATGGTGACGCAAGACTATGGTGGGAAGGCTTGGAGCTACACCATCTGAGGGGTAGACAGCTTACTGATGTCTCGATAAAGGAATTTTCGAGACTGTTCTTAGCTAAATACCTCCCCTTAGCTTTGAGGATAGCAATGGAAAATGAGTTCCAAAAGTTATTTCAAGGAGATAGTACCGTGGAAGAGTATCTCCATGAGTTTAATCATTTAGGTCAGTATGCAAGCGCCATCTTCGCTGATGAGGAGCGCAAGACGAATCGATTCTACGAAGGTCTGAGAGATGACTTGAGACGACTACTATGAGGGCCGATGATGCAGGGTTTCCTAACCTTGGTCAACATGGCCCGGTCTTTAGAGAAAGACATGAAGAATGTTCAAGCAAAGAAGGAATCCAGTGGTAGGAAGTCAGAGTTCAAGGTGCCGACTTCAAAGTCTGGTTTTCAAAGGTGGAATAAGAAGGCTAGGACGTCAGGTCTAGCCCCTTCCTCAGGTGCTTCGGGGGACCCTAACCGAACCCTGGGCGCTTGTTTTACTTGTGGGAAGACAGGACATTTCGCCCGTGACTGTTGGAGCGGACGTCCAAAGTCCGAGAGGAAGCAGGGAGTTACCTACGAAGAAAAGGGCAAGGCGGTGGAGTCAACCGCATCCCATTATGCTCTGACTCAACCAAGAGTCTATAATATGGGCCAGCACGAGGCCATAAAACAAGCAGATGTGGTGACAAGTATGGCTTAGGTTTATAGTAGGTTAGCTTTAAATATTGTTACCTAGTGCTTGTTAGCTTATTATTATTTGTATTGGCTTTGTTCTTATTTGTGATAGTCCAGTAAAGGCACTATTTGATACAGGAGCTTCACACTCCTTTTTGTCTGAAAGTTTCATATCGCGCATCGGAACCCCTTCTTCAATGGTGAAGGACAAATTCGACGTGTTGCTGCCAAAAGGGTGTTCTATGCGTGTGGACAGAGTATGTGTCGTCAGGGTGGGGTTCATATTGGAAGTCGGGAGTTCGACTTACTAGCGTCATTACTGCCGCTAGTAGAGTTCGACATCATTTTCGGTATGGACTGGCTTCCGGAGTAGAAGGCATGCATAGATTGCAACCGTAAGGAAGTCAAGCTTGGGGTTGGGTGGGAGACAATGTTTGCGGGACTGAAGGGGTCGAGCAAGACTCTAATGTCTTCTCTTCAGGTGGTCAAGGCAGTCCATGCTGGTGCAGAGCTGTTCTTCAAGCTAGTGGAGGTTGTAAAGCCTAAAGCCATTTTGGGTAGTATCCTAATAATGTGCTAGTACCCTGAAGTGTTCCCAGACATTCTTCCCGGAGCCACACCACATCGAGAGATCGATTTTACAATCGAGCTAGTGCTAGGTGCCAAACCTGTGTCACGCTCTCCTTATAGGTTAGCGCCTAAGGAGATGGCGGAGCTAAAGGTTCAACTAGAAGAGTTGATGGAGCAAGGTTATGTGCGTCCAAGTTCGTCGCCTTGGAGCACACCGGTCCTCTTTGTTAAGAAGAAGGACAGAAGTTTGCGACTGTGTATCGAATACAGAGAACTGAACAAGTTAACGGAAAAGACAAATACCCGATCCCAAGGATTGATGATCTTTTCGATCAGTTAGTCGGGTCGTCGGTATATTTAAAATTGGATCTGAAGTCCGGTTACTATCAGCTGAGGATAAGGGAGAGTGATATCCCAAAGACCACATTTAGCACAAGATATGGGCATTTCGAGTTTACGGTCATGCCGTTCGGGCTAACTAATGCGCCATCAGTATTCATGGGATCTGATGAACAGGACGTTCAGGGAGTACTTAGACCATTTTGTGATCGTCTTTATTGACGACATACTGGTGTACTCGCAGTGCAAAGAAGATCACTTCAAGCACCTGCATTTGGTTTTGGAGACGCTGAGAAGGAACGAACTATACGCAAAGTTCTCCAAATACGAGTTTTTGTTATCCTCAGTGGAATTCCTTGGTCACATAGTCAGTGGAGAAGGGATTGCGGTGGATCCGGCAAAGATACTTGCGATACGGGAGTGGCCTGTGTTATCTTCAGTAGCGGAAGTCCGGAGTTTTCTGAGGCTTGCCGGTTATTACAGGCGCTTCTTAGAGAATTTCTCGCGGATATCGTTACCTCTCACTACTTTGACAAGGAAAGATCAGAAGTTTGTATGGACGCAGGAGAGCGTGCAAGCGTTCGAAGAGTTGAAGAGTCGGTTGACCACGGCACCAGTGCTAAGTTCGCCGAGTGGGACCGAAGGTTTTGAGTTATACAGTGATGCCTCAGGAAGTGGTTTGGGCTGCGTGCTGCTGCAGCATGGTAGTGTTATTGCGTATGACTCGCGTCAGCTGAAAGTGCATGAAAGGAATTATCCGGTCCACGACTTCGAGTTAGCGGCCGTGATTTTTGCGCTGAAGCTATGGAGGCACTATTTGTACGGCATAAAGGTCGATATTTATTCCGACCAAAAGAGCCTGAAATATCTATTGGATTAGAAGGAACTGAACATGAGGCAATGACGATGGATGGAGTTCCTGGGGGACTATACGTTCAAAATTTATTATGTTCCCGGGAAAGGCAATGCAGTTGCTGATGCGTTGTGTCGCAGGACTCCCGCCCAAGCCAACTGGTTATCGGTACATGATGAGAGGTTGATTCTTGAATTGGAGGCGTTAGGCATTTGCTGTGTTGACAAGCAGACTAGCGCCGAAGAATTTTTGAACTGGACGAAAGTTCAGTATGACCTGGCTGATCGGATTCGGCAGGCTATGAAACTAGATAGCAGCATGAAGGAGATCATGGATGCAGCTTCGGATGGGTCAAATTCCCAGTTTTAAGTTGAAGATGGACTGCTAAGGAAGGATAGTCGTTTGTGCATCCCAAATGTGGGAAATATACGAGCGGAGTCGATGTACGAGGCTCGTCATACCAAGTACTCAATCCACCCAGGGAGCACGAAGATGTACCGAGATCTAAAGAAGTTATTCTGGTGGCCAGGACTCAAGAAGGATTTGGCACTATTTGTGGCTAAATGTCATACTTGCGCCTTAGTGAAGGCAGAGTGCCAAAAGGCAGGAGTTTCTTGAAATCTTTGCCTATTCCAGAGTGGAAGTTCGAGGACATTTCAATGGACTTTGTGCATGGCTTGCCAAGGTCGCAGAAGGGTAACGACGCCATCTGGGTGATCGTAGATCGGTTAGCAAAGGTGTCGCACTTCGTTCCGCATAGGAAGGATGATTCAGTGGAGAAACTGGTGAAGTTGTATGTGGATTACATAGTAAGACTGCACAGTGTTTCCCGCAGCATCGTGAGTGATAGAGATGAGCATTTTACATCCAATGATATGAGGTTGGTGCAACAAATACTGGGGACTAAGTTGAAGTTCAGCACAGCCTTTCATCTACAAACGGATGGGCAGACCGAGAGGGTCAACAGGACGATGGAGGACATGCTTCGCATGTGCATTTTGGACTTCGGGAAGCAGCGGGAAGACCATCTATATTTGGTGGAGTTTGCGTACAACAATAGCTACCAAGCGAGCATACAAATGGTGCCCTTCGAGGCCTTATATTGTAGAAAGTGTCGCACGCCGTTGACGTGACTAGAAACAGGTGAGGAAGGGTTGTACAAAAAGCAAGAGGTGGAAAATGCTACTTCATTGGTGTGAACCATTATGGAGCGTTTGCTGATCGCTCAGGATAAACAAGCTAAATACTATAATGCAAAGCACCAGAACATGGAGTTTGCGGTTGGCGATTGGCTGTATCTGAAGATAAAGCCATTCAAGGGTGTTTCACGGGTACGAAGCTTGAAGAAGCTGAGCCCAAGGTACCTTGGATCATTTGAGGTCCTGGAGCGGATTGGTGAAGCAGCTTATCCGTCTGATGCTATCGGTGGAGTTAAGTGGTCTACACGACGTATTCCACATTTCAGTGTTGCGGAATGCGGTGCTAGAGCCTTCACAGGTGATCGCAGTTGATCAAGTACCGGTGGACGAATGGATGCCAAATAGAGTCAAGCCCATTTGTATTGAGGAATCTGAAGTCAAGAAACTTCGTGGCAAGGAGATCAGAATGGTCAAGGTCCGTTGGGATAATTGCGTTCGTGAGGATCTCTCTTGGGAACGGGAGCAGACCATGCTTGAGGAGTACCCGGAGTTATTTCACTTAGGTACCACTTTTTGTTTCTATTGTCTTTTCCTTTGGTAATTTCGTGGACAAAATTCTTTTAAGAGGGAGAGAGTTATAACGCCCTGAAACTCAAAAGAGTGACGGGTGGCATTTTGAGCCAAGTCTGTGTTTTGGTAGAGGTGACACGGCCTGGGACACGGGCGTGTCCCAGGGTCATGTCGTGCTCGGGTTCGGCGATTGTCGCATGGTCGATGAAATTACAGTCAACGATCGTCAGGGTAGTGAACACAGCATGGTACACGGGCATGTCCCAGGGCGTGTCAGGAACTCAAAGCCTTTCACTCAAAGATCGTTGAGTGAGGACACACTGCCTGAGCCCAGGCGTTTTTGGGTCTGACACGGGCGTGTCAAATTCGACACGAGCGTGTCGAATACCCGTGTCCTGCTCGGGTCATTTGGCGAGTTATGCAAAGGCACCTACACAGCCTGGGATACAGGCGTGTCCCAGGGCATGTCTAGCATATGACATGTTACATAGGCGTGTCACATGGCCGTGTCATGCTCTCGATGTTTTGTACCTGTGTCGTTGGAGGAACATGCCAAGCTACACGGGCGTGTACTGGGAGACACGGGCATGTCAATCTCGACACGGGCATGTCGAGTGCCCGTGTCCTTTTCGAGACGCGATGGTTTTGGTGTCGATTGAGGCACACAGCCTTGGACACGGGTGTGTCGCAAAACATGTTCAGGCCAGGAAGTTTATTTTAAGTGCAAATTGTGGCCGTCCGTTTCCTTATTTTTGGATTCCAACGGTTCAGGGCTGGTCTTGCTGGGATATAACCGGGAATAGGGCTTAAAACCCTCATTCTATTTGGGTTTTCTCTTTCTAAATCCTAGAGAGAAGGGAGAGCAAGGAGGAAGAAGGAAGAGGGAGATCCGGTTGCCGGAGGAGATTCGGAGCTCCAAATCACAAACCGAGCCCAGATCTGCGGAGGCAAGATACCCGCGGTGCTTTTCATCCGCATAGTTTTCCATGATGACGAGGAGAAACACTAGGGTAACGATTCTCATCTTGAGCATGTGAAGCTCTTCTTCTTTTGCATGGGAAAACCCTCTCCCGCGAGTGTGCGGCGAGTTTGCAGTATTCCTTGGGGGTTGATATGTAAAGTCCCCCTTGTTTAGAGTCCGGAATCGTAGTATGGACATAGGCATGGTGTGTGAAGCCTACCCGAACATGTTTGTCTGGATCGGTGATGTTTTATTATTCATTGTTTACCGGAGAAGACACCGAGCCTTTGGTTGTTTTCAGGTTTCTACGTGGTAATTGCAGCAGGGATCCTTGGGGATTAACCCCAGACGCACCCGGAAAACTGGGCGGAAACGCATTTCTGCTATCTTGGTGTCCTGGGAGCCAACCTTGAACATAATGTGGTTATGTGATTGTGTGAACGAATTTGGGATCCGGAGAAGCTTGACCCGTGCGCATGTCTTAAGATTGACAGTGCGGCGTGAGCAACGGGCTTGTGGAACCGGACCCGGGCTATGTTGTTTGGTGAAAGATACCTGGAAAAAGGGAATGGTCATTTGCATAGTCATGCGAGTCTTAGGCTTAGTCCGGAAAGACTGAATGCTCACGAGATTTGCCATCCAAGGGATGGTGGTGAGACCACGGTTATGACCGGGTTCACTGAGTTAGTGCCCTGAGAGCACGGGGTGTGTGGCCGTGTGAACCTGCACCTATGATGATGTGCTTATTCACTATATTACTTGCTATGCAAACAAGTGCAGGGAAGAAGTTTTGTCGTCCCGAGTTTGGGGGTGGAATCGTTATAATTTGGTCAGCTTTAGCTGACCGTTATTCTTGTTTGCCACTATTGCGGTGATTTGTGCTTGTAGGTACCGCGGAGCCGAGCAGCAAATAGCGGGCCAAAGCTTAAGTTGCTGAGCCGGCCCTCGAAGGCCTTGTTTGTTTACTTATTTAAATCATGTGTGGCCGACCTGCGAGCCGAAGTTTGTAAAACACTATTTATTTAAGTGAACTGTTGTATGGCCATAAGGCCAGTACATTTGTGTATTTTGTACTTCATTCCTACTGGGTTTTGTTAGTGGACATTCGTGCTTATGCTGGGTTCTTTCTCTTGCAACTTAATAAAATTGCTTCCGCTAGATTCTCTGTGTAGGATGTTGTGTTTCGAAGAATGGTTTCATTGAGTAACCCACCGGTCTGTCCGTGGTATATAGCGTCAGGCCCCAGCCAGACCTACTATTATATGCTATGTGATGGATAGGGGTGTTACAGTTTTCACCAACACTTGGAAACCATGGTTCATTAAACCCGAGAGCAGTAACCTCAGCTCATCTCACAGTCCCTCATAGAATATATTAGTCTTACGCTCTTCGTCAGCAAAAATAGAACCAGTATAACGTCCCAACCTGGTAAACTCATGGACGTAGTCATCCACACTACCCTCGCCCTAAGTCAAATGCTTGAACTCATTCTCCATAGAAATTCACTGCGACGACGGCAGATGCTTTACCAAAAACTATCTTGAAAACTAGTCCATCAAGATCTCCGATAGTCGTCTGCCCGCGAAGTGGTGTAACTCCAACTCATCCCACCAAAGCTGATCCTCTCCTTCCAACAGGAAAGTGGCCAAGGTGACCATCTGTCCCTCCTCTATCTCGATCGCCATCAATATCCTCTTGACTCGCGAAAGCCATTCCTCTGCCTGCGTTGGGGATATTGCACCCATAAATGTAGGAGGTCTAAATCTCATAAAATGCTTCAACTGCCGCTCATTTGCTCTCTTATCCACCAAAGCCTCAGCAGACACTTGCCTAGCAGCTACTGGCTTGGCTACACTAACCTAAACTGGCACCATCGAAGGTCGCACCTGCCCAGTCAGCTGTGCATTCACCTTTGCAAATACTGCCTCAGTAACTAAGCGTACTGTTTCCGCAGAAGGAGGAGGTGTGGGCACATCAACAGGTGTCGCACTCTCGATAGAATGTTGAGGTTCAGACTTCCCTGCACCACTGCTAGTCACCTATAACTATAAAATACACAATTTAGCGACTACTCAACAGCAAACAACGACTAATAGAAATGCATAGGTTCCTCAAACATGTCTATTTTCATTCCTAAGTGGACATTCAAGAGTTCACTTGTGTTATAATGGTAAGCACAACCACATGCTAGCCACCCCTCAAAAGAATTCGACCACGAATTCGTAGGAGGAAGACAAAGACAAACTGATACAAAAATTATAACACCTCCATCCGTCATATGAAATATAACAGAGGGTCCGACCGGGGACCTACGCCATATCCCATAGACAGTCAGCAGAGTTACGAATTAAAATTAATGCCTAATCAAATCCCAACACAGAGCTTTCTAACGAAAGCTTCATGGGTTAAATTTTGAACTCAAGCAATACAAATGTCCACTAAAAAAACATATAGGAATGTATACAAAATTACACAAAACTTACGGCCTTAAGGCCTTACAAATGTTCTTCCAAAAAAGAGTGGTTTACAGACATCGGCTCGCAGGCTGGCCATACATGAAAAACATTAAATAACCTTCTCTTGGTCTTCGAGGGCCAACATAACATCAAAGGTCTGTAACTTGTTATTTCTTGATCGGCTCTCTAGCACCTTCATAGGGACAATCCACCACAAGGGAGGAAAATAGGGGAACGGTCAACTTTCGGCTGACCAATTTATAACGATCCTACCCCATACCCGGTGCAGCCGTATTTCTTCCCTGTAGGAATAGCATTAAAATAACAGACATATCACAAGAAGGCACACTCAAGCACCATTTAATATATCACAAATGAGTGCCTCAACGACCAAATATTCTGTACACTCAGGGAAGATTCTCGGTGTACCAGATTACTAGGGTCCCACAAGCATTCAGTGGTCTGAGACTTGACATTCAACTTTGAGCATTTCTAGTCTTTCCGGCTCCAGTCCTAAGACACTCATTAAGCGCTCCAATGACGATAATTACTTTAGGCACTCTAGTCAGACGGGCAAAATGTGGGTGCAGTTCAGATATTTCCCGTTGCTCAAATTCCCAAGTCAATCCTGACGGTGACAGCTATCATGGCGAACGAAAAGATGCGGGCCAGCTTTCCCTTTATAATTTGGCTTACTGGCCTAATTGTTGAGCACAACAGGCTCTCAGCATCATTTATTGCTCACATATCCCCAGGACCTGAGCCGGTAGTGCTTAATCATTACACTCATGGACAAAAGCCGGGCTCTCCAGGCTCACAACTTCTTATGGTATACACCTTGTCTCACGGACACAGGCTTCACAACAAAAAAAGCTATCTAGAAGCTATCGCAAGCGATAGTCACTATCTCCTAGCGTTAGCGACAGAACGTTCTTCTGTCTCCAGACTCAGCCACAATTGGAACATCTTTCCAATAAAAACTCTGCAGCATCCTGTAGTGCTAAAAAATGGTCTTTCACAACAATCATAGCTCACCAAAAGCTATCGCTAGTGATACTCGCTGAAGCCCGAAGATATCTAACAGTTATGCAAACTATGGTATTTTTTGGGTATTTTCCAGGAGCACATCTCCAGTACTTCCTGCTACTCTCATTCCAAAGGTACAACCCACAAATCCCGTAAAATACTCATTTATACTCGGAGTCTTCTCCGTCACACAAAATAAAACATCACCAATCCAGACCCACCCATCCGGAGGGGCTTCACACAGCATGCCTATTCTGTACTACGATTTCCAAATTCTATATGCAAAATCACCGGGGGATATCACGTATCAACCCATCGGAATTCCCTCGATTCTCCATCTTTTATTGGGGGATTCCATGCATATGCAAAAGAAGGACTTCACTTGTCCAAGAAGGAAGATCGTTACCCTTGGAACTCATTTCAGAGCCATGAATAAGTCTTTTCTCCGGATGGAAAGGAGCGCCTTGCTTTCCCCTTCACAGATCTTACTTCGGCTCTCAAATCTGATCACAGGATCTCCTTCCCATAGCTAGCAAAGCTTCAGCCTTCAGCCTTCTTCTTTCTTCACTCTTTCTTTCAAAAGAGTAATGAAAAGCGAGATAGAGTGAGAGAAGAGGAATGACTTCTCTTTTCTCCACTCCCTTGCTTAAGTGGTCTCGAGATTAATCCCAACCACAGGATCATGTCATCCAGAGAAATCAATGGACATAATTTCAGCTGACAAGTCAAAGTTAACGCTATCGCCTTGCGATATCCGTTATCGCCTGGTGATATCAACTATCACTTGGGAGATATCCGCTATCGCCTGGGCGATATCGTTGGTAGCCACTTTGATCCCAATCAATCACCACTCTTCGGCTGCCGTCCGACCATCCAACACATGTCTAGACATTTGTAGAAGTATCACCCGACGATACCCAATAACGCCACTCCAATAGCTCACTCAATGCCTCATCGAGTGCATTGAGAGCGACGAGTTCTTTGAGAGCGTCGAGTGCATTGAGTTTACTCAACGCTTCATTGAGTGCTATCGCTATCGCCAATGATACCCACTATCGCCTGACGATAGACACTTTTAAGTTTGTTTTCTCATTTTTGTGGTGTTACATACGGAGGCAAGTCCATTGCGGTCATACCCATCTTGCTGGATCCATCCCCATTGCGTCGAAATGAACATCAAGGGTAACGATCTTCCTCCTTGGACATGTGAAGTCCTTTATTTGTGTATGTCAGGGTAAACACTCAACGAACACGTAAAAATGATTCTCCTGATAGGTTGATCAGGTTTATCCCCATTTTCTTTGCATTTAGAGTCCGGAATCAAAGTACAGAGTAGACATGCTGCGTAAAGCCTATCTAGACATGTTGGTTTGGATTGGTGCTGATTTTTTGTATGCCGGAGAAGACTCTGTGGTAAACATGTGGATTATGGAGTCATGAGGTGTTCATGTTGCTGTAGAGAGAGTACTAGAGTAATTCTCCAGGAAAACACCTATTTTGGTGGAAGAATCGATAGTCTGTCCACTACCACATGACGGTAGTGCTACTGCTGGCGGTAGCTCCCAGTGAGCAATGCGTGGCCTATTTCGTGGAGATTTGGGGGCCTGTAGTATTGTGGTGTGAGCTTGGATTGCTCCGCTATGGTGTTCGTGAGAGCCAGTTGATGGCGAAGTTGCTGATGTGGCCGTTGATCCCCGACATAGAGAATTCGTGGATTGGGATGTTAGCGTTTGGGTCATGGGGTGTGCATGTTGCTGATGCGGATTTGGAGCCCATTGAAATCATTTTTGATTACAAGGCTCCCGTGCCACCTGACTTAACCCCATTATCCCCCGCATTTGGGTCAAGTCATATAGCACATGGGTTCACTCCTCATGTATCTAGGACATTAGCATTTCATTTTAATTTATGTCGCACGCACTTCCGCTCCCTTACGAGACCATCCAATGCTATAATTAGTGATTTGGGTTTATCTGGTAAGTCCCTGAACGGATGCCTTCTTGCTACGTTAATAATTTAATACGTAGGAATACCGACCTATCCATGGATATGAAGAACTTAGGATTTCATGCTTTTATTTCAGATTTTTATAAAGCACAAGGTGTTTTACTTTATTTCCAGTTTCCGGGCTTTTTAATATACATCTTTGTTCCACCTGAGTGGCTTTCTCCATCGTTTCTTTCTCCCACTAAATATTCTCTTGGGTTGGGGAGTGTTTGTTCTACAGTGTTTATTTTCCACATTGATTCCTTGGCTCTTGAACATGATTGTAAGATTTAAGATATTTTTCTTTTGCTTAACACCCTTTCGAGTTTCCTCGAAAGTCTTTTTGTTTCTATGCCTGACAGGTTCTCAGTGCTGATGGATGTTCATACTACCACGACATGGATAGCGGGGCTAGATTTGCCCCATGTTGCTGCTGCTTTTGACTGTTCCCCCCTCACGGGCCACTCATCAGTGATGAGTAATTTTGAGTGGGGGAGGATTGATGGTGAAGTTGCTGATGTGCCCGTTGATCCCCGACATAGAGAATTCGTGGATTGGGATGGTCATTGTCGCAAGCTCGAAGATGGGAGTCTACCACGACGTTCTTTGACAACGCCGCTACATGTTTTGCATGACGTACGCCGCCACCGTTAAAAAAATATATAATTATAAATTAAATAATTATAATTATTTATTTTAGCAAATTTTATTGTAAGCAATTTTATTTTAAGAGTTTTAATTCATGCATTAAAATATTGTATTTTAATTTCATGTATGATGGGTGCATATAACCATCATGTTGTATTGTTTTTATTTCATGTAATGATGGGTGCATATAACCATCATGTTTGTTTTTATTTTCATGAAGGGTGGAGTTGCAGTGGTGTAGGCTAAATATAGCCATGTTGCTGTAGCATTTGGTAGAGAAGAATGAAAAATTTAAACCAAGAATTCAAAATTTGAATTTCCCCTCCTCTCTCTTTCCCCTTTGAGAAATTTCGGCCCCCTCTTCTCTTTCCCCCTCTTGGCTGCCGTCCACCCCCCTATCTCCCTCTCTATCTTCAGCCTCCTCTCCTCCTCCTCCTTTCCTCAAGGTCTCCACCATCATCTTCCTCTTTCTCCAAAATTGATCCCCTACCCTCTTTCCCGCTTGGAATTTTCAGCAAACCCTCTTTCTCAAAAATTGAGCCCACACCCACTCCCTTCCAACCAACCGGTCACCCTCCTCCTTCCACCAACCCGAGTGAAAGATCTTATTTTAAAGGTAGCTAGCAACCTATAGGGGGGGGGGGTAAATAGGTCTTCTTAGGTCTTTTGAGAGTCTTTTTAAATCACTTTATTGTTTCTTTTAGCTTTCAGCTTATAGTGATCTAGAGCTTGTCCTTAGCACCTGTAATTAAGAAAATAAAAGCAAACACAGAAAATCACACAAGTATTTTATAGTGGTTCCCCAAAATTATGGGTACATCCACTCTCCTCCCACCTTGCTTAGTTCCTGATAGTCAAGGCACTTCTCCAAACCAATGCTCCAAGGAGATTACACCTCAAATCCCTCAGGATCTCTAAGTCTCCTCCAAGACTTACACCTAAGCCACAAAGGCATACACTCAGTGATACAAGTATCATCTACCTCAAGCACTTAAGCCCTACCACCATGGCTATGGAGGATATCGCTACCTCAGAGCAAGATGTCTCCTACAACTAAGAGAAATACACTCTCCTACAGTTCAGGAAAATCTGCCCTACTTCTCAGTGAGTGAAACTCACCTACCTCAGAGAGCAGCACTCTCCTAGAGCTCGAGAAAATTTTCCCTACCTCAGTCTGAACTTGCCGCTGAAGGCTAAAGATCTTTTGATCTTGAGTCTTAAAATAGCTCACTGAACCTGCCAAAGGATGAAGGTTCTTCTTTCTTCAGAACAGATTCTGAATCTGCTGTGGCAGATGGAGACTTGCACAGCTGGCTGAACTTTTCTTGTTGGAGAGCTTCAAGCTTGGCGAAGAGGATGAAGATGGCTGCTCTCCTTTTTGAATAATGTATGCCCTAAAAGTTATCTTTGTCTTGACGCTATCTCTTCCTTTTATAGTTCGTCAATCAACGACTCTTAGAAATCAGTGGGCCCCACCTACAACTTCTAGCCATGCCTTGCTTTAATGGAAGAAGTCATACAATAGCTTAACGGCAAGTTTTGTTGTGTAGTGTAGCTTCCCCGTGTCTGATTTGACCTTAGTTGACTTTGTCGATTTTGCTGACATCAGCACCTGTGGGCTTAGCCAAAATCGAGCATCAGAGAATATGCTTTGAGTGAGTAAGCATCACTCAATGCCAAAATACTTAAACAGATTCACTGTCTCTTCGTGTTGAGTGAGTAACCTTCACTCAATGCCAAACTACTTCGAATATGAAGTGTGATCCCAGGCGTTGAGTGATTCAGCTCCACTCAACACCAATCTTACTTTATCATCTTTCAGTTTCTTGGCATTGAGTGAGTAAGCATCACTCAAAAGCAAACCCCTTAGACAAAATTCTGTCTTCATTAGGCGTTGAGAGTATTGAGTCAATAACCTCCACTCAACGCTTTTTTCCTTAACCAAATTTCAGCTTCTTCAGCTACATAAGCATTGAGAGCGTTGATTGAACACACCTCACTCAACGCTTTCTACCTTAGCCAATTTTCTGTATTTAATAAGTACTGGGCATAGACTATCTTTTTGAGTTCGACGAATGGTGAATTATGAGCTCGACGAACTTTGAACTCAGTTCGATGAACTCTCAACTAAGCTCGACGAACTCAGAATCTCAAGCTCTGAATTTATCTCGATGAAAGGTGAGTTGAGCTCGACGAACTATAAACTCAGTCCGATGAACTCTGAACTTAGTTCAACCTGTTCAACATACAGCCTTTTTGCTGAATGACGTTGAGTGTGTCTTCATCACTCAATGCCAAAACACTTAGCTAACTTTCTCTTTAGTAGCATGGCGTTGAGTGAATTGACTTCACTCAATGCATGTGGACTTAGCCACATTTTAGCTCATTCCAACTTAGGCTATGATAGTATAGGCTACACTCAGCGCTATAAGTCATCTAACATTGAGTGATGTTCCTTCACTCAATGCCTGTGGACTTAGACTGATTTCTGTCATCCCACACCTTAGGTAAGTGTTTACCTGACATAGACACTTAGGCTAGCTGACCAATCATAGTCATCTACAGACATGTGTATATCATTGATAATATTGACTTCACTCAAATCCAGGACATTGTTGGTAATGGACCCAACAATCTCCCACTATTTGAGAAAGTCAAAACTCTTAAGCAAAGACAATGACACACACAGAACCATGCGGCACACGACATAATAAAAGAAAACTAAATAATTGAGATGTGATCTATAGTTACCACACTTCCCTGCTTGTAGAATACATTACTGCATCTGCCATCTGCTTCCCCTGAATTGATGCTGCCTTATTGTTGCCTTGCTTATCTGATCATCTAATCCTCTCCCCCTTTTTGACTGCAGCAAATAGCTGGTAGGATGCACCTGATCAACTGATCATCTTATCACCTGCTCCCCCTCAATTAGGAAGTAGTGAAATGTTGGAATTGTACTTGACTTGCTCCCCCTAAATTGGAGAATCTTTATTTCTTTAAAAGACCATCCTATCTGCAAAAGCCAAATATTTTGCAACCAGATGAGGAGCAATTGAATCTATACTATGTTTAACATACCCAACTCAAATTTTAAGGTGTTAAACTTGGCTTCATCTAGTGGCTTAGTGATGCCAGCCACTTGCTTGTCTGTTGGGACAAACTCAAGGGTGATGTCTTCACATTCCACATGCTCCCTAATTAAATGATATCTAATCTCTATTTGCTTAGTCCTGCTATGGGAGATAGGATTTTTAGCAATAGAGATTGCACTAGTAGAATCACAGAATAAAGGAGTTCTACTTATTTGGAGGTTGTAATCTTAAAGCTGGTGTTGGATCTACAGCAACTGAGCACAACAACTTCCTTCTGAGATGTATTGTGACTCTGCAATTGATATTGCCACACTAGTTTGATTCTTGCTGCTCCAAGATACCAGTCTCCCTCCAAAGAACTGATAGGTGCCAGATGTGCTCTTCGTATCCGCTTTGCAGTCTGCAAAATCTGCATCTGAATAGCCAGTTAGTTCAAACTCCCCATTCTTAGGGTACCAAAGGCCAAGATCTGGAGTGCTCGTAAGATACCTTAAGATTCTCTTAGCTGCAGAGCAGTGAGATTCTTTAGGGCAAGCCTGATACCTATGACTAACACATGTAGCATACATGATGTCTGGCCTACTTGCAATCTGATATAGATGGGAGCCAATTATCCCTCCATACAAATTTTCATCAACATGTTTCGCTGCTTCATCTTTGCCTACAGGCATACTTAACCCCATGGGAGTTCTCATGGTGGAGGAATTCTTCATGCCAAATTTCTTGATTAACTTCTTAGTGAACTTAAATTGGTATATGGACAAGCCATCATCAGTCTGTTTTACTTGGAGGCCTAAGAAGAACTTAAGTTCACCCGTACTGCTCATCTCAAACTTCCCCTGCATGAGTTTAACAAATTTTTTGCAGAGGTTGTAATCAGTAGATCCAAAGATGATGTCATCTACATAGATCTTGACAAGGATGATCTTACCCTTAGATTCCCTTAGGAATAGGATCTTGTTTATTTTCCCCCTTGAGAATTTGTTCTCAATGAAGAAACTAGACAATGTCTCATACCATGCTCTAGGGTCTCACTTCAGCCCATATTGAGCTTTCCTAAGTCTAAACAAAATCAGGTGGTAAGGAACAACAAAACCTAGAGGCTGCTCTACATAGACTTCTTCTTTTAAGTCACCATTTAGGAAGGCTGACTTCACATCCATTTGGTAGACCTTGAATTCCTTGTATGCTGCATATGCAAGGAATAACCTGATGGTCTCCAATATTGCTACAAGGGAATAGGTTTGGTCAAAGTAAATGCCTTCTTCTTGCTTGTACCCCTTAGCTACTAGTCTGGCCTTGTTCTTAATTATAACGCCATATTCATCAAGCTTGTTTATGTAGATCCACTTGACTCGAATGACTTTATGACCATGAGGTCTGGGAACCAGCTTCTAGACCCTGCAGCTCTTGAACTGGTTAAGTTCCTCCTGCATTGCTCCAATTTAATGCTAGTCTATGTTGGCCACTTCAAACTTCTTGGGCTCCACTTGGGATAGGCTTGAATACATGGCTGTGTTCTGACTTCTGCTCCTTGTCATTACTCTATGACTTTCCTCACCAATGATCTGGTGTGCTGGATGATCTCTCATATTTCTGACTGCAGGTGGCAGTCTTCTTTCAGTAATAAGGGCATCTTCTTGTTGATCTTCATCCACTCCTAATATGCCAGGTAGATCTTCTGGATTATCCATATCATCTTGGATGACTGGTGATGTTTCCTTGATGGTTAGCTTATCCATCATCTGTTCTATACCTGTAGTACTATAAGAGGAACTAGGTAGTCCATTGTTAATCATGGTAGACTCATCAAAGTCTACATGAACTGATTCTTCTATAACTTGGCTTTTCATGTTTTAGATCTCATAGGCTTTGTTATGATTGATGTACCCAATAAATATTCCATCATAGGATTTGGCAGCAAACTTAGTCACATAGGACTTGCCATTGTGAAGCACAAAGCATTTACTACCAAATATTCTAAGATAGCCCAGATTTGGTTTCCTGCCCTTCAAGATCTCATAGGGAGTCGTCTTGTGGCCTTTGGTGATAGAGGCTCTATTGAGGACATGACATGCAGTATTTACTGCCTCAGCCTAGAAATATTCTGGGAGAGATGTGTCAATCAATAGTGTTCTACCAGACTCTATGAGAGTCCTATTTTTCCTCTCAACTATCCCATTTTGCTGAGGTGTTCTAGGAGAAGAGAATTCTTGATGAATCTCATGCTCTTCACAGAACTTTGTCATGCTATCAGACTAGAATTGTATCCCATGGTCACTTCTGATTTTGACCATAGAACATCCAAGCTCATTCTGAATTTGCTTGACAAACCTCATGAAGACATCAAGGATTTCATCCTTCTTCTTAAGAAATCACACCCAAGTAAACTTGGAATAGTCATCAACAACCACAAGGGTGTAGACTTTCCTACCAAGACTGTGAACTGGCATTGGACCAAATATGTCCAAGTGCAAGAGGTATAAGAACTTCACAGAGTCTTTGGTCCCAATACCCTTGAAGGAGACTTTTGTCTGCTTACCCTTTTGGCAGGCTGAGCAAATGCCCTCCTTAGAGAACGTCACATTAAGGTCATTCCTAACTAGCTCTTGACTGCAGAGCTTAGCAATGGTCTTGTAATTCAAATGGGCTAGTCTCTTATGCCACTGTACATAGTAGGAGACTTTTAATTTGCCACCAAATAGATAGGAGAATCTGTGTTTAGATATAGAAAGTTCAAGCAATAAACATTTCCACTCCTAGTGCCTGTCAAGATGACCTCGTGGTCACTTGACCTCCTAATTAGACACTCATCCTTGTGGAAGACAATTACATAGACAAGATCAGAAAGTTGGCTTATGCTTATAAGGTTGTGCTGCAACCCTTCAACATAAGCCATCTTGGTGATGGTGACTATGCCATTGGTGATCTTACCATATCCTATGGTTACACCTCTATCTGAACCTCCAAAGATGACTTTGGGTCCATCTTTTACTTGAGTAAACTCCTTCAAGTTACTCCTTGTTCCAGTCATATGCCTGGAACAACCACTGTCCAAGTACCATATAGGGGTATGACACCTTGAACTATCCTGCAATATACAAATTACTTAACCTTGGGAACACAATATCTATTGGGTCCTAGGTGCATGTTACCATGAAACTGAACATGTCCATCGGCAAAATTTCTGACTGGTGGACTGACCCTAGCTCTGGCCAGATTGGGATTGTGCTAGCAGTCAATGGCAAAATGCCCTATCTTACCACAACACCAAAAATCATGTATGTTATATCTTCTTTTCTGTGAAGGCCCTGCAGCTTGATGATCAGCAACCTTGAACGGAGGAAGATGTGCTGCAGCCTTTTTCTGATTTCTTTCAGCCAGAATTTGACTGAAGGAAAGTCTTATAGCTTGCTGATTTAGGTCTGCCCTGAGTGCCAGTAGCAGCTAGCTTCTTTTCAGAAAACATGCTTCTGATGGCTTCAGATATACCAAGATCAGCCTGATTCTTAGACTTGCCCTTATTCGTAACCTTTGCTGTCAGATTCTGAGCCTTGGCTGCAACAATATTCTTGAGAGTTGGTGCAGAAGCACCAAAGACAAATGGTCCAGATTGGGCCATTTGAAATTTCTCATTGGCAACCTTTACTGCACACACCCTGCAAAAACTTTCATCATGATAGTGAACATCTTTCTTCACTCCAGATGAACAACCCCTCTCTTAGTGACCATAAGAAATTTCTTGGTCATACCTGTTAGAACGTATCAAAACTTTTCTGAAAAGAATGGGATGCTTAAAATCAATAGATTGAGGTGGAACTGGAGCTTTGCCCTTCCTTTTGGAAGGAGCAACTCTTGTGCTTCCCTTAAATCCCAACCCCCCCTTTTCCCTTTTGAGAGTAGGAGTCTATCAAGGGGAGGACAAGTACTTGGCTTAGAATATCTAGCAACTAATCTTTTCTCCTTCTCAAGCTTATCTTCAAGCTCCCTGATAAGACAGTTCTTGTGCTTGATGGAGGCTACCTGAATGTCCAAGAGGGACTTCTGTTGGCTAATTTCCCTAGCTTTCTTATCCAGCAGATTTGCTATTACAGTCTGCTAGACAACTGCAAGCTTATGAGATGAGATCTCTTTAGCTTGCTTCTTAGACAACTTCTTGGCCTTCTTGAAGGCATTCAAAAGTTCTCCATACTTGTCAATCAGTTGATTGACATCTCCTTCAGATCCAGAATATTCTTCACCACAGGGTGGAGAGGCTTCTGAGTAGGGACTAGTCTCAAACCCAAACACATAAGCAGAGTTAGGTGATAGATGTACCTTGCTCTGACCAGGCTAATCCTGGTTTCCTTCCTCGTCTGTCATTGCCATCAGCCCTATGTAGCTGTGGACATCTTCGTCCACCTCTGACTCACTGTCTAATAGTGTTAGAGGGGCTCTGATTCCTATCCTCCCTAGAGGATTGACTTCTCCTGCTACAATAACTTCATCTTTAACAGTAGCAGCAACTAGCCTAATATAGGTTTCCTCTTCTTCAGACTCAAAAGATGATGAGTCTGTCCAACTCTTTTCCTTCTTGGCCATGAAGGACTTTTCCTTCTTTCCTTTGTGCTCGTGCTGCTTCTTCTCCTAAGTCTCCTTCCTCTTCTCTGGGAAGTCAGCTATCACAAGCCCAGGCTTGCTGCGATAGTAGAAAATTACTTTAGAGGAGTTATATTTATTATGTTTAGAACCATACCTGTCAGTATTGGACTGGTTCTTTCTGTGATGGGTGGAATTGGAAGGTCTATTCTTTCAATGCTTCTTCTTCATTAACCTCTGGAGTTGTCTGGAAAAGGCTGTAAAATCTTCATCAGACATGCTGCTGTATGATTCCTTTGAGTCAGAGAAGTCTGACTCAGCTGGTCTCCTTGGTGGAGAAGGAATCCTTTCCTTGCCTTTCCTTGTGCTTTCAGCTTTGAAGGCCAAGGACTTTTCTTTGGCCAGTGAATTGATAGAGCCATCCTCCTCCTTCCTGACAGCCAACTGTATCTCATAGGAGATCAGCTTCCCAAACAATATTTGGGGAGGAGTGTCAGCAAGCTTGGCCATCTCTCTTATGGCACAAATATTAGTATCCCAGTCTCTAGTGAGAGATCTGAGAAACTTGACATTAATTTCATAATTATTTTAGACCCTTCCATAGGTCTTCAACTCATTTATGATCCTGAAGAATCTTTCATAACAGGTAGTTATGTTCTCCTTTAGGATTTGCCTAAAAGCCTCATACTCTTGGTTGAGCAGAGACTTCCTATCATCTCTTACATCATCAGTAACCTCCATGTAGACCACAACGGTGTTACACATCTCCTTAGAGGTCTGGCAGTGAACCAAGTTCAGGAAGGTTGAGTCATCAACAACACTAGCAATGATGTTCTATGCTCTCTTGTCCAGACCAGCTAGTATGATCTCATCTTTTGTCATTTCAGAGAGTGTCTTTAGTGTCTGGATGTTGGCATCAAGAGCAGATGTAAGACCCTTTTTTTTCTTTTTAAACCACCGGGTCTTAGGCCCAGAACAGCCGCTTTGCGGTGACACCTTCACGCCTGGAAAGGTCAACACTACAAAACGCCGATCCTGTCGGCCGATTCGATCACAAAACAATAGCAAAATAATAAAAGGCAAGTCCACAGAAATCACATATATAGTAAATAATCTCCATGAAGAGAGAGTCCACAAATATAATAATAAAGTACTGAAAGTAGGGCTCGTGCCCGGTACATCAATATCCTCACTACAATCACTCTGCACGGAAGCAAAATCTAAACATCTACTAACGATCGGGACTCACAGTCCCAGTTGTCTGAACTTCGGTGCTAGACTGTCCCATCTCTAAGCGTGCTGACCTCCGGGGTTGCTCCTCCATGCTAGGCTCAATGGTCCCATAAAATGATGTGGTTCAAAAACCGTTAGTCTGAAAGACTAAGTCCTATCATCACTCGCCCCTTCCCCCATGGATCCTAGGCACCGAGCAGGGAGGTGTAAAGGAGAGAAAATGAAGGTGGAGAATAACAAAGTACAGGTGACGGCGGAACTAATCTAGCAGTTCTAAGAGTACATGCGACAGTAATGAAAGTATGAAAGATTGAATATATAATATGTAACCTTAACTTATATGAAAACACATAAGCTAAGGGATCTTCTGCAAGGCTCCTAACATATAAAAAGTCCCGTACCAATTTATACGATAGGGTGTCGGTTTCCTAGCAAGCATGTATAGGGCGTGACAGGTCATTTTTGGCCAAACTTCTGGAAACCTGCAAAAAGACAAGAAAATGTTGTGACAATAATATTTACATAAAAACGATAAAAAATAAACTAATAAGACATGATTTACTCCAATCCGGGAGATTTGGACGTCTGCCTCTCTCGAGGGGTGCATACAACTCCCTTTACTCTTGAGCGCTCACTTCAAACTATCGGCCTCTCTGCTAGCCAAGAATGAAAGCAAAGGTGGAGAATATATATCGATGATATATCTCCAACCCAAGATAATTCAAGAGTAATTCAAGGTCTTAACCCCTAAAAAGAAAAGGTAGAATTTAAGTATCATAACTTAATCACTCGAACCTCAGATCATGAAGATCGAGTACAAGGAGAATTAGTTAATCATAATGGAGTGGAGTGGGGTGAGTAGTAAAGCATAATAAGAACACAAGTAAGAAAAGAGCACTTTTATTAATACTAGAAGAGAGCTACACTTGCATCAAAATGAAAGAGCTATACTTGCATGGAAATGAAAACAAGGCTAGCATAACATTAAGCTAAAAGCAATTACAAGAGCTATTACATAAGCTGAAACAAAAGAAGAACTAAGCTAGGATTAGAAAAATTACAAAATAAGGAAGAGAGAGAGAGGGAAGAACATGAAAAATACCAAGAAACAAAGGGGCAGCACCTCCCCTCTCAACCCAAGGTTGCTGAAATGGAAGGGGGTCTGAATTTATTGGAAAAGTTCACGGGTTGGTCTCGTCCTTCGACACACCCTAGGGGGCGTGTTAGGGGGTGTGACAGATATGAGGTTGACCTCGGGCTCTAGATTCTGGAGGGAATGATGATTACTTCTGTACGTTAGTGGACACGCCCTGGGACACGCCCGTGTAGGGTGGGCGTGACACGCACGTCGCGTTGAAATCATTGGTCGGAAATCTGTCAGTCATCGGAAAAGGAGGGGTCACGCCCGTGTCGGGGGCGTGAAAGTACTGTTGGCGTGTTGAGGTGAAATAACATTTAATGCAGCGACAGGCTTCGGGCAGAGGGCGGCACGGCCCGTGTCACGCCCGGGGAGGGCGTGTTAGGGGGCGTGACAACCATTTTCCGGTTATTTTGTCTCTGTCATCAGGCTTCATCGGGATCGGGAGACATGCCCCAGGTCACGCCCAGGGAGGGCGTGATAGGGGTGCGTGACAGGTCATTTTTGGCCAAATGATTTGTACATTATAAACTAGAAAATACGATAATAGTTCAGGCTACAAAACATATTATTAAATTCCCCCAAGCTTAAGCTTTGGTTATCCCCAAGCAAAAATATAAAAACTAGATAATCATAAAAAGGACTAATCAAAAAGTTCTAATTTTGCCCACACAAGTACTATGCAAAATTCTAAGTTGGGAAAAGGGGAAACGTAAATCTAAAACAATTATTTAGGTATGGTATAACTTTTATAAACTTTACTTAACGAAAATAAATCATCCAAAATTTTGACAAAGTTCTTTAAATAGATTAAAGCAAAGCAACGAAAATGAAAAAACACATTGAGTTGTTACTAGATCCAAGAAACGCATTATAATTATATCGATTCAATAACAAAAATCTAAGTTTAAATCCAAAACTAATATTGATTTACTTTTCTTCTTTTCTTAGTTATTAAATAGAATTCAAAAGAATGAATCAAAAGAACTTAATAGGACCGAAGCGTTTGGTTTAGGATTATGATTAGGAGTGGAATTCAAAGATAAACAGGGAGACTTAAAATCACACTAAACCGAAACAAAGAGTTTCAAAAATTTTCATTTTAAACAAAATATTTTTCTTTCTTTTTCTTTCTTTTCCATTTTTTTCTTTTTATTTTTCAAAACAAAGGCCATAAATATTTTTATTTTCGTTTTGAATTGACCAAACAAAAGCAAACATTTCTTCTGAGAACTACTTTTTCAAAAAAATTTCCCAAAAATATCACAAAATATCCTATCATAATCATGAAAATATTTTATGAAACTCAAAAAGGCTAGTGTGATTAGATATGTTGGAAATTTTGGCTTTGGTGAAAATGATATGAAAAGAGGAGCTATCAAATGAATTTGGAAAAAAAGCTCAAAAGCGGCTAACTAGTGGTGAAAGTTTTTAGGTTGGCAGGAAAGCTCAAACGAAAACAAAAACGGCCTAAATCATATTCATGCTTTTAAATTTATTTAAAGCATAGATTTTAAAATTTTCAAAAAGCAAGTCCTAGATAATAAAAGAAGATTGATGAAATTAACTGTAAAATTGAAATAATAGGTGACTTTGATCGTTCACATCTACTACGCTATTCAAAAGTTGACCTTACAAAAATTATCCAAAAATGAAAAGGAAAATAGTGGATGATGAATTTTTGAGAAAGTAAAGAAAATAAAGAACGAAAACCATAATGAAAATGCGAGTTCTAGAAAAAACATTTTACGTTAACATGCTACCGCGAATTAGAAACACAGCATGACCAACATTTTACTTGTGAAACATAATTAAAAAGGGCGATTAGAAATATTATAATTAATTAAGTTGTTTATACGAGATTTTGAGAAAAACAAAACAAAAACAAGGGTACTATTGAAATACCAAAACGTCTAAACAATTAAAATAGTAACAAAAAGCATATATTTTTTTTAATTTTGAAATATTTTCTATTATTTTGGATTTTTTAAGATATTCAATTTTTTTTGGATTTTTTATTATTTTTTTGAAAAAATATTCACAAAAAGCAAAATATTTACACGAAGCAAAAAGAAGGAGAAAGTCCTCCCCCAAGCTTAAAATGGACATTGTCCTCAATGGAAAAAGAAGGAGATTGGTGAAAGAGAGAAAATGAAATTACATAATTTAAAAATAGAATTGAAAAACAGGTACTTCCCCGAATTTATTTGCTGTGAAAACTGAGTGATGCCGCTCCCCCAAATGTCTTCTTTAGACTCCGTGATGGATTCAGCAACATTGGAGCAGGCGATCGCAGAAGCTTCAGCTTGTCGGAGCCGTCCGGGGCAAAAATTGTAAAATAAAGAAAATAGAAAAAGATAACTTGGGTTTCCTCCCAAGAGCTCCCTTTGTTTAAAACGTCATTTGAGTTCGACGCATCAAAAAAATATTGTCCAAAAATATTGTTGTCAAAAATAAAAAAATCAAAGTTTTTAACAAAAAAATAGTGTCAAGTTAGAGTTAAAAGTTCATGCAGAAGAAATTTAACAATGTTTGGACTGACATCATCACAGAAATAAAGTTTAAGATGCTGACCATTCACTTTGAAATTACCCTTATCAGGGTGCGAAATTAAAACAGTTCCATACGCGAAAACTTCTAAAATAGTAAAGGGCCCAAACCAACGTGATTTTAACTTGCCAGGAAATAAACATAAACGAGATTTATAAAGAAGAACATGGTCACCCGGCTTAAATGTTTTTGGGTGCCTTAAGTGTTTATCGTGCAAACGCTTTGTCCGCTCTTTATAAAGTTTGTTATTTTCATATGCGTAAGAGCGTCACTCGTCGAGTTCATTGAGTTTAAATTTTCTAAGGTCACCGACAAAGTGGGGATCGAAGTTTAAAAATCTTAAGGACCAAAAAGCATGGTGTTCTAATTCTACGGGTAAATGACACGATTTTCCATAGACCAGCCGATACAGCGTACATCCGAGGGCGGTTTTGTACGCTGTTCGGTAGGACCATCGAGCATCGTCTAATTTGGCTGACCAGTCATTCCTAGAAGTTGAAACAGTCTTTTCTAATATTCTTTTTATTTCTCTATTTACTTCTTCGACTTGTCCGTTAGTTTGGGGGTGGTAGACAGTTGAAAGCTTTTGTGTAACGCCATATTTAGTAAGGATTTTTTAAAACTGTGCGATATAGAAATGGGAACCCCTGTCACTAACGATGGCTCGCGGCGTACCGAATCGAGAAAATATTTTTTTCAAAAAGGTAAGTACAACTCGGGATTCGTTCGTAGGAAGAGCTTGGGCTTCGGCCCAATGAGAAACGTAATCATCGGTAACTAAAATATAATTATTCCCGAAGCTAGAAGGAAGAGAGCCAACAAAATCGATTCCCTAGAGGTCAAAAATTTCACACTCAAGGAAATAATTTTGCGGCATTTCATTTTTATTGGAAATGTTGCCCGACCATTGGCAACTATCACACCTACTCACAAAGACTTGCATGTCTTTAAACAAGCTAGTCAAGTAAAAACCCGCGCAAAGCACCTTGTGAGCGGTGCGAGCAGCTTGATAGTGCCCACCTATCGGACCTTCATGTAAGTGTTTTAAAATATCAACTCCTTCTTCATAAGAAACACATCTCCTTATCACTTGGTCTGCACAGATTCTTAAAAGATGCGGGTCTTCCCAAAAATAGTTCTTCAGCTCAGAAAAGAATTTCTTCTTTTGCTGAGAGGAGAACTCTTTTGGGATCACCCATGCCACTAAATAGTTGGTGATGTGTGCGAACCAAGGAGAAGTAGATGTGTTAATTGAAAGCAGCTTCACATCAGGAAAATAATCATTAAAAGATTTTTCATCTAACTTTTCTATAAAAGGGTTATCAAGATGGGAGAGATGGTTGGCGGCCAAGTTCTCGGCTCCTCGCTTATCACGGATCTCTAATTCAAACTCCTGGAGGAGTAAGACCCAGAAAATCAAGTGCGGCTTGGCATTCGTTTTGGTAAGAAGATATTTGAAGGCCGAGTGGTCCATAAAAATAATAATTTTTGAAAGAGTAATATAAGGGCGGAATTTATCAAAAGCAAATACTACAGCTAGGAGCTCCTTCTCGGTCGTGGTGTAATTTTCCTATGCAGATGTGAGTGTCTTACTTGCGTAAAAGATGGGGTGGAAGTTTTTAGATATGCGTTGACCTAATACGGCTCCCACCGCGAAACTACTCGCATCGCACATCATCTCAAAGGGAAAGACCAACACCGGAGCTTTTATAATGGGTGCATTAATTAACTTTTCTTTAATATATTCGAAGGAAGAAAGACAAGAGTAATAAAAATGAATTGGGCTTCTTTTTCTAAAAGTGAAGTAAGAGGCTTGGTGATCTTGGAGAAGTCATTTATGAAACGACGGTAAAAGCCAGCATACCCTAGGAAAATTCTTATAGATTTTATGTTCGTAGGCGGCGACACTTCTCGATAACTTCTATCATAGCAACGTCTACTTCAATACCTCTTGCAGAAATTTTATGACCCAAAACTAACCCTTCCCTCACCATAAAATGACATTTTTCCCAATTTAGGGCAAGGTTAGTCTCTTCGCATCATTCTAAGACTTTTTCTAAATTTTCCAAACAACTATCAAAGGAATCGTCGAATACGGAGAAATCATCCATAAATACCTACATAATGCATTCTACGTACTTGTCAAAGATAGATAGCATACATCGCAGGAATGTAGCTGGCGCATTGCACAATCCAAGCGAAATTCTTCGGTAGGCGAAGGTGCCGAAGGCACAAGTAAACATAGTTTTCTTTTGGTCCTCGGGAGAGATGGGGATTATAAAATATCCCGAGAGGCCATCAAGAAAATAATAAAATCTATGGCCGGATAATCGTTCTAAAATCTGATCGATGAACGGCAAGGGAAAGTTATCCTTATAGGTGGCGTCATTTAACTTACGATAATCTATACACATACGCCACCCCGTCACCATCCGTGTCGGGATTAATTAATTTTTTTCATTTACAACTACAGTTATCCCTCCCTTCTTTGGCACTACCTGAACAGGGCTAACCCACTTACTATCGGATATAGGGTAGATAATTCCTGCGTCTTAGAGTTTCATAACCTCGCCCTTAACTACTTCTTTCATCTTGGGATTTATGCGGCACTGAGGTTGTAAGGAGTTACGCGAATTATCTTCCATTAAAATTTTATGAGTGCAGAAGGATGGGCTTATGCCCTTGATATCGGAAATTTTCCAGGCAATAGATTGGCGATGCTTACGTAGAACTAAAATAAGTTTTTCATTTTGGACACCCGTGAGGTAGGCCAAAACTATAACTGGCAGCTTGGAGTCTTTTTCTAAGAAGGCGTACTTGAGATGTTCAGGAAGTTCCTTAAGTTCTAGGGTAGGGGGTTCTTCATAAGAGGTTTGAGAAATTCTTTCTTTTTCAAATACTATATCTTCGTAGATCTTTTTAGATGAAAAATTAAAAGGGGTGGAGCTGGTGCCCAAGGCGGCTTCTTGTAGCGATTCAGTTGGAAGAGTAGAAGAGGAACAAAAATCAGAAAATTCTTTTTCAAAATTAGAGAGGCAATAGGAGGATTCATCACTTTCTTCAATTAGGTGTAGCAATTCAGTTGGAAGAGAAGAGGAGGAACAAAAAACATAAAATTCTTTTTCAAAATTTGGGAGGCAAAAGGAGGATTCATCAATCACGGCATCTACGAAAAAAGCAGGAGTCATCATTTGCTAAGGTGTTTTTCATCGAATGTGTGATAGAGAAAGTGACTTCGTCGTCGCCTACTCAAAAGAAGAGCATTCCATTGCTTACGTCAATGATAGCTCGGGAGGTGTCAAGGAAGGGTCGACCAAGGATCAGGGGAACCTCGATGTCTTCTTCTATGTCCAAAATGACAAAGTCCACCGGGAAGATGAACTTGTTGACTTTTACTAAGACGTCCTCCACTATTTCTAACGGGTAATTGACGGATCTGTCAGCGAGCTGGATACTCATGTGTGTGGGGTTGAGGCTCCCAATTCCTAACTTTCTTAAACTATGAGAGGGGCATCAGGTTAATACTCGCACCTAAGTTGGCTAATGTGTTCTTGACAAAAAGATTACCAAAGACACGCGGAATAGAAAAACTACCCGGGTCACTGATTTTCTTTGGTAAGCCGTTTGCCAAAACCGCAGAGCACTCGACGTTTTACGGTGTCGTGCAAAAGGTTCTCTAACTTCTTCTTGTTGGTCAGGAGGACCTTAAGGTACTTTGCGTACTTCGATATCTGGGAAATCGCTTCATGGAAGGGCAAATTTATGTCGATTTGCTTAAACATCTCTAAGAAACGGGAGTATTGATCGTCCTGACGTTGTTTGTTTAGTTCGGAAGGGTAAGGCGGATTTGGATTATTTTTAAAGATGGGTGGTGGTGTGAGATCTTTTCTAAAATGGGGGTGATAAATTCTTCAGCAGAGGGTGGAATTTTTAAAAAGGGGCGGAGCTTTGAATTTTTAAAGCGGGGGCGGAGCTTGCCTCGGGCTCTTCACTTACCATACCCGGAACTTGCTTCCCACTCCGAAGAGTTATAACTTTTGCTTGCTCTCTCGGGTTGTGCTCGGTATTGGACAGAAGAGACCCTGCGGGTCGCTCAGAAATAATTTTAGCGAGCTGTCCTACTTGATTTTCAAGACTTTTAATGCTTCCAGTTAAGGTTCTTATCGTAGCATCATTTGTGGCAATATATTTGGAAAGTAACTTCTCCAAGCTTCGAGGTTTTGGATAATTTTGAAGAGGTAGAGGTGGTGCAGAAAAATCATTTTGAGGTGGCGGGCACATCGCGTTCGATGGATTACTCCACGAAAAATCTGCGTGATTTATTAAAGCAGGATTATAACTATTCGGAAAATTATAACCCGGAGGATGAAAATTTGAAGCAGAAAAATTATTAAAAGCATTTCTAGGCATATTGTTAATAAAATCTAATTATTCTAGGGCAGGAGTTACAGATTCCCATACCTGAGGGGCGGAGGCTGCAATCATCTCCGTTATCTTTTTGCTTAATATTTCAACTTGTAGAGCGAGCTGGGAGATATTGTCCACTTCAAAGATACCTGCAGGTTTGTTTGGGCGGGACCTAGGCACATTCCACTGATAAGTGTTCATGGACATGTCATCGAAAAGATCAAGAGCTTCTTCCAGGGTCTTATGGTTTAAAGTACCGCTAGAAGCTGTGTCTATCATTTGCTTTGTATTTTTTATTTAGCCGGTTATAGAACGTCTGCACTTGTAACCATACAAGCAACGCATGATGTGGGCATCGTCTTAATAATTCTTTAAATCTTTCCCAGGTTTTGTATAAGGTTTCAGAGTCTATTTTTCCAAAAGCGGAATGTCGTTCCTAAGTTTTGCAGGTTTCGCTAGCGGAAAATACATCGCCAAAAATTTTTCAGTTAATTCATTCCAGGTGGTTAAGCTATTTTTAGGTAGAGTGTTCAGCCACTGCTTAGCCTTAGTTCTTAGAGAGAAGGGAAAAACTCTTAGCCTGATTGCATCATTTGTGACACCATTTATCTTGAAGGTGTCATAAATTTCAAGAAATCTTGCTATATGTGCGTTCGGATCTTCATCTTGAAGTCCGTCAAATTGCACATACTGCTGCACCATTTGAATTATGCTAGGCTTTAATTCGAAGTTATTATTTGTTATAGCAGGGCGAACTATGCTTGATTCTATTCCCTCGAGATTCGGTCATGCATAATAGGACATAGTCCTTTGAAAGGCTTCATTTACGTTAGGTTCTTCCATTCTTAGAGTAGAGAATGACTCGGAGTCCTCAACCGGCACTTGAATAGTAGGACCTTGAAATCGCGATCTTCTCCAAAGAGTACGCTCAATTTTGTGGTCCAAGTACAAAATAACCGACGAACTCCCGCAAATCATGCACTAAAAGAAGAGAAGAGAAGAAAGAGAAATAAAATAAACTTGAAATAAAAGATAGATTTTTTTTTGAAATAGTTTTTTTTAATAGATTAACTCCTGAACTTCCCAAGGACTACTCGATGAAGGGTTCGCAAGGACTAGACAAAATAGCGGCACTTAAAGGCACTTTGCCCTTTCCGAGAGAATTAGGTGGCGTAGAAAAATTGTGAAGTGGGTTACTATTAAGAGCGGTAATAAATTTTTTTGATTTGATTTTAAAATTTTTAAGAAAGAGGATGAGAAAGAAAAGAGATAAAATTAATAGGTTCGTGTTTTTAATATGTCAACGAAAGTTGCTCCCCGACAACGGTGCCAAAAACTTGGTGGTCGCTAAGCTTCGAAGAAAATAAAGCAACTGAACTAGCAATCCAATTAGGCAAGTATACTTATCGAACTGTATCTAGGGGACACAAGTGTCATATTGAAATCCGGGAACTATTGAGTACACTTACTCACACGAAGACTATTATTTTATCGATGGAAAATCTAGGGTTTAGAGAAACTAATTACAATAAAGGGAATGCAACTAGGCTAGAAAGAGAACTACTGCAGTTAATTAAAGAGCTATTAGAAGCGATTACAACGAAGGATTGAAACTATGAAATGAAAATGCACTCGATCAAGAATCACCTCAGCTAAAGTCGACTAATAAATGCGATAAAAACCTAAACTTAATAGGGTAAAGGTCCTTGATCGTGGAGATTCCTAAAGCTTGAACATGCTTCTCTCAAAGTCGTGCCCAACTGAGTTTAGGAAGGTCCGACCGACTCTCGTCTAAATCAGAGGCCTAAAGCCCGCTTTACGCGGCGAACCCCACTATTAGATTTTACTCCAATCCGGGAGATTTGGACGTCTGCCTCTCTCGAGGGGTGCGTACAACTCTCTTTACTCCTGAGCGCTCACTTCAAACTAACGAACTCTCGGCTAGCCAAGAATGAAAGCAAAGGTGGAGAATATATATCGATGATATATCTCCAACCCAAGATAATTAAAGAGTAATCTAAGGTCTAAAACCCTAAAAAGAAAAGGTAGAATCAAAGCATCATAACTTAATCACTCGAACCTCGGATCATCAAGATCGAGTACAAGGAGGATTAGTTAATCATAATGGAGTGGGGGAGGGGGGCGAGTAGTAAAGCATAATAAGAACACAAGTAAGAAAAGAGACTTTTATTAATACTAGAAGAGAGCTACACTTTCATGAAAATGAAAGAGCTATACTTGCATGGAAATGAAAACTAGGCTAGCATAACATTAAGCTAAAAGCAATTACAAGAGCTATTACAAAAGCTAAAACAAAAGAAGAACTAAGCTAGGACAAGAAAAATTACAAAATAAGGAAGAGAGAGAGAGTAAAGAACATGAAAAAGACCAAGAAACAAAGGGGAAGCACCTCACCTCTCAACCCAAGCTTAATGAAATGGAAGGCGGGTCTGAATTTATAGGAAAAGTTCACGGGTTGATCACGCCCTTCGACACGCCCTAGGGGGGCGTGTTAGGGGCGTGACAGGTACGGGGTTGACCTCGGGTTCTGGATTTTGGCGGGAATTATGATTGCTTCTGTACATCGGTGGACACGCCCTGGGACACGCTCGTGTAGGGTGGGCATGACACGCACGTTGCATCGAAATCATTGGTCGAAAATCCATCAATCATCAGAAATTGAGGGTTCACGCTCTGTGTCACACCCGTGTCGGGGGTCGTGACAGTAATGTTTGCGTGCTGAGGTGAAATTGCATTTAATGCGGCGGCAGGCTTCGGGCAGAGGGCGGCATGCCCCGTATCACGCCCTGGGACACGCCCGGGGAGGGCGTGTCAGGGGGTGTGACAGCCGTTTTTCCGATTATTCTGTCTCTGTCATCAGGCTTCATCGGGGTCGGGCGACACACCCCAAGTCATGCCTAGGGATGGCGCGACAGGGGGGCGTGACAGGTCATTTTTGGCCAAACTTATAGAAACCTGCAAAAAGACAAGAAAATGTTAGTGGCAATAATATTTACATAAAAACGATAAAAAATGAACAAATAAGAAATGATTTACTCCAATCCGGGAGATTTGGACGTATGCCTCTCTCGAGGGGTACGTACAACTCCCTTTACTCTTGAGCGCTCACTTCAAGCTATCGGCCTCTCGGCTAGCCAAGAATGAAAGCAAAGGTGGAGAATATATATTGATGATATATCTCCAACCCAAGATAATTCGAGAGTAATTCAAGGTCTAAAACCCTAAAAAGAAAAGGTAGAATTAAAGTATCATAACTTAATCACTCGAACCTCAGATCATCAAGATCGAGTACAAGGAGGATTAGTTAATCATAATAGAGTGGAGGAGGGGGGGGTGAGTAGTAAAGCATAATAAGAACACAAGTAAGAAAAAAGCACTTTTATTAATACTAGAAGAGAGCTACACATGCATGAAAATGAAAGAGCTATACTTGCTTGGAAATGAAAACTAGGCTAGCATAACATTAAGCTAAAAACAATTACAAGAGCTATTACAAAAGATAAAACAAAAGAAGAACTAAGCTAGGATTAGAAAAATTACAAAATAAGGAAGAGAGAGAGAGGGAAGAACATGAAGAAGACCAAGAAACAAAGGGGAAACACCTTCCTCTCAACCCAAGCTTGCTGAAATGGAAGGGGGGGTCTGAATTTATAAGAAAAGTTCACGGGTTGGTCACGCCCTTCGACACGCCCTAGGGGGGCATGTCTTGGGGCATGATAGGTACGGGGTTTACCTCGGGCTCTAGATTTTGGCGGGAATGATGATTGCTTCTGTACATTGGTGGGCATGCCCTGGGACACGCCCGTGTAGGGTGGGCGTGATACGCACGTCGCGTCAAAATCATTGGTCGGAAATCCGTCAGTCATCGGAAAAGGAGGGTTCACGCCCTGTGTCACGCCCGTGTCGGGGGGCGTGACAGTACTGTTGGCGTGCTGAGGCGAAATAACATTTAATGCTGTGTAAGGCTTCGGGCAGAGGGCAGCACACCCCGTATAACGCCCTGGGACACGCCCGGGGAGGGCATGTCAGGGGCGTGACAACCATTTTTCTTGTTATTCTATCTTTGTCATCAGGCTTCATCGGGATCGGGCGACACGCCCTAGGTCACGCCTAGGGAGGGCGTGATAGGGGGCGTGACAGGTCATTTTTGGCCAAACTTCTGGAAACCTGCAAAAAGATAAGAAAATGTTAGTGACAATAATATTTACATAAAAATGATAAAAAAAACTAATAAGACATAATTTACTCCAATCCGGGAGATTTGGACGTTTTTCTCTCTCGAGGGGTGTGTAAAACTCCCTTTACTCTAGAGCGATCACTTCAAACAATCGGCCTCTCAGCTAGCCATGAATTAAAGCAATGGTGGAGAATATATATCGATGATATATCTCCAACCCAAGATAATTCAAGAGTAATTCAAGGTCTAAAACCCTAAAAAGAAAAGGTAGAATTAAAGCATCATAACTTAATCACTCGAACCTCGGATCATCAAGATCGAGTATAAGGAGGGTTAGTAAATCATAATGGAGTGTAGGAGGGGGGTGAGTAGTAAAGCATAAAAAGAACACAAGTAAAAAAAGAGCACTTTTATTAATACTAGAAGAGAGCTACACTTGCATGAAAATGAAAGAGCTATACTTGCATGGAAATGAAAACTCGGCTAGCATAACATTAAGCTAAAAGCAATTACAAGAGCTATTACAAAAGCTAAAACAAAAGAAGAACTAAGCTAGGATTAGAAAAATTACAAAATAAGGAAGAGAGAGAGGGAAGAACATGAAAAAGACCAAGAAACAAAGGGGCAGCACCTCCCCTCTCAACCCAAGCTTGCTGAAATGGAAGGGGGGTCTGAATTTATTGGAATAGTTCACGGGTTGGTCACGCCCTTCTATACGCCATAGGGGGGCGTGTTAGGGGGCGTGATAGGTACGGGGTTGACCTCGGTCTCTGGATTCTGTTGGGAATGATGATTGCTTATGTACGTTGGTGGACATGCCCTGGGACACGCCCATATAAGGTGGGCGTGGCACGCACGTCGCGTCGAAATCATTGGTTGGAAATCTGTCAGTCATCGGAAAAGGTGGGGTCACGCCATGTATCACGCTCGTGTCGGGGGCGTGACAATATTGTTGGCGTGCTGAGCCGAAATAGCATTTAATGCGGCGGCAGGCTTCGGGCAGAAGGCGGCATGCCCCGTGTCACGCCCTGGGACATGCCCAGGGAGGGAATGTCAGGGGGCGTGACAGTTGTTTTTTCGATTATTCTGTCTCTATCATCAGGCTTCATTGGGATCGGGCGACACTCCCTAGGTCACGCCCAGGGAGGGCGTGACAGGGGGCGTAGCAGGTCATTTTTGGCCAAACTTCTGGAAACCTGCAAAAAGACAAGAAAATATTAGTGGCAATAATATTTACATGAAAACGATAAAAAATAAACTAATAAGACATGATTTGTACATTATAAACTAGAAAATACGATAATAGTTTAGGCTACAAAACGTATTATCACGAACTTATAAACTTAGGGGTCGTTTTGCAGGGCCGGTAGTATAAAGCGTCCCATACCACTTTATACTATAGGTGTAAGGGGTTATATGCAATGTTAATGCTATGATATAAAAATTATGCAATGATGTGAACATGCAAGTGCAACTCACCCACTCGACTCTGTGTACACAGACCTTTAGTTCCCCCTTTCTAAAGCCTAACCTCTTTAGATACCTCCGTAGTGGCCAACAGAAGCAGTGGGTTGGGCCTCGCCCACCTCTAAATCGGTAATTTCACTAATAGTCTGACCTATCGTGCGCCTCGACGCTGGTGCACTAAGCGGAGCTCCTGGGTACTCTTGCCGGCTGGCGCACCAGACTTAATATGGTGAAGTGCTAAACCACACTTCTCGAGTTGACGTATTGGCGTCGGTGCATCGACCCTCCAATATCGAAGACCCAACACCCTATACTTTATGCACATGTAACCTTATGTATCACCTACCGAGCCAAAGATCCCTGGACCATCCCGTCCATCATAACCAACAACTGAGCCAAAGCTTGCCGGGCCAACCTGCCCATCACCAAACTACCAAGACTACTGCCCGTATGACCCAACCTAACATCTCGAGACATCAAGGTGAGTTAATGTGAATCCTTAGTTATTCTATTTACTCTTGCAGTTTAGTTTGCCTACAATTTAGGTTATCCCAGGACTGCCCCCGTCATACCCCGTGAAGGGCTCTCAAAGGGCACTAGGAACTACGATGGGCTGAAGCCCAAAGCTCCTTTTCGCAAGGCACTTATTAATATTGGTTACTACCCGATTCCCTATCCCTTTAATATTACACTGGTTCTAACCCTAATGAGTTTTAACCATGTCTCCCCCTTCATAGGATAGATGATTTTTTGTCAATCCGAGTACCACCTTATCTTAGACAACTCTACAATCCTACTCTCCCCATCTCCCAATGGTATACTCCAATCCACTTACCAAAACCAATAAACACAATCTCATCTCTCTACGACCATTCCCCATGTTAACACAATTTCTGTAGTTTTACTAAACGCAGACCATCCTAAGCTACATGATGTATACAATGAGAGGTACTCCAAATTATCATCTAATATCCCTATAATAATTATTGGGGCTCTACCATGACATGGTGAGCCTAAATCAGGAATTTCAAACATTTACTTGATATATGATGTATACAATGAGAGGTACTCCAATTTACTTGATAATTTATTTAATTTCCTAAGAAATCCAAATACCTTTGTTTGAATATGAAGTACCTTTTTTAGGAATGCAAAATGCTCCACAAATAAATGATAAATAAGGGATGAATATTTCATAGTAAATTCAATGTCTCCAAATTTTTCAGTAAGGTTTGTGCCTTGATCCATAATTTTAAACATAATCACATAATTAATAGCTAATGAAGTAAATATTATAAATAAGCTTCCAAAAATTATAATAAAATTGAAGCATGGCTAATATGACCTAAAACACTTCTGACAAACTTTCCAAACTTCTCAGTGAATAATGAGCTCACATTTGTATTTAAAACAATAATCCTCATTCTTACATTATTGAAAATCCTACTGTAAATATTCACCTAAAAATTATGATAAAATTTCCTCAGGTGTATATTACCCTAAGTACGCTTTTAACTGAGTTCCATAATTTTTAATCCATTATTGAGCTCTGAATCTAATTTTGAATATAATTGCATTCTTAAAAGCTTGTGAAGAAAGTATAGAAAATACACATCTAAAAATTATAATAAAATTCAAGTATGAGTATATTGACCAAAACCATCCTCTACCCAATTTTCATAACTTCCTGTTAAACAGAGTGATCATAATAATTAAAAGATTATCAAGGGCAATTCCATGTACTATAAAGGAGGAACTAAATTTATTGTTCCAAAATTACCAATAAAATCACAAGAGGCTCTAATTAACCCTATGACCATACTACCCATGTTTCATGACTTTACATTAAGTTTTGGTGGCCTATCTTGCATGTATAATGGTTGTTCCCTAAACTAGGGTTAGGGTTTTGAGGGGGTTTTCCATCTCCAAATCCTCTAAGATTCTTACCAGAGGACATTAGCTACCCTAGTATCCTCTCTACCAATTTTCAAGTCCATACAAGGGCATTTGACCCCATGCCCTTCTCAAACCCCCAAAGTCCAAACATAGGGTTTGAACTTGGCTCCTAGGGCAATTCAACCCCAAACCACCCATATGAGGATGTTAAATGACATGTCAAACTAGTGGCCCAAATTTCGGACTCTGTTGAGTTGGTTTGACCACCCAAACCTCAAAGTGCACTTTTGACCTAAATATCCCTTATTAGGTCAAAGCTAGGGTTTGCTCAATTCCAACCAAAATCAACTCACAAAGAGGTGAACATTTATACAAATCCTCATGATGAACCCAAGGACCACTCACCAAAATTTGGGAGGGTTTGGAGGTAATTAGGTCCCCTAATTAATTTACCCTATGATATTTAAATAATATCATAAACTATAGTAAAATTGTCCTAAAAAATTCTCATTTTTGGGCAAGACTTAGGTATAGATTAGGGTGACTCTCTGTCCAAATTTCAAGTCATTTGCACAAGGGATGAAGTGGGGGCACTCATTTTAGTTTATGTCTAACCCTGGGTATAGACCCCACCAAAATTGTTGCCCTGGTCAAACCAGATGTCCAAATTGACTCAAATAAATTTTAAATTAAGGTAGACCAATAGGGCTACAATTGATATGTTAACCACTTTCTCTGATTTAACATCTAAGTATTTGTAAATTAATTTACAAGGGGACTGAATATGTGTGACAGAATTCATTAAAATGAAATATTAATATGCTGATCCTGCACGGATCTTGATGCAAGATCCAGTAGCTCTGGCTCATCTTCTTCCTTTAGTCGACGGGTAGGATTGACCCGACCTGGAGCTACTTCCATCCGCCACTGCCGGCCACCCGGCCACCTCCTTGGCCGGCCACTGCCACCACAACCTCTGTCGAAGTTGTGGCTATCACCAAGCGGCGGCACGACCGCCGGAGGGCCCTATCCCGGCGATCCCGAAAAGTCATTTTTCATGGAAAAATCGTTAAATCGAAAGCTTTCATTGGGCTCAATTGAACCCGATTTTATTTCTAAATGATCCCTATGATCTACCCATAGGAGAAGAAGAAGGGAAGGACTTTGTTTGCGGCGTGCAGGCGGGTTGATCGTCGGGATGTCATTTTCGATTGTTGTGCCGCTTGGTTTCTGCAACTGTACAGTGAACTGCTCCGGCTCCTTCAGGTAAGGTGTGTAAATGACTCCTAGGAGTCCAGTGAAGGTTTTAAAACAATAAAATGGGGGAGGGGTGGTCAAGCCTCAATGGCCATTAATGGCCATTGAAAGCTTTTCTCGACCAAGGTGGGTTCAAAACATTCAGCCATTGGAATTGCCTTCAAAAGCTTTTGATCTTCTCAGAGCTATTAGGGGAGATGAACCAAGCAAAGAAGAATGGCCCTTGGCTTTCCTATGCCATGAATGGCCTTAACTCCATTTTTCTCTCTCCTTCATTAAGGAGAAATTGAAGCTTTCTCTCTCCTACTCCTCATGGCCGAATTTGTTCATGGTACCAGCCTAAATGCAGTCCACTAAGCTATTATAAAGTGATTAAGAAGTGGTTAGCCCAAGTGGCTAGGGACTTGAGCTTGAGTTAGCCCTTTTTGAGCTAAGTTTGACTTGACCTCGCTTAGGGTTTACTTTAGTAAAATTGACCTTTTGTGTCACAATCAATGGGTCCTTGGTGACCTATTGGCCTCCCTTAGGGTCTAGGTAGGGATGGGTAGGGTTGACTTGGCACCTTAAAGGTCACTTGACCCTTATTAAGGGAACTTTGACAACTTTGGGGTTTGAGTTGACTTGGGTCAACTTAGCCACTAGGGTTGACCCCAATGGGTCCTTGGGGACCCATTGACCTCACTCTAGGGTTAGGAGGGCATGGGTGGGGTCCAATTGGCTAAGGGAAGGTCAATGACCCTATGTAGGTCAGTTTGACCCATTTAGGGTTAGGGTTGACTATGGTCAACTTAAGCTCTAAGGTTGACTCTAATGGGTCTTTGGTGACCCATTGACTCCACTTTAGGTCTAGGAAGACCTTAGTAAGGTTGTTTGGGCTCATTAAGAGCACATTGTCCTTTGTTAGGGCACCTTGCCCTATTTAGGCCTAATATGATCCTAGTTCAACTTGGCCATCCTGGATTGACTTTTAATGGACCCTGAGGGTCTTTTAACAGATTGGTTAGGTCATGGTGGGGTCTTGGAGTCTCATGATCATCCTAAACTAGGGTTTAAGAATCTACTATTTGCAGACCATATTGATCTCACCTTTATTCATAAGTCCACTTGGCCTTCTTGGGCTACTAGGGTTTTGTCATGACCTAGTCATGACAAAACCATTCCTAGGGGTCTGGTTGCCTGAGGGATGTTACAAATCCCAATACATAAAAAAAAATTTCATCATCGAAATTCTAGTTAGGCCTACGAGATTTCAAATATGAAAAATAAATCTTAATATCCCGAGAGGTTGTAAGGAATACCTGACTGAAAAGCTCTGGGTACCTTTGTTGCATCAGATCCTATGGCTCCCAAGTGTGCTCCTCCTGACCGTGATTCCTCCACAGAACCTTGACCAATGGAACCTTTTTGTGACGCAAGAATTGTATCCCCTTGTCGTCAATCTGGACCGGCTCCCGGTGAACTGACCGGTTAGATGCTACCGGCCCATCCATGGTTGTAAGCTGCTGCTCCGGGCATAGTAGAGCTCTCCTAAGAGAAGATACATAGAATATGTCATGCAACCCTGCCAGCTCCGATGGTAGCTCCAGCCGGTATGCTAAGGGACCGATCCGATCCAGGATCCTGTAAGGCCACATATATCTTGGGCTGAGCTTCTTCTTCCGACCATGTACCCATGAAACTCTATGCATTGGTCGGATCTTCAAGAATACCCAGTCCCCCACCTGAAAATCCACCTGAGGATGCCGAGCCTCGTAATACTTAGCATGTCTGCTCTGTGTTTCTAACATCCTGTCCCATATCAGCCTCAACTAAGCCTCGGTGTCCTCAACAAACTCTGTTCCCAAAACCTTTGGATCCTCGTCCTGTATCCATGACAGCAAAGTCCAACACCTTCGTCCGTATAGGGCCTCATAAGGAGCCATCCCTATGATGTACTGGTAGCTGTTATTATATGAGAATTCAACCAGTGGAAACAGCTTCTCCCAAGGCTCTCCACAATCAAGAATGCATAGTCGCAGCAGATCTTCCAAGGTCCGATTGGTGCGTTTCGTTTGCCCGTTAGTCTGGGGATGAAAAGCTGTATTAAAAGTCAGCCAAGTGCCCAAGTAAGTCTGCACTGATCGCCACTCCCTCGACGTAAACCGTCCATCCCGATCTGATACAATCATCTTGGGTATGCCATGATAACGGACGAACTGCTCTATGAATATCGGAACCAGCACACCAACCGAGTCATCCTTCCTGATAGGTATAAATCTAGCTACCTTCATCAGCCGGTCGACGATTACCCAGATTGAATTGTTTCCCATCCGCGATCGGGGAAGAGCATGTATGAATTCCATCGTGATATACTCGAACTTCCACTCCGGCACTAGAAGTGGCTGCAACAATCCTGCAGGGTTTCTGCACTCTGTCTTTACTAGCTTGCATGTCTCTTAGTGGGTCACAAAGTAGGTGATATCCTTCTTCATTCCTGGATAGTATATGGTCTTCTTTAGATCCGCATTCATCTTCGTAACTCCCGGGTGTACCGAACACCGGCTGCAGTGGGCCTCTGTCATAATATCCTCCCAGACCTAGCTTCCCTCTGGTATATAAACTCATCCTCTGAAGCACACCAGGACATCCCTCAGTGTGTAATCTCCAGTAGTGCCTGCCTCCAAGGCCCAGAATATTGGCTCCAACTTGGCATCCTGCCTCTGCCCATCTCTGACTCGGTCTCGAATATGATCTTTGGCGCTCATCATGGCTAAATACTCCTCATAAAGCTCGGAGTAATCAGATGACACTAGTGTGATGTGCATATCCTATAATCTCTGTACCAGCTCCATGGATATAATCTGGGGCTCCGCTCTGGAGGTGGTGGCTCTTTGACTCAGCACATCGGCTACCACGTTCGCCTTCCCTGGGTGGTAATGCATCTCGTACTGGTAATTTGCTAAAAATTTCACTCATCGCCTCTGCCTGATATTCAGCTCCTTCTGCGTGTCCACATACTTAAAATTTTTGTGATCGAAGTATATGTCGCAGTGGACACCGTACAGATAATGCAGCCAGACTTTTAGAGCAAACACGACCGCTCCAATCTCTAAGTCATGATTAGGGTAGTTCTGCTCATACTTCTTCAGCTAGCGGGAAGCATAGGCAATCACGTGGCCCTTCTGCATCAGCAATGCTCCCATGCCCTGGTAGAAAGCATCGGTATAGAACTGGAATCCTTCTCTCCACAAAGGAAGGGCAAGAATAGGAGCCGAGGTGAGTCGATCCTTTAGCTCCCGGAAAGTCGTCTCGCACTGCGGGGTCCAGACGAAGGGCGCATACTTCCTCGTCAGGGATGTGAGTGGGAGGGAAATTCGAGAGAACACCTCTACGAACTTCTGGTAATAACCGACAAGTTCTAAAAAACTCCACACGTCTGTGGCCACCTTCAGCTGCGACCAATCCCGAACTGCCTGAATCTTTGCCGGGTTCACTGCCAACCCGGCTCCACTAATAATATGGCCTGGGAAGGCCACCTCCTTCAACCAGAACTGGCATTTACTGAACTTCACATAAAGGTGGTGCTCCCGTAGTCTCTCTTGAGTCCGTGTCAAATATTGTGTGTGCTCCTCCTCCGTCCTCGAGTAGATGAGGATGTCGTCAATAAACACAATGACGAACACATCTTGATAAGCCTCAAACACCCGGTTCATGAGGCTCATGAACGCTGACGGTGCATTTGTGAGCCCGAAAAGCATTACAATAAACTCGAATAACCCATATCTGCTACTGAAAGCAGTCTTCGAAATGTCCTCCTCCCGAAATCGCAGCTAATAATAGCCCGACCTCAAATCCAGTTTCGAGAAGAAATGTGCCCCCTCCAGCTAGTCAAACAGCTCATCTATCCATGGCAGTGGATAGGTATTCCGAACAGTCAGTCTATTCAGTGTTCGGTAGTCGATGCATAATCTGAGTGTCCCATCCTTCATCTTGACAAACAACACCGGGGATCCCCATGGTGAAGAGCTCGGTCGGACAAATCTGGCTTTCACTAGCTCCTGCAGCTGGCTTCGAAACTCCGTCAACTTTTTTAGGGCCATCCGATAAGGAGCTCTAGATTCTGGCTTAGCCCCTAACACCAGCTGTATCTAGAAATCCTGCTCCCAGTATGGGGGTAGCCCTGACAGCTTCTCTGGGAATACGTCAACAAAATCCCGCACCATCGGGATTTCAGAGATGGAATCCTTGGCCTCAGCCATTTCAAACAACACTTCATAGACTTCCTCCCCCTATAAGTAGGCCTTGACGGCCTGCACAGATGATAGCTAGAGAGGGGGAATAGGTCTAATACCTTCGATGACGATGTGGGAATCCCATGCCTCATGGTGATCCTCTTTGACAAGCAGTTGATCTGGGCATGGTTTCAATGCAACCATATCATGCCCAGGATCAGATTATAGGCTGGCATCCTTAGGATTGTTGCTGGTTCGTCGAATGCCTTCCCGCCGATCTCCTCCTCCATGTTGTAGTGGGCGGAGGTGAATAACTCCAATCCGTCGGGTAGTCGTATCCTCATCATCAAGCCTTTGAATCGCTCCATGCATTCCAACCCTTCCACGAAGGCCTCTGACAAAAACGAGTGTGAAGCACCCATATTGAACAGCGTATAAGCGGGCTTGCCGCTGATGAAGACTATGCCTGGGGTAGTTAAATATCTTAGAAATCTAGTTATGGTTTTCTTTCCTAGTCTGTAAATTCTATATCCATGAGTCTGATTACTTAGGAAAGAAATCTTAAAATTTCCTGCCGTACCTGTGATCACTTGCTCCGGGTTTCGTGGTTGAGCCAGATCCAGTGCATACACTTGCTCCCTCTCCTGCCTGCGGTCTCCGCCCTGGTATCCACGTCCTTGGCCACGTCCTCGGCCTCCAAAATACTAAGCAGGAGGGTGATGGAGACGACGACCCACAACATTTTGAAGACGACAACGACATGCTTGCGGATGACCATGTGGAGCGTCGCCATAATAGCCGTCCTGAATGCAAACCTATATATTATTAATTAATAATAATTATTCATAAATTATTATTAATTAATAATCCATTTTTATGCTTTGATTTTATTTTGTATTATTATATTAATTTTTTTGTCATGAATACTAGCATGGATGTGTTATAACCATGTTGTATGTGTTATTTTATTTTGGGTTGCATGTAGTCTTTTCCTCTTGTTGTAGCCTATATATAGGCATGTAATATTTTGATTTGAGGTATTGAATGAATGAAAAAAAAAGAAAACCCTAACTTTTGAGAAAGTTTCCTCCTCTTCCTCCTAGGAATTTTCGGCCACCCCCTTCCTCTCCCTCTCTTTGCCGCCGACCACCCTTCCCCATCCTTCTCCTATTAAGTCTCCCCTCTCCTACCTTCTTTCTCTCCTTTGCAAAACAAATCACCTATCTGACTCCTCCTTTCCACACCAAGTCGACCACCTCCATCCCTAGTAATCTGACCACCACCACCTCCTCAACCCGAGCCCCTTTCCTTCCCCTCAAAAACTCGACCACCACCAACCATCCTCACCACAAAACCGAGGCCCTCCCTCCTCCCAAAGCCTAGCCGCCAACAACCTTCACCATCAAACCTAGCCCCCACTTTATCCCCTTCCAAATCCGAATACCTCCTTCCATGAATAAACCCTAACACCTACCACCTTTTCTCTCTCCTGCCATATTGAGATATATATTGCCAAATTTAGAAGATCTCTTCGTGGGGATTGAAAGACTTAATTCAAGAGCCTAAACACCTAGAGGGGGGGTGAATAGGTTCTAATTTTTTCCTTTAATATTTTAGGCAATTAAATAGATCTTACTTTGCACAAACAAAATAAAACACAGCACAGAACATTCACAGTACAGAGAATACCATATTTATAGTGGTTCCCAAAGATATGGGTAAGTCCACTTTCCCCCTTCAAATATACAGTAGAGTACTGGATTCAGCCTAACTTTTTTCCTCTTTCTCAGATCCAAAGATCCTACAACTCAGAACCAAAATGGTTCCTACACCTCAGACTTTTACAAGTCCTACCTCAGATCCTTCCAAGAATCCTACCTCAGGCCTCATCCCTACCTCAGCCCTTATCTCTAGGCTTACAACTTAGACTTTTGCCAGTCCTACCACTCAGGATCACAGCCCTACCTAAGCCTTTATAAATATAGGCTTACAGCTCAGATCTACAACAGATCCTACAAGTAATTGTGTAATAAAAGATATACAAAAGATATCACCAGATATATCCCTCTATTGATGTTCTTCTTGATCAGTTCTTGATCTTCAGTCCCAATCAGACTTAGATGTTTCAAAGCTTCTTGAAAGAACAAAATAAGGTTGGACTGTTCTTGATGTAGAAGTTGATCCACTGTAAACTCCTTCCTTGAATTCAAAATGAGATCTGAATCTTCTCTGCTGACTGATCTAGATCTGCCTTCTTAAAGGGTTTCCCCTTTTCTTGTTATGAATCTTCTCTCTCTTAGTTGATGGCTTTTCTGGCCTTCATTGAGTTATTGTTGTTGGTTGTTAAGGATCGGCCCTTTATATAGAGATTCCTCCTGGTTACCGGCTGATCTGGTTTGTAACAACCTTCTGTTAGTTCTGACAAAGGTGTCAGACCTGTTGGTAATGACAGTTGTTGACCCACCAGTCATGAAAGTTGATTCCTTAGAGATTCTACAACACAGCATGATCCACTCAGCAATCTGCTTCTCATGTGTCGACATAAGTAGACAAAGTGTCGACACAAGTCTTGATGATGTCGACAAGATACTCCAAGTCTCGCCAAAGTCATTCTTCTGCTTCTCGACACATCTTCTATTTTTTTGTATCGACACAAGTACAGTGTGTCGACACAACTGCTCTTAGTGCTAACATAACTGCTGGGTGTCGACACAGCCTCTGCTTTAGGTGTCGACACAATCCTTGCCTCAGGTGTCGACATAAGTCCTTCTTTAAGTGTCGACACAATTCCTGCTTTTGGTGTCGACATAAGTCCTGCTTTAAGTGTAGACACAATTCCTGCCTTTGGTGTCGACATAGCTTCTGGGTATCGACACAATTCTTGGGTGTCGACACAATTTCTAGGTGTCGACACAAATCTGGCTTCTGGTGTCGACACAACTTCTAGTTCTTGTGTCAACACAATTCTTAGGTGTCGACACAATGCTTTGCTGCTGGTGTCGACACAAGTCCCGTGTGTCGACACAAATCTTAACAAGTGTCGACACTTGTACTTAGAATATTTTTCTTCCAATCCTTAACCCTGCACAACGAAACTTAAACATACATCAAATACATATTGATGTATATCATTGACTAGGATGAATCTTCTCCAAATCTAGTACATACTTCTAGTGTACCCAACAATCTCCCCCTAATTGGAGAATTAATAAAACTTAGTCAAAGATATACACTAGTCAAGATAAAATACATAAGACATAAATGTACATTCATTCCAGTGCAAGTAAACATTCAAACAATGTAAATAATCTAAAATAAACATAAAAACTGATTTTAATAAGCATAAAATATTTGTTTTACAAGTTTTCTCTTAAAGCAAAAATCAAAAAGTTACATTGTTTCTTATCATAAGCCTAACTATCCTAAAAATTTGCTAGGCTCCCTTATGACAATGCCTTGACCAGACTTTATCTTTGCCTTCACAGCTAGTTTTGTATCTTCAGCAGGCTTCTTTCCTTTAAGATCCTTTTTCTTTAGTTCTTCAGCTTTTATTTTTTGCCTTTCAAAGTAGTGAAAGGGCTTAGAAAAATACTTGCTGGGCTCTATAGCATTTGCAGGTAGCTTCACAGCTTTTGCACTCCTCCTGTGCTGAAGAATGGCTTCCTGTTTAGCTTGATATGTATTCCACTCCTACTCTGAGTACCACTTACCCCTATCATAGGTCTTGTCCTTAACAGCCTTCCATGCAGTCAGAATGATGTTCCTTGATGTAGGGCTCCATTGTTCAAAGTCTAGCTTTAACTCAACCTGTTCCCTGAATCTCTTCTTAGATAGCAATTCTTCCCTTTGAGCTTCTTTGGCAGCCTCTGACATTTCAACTTTCTCAAAGACCACATTCTGTGCCTCTTGTGAAGGGCTGTACATTTTCTGCTCTTGGTCATGAACCATCTCAAAATTAGCAGGAGGATATATAACCTGAGCAACTTCTGGCTGATCTCCCTCTATATATGCAGGTTGTATTCCAGATTCAGCCATATTATAATCATCACATAAAGGAGGGAAGCCAAGAGTAGCTCTGATGGTATTGGAAACCCATTTGGCATGCTTAGAACTAGCTTGGACTAACACTCTCTCCCCTTTTAGGACTTCTCTTTCAATATGATCTCTGAGATCATTCTTGTGAAACCTGACTTGACCTTCCAGATGATCAATCCCTTCTTTGTAGTAGACCCCTAATTTATGAATTTGAGTGGTAATAGCTGTTTGGGCAGCCGTTATCGCCATTTTGACCGCAGCTAGATCAGTCTCAATTAGTTTTGTCACTTCTGTTTTGAACACAACAGATAGTGCTACAATCTTTGTGAGAATTTCCTTATGAGAATCCGTGAGATTCTCATATGTTCTAAATTGATTTTCTAAGATATAGGCCAGTGTCTCTGCCAAATATGTTGCTTGAGTTTTCAGTTCCTGCTGCTGAGTGGCCAGAGACACAACTGCATGGCCTCCTTTCTCAAAGCAGTCTGTCCTTTCTTTCTTGTGCAGACTCACTTCAAATCTGATTGACTTGATTTCCTTAGCTAGCTGGTTTTGCAGCTCTTTGTGAGTTTCATCCACATACTTTTCAAGAGCAGTCCTTTGTGCATCTAGTTTTAGTTGCAATTGGACCATTAAGGAATTTAAGTCTATACTTGGAGCTGGAGGTGGTGTGACTGTTTGTAAGGCCCTCTTATAGCCAGATCTTCTCTTCTTCATTACAACAAGTTTCCTTTTCTTAGCCAGGTTGGCTTCTTCATCAATAGAAGATGAACTTTCTATGTCAACAGTTTCTTCGTTTACAGTATTCTTCAGCAATCCATCCCCCTCAGTCTTTGGAAGTTCTTTGTTCTGTGGTTATTGCTCCCCCTCAGTCCTTACTGATGGGGAGTCATGGAATAACTCCTCCAAGGTTACTTCCTGCAATATTTGAACAGGAGAAATAAGATTAGTTTGGAAAATACATGGTTTTCCCTAGACTTCCATGTCCTTGTCCAGTGACCTTTCTAGGAAGGAGATACTTACTTGGCCAATCTGAGCAGTATCCTTCATATGCACTGCAGGTGTTTCTTCCTCTACATGCAGTAGTGCTTCCTTATTTATATCAAAGACTATATCCATCACAGTATCAGCTACTAATTCACTGTCTAGTGTAGCAGCATCATTTACTCCCCCTTGATCAGGCAGATCAGTAAGTATAGTGTCTTGTACAGCTGGTGTAGGGTCTTCTCCTCCTAGAGTAGATATTCTTTGCTGCTCTGGGAGCATACTACTGTCCACTTGTCCTTGTGCATCTTATTGTTGTTGTCTGTCTTCATCAGAACTGAAGACCACTTCTTCTTCTGAATCACTAGATGATTCTTCGTGTTGAACAACTTTCTTCTTCTTCTGTATTGTTTTGGTTTGTTTTTGAGGAGTAGTAACCTCCTTAGTCAACACCCTATCCCATCTTGACAGAATCCTTGTGTCCATTCTTCTCATATGATTGATTTTTGTACCAGGAAGTTGGCTCATTACTTCATGTATTACAGATGATAGGCATAGACTCAGAATTCTCCCCAGGTTTGGTTTCTTTATACCTTCACGTAACTTGTCAAATACTATGGTTGTCTAATCAGTCTTGAGCTTGAAAATGATCCTGGTCATCAGGTGGAACATGGTGGCTGAGATTCTGTCATGTCCACCTATTTTACACAGTATGACCTTCCCTATAATCTCAGAAAGGAACTTCCCTTGTGAATTCATCCCTTTTCAGTTGATAGATGATCCTATCTTAGTTTTTGGGTTTAACCCACACCATTGTAAGGCCTCCTTGATCATAGACGGTTGTACGTCATCTTCTTCCTTAACCTTTGGGAGTTGGAGTGCGTTTCAGATTGTTTTCAAGGTAATCTTCACTCGGGTATCTTGAACAGTAGCTTTCATCTTCTTCCCGTCTGCGTCTGTAGTTGTAGAAGAATAAAATTCCAGAACTTCTTTCTTCCATATCTTGGTTGGTTTAGAGACCAAGAATTCCAAACCGATGTATGAGATTAGGGCAATTACTCCATGAATCTCTTGTGATGTTGTTGTGAACCAACCACGGACCAGCTCATATCCTTCGTTCACCTTTTCTTCTGGATGAGGCACCATTACCAGAAGAGAGATATGGAGGTGAAAAGGAAAGTTGATTCTCGTCGACAGAGGGTGAAGAGCCAGGAAATCATAAAGCGTAGTCGACCAGATTTTGGCTTCACCTATTTATAGTCTAAGTGAAAAGGGGAGTTCAAAAGACACGCCTTAGCACTAGGACTAGTCGACAAAATCTTATATGTGTTGACATAATAGGTCTAGGTCTCGACAATACTAAGGTTTGGTCGACATATGTATATGTCGACATACTTATGTCAGTGTCGACATAGATGTCGACATGTCTCGATACAGAGTGTCGATTTTTGATTTTTGTGTGTCGACACAAAAATCAGCTAACTGAAAGTCTCGACATAATTGTGTCGACACCAACTCTTGTGTGTCGACACAAAAGTCCTCTAGTTATATGGTCTCGACATAGTTGTGTCGACACCTATTCTTCAGTCGACACAGTTATTATTTCTGTGTCGACACATCCGTTTTCTTTGTCGACACAACATACTGAGAGTGTCGACACAAGGTCTGCTTATTTCGACACAAACTTTGTACTTAGCCAAATTTCATATGAAAACTTGAGATTACATGTTCTAATAAAGGTAGCTTTTGCTAACCTAATCTAGATTCAACATACCTAATTTAATTTTAAAATAATTGAATTTAGTTTTATCCAGAGGTTTTGTAAAAATATCAGCAATTTGATTATTTGTATTCACAAACTCTAGACTAATATTTTCTTTTTCTACATGTTCTCTGATGAAATGGAATTTAATTTCTATATGCTTTGTTCTACTGTGTGATACAAGATTCTTAGCAATAGAAATAGCACTAGTAGAATCACAGAACAGTGGAATTCTACTAACCTTGATGTAATAATCTTCTAGTTGGTGCTTTATCCATAATAGTTGTACACAGCAGCTGCCTGCAGCTATATATTCTGACTCAGCTATTGATATAGCTACACTGGTCTGCTTCTTTGCTGCACCAAGACACCAGTCTTCCTCCTAGGAATTGACAGGTTCCTGAAGTACTTTTTCTGTCTTCTTTGCATCCTGCAAAATCGGTATCTGAGAAGCCATTTAGTGTGAAATCTCTATTCTTAGGGTACAAAAGACCTAGATTAGGTGTGCCCTTGAGATATCTCAAAATCCTTTTAACTGCAGTATAATGAGATTCCTTAGGGCATGCTTGGTACCTAGCACTGACACATGTTGCATACATGATGTCAGGTCTACTAGCAGTCAAGTAAAGTAGGGAGCCAATTATCTCTCTATACAAAAACTCATCAACAGGTTTCCCTGCCTCATCTTTTCCTATAGGCATACTTATTACCATTGGAGTTTTCATGGTGGAAGCTGAGTCCATTCCATACTTTATAATCAACTCCTTAATAAACTTAGACTGAGATATGGATAGTCCATTATCAGTCTGTTTCACTTGAAGTCCCAAAAAGTACTTCAGTTCACCCATACTGCTCATTTCAAACTTCTCTTGCATAAGTTTGGCAAACTTCCTGCAAAGGTTGTTTTCAGTAGATCCAAAGATAATGTCATCAACATATATCTGGACTAAGATTATCTTGCCTTTGGATTCCCTTTAGAATAGAGTTTGATCTATCTTTCCCCTTGAGAATTTATTCTCAATAAGAAAAGCAGACAAGGTTTTATACCAAGCCCTGGGGGCTTGTTTCAAACAATATAGGGCTTTCCTAAGCCTATATACATAATTAGGATAGTGAGGATCTACAAAACCTGAGGGTTGTTCAACATAGACTTCCTCTTTCAGGTCACCATTTAGAAATGCTGACTTCACATCCATCTGAAATACATTGAACCCTTGATAGGCTACGTAGGCCAGGAACATCCTTATAGCCTCCAATGTTGCTACTGGGGCAAAGGTTTGATCAAAGACTATTCCTTCCTCTTGTCTGTAGCCTTTTACTACCAACCTGGCCTTGTTCTTGATGATTGTTCCATTTTCATCAAGTTTATTTTTGTAGATCCACTTAGTTCCTATGATATTGTGATCCTTAGGTTTAGGAACCAGTTTCCAGACTTTACATCTCCTGAAATGATTCAGCTCTTCTTGCATTGCATCAACCCAGTTAGCATCTAGCATTGCTTCTTCGAACTTTTTGGGTTCTATTTGAGACAAAAAGCTAGAACACAAAACTATGTTCATGCTCTTGCTCCTTGTTAGAACACCTTGACTTGCATCTCCAATTATCTGGTGAGCTGGATGATCCTTTAGGTGTCTTCTTGCTGGAGGAAACCCGTCTACCTCATGACCTTCTTCATTTTCCTCCACCTGATGCTCCTCATTCTCTTATGCTTTCAGTGTGTTTTGTTCTTCCCCTAGGAAACATGCATCATTCATTCTAGCAGGAGCTTCATCATTGATGGTCATCTTGTCCAGCCGATCTGTTCGACCTATAGAACTAACTTAAACACTAGACAATTCATTGTTTATCAATCTAGACTCATTAAAGACAACATGAACTGACTCTTCTACAACTTGGGTAGTCAAGTTATAGATCCTGTATGCCTTACTTTTGTTGTTGTACCCAACAAATATCCCTTCTAGGGATTTGGCTGCAAACTTTGTTTGGTAGTGCTTACCATTCACTAGGACATAGCACTTGCTACCAAAGATTCTGAAATAAGAAATGTTTTGTTTTCAGTCTTTCTAAATCTAATAGGGAGTCAACTTAAGTTTCTTACTAATGAATGCTCTATTGAGAACATGCCAATCAGTATTTACTACCTCAGCCCAGAAATATTCAGGGAGAGTAGTGTCACTTAGTAGAGTTCTACCAGCCTAAATGAGAGTTCTATTATTTCTTTTAGCAAACCCATTTTGCTGAGGTGTTCTAAGGGAGGAGAACTCCAGATGAATCCCAAGTTCTTCACAGAATTTTGTCATACATTCAGACTGAATTTTAGTTCAATGGTCACTTCTGATTTTGACCACAGAATTGTTAAATTCATTCTAAACTTGTCTAACAAAAGTCTGAAAAATACTAGGGGTTTCAGATTTTTGCCTTAAGAAGAACACCCATGTGTATCTAGAATAGTCATCAACAACAACTAATGTGTATGCTTTACTACCAAGACTTTGAACTAGCATAGGACCAAACAAATCCAAATATAAGAGATATAGACATCTCATTAAATCTTTGGTATCTAGTGCTGGAAAAGAGGACTTGGTCTATTTGCCCTTTTGGCAAGCTGAACACACTCCCTCTTTCATGCACTTAACATGAGGACCATTCTGAAAGTGAGGGTAAGATCTATCTTAACTATAGAGGGGGGTGAATAGAGTATTTTAAAGTAAATTTATAAAATAAAATTGCACAGCAGTAAATGCTTAATTTATGTATAGGTGTAAGGTGCTTTGATGTAGAAATAAAACTAAAGCAGTAAAAATAAAAACCACAGCACACAGCAAAGAATATGTACAAGAAACCAGAAGACACAAGGAGCTATAGTGGTTCCCCAAAAACCTAGGTACATCCACTCTTTTACCACCCTTGGTAGGAATCCACTGCAGGATGAGTTGATCAGGTGTCCTGGGCACCAATGAGCTTTTGATAAGGTGCTCAAAAACCAAACTGGATTTTTTGATCAGGTGTCTTGCCACCACTGAGTTTTGACAAGGCTCTCAGAACCAGAATCAAAACTTTTGAAGGGAGTCTTGATAACCCTTTTATAGTAGGAAAAGAAAAAAAGGAAGAGGTGAAGTTGTCTTCTCTGTCTCAATCACTGAGAAAGACTTAGTGGATTGATTATGTTGTCAAAGCTCACCCTGAGATGTAGATGGTTCAGAGATGAGAGCTTTGCTAGGGTGATAGGTCTTCAGAAGCTTCAAATCTCCAGAAGAAGATGGTTTCAGTAGAGGCTAAAATATGAATTGTCTGGAGTCCTTGATGTTGAAGCTATGATCACTTTTCAGTATGCCAATATTCAACTAATTTTCCAGGATTGATCACTTGATTTTTCTCTAACTTTTTCTGACTATCTGTGTATGTCTGTATTGAGTGATAGATGGATTGTCTTGATCTGCTGTAAGATGTTTTATTCTCTGATGATCCTTTATCCAAGATAGCCGTTAGCAGTCAATAAATGTCTTCCATAAATGTTTTGTCTTCTGGAGGAAAGTACAATAAACATTCTCTGATAAATCCCTTGAAACTTGCTCTAGAATAAATGAAAACGGCTAGCAGATCTCTTGAAATAAATGCTGAGAGAATTTGAAAAACATTCCAAAAGCTGACTGAATTTGAATCCTCAAAGTCGTCGATATCTCAGGAAAAATGTCGATCTGAGCTCTACGATCGTCGACCTGAGCTCAGAGATTGAAATGATCATCAGACAGAAAACGTCGACCTGAGCTCGAAGATCGTCGACCGGAGCTAAGCGACCTGAAGACTAAGCTGAAGGAAGATCGTCGATCTGAGCTCGAAGATCGTCGACCGGAGTTTGACGACTTAGCAGAGTTGAGCTCAGAGAGCGTCAAACGGAGTTCGACGTTTCGTCGACCAGAGCTTGACGATAATTGTTTTTGTCTCAGCTCTAAGTCTGAATCCTTGAATGGTCCTGGGGGCAGCTTCAAACCTAAATTCTAAGCCCTAGACTCATTCTAACTTGACCTTTTCAACTATACATCTAGGTCAAACTAATTTCCTAAAAACATAGTGATCCTTTCCCAAATTAGTAATAGGGTGTTCCAACAATCTCCCCCTTATTTGGGTTAGGATTACTATTTACAGAACTCAGTAATAAATACAAAATCAACATACAGAAAAACAAAAAATCTAACATAGTAGAGCAGACCATGCAACATAGCAGCAATCAGATAAAAAATCAGCAAATGATCAAAATGAGTATACTGTCTGCTTACAAATGTCATTTCTTTTCACTTCCCTTCTTAAATAAGATTTCCCTGTTGGGATTTAGAGCTTCTTTCTTTGACCTTCTATCATCCTCTACACCTAAGGAGTTTTGAGATCTAGCCCTGGGAACCACAGCCTCAGGATGCAGCTTCATGTAGTCCACTGGGTCAAAGAATTTCCTTGATGCATACCTTTCCAGTTCTGCCTTTCTTTGATCTGACAAGGTTGTAATGTTGGAAGTGTCTTTCCCTTGTTCTCTGGCCTTCTTCAGCTGATCTAAGGCAGCCATTTCTTTCATCCTAGCAGTCCATGATAAAGGTTTGTTCTCTGGATCTTCAAAAGGAACTGCAGGCTCATATCTGTTGACAGTTTTTGAAGCAGTAGGAGTTCTTTTATCAACAGTTTCTCTGAGTTTATAAGGGAAAGGACCTTGAGTTGAGTCCATGTGTCTTTGTCCTTCCCTTGCTTGAAATCTGTGTTCTCTTTGATTTCCTCTATATTGTCCCCTTCTGGACTGATAACCTCTTTGATATTGCCCCCTGGGATGATATCTTTGAGAGGATTGGGAGGAACTTTGCTTTGGAGCTGAGGTTTGAGAAGCAGAGCCTCCACCTGATCCTGAATCTGGAGGAGGAGGAGGAGGCTGAAACTGGGATGAACCTTTCTTAAACTTATCAAACTTTCTTTTCTTCTTCATGGCCTTTAGTTGGTTTTTAGAATATTGCATCCATGGTTCAGTTATATTGCAATCATGCAGAATATAGTAGGGTATATCATTAGCATCCTTGGCCTTAGCAGGAGGGACCTTCATCATGGCCTTGCTTCTGGCCTTTCTTTTCTTTGCAATGGTACCAGAAGAGTCATCAGAGTCAGTGTGAAACTGATAACTTTCTGAGCTCTGGGGTCTATCATACAGATCATCAATGCTTTTGATGTACTTCTCTTGTTGTTTAAGTTGTTCAGGAGTTAGAGTAGGAGCAGCAGTAAAAATAGAAGCAACAACATCCTCAACCTTGAAAGAGTTGACATATGATGCAATCAGACTGGGATCACATTCTAAAATAGGCGCAATGGCCTTAGTAAGGTCTTCAACTTGTTGAACTGGTAGAGAATTGAAGTACACAGTATCAAAAACTGACAGCAGGCTCTGAAGCTCCACTGCAAATACTGGAGCAGGTTCTGAAACTTCAGCAGCCTCAGGCAAATCCAGAGCTTCATTAGGCATCTCCCCCAGCCTGGATTCAGTGAAAACTGGATCAAGGCACCCAGAGGAAGGGATTGCTTGAGAGGATAGGAAGGGAGATAGCCTGGTAGACAGCTCCTGAACATTTTTCAGAAGTGGAGCCAAGGTGGTCTCCAGCAATGAGGTTAGCCTGGGGGCTAGCAGCTCATACAACCTATCTGCCAAAGCTGAAAGATCTACATGCTCAAGAGGGGCTTGAGTAGAGGTAGGAGTTGATGTAGCTGGAATGATGTTGGCTGGAACTGATGGAATGGATGGTGTGGAGGTAGGAGGTATAGGGATGGATGGCTCAGTAGTAGGAATTGTTGAGATTGATGTTACTGAAGTGGAGATGGATGATATGGGAGAGGAAAAGGATGGGGTGAAGGATGATTGAGAGAGTATGTCCTGTAGAAGTTGTTGGTAGGAAGATGTAGATGGAATCTCAAGAGGAGTGGGAGGAGAATCATCCATGAAGGAGTCATCTAGAAGATGAAATGATGGAGTGGTGACAGGTGGATAGAAGTATAGAGGGTGGAGTGGCTCTGAGGTAGTGGCTGGAGGAGGTGAAATAGTTAATGAGATTATAATGGGGGAAGATATGGCTATGGTTGAGATGAGTGGTGAGGTTGATATGGAGACTGAGGCAGAGACAGCTGGAGGAGGAGGAGAAGAAGGCAAATCTTCTGTTGGGGAAGAGACCTGAGGAGGAGTGACTGAGGCAGTCCTTGTGCCTGAATCATACGTTGCTGTAGCAGCCCTGTTGGGGTTGATAATCTGCCTGTCCCACCTACTAAAAAGGGAACAGGTGAGCCTTTTGGATGCATTGATGTGCATCCCACTTGAAACCAGCAGATCAGGGCACCTGTGATGTAGGTAAACCCCTATAATCCTCCCCAAACTGACACATCTTTTGCTAATTTTCTTCTTGATGAAATTAAAGAAGATAGATCCCCAATCCAGATGTTTCTTATCAACTAAAGCTCCCATTAAGCATAATTGATACCTTGAGATTGTATCATGAGCTGAGTGCTTTGCCAGAAGCACTTTCCCAACAACATCAGACAAAAATTGAAATTCAATCGACAAATTCTTTTTCAGCAGTTTATTAGGGTTCACAGCAGAGTGACCCATTCGATCTAACAACGAATCATATTCCTCTCCAGACAAATCAATGGAGTCATTCCCAGTACTTATGGCGAATACTTCTGTCAAAAGAGCAGGGGACATTGGTACCTGAGTTCCTTTGATGGTGCCGACTATAGAATTTTCATTCTCATTGGTGGCAGTAAAAACCCATTCTCTTACTTCATCTGCTGCAATCTTTATTTTGGTGGTCATCAACTGAACCAACTGCTATTCGCGGAAGAGATTCAGAATATCTTTGAACCGCTGATCGCTGCCATCGAAGGAGTTCATATCTATGTCAAAACCTGTGTCAAATTTCATTTTAGAAAGAGCAGCGACCGACACTGCCATCTGTACCTGCAAAGATTCAACAAACACGACCAAGTGTAGAGAGTTTGGAGGGAAAGAGAAAAATTTGCAGAGAGTATGAAAGCGTAAACGACGAGCGGCGTCCAAAAACTGATTTTATATTAGGGTTCGACGCAAAAAAGGAAGGTTCGTCGATCTCCGTTCGACGATCAGGACTCCTAAGGGAAGCGGAAAGGTCTTCAACATCGTAGATCTCAGTTCGACGATCTAGAGAACGTCGAGCTCAGTTCGACGATTGAAGGCCTGAAAGAGATAGTATACAACTATCTGACAAGCTCTAAACTCCGGTCGACGTTTTGGGAAAACGTCGATCTTTGTTCGACATTTTTCGGGAAACCGTCGATCGACATTTGACGATTTCTGGGGAAAACGTCGAGCGCAGTTCAGAGACAGAAACTATCCTACAGAAACAAAAATAAATGAGTTTTTAGCCTAATCTTGGTCTGTTTTTAGCTTTTCAAGATCTTGTAATTTATTTTAGGCTTCCTCCATCTAACATGCCTAAGTGATTGAGGAAGAAGTTGTATTTCTTTTCATCCAAAGGCTTGGTGAAAATATCTCCCCTTTGCAAATCAGTTGGGATATATTGAAGTTCAATTTTATTTTTCTCAACATTATCCCTTAGAAAATGATGCCTAATTTCTATGTGTTTTGTCCTACTATGGAGGACTGGATTTTGTGCAATGGAAATAGCACTGGTGTTGTCACAAAATATTTTAGACTTCTCTAAGTTGTAACCATAGTCTAGGAGTTGATTTTGAATCCACAATATTTGTGAACAACAACTGCCTGCAGCCATATATTCAGCTTCAGCAGTTGAAGTTGACACAGATGTTTGTTTCTTACAAAACCATGAGACAAGTCTATCACCAAGAAACTGACAAGTTCCACTGGTGCTTTTCCTGTCTATTCTGCATCCAGCATAATCAGCATCTGAAAATCCAGTTACGTCAAATGCTGAATCTTTTGGATACCAGAGTCCTAGATTTGGACAGCTTTTAACATACCTAAGAATCCTCTTTACTAAAGTTAAGTGTGACTCTCTAGGGCTAACTTGGAATCTAGCACATATACATGTAGCAAACATTATATCAGGCCTACTAGCTCTAAGGTACAATAAAGAGCCAATCATTGCTCTATATGTTGTCTGATCAACTGGTTTCCCATGTTCATCAGGATCCAATACAGCATTGGTAGGCATGGGTGTTTTCATACATGATGCATCAGACATACCAAATTTCTTAACCAGTTCTTTTGCATACTTGATTTGAGAAATAAATATGCCTTCAGCATGTTATTTGACTTGCAATCCTAAGAAGAAGGATAGCTCACCCATGCTAGTCATTTCAAATTTAGAGTGCATAAGCTTGGAAAACATTTTGCACAAGTTTGAATCAGTAGAACCAAATATAATATCATCTACATAAATTTGTACTAGTAGGGTATGGGCCTTATGGGTTCTAATAAAAAGAGTTTGGTCTACTCTCCCCCTAATAAAATCATTTTCAAGAAGAAAGCATGCTAGGGTCTCATACCATGCTCTAGGAGCTTGCTTTAGACCATATAATGCTTTATGCAGTTTGAAAACATAATCAGGATGAGTTGGAGAGACAAAACCTGGGGGTTGTCTGACATAGACTTCTTCTTTGATCTCCCCATTGAGAAAAGCACTCTTCACATCCATTTGTAAACTTTGAATCCCTTGTGAGCAGCATAAGCCAGGAAGATTCTTATGGCCTCTAACCTTGCAACTGGTGCAAAGGTCTGGTCATAGTCTATCCCCTCTTCTTGAGAATATCCTTGAGCAACTAGCCTTGCCTTGTTCCTTACAATAATTCCTTGATCATCCAATTTGTTTCTGAACACCCATTTTGTTCCAACAATGGAACGATCCTTTGTCTTAGGCACTAGTTCCCAGACTTTGTTTCTTTCAAATTGATGCAACTCCTCTTGCATTGTATTGATCCAGTGTGGATCTTGCTCTACATCTTGAATGGATTGAGGTTCAATTTGAGAGAGAAAGCAAGTGTGCATCAGGTTTTGGTTGACCTGATTTATGGTTTGCACACCAGTTGAGATGTCTCCAATCACTTGGGAGATTAGATGATCTCTTGATGTTACTAAATCAACAGGGGGTGTTGATTGTTCACCAACTTGTGTTGCTGTTTCCTCTTGTGGAACAGCAACTGTCTCTTCAAGAAGATTTTCTTCCAGATGTGGAGCAGCTTCTTCATCTTCACTACTTTCATCCTTTTGAGTAACTTGTAATCTGTCCAAGTCTTCAGCTAGAGAATGTACCTGCAATTGTTCTGTGGTAGAAGCATTCTTCTCCTTGAAAGACATATTAGTTTCATCAAAGGAAATATGAACAGATTCTTTTATTTTTAGATTAGTTTTATTATAAACCATATAAGCTTTAGTAATCATGGAGTATCCCAGAAACACTCCTTCATCAGCTTTTGCTTGAAATTTTGCTAAATATCTCTTGTCATTATTGTGAATATAGCAAGTGCAACCAAAATCTTTAAAATAGTCTACTTTAGGTTTCTTCCCTTTGAGCAATTCATAGGGAGTCTTGCCCTTCAGTTTATATATTAGACTTCTATTCAACACATAATTGGAGGTGTTCACTGCGTCAGCCCAAAAGGATAAAGGAAGGTGAGCATCTGTCAATAATGTAGTTGTAGATTCAATTAGGGTTCTGTTTTTTCCTTTCAGCTACCCCATTCTGTTGAGGAGTTCTAGGAGCTGAGAATGTATGCCTGATCCCTTCACTCTGACAGAACTCTTGCATAAGAAGAGAATCAAACTCTGTCCCATGATAACTTCTGATTAGGGAAATGTGAGTGTTCAACTCAATCTATATGCATTTGAGAAACTCTGTCAAACACTTGAAGTTATCAGACTTCTTACTCAGAAAGAACACCCATGTGAATCTTGAGAAGTCATCTACAACCACTAAAGTGTAGGATTTCCCTCCTAAGCTTTGTACTGTAATGGGTCCAAAAAGATCCATGTGTAACAGATACAAAATCCTAGGTGAATCACTCTTGTTAATTGATTTAAAACTATTTTTAGTTTGCTTGCCTAATTGACAAGCCTTGCAAAGTCCTTCCTTCTTGTAGGGGCCAGAAGGTAGTCCTCTAACAAGGTTGTCCTTGGATAGCCTAGCAATGGATCTAAGGTTAATGTGTCCTAGTCTCTTATGCCATAGTATATTAGGTCTAGATATGGAATTGAACAGGCAAATATCTACCTTAGATGAATGAAAATCTACTAAGTAAATGTTACCTTTCCTGTTACCTGTTAACACAGTTGTGTTGTCTTCTGACTTGTTCTTGCATATTGCTTTGTTGAAAGTCACTTGATATCCTTCATCACAAAGTTGACTGATACTTATCAAGTTATGCTTGAGTCCTTCAACATAAGCTACTTTCTTGAAGGTGACTGTTCCAATTTGGAGTGCACCATATCCTTTTGTTGTTCTAAAGTTTGAATCACCAAAGATTACTTTGGGTCCAAGCTTGGCTTTAAAGGATGTGAAGATGTCCTTGTTCCCTGTCATGTGCTTTGAGCACCCACTATCCAGATACCATGGCTGGTTTGATGTTGGATAGGTCTTCACCTGCACATAAACAGCTTATATGTTTTTGATCCAGTTTACCTTGGGCCTAGGTTGATATCCCTTAAATTCAGAAATGAAAGACATCCCAGGTTGACTCTTATAACCTTCAGGATGGTATCTCCTAGGAGGTACTATCCATTCAGCATAGGGGTTGAAACCTTGGGATGTAGGACTTCTAGGATTGAATCTAGATGTACCTTTGAAGGATTGTTCAAAGTCCTTATCTCTGTTCGATGATCGTCGAGCTGAGGTCGACGATCTTGGGTCAGATCGTCGATCTCTATTCTAAGATCGACTGTCCTGGAGTTCAGAGTTTAGGTGTCATCGAGCTGAGTTCGACGATCGTTTCTTGGATCGTCGAGCGCCGTTCGACGATCGTCGAGCTCTGTTCGACGCATTCTGTTAAACTATATCTTTCTTTGGCAAATCTACATTCTTCCTAGCTACCTCTATAACTTCCTTCCCTTTATCAGAGATAAATTTGATTGGAGTTATCAGAGCTATAAGCTGGCTGGATGAAGCTCCCAAGCCTAGTGTACTATTAAGTCTAGAGTTCACTGTGCTTGTGATATCCATCAGTTTGATGCTTCTCCCATTAAGGGATTCTTCAAACTGCTTGGCCTTGGATAGTTCACTCTTCAGTGAAGCTATCTCCTCCCTATAGCATTCTAACTCTTTAGAGAGTTTGAGGTTCTCTGATTTTAAAGTGCTATACTCAGACAGTTGTTTTCTGAGGGAAGTGATTTCCTTCTCAGACTCCAACAGATCTAGGCATATTACTTTAAACTCATGTCTAAAGTCCTCAGAACTGAAATCAAATGAATTGATTACCTTATCTTCTTCTAGTTGAACTTCTGAATCTGATTCTGACTCTTCTGCTTCTGAATCTATTTGAGAGGCATTGATAGCCATCATGCAAAATTCCTTTTCATCAGCATCATCCTCATCATCACTGGAGCTGGATGAGGCTTCAGAATCCTCTTCAGTTTCACTCCATGTCTCAGCAACAAATCCCTTCCTTGTATGCGTGTTCTTGCTATAGGAGGGTTTGTCTGAGGTGTTCTTCTTGAAGTTTTTCTCCTTTCTTCTTTCTCTTTTATCTTTCTTGTCCTTATTTTTGTTTTCTGGACAGTCAGGCACAATATGGCCTGGTTTCCTGCAACAAAAACATATAATTTCTTTGTTATTATTTGATTTATCATACCTTGGCTTATCATGTCCCTTGCATGATCTCTTTCTGAAGTCCTTTCTGGCCATTTTGTAGAATCTTTTGGCCAGTAGACTTAGAAGCTCATCATTTCCTGTGGCTTTATCTTCAGGCTCCTCTTCTGTAGCTTTGAAGGCTATGGTCTTCTCTTTCCTTGTGGCTGGTGAGGCAGCCTTCTGTTCTTCTTCTCTATTTTTAATGAGCAACTCATAAGATTTGAGCTTGCCCAGGAGAGCTTCAGTTGTAATCTCATTTAGACTTCTGGCATCTTTGATTGGCCAGATTCTTGAATCCCAAGTGCTGGGGAAACACATTAGGATTTTTTCATTCAGCTCAGTCAATGAGATTTCTTTATCCAGAGTCTTTAACTCATTGACAATCTGACATAATCTATTGTACATGTCTGCTACTGACTCAGCTTCTCCTTTCTTGAAGTTCTCATATTGGGATATGAGATGGGATCTTCTATCTTTTCTCTCATCAGCAGATCCTTAGACAATCTCAGAAAGTTTGTCCCAAATTCCTTTGGCTGAGTTGTATTCAGCTACCTTCTGAAATATCTCATCAGACATTGTCTGAGCTAAGATATTCATGGCCTTGGCATCTGCAGTCTTCCACTTCTTTATTTCAACATCTGTTCTTGAAAGAGGTGGAACAACATTTGTACTTGAGCTTGCTGGTGGACTTGGGCACACTGTCAAAACTTAAATATGTCTTCATCAATAGAGTTCATATAAAGTCTAATCCTTACTTTCCAAAGTGCAAACTTGGATAGATTGCACACTGGAGGCCTAGTGCTTGCATAATCTTTGTTTTGTGCCATGTCTTTATATAAAATTAAATATAATGAAAATAACCCTCTTAAAAGATTGATCTTATCATGGATCTTTTGGTTCAGGTGTTAGCCTGTATGAATAACCAACCTGCCTCTGATACCAATTAAAAGTGAGGGTAAGATCTATCTTAACTCTAGAGGGGGGTGAATAGAGTATTTTAAAGTAAATTAAAAATTTAAAATTGCACAGCAGTAAAGGCTTAATTTATGTATAGGTGTAAGGTGCTTTGATGTAGAAATAAAACTAAAGCAGTAAAAATAAAAACCACAACACACAGCAAAGAATATGCACAAGAAACCAGAAGACACAAGGAGCTATAGTGGTTCCCCAAAAACCTAGGTACATCCACTCTTCTACCACCCTTGGTAGGAATCCACTACAGGATGAGTTGATCAGGTGTCCTGGGCACCAATGAGCTTTTGATAAGGTGCTCAAAAACCAAACTGGATTTTTTGATCAGGTGTCTTGCCACCACTGAGTTTTGACAAGGCTCTCAGAACCAGAATCAAAACTTTTGAAGGGAGTCTTGATAACCCTTTTACAATAGGAAAAGAAAAATGAAGAGGTGAAGTTGTCTTCTCTATCTCAATCACTGAGAAAAGACTTAGTGGATTGATTGTGTTGTCAAAGCTCCCCCTGAGATATAGATGGTTCAGAGATGAGAACTTTGCTAGGGTGATAGGTCTTCAGAAGCTTCAGATCTCCAGCAGAAGATGGTTTCAGCAGAGGCTAAATTATGAATTGTCTGGAGTCCTTGATGTTGAAGCTATGATCACTTTTCAGTATGCCAATATTCAACTAATTTTCCAGGATTGATCACTTGATTTTTCTCTAAGTTTTTCTGACTATCTGTGTATGTCTGTATTGAGTGATAGATGGATTGTCTTGATCTGCTGTAAGATGTTTTATTCTCTGATGATCCTTTATCCAAGATAGCCTTTAGCAGTCAATAAATGTCTTCCATAAATGTTTTGTCTTCTGGAGGAAAGTCCAATAAACATTCTCTGATAAATCCCTTGAAACTTGCTCCAGAATAAATGAAAATGGCTAGCAGATCTCTTGAAATAAATGCTGAGAGAATTTGAAAAATATTCCAAAAGCTGACTGAATTTGAATCCTCAAAGTCGTCGATCTCTCAGGAAAAACGTCGATCTGAGCTCTACGATCGTCGACCTGAGCTCAGAGATTGAAATGATCATCAGACAGAAAACGTCGACCTGAGCTCGAAGATCGTCGACCGGAGCTCAGCGACCTGAAGACTAAGCTGAAGGCAGATCGTCGATCTGAGCTCGAAGATCATCGACCGGAGTTCGACGACTTAGCAGAGTTGAGCTCAGAGAGCATCGAACGGAGTTCGACGTTTCGTCGACCAGAGCTCGACGATAGTTGTGTTTGTCTCAGCTCTAAGTCTGAATCCTTGAATGGTCCTGGGGGAAGCTTCAAACCTAAATTCTAAGCCCTAGACTCATTCTAACTTGACCTTTTCAACTATACATCTAGGTCAAACTGATTTCCTAAAAACATAGTGATCCTTGCCCAAATTAGTAATAGGGTATTCCAACACATTCCTCACCAACCCCATGCTGAACAGCAGTCCTATGTACTTATAGTTCAGATGAGCTAGCCTCTTGTGCCATTTGATACATAGTGAGGCCGTCTCATCTGCAACTAAGCAAATAGGTGAGTTGTTTAACTCACAATCTAGGTTAAGACAATAAACATTTCCTTTCCTAGTGCCAGTCAAAATGATCTCTTGATCACTTGACCTTTTAATTTGGCACTCCCCTTTATAAAAGGAGATGTCATAACCTATATCATTAAGCTGACTTATGATTATCAGGTTGTCTTTTAGACCCTTCACATAAGCCACTTTAGTGATAGTAATTGAGTGACTAGAGATGTTACCAAATCATTTGATGACTCCTTTTTTTGATCCACCAAAGATGACTTTGGGACCATTCTCTATAGGTACAAAGTCACTCAGCATTCTTCTTGTTCAAATCTTATGTCTGTAAAAGCCACTATCCAAGTACCATATAGGGGTATGGTCACATGGATTCACCTGCAACAAATAAAGGATTACTTATCCTTAGAACCTAAGTTATTTTTGGGTCCTAGGTTCTTGTTATTCTTGGAAACAACAGGTTTACCTACAGATTTTCTGATAGGTAAACTACTCTTGGTTTTAACACTTGTGTTAAACCAACAGTCCAAGGCAAAGTTGCCAATCTTTCCACAACACCAACACTCAAATCTGTTATACCTTTTCTTAGGTACAGACTTCATAGTCATGTTTCCAACAGTCTTTTTGAGTGTGGGTTCCGGAGCAGCAAACCCCATGAATTCCTTTTGAATCTGATGGGCTTGCCTATAGAGTGGCCTCTTGGCATTTGCATACTTGCCAAGATGAACTCCATACTCACAGAGACCATGAGTAATTTCATGATCATACTTGTTTGTAGGATTCATCACCTTCCTAAAGAAGATAGGGGATTTTGCAGCTAGAGGCTGAACTTGGGCCTTACCTTTTCTTTGTGAATTGGTGGCCCTAGTTCTTCCCTTAAAACCTAGAAGAGTCTTCCCTTTTTGTTAGATGAAATTGTAAATTAAGGGTAAGACAATTTTTGGTTTGGAGAATTTATCCAGTAGCTCTCTTTCATGCTGAAGTTTTGCCTCCAATTTCTTGATATGATTCTCCTTGAAAGAGATTGTGCATTCAGTAATGTTTTTCAGTTTGGTAACCTCATTCAATTTTAGATCCAACAGCTTTGCTAAATCTGATGCAGCCAACTTAAGAGACTCAATCTCCTTGGTCTGCTCTTTGACAAGAAGTTTGCTTCTCTTTAGAGCTTGCAACAATCCACCATACTCATCAATGAGTTGGTGTACATCCCCTTCAGACTCAAAACCATCCCCATATCTTGATGTTGATGCTCCTGATTCTAATCCAGTAAAATAATCAAATGGTGTAGGAGAGTTATATAACTTACTAGGACCATCTTGATCCAGGCACTGATCATTTTCTGTTAGGGCCATCAGCCCTCTACAGCAGTATTCTTCCACTCCACTTATGGAGTACTGCATTTGTAGAAATTCTATCTCCTTAGAATCCTCTTCAGTTCAGAATAACCTAATATATGCTTCAGCCTCTTCTTCTTCTCCTGATTCAGATAATGAAGAATCTGTCCAGCTTTTCTGCTTTTGGGCAACAAAAGATTTTTCTTTTTTGCCCTTCATTTATTGCTTCTTCTTGTCTTTTGATTCAGCCCTCTTGTCTAGACAGTCTGCTATGACATGTCCTTTCATGTTGCAACAATAGCACACAATCTTAGAATTAGATTGTTTACTAGGTTTAGAAGCATACCTGTCTTCCTTAGGAGTTTTCTTTTTCTTGTAGTACTCATCCTTTGAAAAGGATGAAGAAGTTCTGGTTCTCCACTTCATCTTCTTCATGAATCTTTGGAACTACCTTGTGAAAGCTGCAAAGTCCTCATCTTAGGTGAGACTGTCTGATGAAGTGTTATCATGAATCCCTTCTTCTGCCTCAACACTCCGTCTGGGAGGAGAAGGAGATTTTCTCCTGCCCTTTCTTGTGCCTTCAACTTTGAAGGCAACTGACTTTTCCTTGTATTTAGATCTGCTGCTCTTCTCTTCCTCCTTCCTTGCTGTAAGCTGCATTTCATATGAAAGCAGCTTCCCAAATAGTGTGGGAGGAGGTGTGTCTGCCAGCTTGGCCACTTCTCTGATTGCAAAAAACTTGGTGTCCTAATCCTTTGTCATAGATCTCAGAAATTTTTCATTCAGTTCATAAGTGCTGAAGACTCTTCCATAAGTCATCAACTCATTTACAATCCTGAAGAATTTCATGTAGCATTCAGCTATGCTATCATTCTTGGCTTGCCTAAAGCTTTCATAGTCCTGATTCAGCATAGATTTTCTGTCTTCTCTAACTTCTTCTGTTCCCTCCATGTAGATAATAAGAGTGTCCCACATTTCTTTAGAGGTTTTGCAATGCACCAGATTCTAAAAGGTGGCATCATCTATGGTACTTACAATGATATTATGTGCCCTTTTGTCTAGAGTTGCCAGAATGATTTCATCCTTTATCATTTCTGAATAACTCTTAGGAGTCTTTATATTTGCATCCAGTGCTGATACCTTCATTGGAATGAAGGGTCCTTCCTGTACTGTGATGTAAATTCTTGGATCAGAAGCTTCCATAAACAATCTGACCCTCTACTTCCATATACCAAAACATTCCTTCTTGTAGAGAGGTAGTTTCATTGATCAAAACTATTTTTGGTTCTCACTTGAACCCATTCTTGAATTCTTAAAATTGCCTAGGAGAATTACTCAGACTGTTAAGTCAATCCTTGAGTAACCTCCCTCTGATACAATTTGAAAGACTTAATTCAAGAGCCTAAACACCTAGAGGGGGGGGGGGGTAAATAGGTTCTAATTTTTTCCTTTAATATTTTAGGCAATTAAACAGATCTGACTTTGCACAAACAAAATAAAACACAGCACAGAATATTCACAGCACAGAGAACACAAGATTTATAGTGGTTCCCCAAGATATGGGTACGTCCACTTTCCCCCTTCGCCTATCCAGTAGAGTACTGGATTCAGCCTAACTTCTTTCCGCTTTCTCGGATCCAAAGATCCTATAACTCAGAACCAAAATGGTTCCTACACCTCAGACTTTTGCAAGTCCTACCTCAGATCCTTCCCAGAATCCTTCATCAGGCCTCAGCCCTATCTCAGCCCTTATCTCTAGGCTTACAACTCAAACTTTTGGAAGTCCTACCACTCAAGCTCACAGCCCTACCTCAGCCTTTATAAATATAGGCTTACAGCTTAGATCTACAACAGATCCTACAAGTAATTGTGTAATAAAAGATATACAAAAGATATCACCAGATAGATCCCTCTATTGATGTTCTTCTTGATCAGTTCTTGATCTTCAGTCCCAACCAGACTTAACTGTTTCAAAGCTTCTTGATAGAACAAAAGAAGGTTGGACTGTTCTTGAAGTAGAAGTTGATCCACTGTCAGCTCCTTCCTTGAATTCAAAATGAGATCTGAATCTTCTTTGTTGGTTGTTCTAGATCTGCCTTCTTAAATGGTTCTCCTTTTCTTATTGTGAATCTTCTCTCTCTTAGTTGATGGCTTTTCTAGCCTCCACTGAGTTGTTGTTGTTGGTTGTTAAGGATCAGCCCTTTATATAGAGATTCCTCCTGGTTACCGGCTGATCTGGTTTGTAACAACCTTCTGTTAGTTCTGAGAAAGGTGTCAGACCTGTTGGTAATGACAGCTGTCGACCCACCAGTCATGACAGTTGATTCCTTAGAGATTCTACAACATAGCATGATCCACTCAGCAATCTGCTTCTCATGTGTCGACACAAGTATACAAAGTGTCGACACAAGTCTTGATGATGTCGACACAATACTCCAGGTTTCGGCACAGTCATTCTTCTGCTTCTCGACACATCTTCTATTTGTATGTGTCGACACAAGTCTAGTGTGTCGACACAACTGCTCTTGGTCTCAACATAACTGCTGGGTGTCGACACAGCCTCTGCTTTAGGTGTCGACACAATCCTTTCCTCAGGTGTCGACATAAGTCCTGCTTTAAGTGTCAACACAATTCTTACTTTTGGTGTCGACATAAGTCCTGCTTTAAGTGTCGACACAATTCCTGCCTTTAGTGTCGACATAGCTTCTGGGTGTCGACACAATTCCTGGGTGTCGACACAATTTATGGGTGTCGACAGAAATCTGGCTTCTGGTGTCGACATAACTTTGTGTTCTGGTGTCAACACAATTCTTAGGTGTCGACACAATGCTTTGCTGCTGGTGTCGACACAAGTCCCGTGTGTTGACACAATTCTTCACAAGTGTCGACACTTGTACTTAGAATATTTTTCTTCCAATCCTTAACCCTGCACAACGAAACTTAAACATACATCAAATACATATTGATGTATATCATTGACTAGGATGAATCTTCTCCAAATCTAGTACATACTTCTAGTGTACCCAACAGGGATTTCCAACTCCGGCGTGACGCGACAAAGGTGGACGAGTGTCTCTCCAACCAAACGTACTCCGACGGAGCCTTTGAAGAAGCGATTCAAGTAGAGTGAAATTGGAATCACCCATTCTGATTGGGTAACGAAACTTCTCTATCGTTGCGTGCTTTCTTTTCCTAGATTAATTCGTGTGGTGGATTTTCTTAACGTTGAATTTTGATAGCATTTGAATCATCGTGGATTTCTTCATTCGACTTGTGTTTTTCTTGATTGATATAATTTCCGAAAGGGGTTTGGCGAGCCCTCGTTTTCTTTTGTTGGGAGAGATCTACCTTTTCTGAATCGTATTTTATTCGGTAGATCTCTTTTGGTACAACGCCACTCGATCGGATCGTGTAGGTCCCATTAGACAAAAAGAACATTGGCCTATAGCCCTTGTTTGATCCTAAACGGTTTGGCTACCCGTACGCTAGCCTATAATTGATTGGACTAAATAACGTGGTGCGGCGTAGAACGATTGTGTGAGCGTAGGATTTGTTTCGTAGAGAGATATTCGTGCGCGTTTGTAAATATATTTCGGTATCTATACCCAAGCCTGCAATAGTGGGGCATCCTGTGGTGCTGGAAGGGGTTCCCCCCTTCATGGGGCAGTTTCTCTGGATATGCCCTACATGATTACAGTTGAAGCACTCTAGCAGGGGATATGCCATACCCCCGGGTCTCTGCATCTCCTTCATCTAAAGAGGCATAGGAGAAATCACCACTAGTTCTCTCTGCTCTTGTCTCACCTCCTGATAAGGTTGGTCCTCTACCCTTCTCCCATCTCTTCCAAAAGCAAAGCGGCCCCGTCGCTGATCATTTCTGGCTCCGTGACCCTGATCCTCAGTTGGCCGCTTCCTGCCTCGAGTAGTGTGCCAATCTGCCTTATTCCTCTTCGTAATCTCCAATATCCGAGGAATAGGCCCATCAGATACGAACAACAGTGCCTCCCTCAGATCCTCACGCAGGCCCTTATAGAACCTCTTGGTGTATCCTGCCTCATCCAACTGATAAGAATCCGCAAACCGGGCTAGATGATTGAACTCCCGGTGGTACTCCACCACCGTCTTGTTGTCTTTCCTCAACTGTAAAAATCCGTCTTCCAGCTCATCTCTGTCCGACTGCGGAACAAAATGCTCCAACAGTGTGGCCCTAAACTCATCCCAAGCAATCTCTGCAACATCTCTATTAGCAAACATCGTGTCCAACGATGTAATCCACCATCTCTTGGCATAGGACTCGAAGCAAGAGACAACCAAAGGTACCCTCTCCTCCCATAGGCACCATATCTCGGTCAACATCTCATACATGATGTCCAGCCACTTCTCCGTCCTAATGGCCAACTCTATCCCTAAGTAGGATGGGGGAGAAAGTCCTCGGAAAATACTCAGCCAATTGGCCCCCTGGTTTGGCTGCGGAGCTGGAACCTGCTGGGCCCTGAAAGCCTCAAGTATGGCTGTTAGAGTCTGCCCCATCTCTGACTGTAGGAACGGAGTGGGGATCAGGGGAGGTGGTGCAATATTCGGAGTCTACTGGACTCCGCCCTGTAGTGTAGGTTGTGTTGGGGGCTGCGTAACAAAAGTCATTTACAAGTAATCAACTCAAACCTAATTAAAGGTGTACAATTTACATGTGATCCCCCATATGGGCACACCACTGCTTCCGCTACTTAGTTTGTCCCCAAACTAAACTCATGCGGGGGTGACCCATGGATTGTGGACTGCTACTTTTTTCGATTGAGGTTTCCTCTGATATCAGTTGTAAGACCCCCTTTTTTCTTTTTAAATCGCCGGGGTCTTAGGCCCAGAACTGCCGCTTTGCGGTGACACCTTCACGCCTGAGAAGGTCATCACTACAAAACGCCGATCCTGCCGTCCTATTCGATCACAAAACAGTAGCAAAATATTAAAAGGCAAGTCCACAGAAATCACATATATAATAAATAATCTCCACGAAGGGGGAGTACCATAGATATAACAATAAAGTACTGAAAGTAGGGTTCGTGCCCAGTACATCAATATCCTAACTACAATCACTCAGAGCAGAAGCAAAAGCTAAACACCTACTAACGATCGGGACTCATAGTCCCAGCTGTCTGAACTCCGGTGCTAGACTGTCCCATCTCCAAGCGTGCCGACCTCCGGGGCAGATCCTCCATGTTGGGCTCCACGGTCCCCAAAAATGATATGGTTCGAAAACCGTTAGTCTGAAATACTAAGTCCTATCATCCCCGCCGCTTCCCCTATAGCACCTAGGCCCCGAGCGGGGAAGAGGAAAGGAGAGGAAATGAAGGTGGAGAATAATAAAGTATAGGTGACGGCAGAACTAATCTACTAGTTCTAAGAGTACATGTGACAGTAATGAAAGTATGAAAGATTGAATATATAATATGTAACCTTAACTTATATGAAAAAACATAAGCTAAGGGATCTTCTGCAAGGCTCCTATCGTATAAAAGTCTCATACCAATTTATACGATAGGGTGTCAGTTTTCTAGCAAGCATGTATATATCTACACAATATAAACCTTAACTTATAAGCACGCTCGCGCAAACTTATAAACCCAGGGGTCGTTTTGAAGGTCCTATAGTATAAAGAGTCCCATACCACTTTATATAATAAGTTTCAGGGGTTACATCCAATGTTGATGCTATGACATGCAAATTATGCTACTATGTGAACATGCAAGTGCAAATCACCCACTCGACTCTGTGTACACAGACCTTTAGTTCCCCCTTTCTAGAGCCAAACCTCCCTGGATACCTCCGTAGTGGCAAACGGAAGCAGTGTGTTGGGCCTCGCCAACCTCTAAACCGGTAATTTCACTACTAGTCAGACCTATCGTACGCCTCGACGTTGGTGCACTAAGCGGTGCTCCTGGGAACTCTTGATGGTTGGCGTACCAGACTTAATATGGAGAAGTGCTAAACCACACATGTCGAGTCGACGTATTGGCGTCGGTGCATCAACCCTCCAATACCAAAGACCCACCACCTTATACTTTATGCACACGCAACCTTATGTATCACCTATCGAGCCAAAGCTCCCTGGATCATCCCGTCCGTCATAACCAAAAACTTAGCCAAAGCTCGTCGGGCCAACCTGCCCATCACCAAACTATCGAGCCTACTGCCTGTGTGACCCAACCTAACATCCCGAGACATCGAGGTGAGTGAAAGTGAACCCCTAGTTATGCTAGTTACTCTTGTAGTTTAGTTTGTCTACAATTTAGGTTAGCCCAAGACTGCCCCCGGCATACCTCGTGAAGGGCTCTCAAAGGGCACTAGGAACGACGATGGGTTGAAGCCCAAAGCTCCCTTTCGCAAGGCACTTATTATTATTGGTTACTACCCAATTCCCGATCCCTTTAGTATTACACTGGTTCTAACCCTAATGAGTTTTGACCTTGTCTCCCCTTCAAAGGATAAACAATTTTTTGTCGATCCCGAGTACCACCTTATCTTAAAAAAACTCTACAATCCTACTCTCCCCATCTCCCAATGGTATTCTCCAATCCACTTACCAAAACCAATAAGCATAATCTCATCTATCTACGACCATTCCCCATGTTAACACGATTTCTGTAGTTTTACTAAACGCAGACCATCCTAAGGTACATGATGTATACAATGAGAGGTGCTCCAAATTATCATCCAATATCCCAATAATAATTATTGGGGGTCAACCATGACATGGTTAGCCTAAATCAAGAATTTCAAACATTTACTTGATATATGATGTATATAATGAGAGATACTCCAATTTACTTGATAATTTATTTAATTTCCTAAGAAATCCAAATACCTTAGTTTGAACATGAAGTACCTTTTTTAGGAATGAAAAATGCTCCACAAATAAATGATAAATACAAGATGACTATTTCATATTAAATTCAAAGTCTCCCAATTTTTCAGTAAGGTTTGTGCCTTGATCCATAATTTTAAACATAATCACATAATTAACAGCTAATGAAGTAAATATTGTAAATAAGCTTCCAAAAATTATAATAAAATTCAAGCATGGCTAATATGACCTAAAAAAACTTCTGACAAAATTTCCAAACTTCTCAGTGAATAATGAGCTCACATTTGTATTTAAAACAATAATCCTCATTCTTACATTATTGAAACAACTACTGTAAATATTCACCTAAAAATTATGGTAAAATTTCCTCAAGTGTATATTGCCCTAAGTACGCTTTTAACTGAGTTCCACAATTTTCAAACCATTATTGAGCTCTGAATCTAATTTTGAATATAATTGCATTCTTAAAAGCTTGTGAAGAAAGTATAGAAAATACACATTTAAAAATTATAATAAAATTCAAGTATGAGTATATTGACGAAAACCATCCTCTACCCAATTTTCATAACTTCGTATTAAACAAAGTGATCATAATAATTAAAAGATTATCCAGGGCAATTCCATTTACTATAAAGGAGGTACCAAATTTATTGTTCTAAAATTACTAATAAAATCACCAGAGGCTCTAATTTACCCTATGACCATACTACCCAAGTTTCATGACTTTTCATTAAGTTTTGGTGGCCTATCTTGCATGTATAATGGTTGTGCCCTAAACTAGGGTTAGGATTTTGAGGGGTTTTTATATCTCCAAATCCTCTAAGATTCTTACCAGAGGACATTACCTACCCTAGTATCCTCTCTACCAATTTTCAAGTCCATACAAGTCCATTTGACCCCATGCCCTTCTCAAACCCCCAAAGTCCAAACATAGGGTTTGAACATGGCTCCTAGGGCAATTCAACCCCAAACCACCCATATGAGGGTGTAAATGACATGTCAAACTAGTGTGCAAAATTTCAGCCTTTATTGAGGTGGTTTGACCACCCAAACCTCAAAGTGCACTTTTGACCTAAATACCCCTTATTAGGTCTAAGCTAGGGTTTGCTCAATTCCCACCCAAATCAACACCCAAAGAGGTGAAAATTTATACAGATCTTCATGATGAATCAAAGGACCACACACCTAAATTTGGGAGAGTTTGGAGGTAATTAGGTCCCCTAATTAATTTAACCTATGATATTTAAATAATTTCATAAACTATAGAAAAATTGTCCTCAAAAATTCTCATTTTTGGGCACTACTTAGGTATAGATTAGGGCGACTCTCTGTCCAAATTTCAAGTCATTTGGACAAGGGATGAAGTGGGGGCACTAATTTTAGTTTCTGTCTAACCTTGGGTATAGACCCCACAAAAATGGGTGCCCTGGTCAAACCAGATGTCCAACTTAAATAAATTTTAAATTAATGTAGACCCATAGGGCTACAATTTATATGTTAACCATGTTCTCTGATTTAGCCTCTAAGTATTTTTAAATTAATTTACAAGGGGACTGAATTTGTGTGACAAAATTCATGAAAATGAAATATTAATATGTTGATCCTGCATGGATCTTGACGCAAGATCTAGCGGCTCTGGCTCATCTTCTTCCTCCAGCCGACAGGTAGGATTGACCCGACCTGGAGCTACTTCTAGCCGCCATCGTCGGCCACCCGACCACCTCCCTGGCCGTCCACCACCACCTCCGTCGAGGTGGTGGCTATCGCTAGGCGGCAGCGCAGCCGCCAGAGGGCCCTTTTCCGGCGACCCCGTCAAGTCATTTTTCATGAAAAAACCGTGAAATCGAAAGCTTTGATCGGGCTCAATTGAGCCCGATTTTATTTCTAAATGATCCCTATGATCTACCAATAGGAGAAGAAGAAGGGGAGGACCTTGTTTGCGGCCTAGAGGCGGGTTGATCGTCGGGATGCCATTTTGGATGGTGGAGCCGCTCGGTTTCTGCAACTGTATAGTGAAATGCTCCAGTTCCTTCTGGTAAGGTGTGTAAACGACTCCTAGGAGTCCATTGAAGGTTTTAAAACAATAAAATGTGGAAGGGGGTGGTCAATCATCAATGGCCATTAATGGCCATTGAAAGCTTTTCTCGACCAAGGTGGGTTCAAAGCATTCAGCCATTGGAAAGGCCTGAAAAATCTTTTGATCTTCTTAGAGCAGTTAGGGGAGATGAACCAAGCAAAGAAGAAGGGACCTTGGCTTTCCTATGCCATGAATGGCCTTAACTCCATTTTTCTCTCTCCTCCATTAAGGAGAAATTGAAGCATTCTCTCTCCTGCCCCTCATGGCCGAATTTGTTCATGGTACCAGCCTAAATGTCGCCCACTAAGCTATTATAAAGTGATTAGGAAGTGGTTTGCCCAAGTGGCTAGGGACTTGAGCTTGAGTTAGCCCTTTTTGAGCTAAGTTTGACTTTACTTAGCTTAGGGTTGACTTTTGTCAAATTGACCTTTTGTGTTACCATCAATGGGTCCTTGGTGACCTATTGGAATTCCCTAGGGTCTAGGTAGGGATGGGTAGGGTTGACTTGGAACCTTGAAGGTCACTTGACCCTTATTAAGGGCACTTTGACCACTTTGGGGTTTGAGTTGACTTGGGTCAACTTAACCACTAGGGTTGACCCCATTGGGTCCTTGGTGACCCATTGACCTCACTCTAGGATTAGGAGGGCATGGGTGGGGTCCACTTGGCTAAGGGAAGGTCAATTGACCCTATGTAGGTTAGTTTGACCAATTTAGGGTTAGGGTTGACTTAGGTCAACTTAAGCTCTAAGGTTGATTCCAATGGGTCTCTGGTGACCCATTGACTCCACTTTAGGTCTAGGAAGACCTTAGTAGGGTTGTTTGGGCTCATTAAGGGCACATTGTCCTAAGTTAGATAACCTTGGCCTTTTTAGGCCTAATATGATCCTAGGTCAACTTGGCAATCCTAGATTGACTCCAATGGACCCTGAGGGTCTTTTAACAGATTGGTGAGGTCATGGTGGGGTCTTGGAGTCTCATGATTGTTGAAACCGAAAAAATCGGTCCCTGAGGAGTTCGACCCTTGGGGAAGGGGTGATCGCACACTTACTTCTCTCCCCACGAGCCCGAATGACTAAGAAAAAAGGACCAGGGACAGACCCAAAGCTCCAGCACGGAGGTCCCACCTCACACCCGGAAGTTCTTAGAGCGCTTCCCCTTCTTAGCCAAGTGTTGAAGCTAAGGTACCTCAGATAGCACTAGAAGACTAGGCGCAAGGAAAACGTGTCCTTCTGAGGTACCCCTTGGGTCTTATTTATAGGAAAAGACGGTGTGCAAATATAAAACCTTCACTGTTTTTGTTGACTATAGGCAGTCCAAAGGGGGTAACATGGTAAAAAATACACCACAACTGAGGGGCGAGCCGGCCCTGAGATAACGTCCACTTGGAAAGGGCGGCGAGTACTTGAGCCGAAAAGCTTCACCTCACGCCGGGGTAAGGAGCGGTGAGGGAGCTCGCCCCACTCAATGCTATAGGCCTAGCTCGCCTCACTCAACGCCACGGGAGAAGGCGTCGAGTGAGCTCGCCTTACCCAATGCCGCGGGGGAAGGTGCTGAGTGAGCTCGCCTTACCCAATGCCGCGGGGGAAGGCGTTGAGTGAGCTCACCTTTCCCAACGCCGCGGGGGAAGGTATTGAGTGAGCTCGCCTTTCTCAATGCCACAGGCCTGGCTCGCCTCGCCTTGGGCCTGGGCGAGTTGGCTTTGAAGCCTCTGCTCGCGAGTGATGGGCGTACTGGCACTCGCCCGCCCCTTTGCTCCGAGCGCGCACGTACTCGGCCGTATCTGCTCACCCGTTTCATTGATTTCCTTTCTTCGAGCTAAGCTCCACGAACTCCGAGCTCGGCTCGACGATTGCCGAGCCCGTACTCGGCACGCTTGGCTCGGCATGCTCCGCTGATCTCGCCTGGGGCTCTGTGGCGGTCTGAGCCTGCCGGTTTGGCTCCTGTTAGCCCACTCGCTGGATACGGGGTTGTACATAATCCCCGCTTTTTGCGAGGTTGGCACAAACTCGGAAAGAAACATCCAACCCTCTAAGATCCTGCGAGTGCGTAGGAGCCAAAAGGAATCTCTTGGTGGGTCCCACTGATGGCTATATATACATACCCAGCGTACCCGGCTTACCTCTGCCCTTCCCCTTGCTTAAACCCCGACGAGATGTCGCTCCCTAAAGAGGTCATGGAGTGACTCGCGAAATCCCGCGAGGAGACCGCCCTTCGTACTGCGTTCCTGACCAATCTGAATGTCCCGGCTCGCCGCTTTACCGAATTCAGCTCGGCGAAGAGGGCGAAGAATTTTCCACCCGAGGCCGAGCACATCTTCGATGAATTAAAGAACACCCTGGTTAATGGCTTCGACTCCTCCAACCGTCTTGCTCTGGCTCCCGACGTTAAAGACTTTGTGGACCTCAGCACCGAACAAGACAATGGTGGCGGGATCTCGACGCCGAGGGTCGAGAATCTTCCTACCAATGCGCCTGAGTCATCCTCTGACCCACGTCTGCAAGACTCGCTCCTTGCCACCGAGATCAAGGAGCTGGACTCGCGGAGGCTGGGGTCGCCGGGTCGCACCCCTTCACGACAACCCTCTTCAACTCCCGCAGCTACTGGGGAGGACGCCGAGCACACATCCGCTCCTGATTCCCCCCGAAATTCTGAAGGTATGTCTCTGATCTCCTCAAATTACTCCTGATTTCAATCGGCGCTCGCGCCTCCCACTCACTATCCTGACTCTCTCGCGCAGGCCTTCCTAGCCAATCTTGGGCTGATGATTTAGCTGAACGGGCTGGCTACTCTCCTATTCCGTCGTCGCGCGCTTTAGAAATATTCCTTGACTCAGAGATGGATTGTACCGAATGGTCGAGGCAAAGCCAACTAGTCCTCAAAAAGTTAGTGTGCGAGCTCCACGAGCTGAAGAAAGATAATTTCAGGCTGCAGGAGGAGTGCGTGCAGCTCGCGGGCGAGGCGAGGGTCAGCTCGGCATATGTGGCGACGTCTTCCTCCATACTCTTCGATGAGATTTATGAGAATTTGCGAGCAAAAAATAGGAACCTGGGGCAGCTTTGGCAACTTTTCGCGCAGCGGCTGGCGATATCGGGTCGGCGCGAACGGGGTAATTAAGGATGGCTCCCTTCCGAGCCGACCGGCACTCGCCCCTGCTGTTGCCTGGTCCATGCGTGTGCTTTTAATTTTCCTTGTTCTGGACAATTTGCTCCCTGCATGCTAATAAACTGTATAATTTTTCGTTATGCGAGCGTGTTTTATTTCTTTTGAATATGCAACGACGCGTGTCTTTTCGAATTCCTCATCCTAGACTCGTCGAGGTCGGCAAGCAGAGAGTGGCGAGACAGAGTAAGCGAGCCAGGCTTGTCAGTCGGCTCCGGTTCTCCTCTCCTTTTTCTATAAATAGGGATCGCCACCTACCCCCTGGCTACGCCTTTATTGCCTTCTTATCTTTTCCCCTCTTTGCCTCCCCTGCCTTCTGCTCGCGTGCTTTCCTTCCTTCGGCGAGTATGGGAAAAGGACACCTTGATTTCGATGGTCGCGTCAAGTGCGCCCAGAACTTCGCCGACCATTGCTTCTTAGAGAGCAATACTACGGCGGACGAGCTCGCCGAGTTCGTGGCAGACTATATTCCCGCATGCTTTGTGGCCCGCCTCCCGGCAAAGCATGAGGCCATAAACTCATTTTTCGAGGATGAGCTCGCCTTCCCCATCTCGCATTTCGAGGTGGGGTTGCGCTTGCCGCTCTGGCCTGAGGTCTGCCAGGTCCTTAAGTATTATGGCATCGTGCCCGCGCAGCTTAACCCCAATGTCATCGCTGTGGTAGTTGGATTCGCATGCTACCTCTGCCGAGAGCGGATTGAGTTTAATCTAAACGTCTTCCGCAAACTCTTCTCTTATAAGGCCAACGCCGAAGGGGTCGCCTTCTTCGGCGGCTCTTCCATAAAAATCCGCGAGGTCGCCAATAAGAACCACAACTGGATGTCAAAGATCGTCTTCATCCGGGGTGACCTCGGCAACATTCCCTTCTCTCCCCTGCAGAAAAGCGAGGAGGTGTACCGTCCACCGTCCGTGTCCGGCAACGATGCCGAGCTTCATAAGTTTTTCCTTTACAAGGACTTTGAAGTCACCTTCCTCCGTCGCGGCCTCGAATCCCTGCCGCCCGTCCCTCCTAACGAAGGTATGTCTCGTTTACATTATTTTCGTCATGCTCGGCATGGTCGGTAAAAAATCCATTTCTTCGACTAATTCTTTTTTATAGGGGAGAGACTGGTCCCGATGAACCCTCCATTCACTGACTAGGGAGTATTCTCGGACCAGATCGAGCGAGCTCGGGCTGTGGCCGAGGTGTGACGAGAAGAGAAGGCGAGAGGCAAGACTTCAAGTAAGAGGCGGCTGGAGCTCGGGGGGGCCGAGCTCGCTCAGCCGTCCCTCGGCCCAAAAGCAGAAAAAAGCGTGGGTGATCTCGCGAGGCCAGTCGCAGCAACCCTCATCGCCTATCAGATTTATGAGCTCGCTGGAGGTTTTTTTTCTGATGAAGCCCCGGCGAGCCCACTAAAGGAGGCGTCGTCCCCTCCGCGGGAAGAAGCGTGGGTCCTCCTCCCCTCCCTCCGTGGAGGAGGTTGTTACCTGCGATCCAGGCATTCCAAAAGACCACCCCCACTTCGGCAAGGGGGAAGAAGCAAGAACGCGGCCGGCAAGCCGATGCTGAGATGGGTTGAGGGGGCCCACCGAGTCTCTGTCTCCACTCGTGCCCCCTCCTAGGGAGCTCGTCGACCTCTTACAGGCCACGTGTTCGCCCTTGGTTTCGTCCTGTATGACTGGGATGGCGCCGAGGCCTACAAAAACATGACCCCTCAGCAGATAGGCCACGAGGGTCTACAGGCCGATCTGCGGGCCTTCTAACTCCATCACATGATGGTTCACCGCGGCTTTCAGCTCAGCCAGCTCCTGCAAAAGGCCGAGCAGGAGAATGACCTGGCGACGGAGAGAGCTGCCGACGCGGAGCGGCGGTTCAGCATTGTCGAGCACTTACTCGACGAAGCCTCGGGCGGGCTGGTAAGAATTTACCAACTCTCATTTTAACTTAGAAAAAACATTTCACCAAGAATCTGACCTCTTTGTCTTTCAGGATGCCGAGTCCGCCAGGGTGCTACAGGCCCGCGCTAGAGAGCTGGAGGGAGAGGTCACCCAGCTGCGGGTCCGCCTCGCTAATCAGGAGGCCAGTTCGCGCGAGCAGGAGACCCACGTTGCCGAGCAGGGAGCTCTTGCTGCTCGGTTGGCGGCCGAGGTGGTGGTGCTGGTGGAGTAGAACCGGGGTCTCCAAAGCGAGGTCCGTCGGCTGACGGAAGCCCTTTTCCCCCCGGACGGCGCCGAGCCCCCTTTTCCCTATAAGCTGTAAGACCCCCTTTTTTTTTCTTTTTCAACCACCGGGGTCTTAGCCCAGAATTGCCGCTTTGCGGTGGCACCGACATCTCGGGAAGGCAACCACTACAAAACGCCAATTCTGCCGGCCCTTTTCGATCACAAGAGAGAGAAGCATTTATACAAAAGTGTAAACAAGTCCACAGAAAACATGTAAATAAAAGAGAATCATATCCAGTCCATCAATACATAACATCAGGAAAATAGATAAATGGGCTCGAGCCCAGTACATCAGAGTCCTCACTACAAGTCTCTCATCGCGGAAGCTAAGAAAATGCTAATCACTCACGGAGCTGGTCGCAGGTGCACCGGTGCTAGACTGTCCCACCTCCATGTGCACCGTACTCCGCTGGTGCTGGTCCCTGTCTCCCATCCGGAGCTCCTGTAATGTTTGGTTCGAAAACCATTAGTCATAAAGACTAAGCCCTATCATCCCCTACCCCTCCTACCACGGCTCCTAAGCACCGGGCGGAGAGGAGGAAAGGGAAGCTACAAAAGTGGAGAGTAGCCAAGCAAGTGACGGTGGACCTAACTAGCAAGGTATATCAGGTGAACAATATAAATGTTGTAATAGGTAGAACAATTAATAAATAGCAAATTGCATTAAAGACTGCTAGAGAATAGAAAGTAAGCAACAAGTAAGTAAGTATGTAAGTAACCTTAACTTATATGAATGCCCATACAAACTTATAAGTTAAGGGATCTTCTGCAAGGCTCCCATCGTATAAAAAGTCCCATACCGATTTATACGTTGGGGTATCGGTTGTATGCAAATATGAGTGTAGTGATATGCTATGCCATGATTCATGCAAGTGCAACCCATGCACACGACTCTATGCGCACAGACCTTTAGTTCCCCCTGTTCGGGCGGCTAGCTTCTGTAACATCCCGATTTCGATTTTCTAGACCCCTTCGTGTTATTTGACCTGTTAGGGTTTTGTAGGCTGGATTGACACACGAATAATGGGTTCACGATCTATTGAGTACTATTGACCCAATAAGTCACACTCTCCACTTTCTCCAAGATTAAACATTTTAAATTATGCAAAGCCCAAAACACGTCGACCCGTCTAAACGCACACCAAACCCCGTAAATGATAGTGTAATGAGAATCGTGACGAGTACACTCCTATCAACCCTAAAAATTTTATTAAGACACCCTAAGAATATTTGAAGTGATGTGCCAATAAAGAGCTAATTTATTTTCATAATTAATTTATTATTTAAGTAATTAATTTATTCAATTTATCTGGAAAATTAAGATAAATGGCAAAAAACGTTTTTATTTCCCCAAATTTTTATCATGACACCCTAAATATATATAAAAAAGATTTAGTAATTAAAATTTATTATTTAAAATATAAATCATTTATTTTAATTTTATTAGGCTTAAAACACTAAATAAATAAATAAAAATACGAAAATACAGTTAAAAATTATGAAATAATTGCTAAAAATGACTTGTGACTTCAGAATGTTGTAATAAAAATTTTAGGTCAAAATAAGTTACGAATAATTATTTATGTCATTTCTTAATTTTTATTAATATGTAACTCCCCCCATAAATACCCCTAATCAATTTGGGTGGCTTGTCATAACTTCCCCCCTTCTCCCAAAGCCTTGGGAAGGCTGAACCAGGCTGGTTTGGGCGTTTTCCACCAAGGGAGAGTTATTCCTCCCCATTAACTCCTCTCAACCTCCAAGAGACCCACCCCCTCCTATATAAACACCCCCAAGTGTTGGGGTTTCTTTTTCCTACACTCTACCCTCCCCAACCAGCAAGAGTCCAAGCCCCGGCGACCTTCCGACGAACCTCCTCCGCGAACTCCGGCGAACTCCACCAACGATGGCCGCTCGACGATCCCCTCGCCTAAACAACACCAATGTAAGTTCCCCCGACTCCTCTCTGCCCTAGATCCCTTCTCGTCGATCCCCGCTGTCTCCGATCACCGGAGGCGGCGATTCCCGGCCGTGGATAGCTTCGGACCACCCCCATAGATCTCCACCGCCATCGCGGGCTCCGGCCTTGCGTGGGGGGGTGAAGGGGAGAGAGGTGCTCCAAGGCCCTCCCTCATGGCCTTTGAGGCGGAGGAACCCGTCGGAACCCGTCCCGGCGGCCTCCTCCATCCCGATACATAATAAAAACAATAAAAAATAATAATCGTGTTTTTCCGGCCATCGCCGGCGGCGGCCGGCCGCCGGCAACCACCCTCACCGGAGCCCCCCCTCGGGCGCTCCCGTTGGGGGTGGTGGCAGGACTTACCTCCCCACCGGCGGCGGTGGGGAGGCCCCGCAAGAGCTCCAGGTTCGGTGGCCGGCGGCCACCGTGAACCTGGAGCTCTCTGCTCCAGTTTTCCGGCCGCCGGAGGCGACGGAAGGCCGCCGGCCGACGGCTCGCCGGAGCGCCCCTCCCGGGCGCCCCTTTTAAGTGTGGTGGCCGGAGTAACTAGTGCTCCGGCCGGCCACGGCGCCACCCGCAACCTCACGGTGGCTGCATGCATGCAGCCACCGTGAACCATTATTTTTTTTTTTTTTGCACACCGCCGCCGCCGGAGGCGGCGGCAGGCCGCCGGCCGACGTCTCGCCGGGGCTCCCGCTCCGGGCGAACCCGTCGGCGGTGGTGGCCGGAGCAACGGCGGCTCCGGCCGGCCGGCGTGGTGCCCGCAAGGTCGGATCTCACGGTGGCCTCCAGCCACCGTTGGATCAGATCGGCGATCACAGGCCGTCCGATTACCTCGGACGGTCAGTGCTAATGATTGGCTTCTGGATGGATCCGGTGCAAGCCTGCCCCTAGTTCACCCGTCCATCGCCAGATCCGCCGCTGATCTACGCCAAGATCCGTGCGAAAAATATTATTTTCCCTTAGTCTGAAAGATCGGCTGTTTTTAAAGATTTTGCTTGTTTTTCAAACGTGTTTTTAATTATCCTAGAGTCACATTTGGAGAATTTTTGTGAGACATGACTTTGCAGATAATTATAACCTCTACAACCTTACTGTTAAAAGTTTTCTGACCTGGAACCTCTAACTAATTTAATTTTGAGCTCGAAAGGTATATTTAACCGTTCGGGAAACAGAATAATTACTGCACTTTATAAAACAGTATTTTTGGCAAACTTCAACCACTGTTTTGAGGGTCTTAGAGGCCAAATCAGAGGATGCATGTTAGAGACACTTTTATAGGTTAATATTTTGCCTGCAACTTTCATGATTTGAGTTTGACAAACAGAAGTACTTAAGCTAATTTAATTTGGTCCCAAACATAGCTAAATAAATCTGTATTAGCTGTTCTTTATAAAACAGTAATTTTGGCAAACTTCAATCACTGTTTTGAGGGTCTTAGAGGCCAAATCAGAGGATGCATGTTAGAGGAACTTTTATAGACTATGGTTTTATCTACAACTTCTATGTTTGTTGTTTTCTGTTTTGGAGTAGTTAAGCAATTTAAATTCAGTGCTAAATAGTGCACCTTAATATCATAGACCAATTATTATGCCTTGCTAGTTTCACAAGTGTTGCTACATTGTCTTTCATCTTCTCATGCATGGGTTTACGGGAGGGTGCATGGTTACCAATGTGGCGGGTTCGTCGGCTTCCCTTATTATAAGCCCCGGAAGTTGTGACGACGAACCCTTGTTGTTTATGGCGGTGAAGAGGACCGGGGGCTAGCTACCCTTTCCACACAGGTCCGTCTCACGCCGGTTTTGGTTGTGCCGAGAGGGTTGATCTCCGCACGGGTGTGGATGTGTTCCCACCAAGAGTACCTATTCTCCACAGAGGTACGAAGGCCTAGGAAGTTGGGTTGTTTCCATAACCTAGAAGTGGGAACGACCGACCCACTGTCACCGTCTGGCCACGGCGGTGAGGCCTGAGAAGTGAGCTCCTTCTCTTAACAGGTTACTATGTCGACATAGGGGAGAATGATTGTGACACATCATTAGAGTGATTGCGAGAACATTATACATGCTCATTACATCATCTTTACATAAATGTGTATACTTACTGCTAATGATTTCACCTGCCACTACACTCTTGTAACTTATAAAAGATATGTTGCTTCGGCTAACGTACTAACTTTATTTACTCCTTGTCACTACCTTTCGCTGCCTATACATGATATATTGCTTCGGCTATTGTACTAACTTTCTTTGCAGGTTTCCTTCCTTGTGCCCATTAGGGGGCTGGGGAGGAGCGTGGGTTTTACTTGGTCATGATGTGACTAACGTACCTCTGTACGTATCATTTTAGGGACCGATGCGCCCACCCGCGGAGCAGGAGCGGACGGAGGACCGTAGGCGTGATTCCCTTGACGAGGAGCCCCAGGAGCCGATGCGGACAGTCTACGAAGATCTGAGGGTACTAGTTTGAGTAGGAGAGGGGATGAGTGATTTCTTATTTTGTAGACCCTATATTTTGTCATCTCTTATGTAGATGATTGTTTGGGACGCCTATACCCCTCGTGGGTTTTATTTTATTTTATCCTATGTTGATGTCATGATGATTAGTTCTATATTCTGTGATGCTTCCGCAATTATTTATATACTGTGTATGGTTTTCGTTCTGACTGCATAGCCTCACAAAGCGCAGGTTCCGCCAATTGGGTCGTGGGTCGGGTAGAGGGGTTTTACCCACTACCGAAACACGAACCTTTTGGTGGGACCGGCGCTTTGGGCATAAGGCCTCCTTCTCCCCGGTTTCCTTTGGGGGAGGGGGGGGATCTTACAAAGGTATCAGAGGGAAAAACGATCCGGTTTTATAAATATAATCACAGGCGGTTCACCACGTTATGTTAACTAGTTCGAGGGCGAACAATGCAGCGGAAGCGTGGTGGACCGTAGTAGGAGAATCATGATGAAATATCACACAAGTGTCCGCTAGTAAAACCCAACCAAATCAATTCTTCGACCAAGTACCTACCCGTTAGTTTAATTACATAGTTCTGACATACGTATTTTATAATCTGACACAGGAATTTCGGGAGCCTAGCCTCAGATTGAGAAATGAGAACACAGATGACACCGACGAGGACAGTTACACCCCTAACACGCCAGTTGATGAGTGGGCCCCTCCACCTCCTGTCGCGCCCACTGTTCATGCGGTGCCGGCTCAACCGGTACCATTTCACCAAACAGATTTAGGGCAAACTCTTGCTGCACTACTGGACACCTTCCGAGCCTCACTGCAGCAGCAGCAGCCGTTACAGGCCCAGGGTCCGTCCGATGCCGAAAGATTGGTGATGTTCAGAAGTTTCCGTCCCCCGGCCTACAGGGGGGTAGAGTCAGCCATTCAGACGGAAGATTGGCTGGAAAGGATCGAAGAATTACTCAGGGGAATGCACTGCCCTTCTTACTACGCGGTCTCCCTAGCTGCCACCCTGCTGGAAGGGTATGCTAGGCAGTGGTGGAGGTCCATTCTACAAACTACATATAGGAATCGCCCCATTACTGAAGTTTCTTGGAGGAACTTCTCGACCTTGATGATGGAGCATTTCATTTCCGACTCCGACCGGACAGAGCTCCAGGAGCGCTTTCTTCACCTCCGCCAGGGCACTTTGACGGTTACGGAGTACCAGCGGGAGTTCTCCCACCTTGCCCGATATGCTGGCATCATGGCTATAGAGGATGAAAATCGAGCCAAGAGGTTCTTTCAGGGCCTCAACGACTCCATTCGGCAGCCATTGATGACTGCAGCTCAGGCTCCTTTTGAAGAAATTGTCCACCTGGCAAAGACGATGGAGGCTGATATCAAGAACACCCGAGACAGGAACAGATTGAAGAGGATATCGGAGACGACCCAGGGACATGATCAGAGGTTCCAGGAGAGGCACCAACGTGCGCGTGGAAATGACCGGGGAGATCATAGGGGTTATGGTCGAGGAGATCGCCACCAGCCACCTCGCGACCACCATCGGAGGAGGACACCACCACCTCCCCCAGCACAGCAGAGAGCCCTTCCCGCACCAGCATACGCAGCTGAACAACGACCTTTCGAAAGGCGTTGCTTCCACTGCAATGAGTTGGGGCATATGCGACCCCAATGCCCCCTTCTAGCTCCCAGGGATGGACATCGGGACAACTACCGTGGTGGAGGCCGTGGCCGGGGACAGCCCGGTAGAGGACAGCAACGACCACCCCCCCAACAGGCCTATGCATTGGACCTTGAAAGGGGACAAACTACTACCGACGTGGTGAACGGTACGATATTTCTTTTTATATACTACATTTTAATTGTGATACCTTTAATCATATATGTATGTATACTACTGCTTCAAAAAAAAAAAACAATTAAAACCTCAGGGATCCTTTGGATCAACGGTCGAGCCGCCAGGGCACTCTTCGACACGGGTGCCACTCGCTCCTTCGTCTCCCACGACTTTATACATGAGGAGCAAGGGGTGGTGTATCTCACAGGGAACCCGCTCCGGGTACGACTACCTGATGGTTCGGAGATGATCTCCTCGGACCTTTGCAAATTTAAAGTAAAGATAAACGATCAAGAGATGGAAGTTGAAGCAGCGGTGCTACAGCTTTCCGGCTTCGACCTAATACTAGGGATGGATTGGCTCGCGGAACACGCCGCACAAATTGACTGTCAGAACAGGAAAGTCACCCTCCAAGCGCCAATGGGAGGGACATTCACCTACCAAGGTATACCGTCTATTTCCCGCCTCATGCTAAATTCCATACAGGCAACGAAGGCCACCATGAGAGGCGACGAGGTATTCGTGGTTTACTTCGAGATGATGGGCCAGACCGTGGAATTGGCCGATGTTAGGGTGGCAAAGGAGTTTCCGGATGTATTCCCGGAGAAGCTCCCTGGCCTACCTCCGCATCGGGAAGAGGACTTCAAGATCCACCTCCTTCCCGGGGCTCGTCCAATCTCGAGATCTCCTTACAGGATGGCGCCGAAAGAGCTAGCGGAGTTCAGAGTGCAACTGCAGGAATTGGTGGACTCGGGATTCGTCCGACCTAGTTCTTCTCCTTGGGGAGCACCTGTGCTCTTCGTGAAGAAGAAGGATGGATCCCTTCGTCTCTGCATAGACTACCGGGAGCTGAACCGGCTGACCGTGAAGAATACCTATCCCCTCCCAAGGATTGAGGAGTTATTTGATCAATTACAGGGAGCGCGGTGTTTCTCCAAACTCGACCTCCGATCGGGATACTACCAGCTCAGGATCGATGATAAAGATATCGAGAAGACCGCATTCTGTTCTCATTACGGGCAATACGAGTTCACGGTGATGCCGTTCGGCCTTACCAATGCCCCGGCGGCATTCATGACCTTGATGAATCGGGTGTTCGAGCCTTTTCTCGATCAGTTTGTCATTGTGTTCATCGATGACATCCTTGTATACTCGGCATCGGAGGAGCAGCATGCCCTACACTTGGAGAAGGTGCTCCAAAAGTTGCGGGAGCACCACCTGTACGCAAAGTTCTCAAAGTGTGAATTTTGGCTCAAAGAAGTTGGCTTCTTGGGACACATCATCAGCGCCAGCGGCATAGCAGTAGATCCAGCAAAGGTTCGGGCCGTTCAGGATTGGCCGCAGCTTCGTTCCGCGGCAGACGTGAGGAGTTTTCTCGGGCTTGCGGGATATTACCGTAAATTCGTTGAGGGATTCTCCAAGATCGCGCTACCGCTAACGTCATTAACAAAGAAGGACGCGATGTTTGTATGGACACCAAGGTGTGAAGAGGCTTTTCAAGAGTTGAAGGGGAGGCTCACTTCAGCTCCTATACTGATTATACCATCAGGCCAGGAGGGCTTCCAAGTGTACACGGATGCATGCCAGCAAGGCCTAGGAGCGGTTTTAATGCAACATGGGAAGGTAGTTGCCTATGCCTCAAGGCAACTAAAAGTGCACGAGAAGAACTACGCCACACATGACTTAGAGCTGGGAGCAGTGGTCTTCGCCTTGAAGATATGGAGACACTACCTGTACGGTGTCCGGTGTGAGGTATTCTCAGACCACAAGAGCCTTAAGTACGTATTCACGCAGAGGGAGCTGAACCTGCGGCAGAGGCGGTGGTTGGAGTTTCTTTGTGACTATGATTTTGACCTCCAGTACCACCCTGGCAAGGCAAACACCGTTGCTGATGCTCTGAGTAGGAACCCCATAGCCTCCGCCAGTTGGATGATCGGCACGCCGAGAGATATTGTACGAAGTCTCGAGGAGATGGGAATTATGGTGATCGCGCCAGGAGATGCAGTTGCGGCTGCGCATCAGCTATATTGGACAGAGATCAGGTGCGACCTTCGGGACCGGATTAGAGATGCTCAGGCTGATGACCCACTATTCGAAGACGGGATTGTTCGTTTAAAGGACGGGAAGGAACACCCGGATTTTCGGATAAGGGACGGAATTCTTTACTTCCGCGATAGGATGTTCGTCCCTTCTGGTGGACAGTTTCGGCACGAGATTTTGTATGAGAGCCATCACACACGCTACTCGATCCACCCGGGCATCACAAAGATGTATGCAGATCTGAAGAAGACATTCTGGTGGCCAGGGATGAAGCGAGATGTCATCACTTTTGTGACACATTGCCCGACGTGCCAGCTTGTTAAGGCGGAATGCAAGAGCCCCGCTGGGTTATTACAGCCGCTCCCCGTCCCCGAGTGGAAGTTCGAAGACATATCTATGGACTTCATTCATGGCTTACCCCGCTCTCGGACCGGGAACGATTCTATTTGGGTGGTAGTCGATCGATTGACTAAGGTTGCAAGATTCATCCCCAACCGCAAGGACGACGGCGTCGGGAAATTAGTGCGTCTCTTCATTGAAAATGTGGTTCGATACCACGGTGTGCCAAAAACCATAGTTTCCGATCGAGACGGCCGATTCACCTCGAAGGAGTGGCGAAGTGTTCAAGCATATTTGGGGACCAAGTTGGCCTTCAGCACAGCTTTTCACCCTCAGACGGATGGGCAAACCGAACGCACAAACCGGACTTTGGAGGACCTTCTCCGGTTATGCCTAGTGGATAAGAAGGAGCCGTGGGAGCGCCTCCTACCTCTAGTCGAGTTCTCTTATAATAACACATATCAAGCAAGTATTGGCATGGCCCCATACGAGGCGCTGTACGGACGGAAATGCCGAACTCCACTTTCATGGGCCCAAGATGCGGATCCGAGGGCTTTGGGGCCCATTTTCATGGAGAATGTGACAGAAATTATCCAAATGATACAGGAACGGATGCGTGAAGCTCAGAGCCGGCAAGCAAAATATTACGATGCTCGTCATCGACATGTGGAGTTCAGTATTGGTGACAAGGTTTACTTGAAGATTCGCCCTCGGCACGGTGTATCTCGGTTTCGTCGACAACGGAAGTTGAGCCCGAGATACATGGGGCCTTATATCATCACAGAGCGTATAGGCGAAGTGGCATACAGGTTGGAGCTACCCCCGGAACTCCAAGGATTACATGATGTATTTCATGTCTCTTCGTTGAGGCGTGCACTATTACGCCCAGAGCATGCCATCCAGGAGGCCCCAGGACCGGTGGAACCCGACCGGTCCGTATCCCTCAAACCGGTACGAATCATGGATACCGAGACGAAGGTTCTACGGCGGAAGAGAGTCCCCCTTGTCCGAGTGCAATGGGACAACTGTGGGACCGAGGAGTCTACCTGGGAACCTGAGGACCAGATGCGTGAACTTTACCCCGGCCTCTTTACGTCAGGTAATATATAACAAATTTATATCTTTTAGTTAGGGTATGTTTCCTTATGTTTTCAAAAATACTGTGACCTAATCGAATTTTCGAGGACGAAAATTTTGTTAGACCTTTTAGATTTGTAACATCCCGATTTCGATTTTCTAGACCCCTTCGTGTTATTTGACCTGTTAGGGTTTTGTAGGCTGGATTGACACACGAATAATGGGTTCACGATCTATTGAGTACTATTGACCCAATAAGTCACACTCTCCACTTTCTCCAAGATTAAACATTTTAAATTATGCAAAGCCCAAAACACGTCGACCCGTCTAAACGCACACCAAACCCCGTAAATGATAGTGTAATGAGAATCGTGACGAGTACACTCCTATCAACCCTAAAAATTTTATTAAGACACCCTAAGAATATTTGAAGTGATGTGCCAATAAAGAGCTAATTTATTTTCATAATTAATTTATTATTTAAGTAATTAATTTATTCAATTTATCTGGAAAATTAAGATAAATGGCAAAAAACGTTTTTATTTCCCCAAATTTTTATCATGACACCCTAAATATATATAAAAAAGATTTAGTAATTAAAATTTATTATTTAAAATATAAATCATTTATTTTAATTTTATTAGGCTTAAAACACTAAATAAATAAATAAAAATACGAAAATACAGTTAAAAATTATGAAATAATTGCTAAAAATGACTTGTGACTTCAGAATGTTGTAATAAAAATTTTAGGTCAAAATAAGTTACGAATAATTATTTATGTCATTTCTTAATTTTTATTAATATGTAACTCCCCCCATAAATACCCCTAATCAATTTGGGTGGCTTGTCATAACTTCCCCCCTTCTCCCAAAGCCTTGGGAAGGCTGAACCAGGCTGGTTTGGGCGTTTTCCACCAAGGGAGAGTTATTCCTCCCCATTAACTCCTCTCAACCTCCAAGAGACCCACCCCCTCCTATATAAACACCCCCAAGTGTTGGGGTTTCTTTTTCCTACACTCTACCCTCCCCAACCAGCAAGAGTCCAAGCCCCGGCGACCTTCCGACGAACCTCCTCCGCGAACTCCGGCGAACTCCACCAACGATGGCCGCTCGACGATCCCCTCGCCTAAACAACACCAATGTAAGTTCCCCCGACTCCTCTCTGCCCTAGATCCCTTCTCGTCGATCCCCGCTGTCTCCGATCACCGGAGGCGGCGATTCCCGGCCGTGGATAGCTTCGGACCACCCCCATAGATCTTCACCGCCATCGCGGGCTCCGGCCTTGCGTGGGGGGGTGAAGGGGAGAGAGGTGCTCCAAGGCCCTCCCTCATGGCCTTTGAGGCGGAGGAACCCGTCGGAACCCGTCCCGGCGGCCTCCTCCATCCCGATACATAATAAAAACAATAAAAAATAATAATCGTGTTTTTCCGGCCATCGCCGGCGGCGGCCGGCCGCCGGCAACCACCCTCACCGGAGCCCCCCCTCGGGCGCTCCCGTTGGGGGTGGTGGCAGGACTTACCTCCCCACCGGCGGCGGTGGGGAGGCCCCGCAAGAGCTCCAGGTTCGGTGGCCGGCGGCCACCGTGAACCTGGAGCTCTCTGCTCCAGTTTTCCGGCCGCCGGAGGCGACGGAAGGCCGCCGGCCGACGGCTCGCCGGAGCGCCCCTCCCGGGCGCCCCTTTTAAGTGTGGTGGCCGGAGTAACTAGTGCTCCGGCCGGCCACGGCGCCACCCGCAACCTCACGGTGGCTGCATGCATGCAGCCACCGTGAACCATTATTTTTTTTTTTTTTGCACACCGCCGCCGCCGGAGGCGGCGGCAGGCCGCCGGCCGACGTCTCGCCGGGGCTCCCGCTCCGGGCGAACCCGTCGGCGGTGGTGGCCGGAGCAACGGCGGCTCCGGCCGGCCGGCGTGGTGCCCGCAAGGTCGGATCTCACGGTGGCCTCCAGCCACCGTTGGATCAGATCGGCGATCACAGGCCGTCCGATTACCTCGGACGGTCAGTGCTAATGATTGGCTTCTGGATGGATCCGGTGCAAGCCTGCCCCTAGTTCACCCGTCCATCGCCAGATCCGCCGCTGATCTACGCCAAGATCCGTGCGAAAAATATTATTTTCCCTTAGTCTGAAAGATCGGCTGTTTTTAAAGATTTTGCTTGTTTTTCAAACGTGTTTTTAATTATCCTAGAGTCACATTTGGAGAATTTTTGTGAGACATGACTTTGCAGATAATTATAACCTCTACAACCTTACTGTTAAAAGTTTTCTGACCTGGAACCTCTAACTAATTTAATTTTGAGCTCGAAAGGTATATTTAACCGTTCGGGAAACAGAATAATTACTGCACTTTATAAAACAGTATTTTTGGCAAACTTCAACCACTGTTTTGAGGGTCTTAGAGGCCAAATCAGAGGATGCATGTTAGAGACACTTTTATAGGTTAATATTTTGCCTGCAACTTTCATGATTTGAGTTTGACAAACAGAAGTACTTAAGCTAATTTAATTTGGTCCCAAACATAGCTAAATAAATCTGTATTAGCTGTTCTTTATAAAACAGTAATTTTGGCAAACTTCAATCACTGTTTTGAGGGTCTTAGAGGCCAAATCAGAGGATGCATGTTAGAGGAACTTTTATAGACTATGGTTTTATCTACAACTTCTATGTTTGTTGTTTTCTGTTTTGGAGTAGTTAAGCAATTTAAATTCAGTGCTAAATAGTGCACCTTAATATCATAGACCAATTATTATGCCTTGCTAGTTTCACAAGTGTTGCTACATTGTCTTTCATCTTCTCATGCATGGGTTTACGGGAGGGTGCATGGTTACCAATGTGGCGGGTTCGTCGGCTTCCCTTATTATAAGCCCCGGAAGTTGTGACGACGAACCCTTGTTGTTTATGGCGGTGAAGAGGACCGGGGGCTAGCTACCCTTTCCACACAGGTCCGTCTCACGCCGGTTTTGGTTGTGCCGAGAGGGTTGATCTCCGCACGGGTGTGGATGTGTTCCCACCAAGAGTACCTATTCTCCACAGAGGTACGAAGGCCTAGGAAGTTGGGTTGTTTCCATAACCTAGAAGTGGGAACGACCGACCCACTGTCACCGTCTGGCCACGGCGGTGAGGCCTGAGAAGTGAGCTCCTTCTCTTAACAGGTTACTATGTCGACATAGGGGAGAATGATTGTGACACATCATTAGAGTGATTGCGAGAACATTATACATGCTCATTACATCATCTTTACATAAATGTGTATACTTACTGCTAATGATTTCACCTGCCACTACACTCTTGTAACTTATAAAAGATATGTTGCTTCGGCTAACGTACTAACTTTATTTACTCCTTGTCACTACCTTTCGCTGCCTATACATGATATATTGCTTCGGCTATTGTACTAACTTTCTTTGCAGGTTTCCTTCCTTGTGCCCATTAGGGGGCTGGGGAGGAGCGTGGGTTTTACTTGGTCATGATGTGACTAACGTACCTCTGTACGTATCATTTTAGGGACCGATGCGCCCACCCGCGGAGCAGGAGCGGACGGAGGACCGTAGGCGTGATTCCCTTGACGAGGAGCCCCAGGAGCCGATGCGGACAGTCTACGAAGATCTGAGGGTACTAGTTTGAGTAGGAGAGGGGATGAGTGATTTCTTATTTTGTAGACCCTATATTTTGTCATCTCTTATGTAGATGATTGTTTGGGACGCCTATACCCCTCGTGGGTTTTATTTTATTTTATCCTATGTTGATGTCATGATGATTAGTTCTATATTCTGTGATGCTTCCGCAATTATTTATATACTGTGTATGGTTTTCGTTCTGACTGCATAGCCTCACAAAGCGCAGGTTCCGCCAATTGGGTCGTGGGTCGGGTAGAGGGGTTTTACCCACTACCGAAACACGAACCTTTTGGTGGGACCGGCGCTTTGGGCATAAGGCCTCCTTCTCCCCGGTTTCCTTTGGGGGAGGGGGGGGGATCTTACAGCTTCACCCCCAGGAACCTCCGTAGTGGCAAACGGAGACAGTGGGTCGGGCCCCCCACTCCTAGGCGGGTAACCACACTACCAGGCCTAGCCCTTCCGTACGCCCCTAGAAGAACACAACCTAGAGTATCCGCGTACTGCTGCTGGATGTACCCTCCAGACTTTTCGCCGAGTCATCGTACCGCTGTCGGTGTGATCGATCGCCTAGTACCGATGACCCACCACTTTTCTCCGTACTCCAACCCTCGAGCCCGCGGCCCCCCGGACAGTACTGTCTGTGCATCTACCTTCAGAGCTACTGTCTGATGGCAAGTAATCCTATAATTCTACTTTCCTAGCTACCGGGGAGTGAGTGTGTGCAACCCTAGTTATACTAGTTGCTCTTTTAATTTTATTACTCCTATGGTTTACGTTAGCCCAGGACTGCCCCCGGTATACCCCGTGAAGGGCTCTCAAGGGGCACTAGGAACCAAGACGGTGCATTACGGCCCGAAGTTCCCTTTCGCAAGGCACTTATTATTATTGGTTGTCTACCCTTTACCCAATCCCCTTTTAGTTGCTTTAGTTCTAACCCTAGAGTATTAAGACTCTTCCTCTTCTTTCCGGGACGGACGATCTTTCGTCGTTCCCGTACTCCCTTATCCTAACCAGTCTCACACTCTACTTATCCTGACTTCCAATGATGAACTCAATCTTAACTTGCCCTACCAACCATCGATTATCAGAATTCCGTGGTTTTACTAAATGCAGACCATCCTAAACTATATGAGGTCCATAAGGGGAGGTACTCCAAATTATCTTCCAAAGCTCCTATAAAATTTACTGGAGATCTATCATGACTTAATTAGCTTAAATCCAGAAATATATAATTTTCCTAATTAATCTGATATTTATTTTATTTTTCTCAAAGATTGGCCATGGGTAATTTTTAACATGAAGTACATGATATTCTTAAGTTATGGCCACCCGAAAATTGTGATCACTAAATAACTGTAAGGTATCATCAAATACTAATTTGCAGGATTTTACAAAAGATATTTAGCCTCTAATTAATTTATCCATTATAATCTCATTATTCTCTTTTAAAGAAGGAAGTACTGAAATTACTCATCATAAAATTATAGAAAAAATTACTGACTAATAGTATGATACAGAAAAGATCATTGTGCAAAGAATCATAATTTTACCAGCTTGATAAGCACTAAAATAGATTTAATCCAATATCCACGATAAATAATACTTAATGAAGCAAGCCTTAGAATTAAGCTTCTAAAAATCCCATAAAAATTCACAGAGTTTTAAAATCATAATAAAGGTTCTCTGCCTAAATTTCATCAATTTCCAGGAAGTTTGTACTCCATAATAAATTTTCGAAGCAAATCATACAACTACAAAATCATTAAGGAAGTACCCAAAATAGTGATCATAAAATTCATAGAAAAATATCCAGAGCTTGTACTACCCCTATAATCAACTCTACCCATTTCTAATCACTTTTTAATGTGATTTGGTGTCATTTCCTATCTCTACAAGTTTTGCGCCCTAAACTAGGGTTAGATTTTTAGATATTCCAACGATCTCCAAATCTACTAAGATTTCATCCAGAGAACAATATTAGCCCTATGGTTCTCATCACCCAATCTCGGGTCAATCCGATGTCATTTGACCACATGACCTTCACAAACCACCAAGACCCATCCTTAGGGTTTGGCCTTGGTCCTTAGGGTAAACTTACCCCGATCCACCACCAACTCCATGAGGGGGGTGCTAGAGAATATTACTAGCCAGTGGTAAAAATCTCAGCCTCTGTTGAGGTGATTTGACCACTCAAACTTCAAAAGTGCACTTTTAACCTAAGGCCTCTTATTAGGGCAAAACTTTGGGTCGATCATTTCTGATCCAAACCATCTCCAAATGAGATGAAAAATTATACAGAACCTTATGGTGAACCCAGGGACCACTCACCAAAATTTGGGAGGGTTTGGAAATTATTTAACAATCTAATTAAAATCGGCTAGGATTATTGAATTTTTCTAAAAACTATAGAAAAATATTCTCCAAAAATTCTCATTTTTGGATAGCACCTAGATATATGTAAGATTAGACCACACCCCAAATTTCAAGTCATTTGGATGACTGGAATGGAGTGGGGAATTTTTCTAAGGTCAAGGCATCCCTCTGGATAGACCTCACCAAAAAGGGTGCTGTAGTCTAACCAGGATCCCCAATCGAGTGAAATTAATTTTGAATTAAAGTAGACTTCAAGGGCTACATTTCCTATGTTGATCATTTTTCCCGTAGGAGCCTCTAGGTATTTTTCCCAAATTATTTAACATGACAGATATCTCACTCAGAAATGGATTTAAAAACTAGAATTTAATTTTCATGCCACTGTTCATCTTCTTCAACAGCCCGAAACAGAGGCATAAAACCTAATATCCTGTAGCTTTTCCAAGCTATTTCCCGGCCACCCAGCCATCTCCCTGGCCGGCCACCACCACCACCACCTCCGTTGAGGCGAGGGCTATCGTCGGGCGGCGGCACAGCCGCCGGAGAGGCGGTTTCCGGCGAACCCGTCACCATGAAACTTTCGGAAAACCACCAATACGCTCACCCGATCTGGCTCTTTTGAGCCCGATATCTCTCCTAACGATTCCTAAGATCTATCCGCAGAAGAAGAGGGAGGGGAGGACCTTGTTCGCGGGTTGAAGGCGTGCAGAGCGTCGGGAAGCCATTTGCGCAGTGGTGGCGTCGCCGGAAATTCTTCAACAGCAAGGAGGAAGTCTGAACAGTTGAGGGAGTGTAACCTTTTCCTCTTGCTCTCAGGAATCTTTTATAGATGAGCAAATGGGGAGGGGAAAGGGTGAAACGTTGGAGATGAAACGTTGGCGGCCATTAATAACTCTCCTATGACGTTTCGGTTATGACGAATGGCAGTTGAAAAGTTGGGAATGAAGAGGTGCTTGCCAGGTGGCAATTTCCTACTGGACCCACTTTTCCTTAATTATTAACATAATTAAAGTAGGGAACGACCCATAAATACTCTTGATTTTTCATCCCCACAGCCAGAATTTATTAAGGCGTCGGTTACCGAAACTTCCAGTCTGGCTGACGTTTCGGCCTTGGTCACGGGCGTGACACATAGGTCACGGGCGTGACAGGCCCGGTTAGCAGTTCTGGGTTCGACGATCGTCGAACTAAGATTGACGATCGTCGAAGGGTGGTCACGGGCGTGTCACTTGGGTCACGGGCGTGACATGTCTGGAGACCAATTCTGGTTCGACGATCGTCGAATTGGGATCGACGATCGTCGAGCGTGTCACGCCCTATGTCACGGGCGTGACATGGCGGGTCACGGGCGTGACAGGCCCGTAAGGCCAAATTTGGTTCGACGATCGTCGAATTGGGCTCGACGATCGTCGAGCGTGTCACGCCGTTTGTCACGGGCGTGACATAGCGGGTCACAGGCGTGACGGACCCGTGTGGCCAAATTGGTTCGACGATCGTCGAATTGAGATCGACGATCGTCGAGCGTGTCACGCCCTTTGTCACGGGCGTGACATGGCGGGTCACGGGCGTGACCAACCCGTGACCCGATTTCCTAGTCGATTTATTTCATGTTTTGGGCTCCCTAGGGTTCTACCACAACCAACCGACTCCTAGGGGTCTAGCCGGAAATGGGATGTTACATAAGCTGCCTCGGGTTTTGGCGAGGGGGAGGTTATGGAGCGACTGCGAGTCAACTCGATCGAGTCTGCCGAATGCCTCCTGGGCGCCATGAGGGGATAGGGGATCCTGGCGGAGGGCTGCGAGGGAGTGGCGGTCTGAGACCTTCTGCCAAGCCTATTTCCGTCGTCTCCACCTAGCAGGAAAGAGGAAAGGTTTGGCTCCCTTTTCGATGAGGCAAAGGACAAGGAACCGCTGCTCGAAGGCGAGGAGGAGGACCATACTTCGGGGGAGGAGGGAGAGAGCTGATTGTATCTCCTCCCCCACTTTCTACATTCTTCTTGTAATCTCCCCCCCCCCTTTGTAATCTCGTCGAGGCGAGCCCCCATTTTTGAAACTATAATGATAAAAAAATTTCTATCTTCTTTTTACCTTCGGCGCTAGAATGCACGTGAGTTAGGATTCGCGTTCACTGAGGTGCCCTGAGCGTCGGCCGCGGCTAGACTCGCAAACACTCTACTTGCCTGCGAGCCGCACCTCGCTCTCCTTTGTTAAAAATTCAAGAGGAAACGCGTCTGGGGTCAGGCCGCCGCCGATGCCCGCCTAAAATACCGAGAAGTACTCTTGTCGAGCGGACCTTTGTGAGAACGGGCTCGCCTGGGAGGTGCACTCTTCTCTCAACCAGAGGTGGGATAGAAAATCCCTTAACAAAAACTAAGGGGGACAGGGCCCCTTGAGCTCGCCTTTTTGACTGGCGGGTTTGATTGTACATGCTTGCCTTGTGTCAACTTCAAGGTCCAGCCGCCGGGTCGTAATAACGTCCATCGATACCCATGCCCTGCCAGCTCGGGGGGAGCCTGACAACGGGAGAATCGAGACCTATTCCCGAAGCGAGAAGACTTAGAATCATTTGCCTCTCCCGGGTGCTACCATCAAGACATTTAGCTAGATGGGAGCCTGAGGGCGGGTGTTGAATATCCTCCGAGCTAGACCCCAGGGTCATAACGACGTCCATCGAGACCCCTATCGTGCTAGGTTGGAGGGAGCCTGATAGCGGGAGAATCGAGACCTAACCCCAGAGCGAGAAAACATAGAATATTTGCCTCTCCCGGGTCCTACCATCAGGCCAGTCAGCTAGATGGGAGCCTGAGGGAGTGTGTTGAACATCCTCCTTGCTCAGCACTAGGGTCATAATGACATCCATCGAGACCCCTGCCCTACTAGCTTGGAGGGATCCTGACAGCGGGAGAATCGAGACCTAACCCCAGAGCGAGAAGACTTATGATCATTTGCCTCTCCCGGGTGCGACCACAAGGCCAGTCAGCTAGATGTGATCCTGAGGGCGGGTGTTGAACATCCTTCGGGCTCAGCCCCATGGTCATAACGACGTCCATTGAGACCCCTATCCTGCCAGCTTTGAGGGAGCCTGACAGCGGGAGTATCGAGAACTAAACCCAGAGAGAGGAAACTTAGAACATTTTCCTCTCCCGGGTGCTACCACCAGGCCAGTCAGCTAGATGGGAGCCTGAGGGCGGGTGTTGAACATCCTCCGGGCTCAGCCCTAGGGTCATAACAACGTCCATCGATACCCCTTCCCTGCTAGATTGGAGGGAGCCTGACAGCGGGAGAATCGACATCCTCCGGGCTCAGCCCCAGGGTAATAACGACGTCCATCGAGACCCCTGCCCTGCCAGCTTGGAGGGAGCCTGACAGCGAGAGAATCGAGACCTAACCCCAGAGCGAGAAGACTTAGAACATTTGCCTCTCCCAGGTGCTACCACCAGGCAAGTCAGCTAGATTAGAGCCTGAGGGAGGGTGTTGAACATCCTCTGGGCTCAGCCCCAGGGTCATAACGATGTCCATCGAGACCCCTGCCCTGCGAGCTTGGAGGGAGCCTGACAGCGAGAGAATCGAGACCTAACCCCAGAGCGAGAAAACTTAGAACATTTGCCTCTCCCGGGTGCTACCACCAGGCAAGTCAGCTAGATGGGAGCCTGAGGGTGGGTGTTGAACATCCTCCGGGCTCAGCCCCAGGGTCATAACGACGTCCATCGAGACCCATGCCCTGCCATCTTGGAGGGAGCCTGAGAGTGGGAGAATCGAGACCTAACCCCAGAGCGAGAAGACTTATAAAATTTCTCGAGGGCTTATGATATTATGCTATGAAAGTTCCGCAAAATCTCATGTCATCGTTACGATTATCAGGCAAAATGGGCTCAAATGAATGAAACAAATTGTATTGAAAAACGGAAGCACATATAAATATTCAGGGATAGAAGCGTTTCAGGTCGTCGCCGCTCCAGGTGTGGCTCAGGGTCTCGCCCTCCACATTTTGGAGGCAGTACCCTCCCGATCTTAGTGCCTCTTTTACGATGTATGGCCCCTCCCAGTTTGGATGGAGCTTGCCCACGGCAGCCGATCTTCCCGCCGCATCTACCTTCATTAGGACCAAGTCACCTTCCGCAAACTGTTTGACCCGAACATGTTTGTCGAAATACTTAGCCATCCTCCGCTTGACTTCCTCTTGCTGAACTGCTGATATGTCGCGCAATTCTTCTATCAGGTCCAAGAAGAGCCGTTGTTCCTCCTCGTTTTCAACTCTCCACTCGTCTCTTCTAGCTTCTGCCTCAACGACCCTGGGAGTACGGACCTCGAGTTCGATGGGGAGCACCGCCTCGCTTCCATGAAATAGTTTGAAGGGTGTCTCCTCTGTGGCGGTATTGGGGGTAGTCCTCAGAGCCCAAAGAACGGAGGGGAGCTGCTCCACCCAACTCCCTTTCAAATTTTCAACCTTCTTTTTCAGGAAGTTCACGATAACCTTGTTGGCCGCTTCCACCTGCCCGTTGCTTCTCGGGTGATGGACAGAGGCAAACCTAAGGTCAATCCCGAGATCTCCACAGAATTTGATGAATTCATTGCTAGCAAACTGCGGTCCGTTGTCAGTGATGATGTCTTGGGGCATCCCATGCCTACAAATGATTTCCCCCCATACAAAATTTCGGATGATCTGCGAGGTCACCTTGGCCAACGCCTTCACCTCCATCCATTTGGAGAAATAGTCAATCATCACCAACAAGAATCTTCTTTGCCCGCTTGCCTGGGGGAAGGTCCCTACCAGATCCATTCCCCAAATTGCGAAGGGCCAGGGGGCCGTGATACTTCTGAGTCACTGAGCCGGTTGCAGTTGGAGGGGGCGAATAGTTGGCACTTATGACATTTTCTGGCAAATTCGAAGGCATCACGCCCCAGGGTAGGCCAGAAGTAGCCCTGCCTGATAATTCTCCCCTCAAGGGTCCGACCCCCCGAGTGACTCCCGCACTCCCCGGAGTGGACCTCTTCCAAAATCCTCGACACCTCCCCTTCAGCCACACAACAAGCTATCAGCCCCGAGAGAGTCTTTCGGTAAAGTTGTCCGTCGCGCAAGAGGTAGTATGCTGACTTGTACTTCAGTTTCTTTCTGTCCATCCCTTCTGGATACTCTCAAGTGGACAAAAAGGTGGTGAAGGGGTCCATCCATGTGGGTCATTGATCTATCTCCATCAATTCCCCCTCCTCCAAGGATGGGTGGAAGAGGTCTGTGATGGTTCCCCCACCCGAGGGCCGTGCTTGGCAAGATGGTTGACCTGTTCATTTTCCTCCCACGGCACATATTGAATGGAGAAGGTTTGGAACCCCCCCCCCCCAATGATTCCCTTGACCTTAACCAGATACCGTTGCAGGGTAGGCTCCCTTGCTTCGAACTCCCCGTTGACATTGGAGGCTACCGCCATGGAGTCAGTGAGGACCTTTACATCATGCACTCCCAGCTCTCTGGCCAAGAGCAGCCCTGCGATCACTGCCTCGTACTAGGCCTGATTGTTGGTTATGGAAAAATGTATCACCACTGTCTGCTCAATCCTGGTTCCTTGGGGGCTGTCCAAGATGACTCTGACCCCCAAGGAGTGCTTCCCTAACGCCCAATCAACCATCACTATCCAAGGGATGGGATAAGTGAGTTTGTTCTCTGCTATCTCCACCATGTAGTCAACAAGGAAGTTAGCCATCGCTTGTGCCTTGATTGCGAGTCGAGGGACGAAAGAGATGTCGAACTCGCTCAATTCTACCGACCACTTAGCGAGTCTCCCTGAGTGCTCCACCCCCTCAAAGATGTTGCGGAGGGGGTGGTCAGTCACCACCTAAATGGAGTGTGCCTGGAAGTAGGGCCTGACTCTCCAGGATGAGATGATTAGGGTGAAGGCCAATTTTTCTAAGATGGGGTAACGGAGTTCCACCTTCCTCATAACCCTACTTACGTAATAGATAGGAAGCTGCTTCTTGCCTGACCAGGACCGAACTAAGAGCCTCGGCCCCAACCCCTAAATACAGGAATAAGTCCTCTCCTTCCTTGGGCCCTTGAAGGAAAGGGGGCTGGGTGAGTTATCTATTCAGTTCCTGGAATTCCTTCTCGCACTTCTCAGACCATTCAAACTTCTTGCCCCCTTTAACGCTCTGAAAAAAGGGGAGCTCTTTTATCCAGCCCCGGAGAGAAACCTGCTAAGCCCGGCCAGCCTCCCCGTCAGTCGTTGGACATCCTTGGTGTTCCGGGGAGCCCCTAGCTCCATTATTGCCTTGACTTTATCAGGATTTGGTTCTACTCCCGCGGGAGTTAGCAGATGTCCCAGGAATTTTCCCCTGATGGCCCCGAAGATGCACTTCAGGGGGTTCAACCTCATCTTATATTTAAGCAGGGTGCCAAAGGTCTCCTCCGAACCCGGAGGTGAGAGCCGACCTCCCGACTTTTTATCATCAAGTCATCCATGTATACTTCCAAGTTCCTCCCCTTCTGTCCTTGGAATACACAGTCCATCATCTTCTGGTATGTTTCCCCTGTATTTTATAACCCAAAAGTCATCATCTTGTAGCAGTAACATCAATCTCCTATGATGAATGAGACATCCTTTATGTCGGGAGGGTGCATCCTGATCTGATGATAACCTGAAAAGGCATCTAAAAAACTCATTATAGAAAAACCAACGGCTGAGTCTACCAGCGCGTCGATTCTAGGCAAGGGGTAACAATCTTTTGGGCATGATTTATTAAGAAGTGAAAAGTCTACACACATCCTCCACCAGCCGTCCCCTTTTTTCACCATTACAACATTTGAGACCCAGCCGGGGTATTGAATTTAGGAAATGAAGCCGGCCTCGATAAGCTTGGCGACTTCCTCCCTGATCGGTTTGGCCAGCTTGTCCGTGATGGACCTCCTCTTCTGTTGGATGGGCGAGCCTCCGGGTCCAGGTTGAGGAGGTTGCAGACGACGTCAGCATCGATCCCTGGCATCTCGGCCGTGCTCCAGGAGAAGACGTCCACATTCTTCTGGATGCACTCCAGCATCCTGCCTTGATCCTCCGGGGTCAACCCCCCGCTGATGCGGACCTTCTCCACCCTGCCATCCTGTGTGAGAACTTCCATATCTACCACTTCCTCGGAGGCCTCCAACCGGGACTGCTCCTCCCATTCTGCAATATCCTCCCCTCTTGGGGCAAGGACCTCCCCTTCTTCCACGGCCATCGCCTCGACCGACTCCTCAGGGAGTACCTCCTCGCGGGCCTCCCCCTCCATCCCTTCTTCCTCCCTGATCTCTTCTCTGACTTCCTACCCATCCACCTCTTCCATCCTCCTCCCCATTTCCTCGGCCTCCTACTACCAAGAAATGGAATTTACTGTCGTCACGTAACATTCTCGAGCCGCCTTGGGGTCACCGCAGACTCAGACCTGGATCCCCTCCGCGTTGAACTTAAGGCATTGATGGAAGGAGGAGGGGATGCAGCGGAATGCGCTGATGAGGGGCCGTCCAAAGATGACGTTGTAGCTGCTGGGGGCCTCTACTATAACGAATCGGCAGTTCATGGACTGCCCCCCTAAGCTGACATGGAGTCCCACTCCCCCTTCTACTTCTTTCCTCTCCCCCGAAAAACCGAAGAGAGGCCCATCGAAGGCAAGCACCCTCTTGGCTTCTACCTACATGGCATCGATGGGCTTCTTGAAGATTATGTTGACGGAGCTCCCGTTGTCAATGAGGATCCGGGAGACCATGAAATTTTTGATGGTCGTCTGGATGACTAGCGCATCGCAGAAGGGGTCCTCATGACCCGGCATGTCCTCCCTTGAGAAAGTGATCCTCTCCTCTGGGGGGTGGGGTCTGGGATGTGGAGTCGATGCTCCTTCGGTACATGGTGTGGAGGCTTGCTTTCTGGGAAGCTTCTACCCCCACCCCCCCATGGATCACTCCGATCCCTCCTCGGGTCCCCACATCAGCCCGTTCTTCGCAACGGTCCCCCTCCGCCTGAGGCCGCACTTCCTTAATCCGCACTTCCTGGCGGTTCTGCTACTGCTGCTTCTTCTCCCTCTGCCGAGGCTCGGCCCTTCTCTCCTCCTGGGCTCGGCCACCCCTTAGCTTCTCCTCCTCCACGGCCCACCTGGCCAACCTCAGGGCAAACTCTGGGTGTGCTGCCTCCATATCGGCCTCCCTTGCCTCCCTTTCCCGGAGCACCTCAAAAGACACTGGAGGCGTCCTCTTCAACTCAATTGCGAAGAACCCGGGCTGGAGACCCAGGGTGAAGGCCACCATCATGGTGTGCCCTAACATCTCTTATACCTGGGACAGATCCTCTTGAAACCTATGCAGGTAACTTCCCAGGGTCTCCTTGTTCCTTGTTTGATACGGAACAAGGACTCAGCCTCCCTCTTCCTTTTTTTGGAGGTGGTGAATCTCAACATGAACCCCCTGCGCAGGTCCTCAAAGCAGTAGATGGAGCCGACCAGGAGCTGATGAAACCACTCTCTCTTTCTCCCTGAGGGTGATGGCGAGGAGCATGCACTTGAAGCCATCCGACATCTGTCAGATCGAGACCACGTCCTCAAACCACTAGACGTGTTGGACCGGATCTCCCTTCCCTGAGTAGTAGGACATCTCCGGCTCTCGGAACCCCTCTGAAACTTGGGCAGAAGAAACAAACTTGCTGAAGGGGCTTCCTCCCTCAGTTGGGCATGTTGGGAACTCCCTCCCCACTGTCTCGCCGAAGTGGTACTCTCCTACCGAGCCCGGGAAAAGGACTCGTCCCCTCGGATCGTGCTCCCCCTTGCTCGCGACTTCCTTCCCAGCTCGCCTGATGGGCGCGTCATTGCCCAGTGCCGGGTCGGCGACCACGGGAACTACCGGCATCGTGCTCTCGGCTCGCATGTCGAGTGCGACCCTGACAAGCCGAGCACTTTCTCTCTTAGCTCCGCGGACATCCCTGCCGCTGCGGTTGGGGGAGGGGGTGGCAAGTTTGCCGTGCCTGAACCTTGCCCTTCATCTATTGCCATCGGACTTGCGGATGATTTTCCGTGCTAACCACGCTCCACGCTCACCGCACCAAAATGTTGAAACCGAAAAAATCGGTCCCTGAGGAGTTCGACCCTTGGGGAAGGGGTGATCGCACACTTACTTCTCCCCCCACGAGCCCGAATGACTAAGAAAAAGGACTAGGGACAGACCCAAGGCTCCAGCACGGAGGTGCCACCTCACACCCGGAAGATCTTAGAGCGCTTCCCCTCCTTAGCCAAGTGCTGAAGCTAAGGTACCTCAGAGAGCACTAGAAGACTAGGTGCAAGGAAAATGTGTCCTTCTAAGGTACCCCTTGGGTCTTATTTATAGGAAAAGACGGTCTGCAAATATCCAACCTTCACTATTTTCGAGGACTATAGGCAGTCCAAAGGGGGTAACATGGTAAAAATACACCACAACTGAGGGGCGAGCCGGCCCTGAGATATCGTCCACTCGGCAAGGGAGGCGAGTACTGGAGCGGAAAAGCTTCACCCCATGCCGAGTTAAGGAGCGGTGAGGGAGCTCGCCCTACTCAATGCCATAGTCCTAGCTCGCCTCACTCAACGCCACGGGAGAAGACATTGAGTGAGCTCGCCTCACTCAACGCCATGGGAGAAGGCGTCGAGTGAGCTCGCCTTACCCAACGCCGCGGGGGAAGGCGCTGAGTGAGCTCACCTTGCCCAACTCTGCGGGGGAAGGCGTTGAGTGAGCTCGCCTTTCCCAATGCTGCGGGGGGAGGCGTTGAGTGATCTCGCCTTTCTCAATGCCACAGGCCTGGCTCACCTCGCCATGGTCCTGGGCGAGTTGGCTCTGAAGCCTCTACTCGCGAGTGACGGGCGTACTGGCACTCGCCTGCCCCTTGGCTCCGAGCGCGCACGTACTCGGCCGGATCTGCTCGCCCATTCCATTGATTTCCTTTCGTCGGGCTCAGCTCCACGAACTCCGAGCTCGGCCCGACGATTGCCGAGCCCGTACTTAGCACGCTGGGCTCGGCATGCTCCGCTGAATTCGCTTGGGGCTCTAGGGCGGTCTAAGCCGGCCGGTTTGGCTCCTATTAGCCCACTCGCTGGATACAGGGTTGTACAATGATCTTCCTAAACTAGGGTTTAGGAATCTACTATTTGTAAACCATATTGATCTCACCTATATTCCTAAGTCCACTTGGCCTTCTTGGGCTTCTAGGGTTTTGTCATGACCTAGTCATGACAAAACCACTCTTAAGGGTCTGGTTACCTGTGTAACGTCCCAATTTGCGCTAGGCCCCTCACACGAGTTTTGAGTCAAGAGACTTGACTCGGGCTCGGGACGCACTGGGAAAAGGTGTAAAGTGCGTTGAATGGAGTGTAGGGTTGAGTGATATCCAACGGATCGAAAGGAAATGGCCTAAGGGAAAATCGACGAGAATGGGAGTTGATACTCGCCGATCGACGGGTATCGGGAATGATACTCGCCGATTGATGAGTTGTAAATATACCTATATTTTCGTATTTTATTTAAGTCAATTTTGTTTGTTTTTTGTCTTTTTTTATCTGTTTTATCCAATAAATTGTTTATTTTTGTAAATATTATTTCTAAATTAGCTTTATTTTTATTGCAGAAAATTTCCAGAAAAATTCCAAAAATAGTCAAAAAGTTGACTGACACGCCCGTGTCACATGACTGACACGCCCGTGTCACATGACCGACACGCCCGTGTCATGCCCTCGACGATCGCCGACCACAGGTGCCAGCTCGACGATCGGCGATCATCAAACCCAGCTCGACACGCCCTTCGACACGCCCGTGTCAAGGTGTGACACGGGCGTGACCTTGCCACCTGGCCCAACGTGACGCGCGCGACTTTGCGGCCGGACCGCGCCCAGATCGACCTCCTCGACACGCCCCAGTCACGCCCGTGACTGACACATGTCACGCCCGTGACCTAGGGCGTGACCGCCACGTTTTCAGCCGAAGTCAACTTTCCAGTCAAGTCACCCGATTAGCTCATGAATAGTGTCGACACGCCCCCCTGTCACGCCCTAGTCACGGGCGTGACCAACCCGAAATTTTGCCTATAAATAAGAGCTTCCAGGAAGCTTATTTTGTCCACTTTTTTTGGTCCATCTTACTTAGGGGAGGTGCTGCCCGTTTGGCTTCTAAGCTATGTAAGGAGAATTTCTCCCTATCTTTCTTAGTTTGTATTAGGTTGTTTGTTTTAGCTTTTTCATGTAATAGCCTTTTTATTCAATAAAATGGTAGATTTTCTATCTTGCAAAGTTGAAATGTTCAATTGGAAGCGCCCTTCTTAAGTAATTTTTTCGTTCCCTTTTTGTGTTTCTTTTATGTTTTCATCTTTTTAGCTTTCATAACTTAGTTAGATTTAGGATTTATCGGCATTTCTAGCCATTGTGCCGTCCGTTTAGTTTTCATTCTCCGCACTTTTTAGCTTTAGCTTTTTCTTCTTTATCATTTTCATTCATATAAGTTTTATAAAAACTCCCCTAAAAGTGTTCGTTTTTATTTTCTTTAACTTAGGCTCTTAGGAATGTAAAACTTCTCGTTCCTTTTTAGTTTTATTCCTACTTTTTTGGAGATTTTATAAAAACTTATGAATAAAAATGTAGTCGTTATAATTTTTCGCTCACTTCATTTTAGCTTTTTATTCGTAAAACTTTTAGTCCCTTTAATTTTTATTTCATCTTTTTATGCATTTCTACCGCATTCTAGCGGTAGAAATGCAGTTGTATTAATTTTTCGAGTACTTTCATTTTGCGTTTATTTGCAAAACTTTTCGCTCCGGTTAATTTTTATTTTCACTTTTTATGCATTTCTACCGCATTCTAGCGGTAGAAATGCAGTCGTTTTAATTTTCTGAGCACTTTGTTTTTCTTATTTTTGCAAGTGTGTGTGCGTGTATGAGTTAGGTTTTACTGCTTTATTTTAACTCCTGTAGAGTGCGAGTGTGCGTATGCATTTATTTCCGCCTACTCGTTAAGAGTTAAATGGCGCTCTGCTTTCATTTCCCGCCCACTCGTTTGAGTGGGACTTGTCTTTTTACTGCTTTCATTTTCTTCCTACTCACTTGAGTAGGAAAACTTTGTGTGGGTGCGTGTGTTTTCATTTCTGTAGAGTGCGTGTGTGTGTTTTACTTTCAAGTAGAGTGCGTGCGTGTATGAGATAAATTTACTCCCGCCCACTCATTTGAGCCGGGACTTGCAATTTTATCGCTTTCTCAATTATGTAGAGTGCGTGCGTGTAGGAGATAATTTTACCGCTTTATTTATCGCTTTCTTCAATTAAGAAGAGTGTGTGCGTGTGTGCATTTATTTCCGCCTACTCATTTGAGTAGGGCTTGCTTTATTTAATTTTCTTTATGGTTTTGAAGTGTCCATGAGTTGCTGCATCAATTAGCCTTCAATTTATCTAATTGTCCTATTTTTCGTGTTTTCTCTTATAATTGTTCAGTGCTTAATTTAACACTCACGCTTCACCTAAAAACATAAAGCCGTCCCCATACCGATGAGTGGCTAATCTCTTTTAGCCTTCGGCATCGAAGAGCATTGGGACATAAAAAATGATTTGAAATAATTAAAAAACTTTATTTTTTATTTTAATTTAAGGACTTAAGGTTTACCCCGGGTTAACGACGCATAGGACCACATAATCGATGTGTGGGCTCTATTTCCGTTATCCATACGCGACGCCGAGAGGCTGCACGTATGGACCGATCCCCCTTGGGTAAAGAGAACTGCATACGCCCCCTCGAAAGAGGAGAAGCGTAGTTCTGCCGGATTGGGTTCCCCACCCAATAGCGGGGTTCTTAGCGTAAAGCGGGCATTAAGAGGAATCCTTCGTCGGTCTAACGATCGGTCGAATAGTCTTAATGTTTAGGTGAGCAATATTCCTAGAGATAAGTGCGCTCATATTTTTGGAATCCCCACGGCCAAGTGCCTTTTATTAAATTAAAAACAAAGTTTAATAATTGTTAAGAATTATTTTAGTCTTAATCCGATTCGATGCCGAGCGTTAACCCATCATCGAACTAACTTAGCAAAATTCTGCTTTCTTTCTTTCCGTTTTAATTAAACAAAAAATCCCACCTTACTGTTAGTAAGATAATAGTGTTCCTGGAAGAGTAGATATAATCAACGCGTCCCCGAGAATAATACGACCTCGGTATTTTCCCGAATACCGAGTACTACTTGCGATAGGTGCACTTGCCTCCTCTCGTTAGAAAACTCGATCTTCTAACCGGCCCGCGGAATCTGACCATTTCGAACCAACCACAGTAGGTCAATGTTCCGCGGCCATCAAGTTTTTGGCGCTGTTGCCGGGGATCGAACCCGGGTCACCCGCGTGACAGGCGGGAATACTCAACATAAAATCCATTAGGAGTTTCTTAGGCCACGCGGGCTTTTATAGGCGCTTCATTCAAGATTTTTCAAAAATAACAAAGCCGCTTACTCACCTCTTGGAAAAGGAATCACCTTTTATCTTTAGTAGCGATTGCGAGTCTGCTTTTAATTTTATAAAACAAAAACTTATCAATTCTCTGATTCTAGTGGCCCCTAATTGGTCCCTTCCGTTCGAAATCATGTGCGACGCTTGTGATATTGCCTTAGGCGCCGTTCTTGGCCAACGCGTAGAAAAACACTTTCATCCTATTTATTACGCTAGCAAGACGCTCACTTCCGCACAAGTGAATTACACGACGACGGAAAAGGAACTCTTAGCCGTCGTTTTCGCTTTCGATAAGTTTCGCTCGTATCTTACGCTATCTAAAGTTATCGTTTTTACCGATCACTCCGCCCTTAAGTATTTACTATCCAAAACCGACGCGAAGCCCCGCCTTCTTCGATGGATTCTCCTCCTATAGGAGTTTGACTTGGAGATCCGAGATAAGAAGGGCGCGGAGAATCTAGCGGCAGACCATCTCTCCCGTTTAGAAAATCTGGGTGCGGAAGCGCTCGTCGAATCTGAAATAAATGACAGATTCCCCGAGGAACGCCTTCTCGCCATTCGTTCGTCTTCGTCATCTTCGTCTTGGTTCGCAGATTTTGCGAACTACTTAGTCGCGCGGGTACTTCCAAAAGATTTTTCAAGTCATCAAAAGAAGAAATTCTTTTCCGGCTTGAAAAATTTCTTTTGGGATGACCCATTTCTTTTCCGTATCTGCGCGGACCAAGCGGTTCGAAGATGCATCGCGGGAGTGGAGTGTGAAGGATCAAGCACATACCCAACTGCACCAAAAGCCCGGACTGTTGGAGAGGGTGCTACTTAATTTTTTATATAAGTAGCAGAGCGCCACGGGTCAAGTGAAGGAACGTCGGACCCAACAATCCCCCCCCCCCCGGCGTTCAGCACAACCCGTCGGCTCAGAGGTGGGGTTACCACATGGCCCACACGGCTCAGAGGTGGGGTTACCACATGTCCACGGTTGCCTGACCCACCGGACCCACACAGGTAGAAGGGAAAAATCAGGATTTAATAGCGCCCCCCGGTCTTGAACCCGTGACCTCCTCTGATACCAATTGAAGGATCAAGCGCATACCCAACTGCACCAAAAGCCCGGACTGTTGGAGAGGGTGCTACTTAATTTTTTATATAAGTAGCAGAGCGCCACGGGTCAAGTGAAGGAACGTCGGACCCAACAGAGTGCACACAAATCTTGAGGCACTGCCACGAGGGTCCAGCCGGGGGGCACTATCAAGCCAACCGGACCGCTAGGAAGGCGCTAGAGGCGGGCTACTTTTGGCCCACTCTCTTCAAAGACGCGCACAATTTTGTGCGCGCATGCGATAGCTGTCAGCGGTCGTGTAACATCTCACGTCGCGACGAGATGCCCCAAAATATGTTTTTAGAATGCGAAGTCTTCGATTTATGGGGCATAGATTTTGTTGGCCCCCTACCTCCTTCTTATAAAAATATGTATATTTTAGTAGCGGCCGACTACGTATCACGGTGGGCGGAAGCGCAAGCTCTCCCCACCAACGATGCGTGAGTCGTCGTTACATTTCTAAAAAAATTATTTTCTCGCTTCGGCACGCCTCGCGCTATTGTTAGTGATAGGGGAACGCATTTCTGTAATGCTCTAATGGCTAAGACGTTAGCTAAATACGGAGTCACGCACAAACTTGCCACCCCCTACCACCCGCAAACAAGTGGCCAAGTTGAGGTAGTAAATCGAGAGATAAAACGCATATTAGAAAAAACCGTTTCACTTAATAGGAAAGATTGGTCCGCTAAGCTCGACGACGCGTTATGGGCGTATCGTACGGCGTACAAAACCGCTACCGGTTGTACCCCGTTTCGATTAGTCTATGGCAAAGCGTGCCATTTACCCGTAGAACTAGAGCACCGCGCACTTTGGGCATTAAAACTCTTAAACCTCGACTCTAACTTAGCCGCTCAGAATAGAAAACTGCAACTAAATGAGCTCGATGAGTGGCGTGCGAACGCTTATGAGAGCAATAAGTTCTATAAGGAGCGTTCTAAGTTTTATCACGATCAAAAAATTAAAACCCCCAAATTTTTTTCTCCGGGCGATCTAGTCCTTCTTTATAATTCTCGTCTTAAACTTTTTCCTGGCAAACTCAAATCCCGTTGATCCGGTGCCTTCTTAGTTGAAGAAGTTTTTCCATATGGGACCGTACTCGTATCCCACCCGGAAAAAGGCTCGTTTAAAGTAAACGGTCATCGATTAAAGACTTACATAGCGGGCGACCCTGTGATCGAGTATAGCGAAACCATATCCCTCCTCGACTTATAAACCCGCCACTATAGTCAAGCTACGCGACTATAAACAAAGCGCTCCTGGGAGGCACCCCACGTCTATCTTTTTTTACGTCTTTATTTATTATGTTTTCTATTTTTCTAATAAATGCAGGGTTTCTAATGGGCTTCCCCGAGCGCGGATCAGGGACGTTTTCTGCCCCCCTCTTTTTCTTTTTTTGTACATATACCTGCTGTCTTGTTCCTCATGCTTAGCATACAACATTGGGGACAATGTTGGATCTAAGTATGAGGGTGTTTTCGTATTTTCGTACTTTCTTTTTCACTTACAAAAAAAAAACAAAAAAATTTTAAAAAAAAACAAAACTTCAAAAATATATATATATATAACACAAAAAAAAAATTTTAAAATTTTTGAAGTTTCATTTTTGAAACTTTGACTTATTTTTAACTCGGTCTGCGAGATCCGGCTCATCGAGCCATCTCGCGGCTACCTAGTTTATATTTTTGTAAATATTCTTGTAAATATTTTTGTAAATAATTTTTGTAAATACTTTTTGTAAATATTCTTTCTCTTTCCTCTCTCCCTTTTTCCCTCTCATCCTTGTAAATATTTTTTCTTTTTCCCAAAGTTTTGTAAATAGAATGAAAATTTCATTAAAAATACAAAAAAATTCACAAAATTTAAAAATACAAAAAAATTCACAAAATTTAAAAATTCAAAAAAATTCACAAAACTTAAAAATCCAAAAATATTTTTTATTTTCGCATTTTTTCTTTCTTTTTAGTATGTATATATTAAAGATATAAATACAAAAATACAAAAAAAGAGCATAACTTCAAAAAACAACAAAAAAATTTGTTATGTAAGTTTTGAAACAAATAAATCAAACATTTCATTTTTAAGTTTCTTGTTATCCAAAACTTTCGTTTTGAGTTTATTTATATGCAAATTTGATCAATTCTTTGTTCACTATTCGTTTGTTAATTATAGATTGAAAAATCTAAATAGTCGGGGTTAAGTTTTAAAGAATTTATTATACTTTGTTAAAAATAGGGGACTCGCTTTAGGCACTACTTCTAATTTTTCATAGATAGGAGCATGTGTACCATGTTAGAAAATAACGACTATAGAATTCAATTATGCTTGCTTTTAGCTTTTTGAAAAATTGGAACGAACAATTTATAAAGGTTGCTCTCAATTATTTTTCAATTAAAAATCTAGTTCTCTTTTCTCCCCTTACTTATCATAACCTACTTGGTATGATAAAAATATTTCCCCAAAAAGAAAAAAGATCTTATGTCAATGGGAATAAGATTTCATTCCGTAAACATAGGCACCCAATAAATTAAAAGATTATACGTTACGGAGTAAGAGGATAAAATTCATTACTCCAACACATATACATTGGGTTATTTATGAAGAAGAAAAAATTTTATGTTAAGGAAAATAAGATTTCGTTTTCCTTTAACATCCAAATCAAAAAAAATGGAGGTTCGAAAAAAATACCCTCGCCTCAAAATCCAAGCATCTTCATAAACCAACATCAACCCCCCTTAGCCAATTTCATGACTCTAGAATTAATTCAAAAATCTTTTTGAGAGCATAATTCGTAAATTGCATTATTTCCGATAACACTCCTATAAGCTAAAGTTCGTATAACTCCAAACTATTTTCTGTTAATCTAACCAATACAATTATTGCTTTCTATTTGATTACATCTAGAAGTCTTTTGGCCAAAACTTTTTCCCTGTTTAAGTCATCTAAATAATTTTAGGACTTAACTCTTATACCCCGTATATTTTTATTTGATCTTTCTTATAATTAATTTAGCGGTAGCATAATTTAGGGTTTTTCACTATTCCTTATAAGTTCACCTCAAACTTTTGCTCTGGAATAGCAAAAGCTTAAGTATGGGGGTGTTTGATGAGTTGTAAATATACCTATATTTTCGTATTTTATTTAAGTCAATTTTGTTTGTTTTTTGTCTTTTTTTATCTGTTTTATCTAATAAATTGTTTATTTTTGTAAATATTATTTCTAACTTAGCTTTATTTTTATTGCAGAAAATTTCTAGAAAAATTCCAAAAATAGTCAAAAAGTTGACTGACACGCCCGTGTCACATGACTGACACCCCCGTGTTATGCCCTCGACGATCGCCGACCACAGGTGCCAGCTCGACGATCGGCGATCATCAAACCCAGCTCGACACGCCCTTCGACATGCCCGTGTCAAGGTGTGACACGGGCGTGACCTTGCCACCTGGCCCGACGTGACGCGCGCGACTTTGCGGCCGGACCGCGCCCAGATCGACCTCCCCGACACGCCCCTGTCACGCCCGTGACTGACACATGTCACGCCCGTGACCTAGGGCGTGACCGCCACGTTTTCAGCCGAAGTCAACTTTCCAGTCAAGTCACCCGATCAGCTCATGAATAGTGTCGACACGCCCCCCTGTCACGCCCTAGTCACGGGCGTGACCAACCCGAAATTTTGCCTATAAATAAGAGCTTCCAGGAAGCTTATTTTGTCCACTTTTTTTGGTCCATCTTACTTAGGGGAGGTGCTGCCCGTTTGGCTTCTAAGCTATGTAAGGAGAATTTCTCCCTATCTTTCTTAGTTTGTATTAGGTTGTTTGTTTTAGCTTTTTCATGTAATAGCCTTTTTATTCAATAAAATGGTGGATTTTCTATCTTGTAAAGTTGAAATGTTCAATTGGAAGCGCCCTTCTTATGTAATTTTTTCGTTCCCTTTTTGTGTTTCTTTTATGTTTTCATCTTTTTAGCTTTCATAACTTAGTTAGATTTAGGATTTATCGGCATTTCTAGTCGTTGTGCCGTCCGTTTAGTTTTCATTCTCCGCACTTTTTAGCTTTAGCTTTTTCTTCTTTATCATTTTCATTCATATAGGTTTTATAAAAACTCCCCTAAAAGTGTTCGTTTTTATTTTCTTTAACTTAGGCTCTTAGGAATGTAAAACTTCTCGTTCCTTTTTAGTTTTATTCTCACTTTTTTGGAGGTTTTATAAAAACTTATGAATAAAAATGTAGTCGTTATAATTTTTCGCTCACTTCATTTTAGCTTTTTATTCGTAAAACTTTTAGTCCCTTTAATTTTTATTTCATCTTTTTATGCATTTCTACCGCATTCTAGCGGTAGAAATGCAGTTGTATTAATTTTTCGAGTACTTTCATTTTGCGTTTATTTGTAAAACTTTTCGCTCCGGTTAATTTTTGTTTTCACTTTTTATGCATTTCTACCGCATTTTAGCGGTAGAAATGCAGTCGTTTTAATTTTCTGAGCACTTTGTTTTTCTTATTTTTGCAAGTGTGTGTGCGTGTATGAGTTAAGTTTTACAGCTTTATTTCAACTCCTGTAGAGTGCGTGTGTGCGTATGCATTTATTTCCGCCTACTCGTTAAGAGTTAAATGGCGCTCTGCTTTCATTTCCCGCCCACTCGTTTGAGTGGGACTTGTCTTTTTACTGCTTTCATTTTCTTCCTACTCACTTGAGTAGGAAAACTTTGTGTGGGTGTGTGTGTTTTCATTTCTGTAGAGTGTGTGTGTGTGTTTTACTTTTAAGTAGAGTGCGTGCGTGTATGAGATAAATTTACTCCCGCCCACTCATTTGAGCCGGGACTTGCAATTTTATCGCTTTCTCAATTATGTAGAGTGCGTGCGTGTAGGAGATAATTTTACCGCTTTATTTATCGCTTTCTTCAATTAAGAAGAGTGTGTGCGTGTGTGCATTTATTTCCGCCTACTCATTTGAGTAGGGCTTGCTTTATTTAACTTTCTTTATGGTTTTGAAGTGTGTGTGAGTGCCTGCATCAATTAGCCTTCAATTTATCTAATTGTCCTATTTTTCGTGTTTTCTCTTATAATTGTTCAGTGCTTAATTTAACACTCACGCTTCACCTAAAAACATAAAGCCGTCCCCATACCGATGAGTGGCTAATCTCTTTTAGCCTTCGGCATCGAAGAGCATTGGGACATAAAAAATGATTTGAAATAATTAAAAAACTTTATTTTTATTTTAATTCAAGGACTTAAGGTTTACCCCGGGTTAACGACGCATAGGACCACAAAATCGATGTGTGGGCTCTATTTCCGTTATCCATATGCGACGCCGAGAGGCTGCACGTATGGACCGATCCCCCTTGGGTAAAGAGAACTGTGTACGCCCCCTCGAAAGAGGAGAAGCGTAGTTCTGCCGGATTGGGTTCCCCACCTAATAGCGGGGTTCTTAGCGTAAAGCGGGCATTAAAAGGAATCCTTCGTCGGTCTAACAATCGGTCGAATAGTCTTAATATTTAGGTGAGCAATATTCCTAGAGATAAGTGCGCTCATATTTTTGGAATCCCCACGGCCAAGTGCCTTTTATTAAATTAAAAACAAAGTTTAATAATTGTTAAGAATTATTTTAGTCTTAATCCGATTCGATGCCGAGCGTTAACCCGTCATCGAACTAACTTAGCAAAATTCTGCTTTCTTTCTTTCCGTTTTAATTAAACAAAAAATCCCACCTTACTGTTAGTAAGATAATAGTGTTCCTGGAAGAGTAGATATAATCAACGCGTCCCCGAGAATAATACGACCTCGGTATTTTCCCGAATACCGAGTACTACTTGCGATAGGTGCACTTGCCTCCTCTCATTAGAAAACTCGATCTTCTAACCGGCCTGCGGAATCTGACCATTTCGAACCAACCACAGTAGGTCAATGTTCCGCGGCCATCATCGATCGACGGGTATCGGGAATGATACTCCTCGATTCAACGGGTATCGATGGTCGATACCCGCCGGATTCAGAACTACTGATTGAGAATTAGGCTAAGGGAAATTCGCCGAGTATCATTGTTAATACCTGACGAATTCGTCGAGAATGCCCGGCGATTCTCGCCGATCATAGAGAATGCCCGGTGATACCCACCGATCATCGAGTATCGCTGACTAATACTTAACGCACTCAACGCCAGGAATTTCCGATAAGTGGGCTAAGTGAAATTTGCCGGGTATCATTGTTGATACCCGACGAATTCGTCGAGAATGACCGACGATTCTCGCCGATCGTCGAGAATGACGGTTGATTCCCGTCGAATTTGACTTGTGCGTTTTATTCGTCCAGCCAGATTCGCTGTCTTGTACAGTCGGACCGAACCAGACTTCGGGATTCGTGCTGATGATGATTCCTTTGACCGGGTCGCTTCAATATGACCCATTAGGGGCGGTCCAATGGGGCGTTGACACATGGCGGAAGGATTTAACCTAATACATCGGTTTATAAGAGGAGATAAAGACGAACCCTAGCCATCCTTGCCGATCGTTCTTTCCGTCATCGTGGACCTCCCGAATCCGACAGAGCCGTGGGAAGCAGTCATAGCTCCTGGAGGAGGCCTTCTCTCTTTCTCTCTCTCTCCTTCCTTTGCCGTGAAGAACAACTGCACCAAGCAAGAGATGCCGCAAAGAAGAATGACTAGATCCATGGCCGGAAATGGTGGTACTGCTGGAAACAAGGTGAGCTTCCTTCCCTCTCCCTTGGTGCTAGATCTGTAGTTAATATTCTAGTAGAGATATCAACTCCTTAGAGTCTTGATGGTGAGGATGAGATTTCTTAAGGAAAAGCCATGCCTAGGTCGTTTTCTAGGCTTAGTCCCCTCCAACCTCTTCATTCTTCAAAGTGAAGATGAGAGAGTGATTCATGGAGAAATATGGCTTCGTGAGGGTGAATAAGGGTGGATGATTTTCTGGAGGAGTTTTTGGGAGATTGGTGCAAGGAGGAAGATGAATGGATGTTGTTCATCTCGCCTTAAGATGCGTGCAGAAATCTATTTTCTGCACGCAGCGACCTTCGTGACCAATTTCGGGGGTGTTCTGGTCATATCTGGGTTTTTGACTAAACACAAAAGTCGTAGCCCTCGAAATTATCTTTCCAACGAGTTGTTGCATGTTTCCAGGCAATACCTGTAGCCACGGGAAAGTCAGTTCGAATCTGCTGCGATTGGGGAAAAATCCTGTACACAGCAGGCTTCAAGTGAATTTCTGGTGTGATGCGATCAAATATGGGCTTTCAACTAAACACGAAAGTTGTAGCCCTTGAAATTATCTTTCCAATGAGTGGTTACATGCACTCGTCGAATTTCTGTAGCCTCGGGAATCCTTGGTCGAAGTTGCTGCCCGGATTAAGGCTGCACCTAAATTCTGGGCTGTGTAATGTGGAGTGCAATTTGGTGGAATTTAATGTTGCGATCCAACTCGAGGCTTGGGTGAACTTTTTTGACACAATCATCCTTGTGATATGGTAAATTGAGGTTATAAATCTGAATTCGTATAATGAGTTGTGGACAAGATTAATTGAAGGAAAGAGCCTGATAAAATGGGTAGATATAAATTGGTTGATGTATAAATGATTTAACTATGAGCATGATGTATGTTGAATGGATAGAAGGGAATTAATAATCCAATTCTTAGAGTGTCGTCTCCCTACGAGTAGCATTGTGGAAGTAACAAGTGCAGTGTTGACCGTCACTTGATGGAATGAGGTTGAGATGAGTTAAGTTGGACGGTTGTGCTTGGTCCTCGGTGTTCACGTCCCGAGGCTCCTTCCGCATTTGATGGATGGTTGGGCTTGGTCCTCGGTGTTCACGTCCCGAGGCTCCTTCCATGCCATGATATTGTGAAATTGCATGTGGTGTGAGTCGACACGTGGTGTCGTAATCCCGGGTTAAGGATAGTGTGGCAGGTCTACGGGCTCGTCAATCGTCACACCAATGGGAGTTGACAGCTAGACCTTGGACGGTTGGGCTTGGTCCTCGGTGTTCACGTCCCAATGCTCCTTCCGTGCCAAGTGAACGGTTGGGCTTGGTCCTCTTGTTCATTTCTGAGGCTCCTTCCGTGTCACGCATAGGCCAGTTCGGGGCCAGGATCTTGGTGCTCATTTACCCAAGAGAACCCGATGAGCCGTAGTACGCATGTGAGCTCCACTGTTATGTTCTTAGCGTCGAGGCGTACGGAGGCCTAGGCCAGGTAGTGTGGAGACCAGCCTAGTAGTGGAGATGCCTGCTCTACTGTCACCGTTTGTCTACGACGGTTGACGCCTGGGAGGTTAGCTACCTGCTCGAATAGTGGGAACTATAAGTCTGTGTTGACATAGCGATTGCATGTGCTTGATCATGGGTGTGTCATTGCATTGCATACATAGTATTGCAGTTCATTACATACACAAGACCCTCATCGTATAAGTTTGTATAGGCACTCCTATACGATGAGTTACTTATTGCTGAACGACCCTCAACTTATATGCTTGTATGGGCATTCATATAAGTTGAGTTACTTACTGTTATAACATTATACTCTCTTGCTGCTGTAGATAGTAGAATTGTAGAATAAGAGCTTGTTCATTTATACACTACTTTTATTGCTACCTATGATTTGTATACTTACTTCACCTTCTTGTACTACTTTTTTATATATATTGTACCTGTTCCTTTCTCCGCCTGGTGCTGAGGAATCGCCAGGGGAGCGGATGTGAAGCCACTTAGTCTTTATGACTAACGGTTGCTACATATTCCTTTTTAGGAGGAAACCCCGCAGGTGGAGCAGCAGGCTATGCAGCTGGACAGCCAGGCCAGGATGACAGGTCCTGAGGGGACGGTACCGTCGCTACCGTCGGTTACAGATGTGAGTGAGAGAGATTTTGTTGTAGCCCTTCGGGGCAATTCTATTTACGTACTTTGATTATGTAGAAGCTTGATTAGCTTCTCTTTTGCTGTACTTATGGAATTATGCTTGGTGTGGGTTGACTTCTTTTATTTTTATGGTTGGGTTGGCATTTATATGTTGATATTGGTTGAAGCCGGCAGGATAGGCATCTTATGGTACAGGCTGACCCGAGTGTTAGTGTTACCGCAAGGCAGCTGTTCTGGGCATAAGACCCCTCTCATGCCGTGTCTTGTGTTCCAGGAGTGGGGTCTTACAACCTGAGGGATGTTACAGCAGAGACCTTCATAGGAATGACAGGTCCCTACCTAACAGTTGCAAAAATTATTGGATCATAGTCTTCCATGAATAGCATCACCCTCTCCTTCCATATTCCAAACTGCTCCTTTCTACAAATGGGGAGTTTCATTGAACTAAAATCTCTCTGGCTCTCTCCTTAGCCCATGACCACTTAGTAACAGCTACCTTGGAGGATCACTAAGATTATTAAATCCTTTTTGAACAACCTCCCTCTAATACCACTTGAAAGATCTTATTTTCAAGATAGCTAGCAACCTAGAGGGTGGGTGGGGTGAATATGTCTGCTTAGGTCTTTTGAGAGTCTTTTTAAATCAATTGATTGTTTTTTAGCTTTCAGCTTATAGTGATCTAGAGCTTGTCCTTAGAACCTACAATTAAGAAAATAAAAGCAAACACAAAAAGCACACAAGTATTTTATAGTGGTTCCCCAAAATTATGGGTACATCCACTCTCCTCCCACCTTGCTAACTTCCTATTAGTCAAGGCACTTATCCAAACCAATGCTCTAAGGAGCTTACACCTCAGATCCCTCAGGATCTCTTAGTCTCCTCCAAGACATACACCTCAGCCACAAAGGCCTACATTCAGTGATATAAGTATCACCTACCTCAGGTACTTAAGCCCTACCACTCAGGCTATGGAGGATAGCCCTACCAAAGAGCAAGCTTGATTCTACAACTCAGAGAGATACACTCTCCTATAGTTCAGGCAAAACTGCCCTACTTCTCAGTGAGTAAAACTCACCTACCTCATAGAGCAGCACTCTCCTACAGCTCAGGAAAATTTGCCCTACCTCAGACCCAAAGGTCCTACAGCTAAGATCTAGAGGGATCCTACAAAAAGAAATAGTTTAATTAACTTTGACATAGAGAAATTTCTCTTTGTCAACCACTTGAGCAGAAAACTTTCTGATCCAACTCTCCACACAGTAGGGAAAGTATTTGCTGGAGGAACTCAGAAGATAACTTCTTAACTTGCCACTAAAGGCTAAAGATCTTTTGATCTTTAGTCTTCAAACAGCTCACTGAACCTGCCAAAGGATGAAGTTCTTCTTTTTTCAGAACAGATTCTGAATCTGCTGTGGCAGATGGAGACTTGTACGGCTAGCTGAACTTTTCTTGTTGGAGAGCTTCAAGCTTGGAGAAGAAGATGAAGATGGATGCTCTCCTTTTTGAATATTGTATGCCCTAAAAGTTTTCTTTGTCTTCGCCCTATCTCTTCCTTTTGTAGTTCGCTGATCAACGGCTCTTAGTGATCGGTGGGCCCCACCTGCAGCTTCCAGCTGCGCCTTGCTTTAACGGAAGAAGACGTACAATAGCTTAATGGCAAGTTTTGTCGTGTAGTGTAGCTTCCCCGTGTCTGATTTGACCTTAGTTGACTTTGTCGATTTTGTTGACGTCAGCACCTGTGGACTTAGACAAAATCGAGCATCATAGAATAGGCATTGAGTGAGTAAGCATCAATCAATGCCAAAACACTTAGACAGATTCACTGTCTCTCGGCGTTGAGTAAGTAACCTTCACTCAACGCATAACTACTTAGAATATCAAGTATGATCCTAGGAATTGAGTGATTCAGCTCCACTCAACGCCAATCTTGCTTTATCAGCTTTCAGCTGCTTGCTGTTGAGTGAGTAAGCATCACTCAATGCAAAACCACTTAGACAAAATTCTATCTTCACTAGGCGTTGACAGCGTTGAGTCAGTAACCTCCACTCAATGTCTTTTTCCTTAAACAAATTTCTGCTTCTTCAGCAACTTAAGCGTTCAGAACATTGAGTAAACACGCCTCACTCAACGCTTTATACCTTAGCCAATTTTCTGTATTTAATAAGCACTGGGAATAGACTGTCTTTTTGAGTTCAACGAATGGTGAATTATGAGTTCGACGAACTTTGAACTCAGTACGATGAACTCTCAACTGAGCTCGACGAACTCAGAATCTCAAGCTCTGAACTTAGCTCGATGAAAGGTGAGCTGAACTCGACGAACTCTAAACTCAGTTCGACGAACTCTGAACTTAGTTCAACCAGTTCAACATATATCTTTTTTTGCTGAATGGCGTCGAGTGTGTCTTCATCACTCAATGCCAAAACACTTAGCCAACTTTCTCTTTAGTAGCATGGCGTTGAGTGAGTTGACTTCACTCAACGCCTGTGGACTTAACCACATTTTAGCTCATTCCAACTTAGGCTATGACAGTATAGGCTACACTCAGCGCTATAATTCATCTGGCGTTGAGTGATGTTCCTTCACTCAACGCATGTGGACTTAAACAGATTTCTGTCATCCCACACCTTAGGTAAGTGTTTACCTGACATAGCCACTTAGGCTACCTGACCTATCATAGTCATCTATAGACATGTGTATATCATTGATACTATTGACTTCACTCAAATCCATGATTTTGTGGGCAATGGACCCAACACCGAGCCACCCACTTTCTATAAATATTCTTCCACCACATTGGAATATTACATCAACCACCTTTTCTCTCTCTTCTTTCCTTATATATATTGTCCTTCAAGGTTTCTCCCTCTCCTAGGGTTATTGCAAAGGAAAATGACTCACATCTTCATCATTCGGTGTGGATCCGTAGTTTGCATGTGAAAGGATGGAGTTATTCAGATCTACTCTAGAGGGGAGGGGGGGTTAATAGAGTATTAAAACTTTTGGCTGCTTTATGCTAGATTATATCGGAGTTTAAAATAGGTGATACCAATAATTAAATCAATAAAGAAAACTAAAGAGCTATTCTAAATATCACAACAAATAACAAGAACAAAAAGAGAAAGAGAAGCCAGACAACACAAGAAATTATAGTGGTTCCCGAAATCTGGGTACATCCACTCTTCTACCACCCTGGTAGGAATCACTCTCAGGTTTTTGATCAGGTGACTGCCACCAAGAAATATCTATTTCAAGGGAGATATAACAACCCTTCTTGCTTTGGATCAGGTGCCGGAAAACCACTTGAAGTCTTTTGATCAGGAGACCTCACAACCAGGAATTACTTTTGAAGGGAGTAAGAACCCTGTACACAGAGGGGGGAAAGAAAAAGTTTAGTTATCTTCTCTTTTCTCAAACAAAATGAAAGAAGACTTGAGAGTGATCTTGATGGAGTCAAGGCTTGTCCTGATGATCTTGATTGGTTCAGGAATCCAAAGCCATGCACAGGGTATAGGTCTTTAATTTCAGAAAGCTGAGACTGATTGAAGATGAGTGTCTCTACAAGCTTCCTAGATGAACACTGGTATGAAGAACTTAAAGCTGTTCTTCTTTCACTGACTTATGTTCTCTAACAAAATCTATCTGTGTCTGTCTGTATGTATGTCGCTGAGAAATAATTCTCTATGTCTTTTATTCTCCGAGTCTCTTTCTCTTTGAATAATTCCAAACTTAATTTGAAATGGCACAAATTCATTGTCTACGGAATCACGGGAACTCGTGCAACGGCTATAAGAGAATTAACTCATTTCTTTAACTGTCTCAAGAATGACTGTATAATAACTCTGTGAATATCAGTAAGTTAATGCTTGCTAAGGAATGACTATATTCAGAGAATATATGCATTAATCACTCAGATTCATATAAGCAATAATACAATCAGTCAATAAGGAAAACAATAACTGCAGGGAATAAAATGTTGATCTGGCAGTAATCATCGATCTAGTCCTGAGATAGTCGAACTCAAACATCCTCTATCGTCGAGTTGAGCCATGTGATCATTGTCCTGAAGATCTGCCTTCCAAATAAGGCTTCAAGATCGTCGAACTGAGATGGTTTATCGTCGATCTCTATCCTGAAAGTAGATCATAGATCGTCGAACTAAGTTAAGCAATCGTCGATCTCACCACTTAGAGATTTAACTCTTGAGATCGCCGGACGCAGAATGAAGATCGTCTAACTCTCTTCAGAGATCGGCGAACGACTTTTCTGCCTAGTTTAGTCACTGCTGTATTCTAAGTCTCTGATGTCTTGGTCTTGTCTCACTTAGTTGTTGATCTAACTAACACCTAAGATACAAGACTAGACCCTGACTATATAAAGTTGGTCTGACTTAGCCTAGATTAGTGAACCTAGCCCAAATCCAAAATAGGGATCCAATAATCTCCTCCTATTTGGGTGAGATCACTAAGCAAAAAAAAGAGAATACAACAGCAAAATTAAACAAACATATCTGTCATGAATGATAAGAAAAATTCAACAAATATTTACAATAAGAGATACAGACACAAAAAAGTGTACTAAGACTTACCAGAAGCTGGCTTAGTAAATTCAATTCTTTTTTTTGGATCTACTGCTTGCTGTCTTGTCATTTTCATGTCAGCTTCACCAAGAACTTTTATGAATGCTGCTCTGGGAATAACTTCCTCAGGGTGAACCCGCATATAGGCATTAACATCAAAAACATTCTTATCAATATCAAATAGTTCAAACTCTTTCTCCCTGTACTTGGACATTGTTGAAAATTGAGAAAAATCGGCTCCTTCTTGTCTAATTTTTTTTATTTGGGAGAGACCAATCAACTCATGAAACCTAGCCATCCTGAAGTTTTGATCTAGCTCAAGTTCATACTGTGAAGAATCTTCTTTTGAATCAAGGGAGATCTTTGGATGCTTCTTGTGCCTGATTGACTGTTCTTGGAATTTTTTTCTGTTGTTGAATGCTGAGACTGACTGACATGGAGATTTGGAGGAGGTCTGACTTCACTAAACTTTTCAGGAATTCTGAATCTCCTGCTAGAATCTGAACCAGCTTCTCTATCAACCTGATCATGTTGTATACCTCTCCTTCTTGAATAACCCTTAGAGTAAGACCTGGATGGTCTACTGTAAGAGTGAGTGGCATAAGAACTCTGCTGTTGGGAGGAGGTAGCAGCCCTAGAAGAAACATTCCCACTAGCACCTGTTGAAGGAGGAGGAGGAGGATCCTTCCTGAAAACTTTGACAGGAGAGGAGCCAGTCTTTCTCCTTTTCTTTTGAGCCTTCATCTCATTCTTGGAAAATCTCATCCAGTGAGGAGTAGTTGATGTGAGAGTAATATTGTGCCTGATGAAGTAAGGAATATCGTCTTGAGGAATAGACTTAGGCACTTCCTTCACTTGAGCTTTTCTTTTCTTGGTAACTTTCTTCTTCTTGCTGCCATCTCGATCTAAGTCTGAATCTGAATCTGAATCATTATCAGATAAGCCTAGTGGATTATCATACAAATCATCAATCTCTTTGATAACTGAAAGTTCTTCAGCTGCATCAGCAGCCATAATTTCATTTAATCTAGGATTGGAGAAGTAGAACAGACATAGGTTGCAGGAGAGAATGTCTTAGTCTCTGAAATCTCAACCTCTAGCACACTGATAAGCTCAACCTCTGGAGCTGCAGAGAGCTCAGGCACTGGAGCTGAAAGACTCTGAAGAAACTGATGTAAAATATCAGTGCTCACTGGTGATTTTGGAGAAGTCTTTTATGAAGCAGCGGTAGAAGCCAGCATGTCCTTGGAAACTTCTTATAGCTTTGACATTCGTAGGCGGTGGAAGCTTCTCGATAACTTCTATCTTGGCTATGTCTTCTTTAATTCCTCTCACAGAAATCTTATGACCCAAAACTAACCCCTCCCTCACCATAAAATGGCATTTTCCCAATTTGGGGCAAGGTTATTTTCTTTGCATCTTTCTAAGACTATTTCGAGATTTTCTAAGCAACTATCAAAGGCATCGCCGAACATGGAGAAATCATCCATAAATACCTTCATAATGATTTCTACGTACTTGTCGAAGATAACGAGCATACATCGCTGGAATGTAGCTGGCGCATTGCATAATCCAAAAGGCATTCTATGGTAAGCGAATGTGCTGAAGGGATAAGTAAACGTAGTTTTATCCTAGTCCTCGGGAGAGATAAGGATTTGAAAATACCCCGAGAGACCATCGAGAAAACAGTAAAAGCTATGGCCGTATAATTACTCTAAAATTTGATCGATGAACGGTAAGGGGAAGTGGTCCTTGCGGGTGGCGTTGTTTAACTTACGATAGTCAATACACAATTGTCACACCGTCACCGTCCATGTCGGGATTAAGTCATTATTTTCATTTACAACTACAGTTATCCCTCCCTTTTTCATCATTACCTGAACAGGGCTAACCTACTTACTATCAGATATAGGATAGATAATTCCTGCGTCTAACAGTTTTATAACCTCGCCCTTTATGACTTCTTTCATGTTTGAATTTATAAGGCACTGAGGTTGGATTGAATTACGCGAATTATATTCCATTAAGAATGTATGGGTGCATAAGTGTACAACCCCATATACAGCGAATAGGTCAGCAGGAGCCAGACGGGTCAAGTCAGGCAGTCTGGGTCCCTGGCCGAGCTCGGTAGGTGGAGAGCTCGGCAGTCTCCGACTTGCCAAGGCAGGGTGAGATACCTTTGGGAGGCGAGCTTGTAATCGCCAAGCCCAGCTCGCCAAGCTCAGCTCGCAAAGCCCAGCTCGCGAAGCTCAGCTCGCCAAGTCCAGTTCGTCGAGCTCTGGGCTATTCGTCGAGCCATGGGTTGTTCGTCAAGCTCTGAGTTGCTTGCCAAATTCGAACCGTTCAATTAGCCTGCAGCGTGCGAGTCGGGCAGGCTAGACCCATACTCGCCCAAGGCCGAAGATAGGCTGTGAGTGCCTGCTTTATCAAGCCTTCGCCGCCCTTGCCGAGTAGGGTTTGTTGAGGGCTACTCGCCCAGTAATCTGTGAGGTGTTTTTACCATTTTTCCCTCATTGGCATGCCCATAGCCAGTTAGAACAGTGGAGTTATGCTGTTGGCAGGCCCAGTTGGGCAGCACATAGCTGTTTAGAACAGTGAAGGTTTGCTATTTTCAGGCCGTTTTCAGAAATCTATAAATAGGACCCAAGGGGTACCTCAGAAGGGCATGCTTACTTGTCTTCCTGCCTTCTAGAGCTTTATGAGGTACCTTAGCCTGGCATTTGGCTAAAGTGGGGAAGTGCTCAGTGATCTTCCGGGTGTGTGTTGGGTCCTCCGCGCCATGCCCTTGGTCCAGTCCCTTGTTCTTTTTCCTTATTGTTTTTCTTGCAGGGGATAAGTAGGTTCACGATCACCCCTTCCCCAAGGGTGAACTCCATCGAGACCGAGTTTTCGGTTTCAACATTTTTGTGTGGTGAACATGGAGCGTGGTCAGCACAGAAAATCTGCAGCGAGCTCAATGGTAGGAGAAAGGAAAGGATCGGACAGGTCCAACTCGCCACCCCCTCCCCCTCTCGCCATAATGGGGATGTTCGAGGACTTTAGGCAGGAAGTACTTGGCTTGGTCAGATTCTCACTCGGCGCGCGTGCTGAGTGCTCGACTCTAGCGGTCCCTGTTCTTGCGGCTCCAGCCATTGGCGAGGACGCTCCCTACAGGCGAGCTGGGAAGGAGGTTGCCGAAGAAGGGAGAGGCGGCAAGCTCCCCGGGCGGGTGCCCTTCTCTTGCTCGGCAAGCAGCGGCAGGTTCGGTGAGATGGGGGTGCGAGATCCCCCATCTCGACCAGTAGGGGGAGGCTACCCCTTCAACGAGCTGGTTTTTTTTGCTCCGATTCCGGAGGGGTTCAAGGAGCCCGAGATGTCTTACTACACCGGGAAGGGGGACCCGGTTCAGCACGTTCAGTGGTTTGAGGACGTGGTATCAATCTGACAGATGTCGGATGGATTCAAGTGCAGGCTCTTCGCCAGCACCCTCAAGGAGAAGATGAGGGAGTGGTTCCACCAGTTGACATCTACTGCTTCGAGGACCTGCGTCGGGCGTTCATGCTGAGGTTCACCACCTCCAAGAGAAGTAAGAAGAAGCCAGAGTCCCTGTTCCACATCAAGCATGGGGTGAACGAGATACTGGGGAGCTATGTCGATCGCTTCTAAGAGGAGGTCTCCCAAGTCCAAGAGATGTCGGGCATACCTTGATGATGGACTTTACCTTGGGGCTGCAACATGGTTTCTTTCGAATGGAGCTGAAGAGGGTGACACCCCTCTGCTATGAGGAGTTGATGGAGAGGGCGGCAAGATAGGTCAACAGGGAGGCATCGAACCCGGAGTTTGCCCGGAAGTTAGACAAGATGGCTACAAAGGAGGAAAGGCCCAGAGGGGGCAGAGGTTAGGAGGAGAGGAGAGCTGAGCCCCAGCAGAGGGAGAAGTAGTAGCAGCAGACCAAGTGGGGGCGTCAGGAGCTGAACCATCGGCTAGTTTGGAGGCTGGAGTTGTAATACTAAGGGACGAGGAGAGGTCATCATAGTGGGGATAACCGCTAGGGTTGCTAGGGCCAATTCTATCCTCCAGGCGGGAGGCAAGGCCAGAGGCCACCTATCCACAACCAGGAGAAGGCTTTGGCGATAGCAATGAGGGAGAGAAGGAGAGCTGCATGGAGGAGAAGAAGGGAGATTAGGGTGGAGCTGCCCTACTGTGAATTCCATCAGGAGGAAGGACATGCCACGACCATGTGTCTGGAGTTCCTCGAGATGAGAGAAAATAGGGAGTAGCAATAGCAGCAAGACCACCATAGAGGGCAGATCGAAGAGGGATAGCCTCATGCAGAGGAGGATAGGTGTAAAGACCGGGCAGATGTGGGGACCCGGGGAGGGATCAGAGTGATCCACGAGGGGGTGGGAGTCGAGGCTTCCCAAAAGGCAAGTCTCCACACCATGTACCCCAGGAGTGTCAGCTCCACATCCCAGAACACACCTCCAAAAGAGAGAATCACCTTCTCAGTCAAGGATATGTGGGGTCATGAGGATCCCTTTTGTGATGTGCTGGTCATACAAACGACCATCAAAGATATCACCATCTCCTGGATCCTTATCGACAATGGGATCTCGGTCAACGTCATCTTCAAGAAGGCATTCTACGCGATGAAGGTGGAGGCCAGGAGGGTGCTGGCCTCGGATGGGCCCCTGTTTGGCTTCTCAGGGGAGAGGAAGGAAGTCAAAGGAGGAGTGGGACTCCATGTCTCTCTGGGGGGGGGGCAGTACTGCACCTGTAGGTTCGTTATCATGGATGCCGCCAATAGCTATAGTACCATCTTCGGGAGACCCGTTATCATCGCCTTCTGCTACGTCCCCTCGTCCTTCCACCAGTGCCTGAAGTTAAACGCCGAAGGGGTCCAGATCCGGGTCCGGGGGGATCCCATGGTACCGAGGGAGTGCTACGTAACGGCGGTGAACTCCATCTCTTGGCAGTAGGGGGCTGAGGAGATGGGAAGGAGGATGGAGGAGGCAGAGTATGAGGCCAGCACGGAGGAGATGGAGGTGGAGGAGAGCCGCACCCAGGTGGAGGTGGTGGAAGAAATTCAGGAGTCGGCCGAGGCAATGTCCATGGAGGAGGCTGGAGAGGAATTCCGTGCTCCCGGAGGAGAGGACATTGAATAATGGGGGGATAAGACCCGCCTAGAAGCTGTAGAGGAGGTGGTGGAGATGGAGGTTCTCACCCTGGGAGGAATGGTGGAGAAGGTTCACATCAGCAGGGAGCTGACCCCGGAGGCCCAGGGCAGGATGCTAGAGTCCATCTAGAAGAACATGGACATCTTCGCTTGGAGAACCATAAAGATGCCAGGGATCGATGCCGACGTGTCCTGCCATTGCCTCAACCTAGACCCAGAAGCTCGCCCCAGCAAAAGAAGAGATCCACAACGGACAGGTTGGCCGACCCGATCAGGGAGGAGGTAGCTAAGCTTCTAAATCCGTCTTTGTATCCGAAATCCAATACCCCAGTTGGGTATTCAATGTAGTTATGGTTAAAAAAGGAAACGATCGGTGTCGTACGTTTGTTCACTTTTCTTTAATTAATAAATCATGCCCCAAGGATTGTTACCCCTTGCCTCGGATCGACGTGCTGGTTGATTCAGCCGTCGGTTTCCCTGTAATGAGTTTTCTAGATGCATTTTCAGGTTATCACAAGATTAGGATGCACCCCCTGACGTCAAAGATGTCTCTTTTATCCCCTGGGATGGGTGCTACTTATATAAAATGATGCCCTTTGGTCTAAAGAACGCAGGTGCAACCTATCAAAAGATGATGGACAGGTTCTTCCAGGTGCAAAGGGGGAGGAACTTGGAAGTGTATGTTGATGACCTCATGATCAAGAGTCGAGATGTTGACTCTCACCTCCAGGATTTGGAGGAAACCTTTGCCACCCTACGTAATTATAAGATGAGGTTGAACCCCCTGAAGTTTGTCTTCGAGGTGAGCAGGGGCTAGTTCCTAGGCCACCTTCTCACCCCTGCGGGGGTAGAGCCCAATCCTGACAAGGTCCGAGCAATCATGGAGCTGGGTTCACCTCAGAATGCTAAAGAAGTACAGAGGTTGACAGGGAAGCTGGCAGGGTTGAGCAGGTTCCTCTACCGGGCCGGAGAGAAGTGCTCTCCCTTCTTCAAGTAATTGAGGGGAGGCCAGAAGTTTGAGTGGACTTCAGAATACGAGGAGGCATTCCGGGCCCTGAAGAAGTAGTTAACTCAGGCCCCCCTACTCCAGGGGCCAAAGGAGGTGGAAGACCTATCTCTGTATCAAGGGGTCGGAGCAGAGTCTCTGAGCTCCTTCCTAGTTCGAGAAGAGGGGAATAAGCATCTCCCCATATATTATGTAAGTGTGGTGTTGAGGAAGGCCGAGATTCACTATCCCATCTTGGAAAAGCTGGCCTTCGCTCAAGTCATCTCGGCTTGGAGGCTCCGGCCTTACTTCCAGGAACACTTGATCCGAGTGGTGACTGATAACCCCCTCCGCAACTTCTTCGAGGGGGTGGAGCATTCGGGGAGATTTGCAAAGTGGTCGGTAGAGCTGAGCGAGTTCGATATCTCCTTCATCCCCCGCCTCTCGATAAAGACCCAAGCTATGGTCGACTTCCTGGCTGACTATGTGGTCGAGGTGGCAGAGGAAAAACTCGCTCGTCCCGTTCCTTGGATGGTGATGGTGGATAGGCTTCGGGGAGGCATTCCCTGGGGGTGGGAGTAATCTTGGAGAACCATCAAGGGATGAGGATAGATAAAATGGTGGTGGTGCACTTTCCCATCACCAATAACTAGGCTGAGTATGAAGTAGTGATTGCAGGGCTCCGCCTGTCCAGGGAGCTGGGAGTGCATGACGTGGAGGTCCTCACTAACTCCATGGTGATGGCTTCCCAGATCAACGGGGAGTTTTAGGCAAGGGAGCCAACTCTGCAGCTATACTTGGTAAAGGTGAAGGGGGTCTGTTGGGTATTGCATCCACAATAACCCATATTTGCATGAAGTCACCCTAACTAAGATGAATTAAGTTTTATTTGATATCTTTGTTTAGTTGTGTGTTTGCAGACTATCATTGCTAAGTGTAGACCAATGTCAATCTACAGTGGGTCATGAACACAAGACCATACAGTGTAATCCCTCACTGTGTGATCCATGGTGTTGACTCATGTGTAGCCTCTCTATTGGGATACACTTCATATTCAAGCACTTGGACCATGGAATGAAGATTGGATTCTTGAATAGAAAAAGTTTCTTAGTTCAAAATTTTTTCTAAGTCCATTTCTCGAGAAGTCTGGTATAATTCTCGAGAAGTAGAGTTAGCAGAACTCGAGAAGTTCACTTAGTTCTCGAGAAGCCTAGACTAGTTCTCGAGTAACATCATTAAAGTTCTCGAGAAGCTTAGCCTAGTTCTCGAGAAGTCACTTCTTATATTTCTTGAGTATCCAGAGACAGTCGTGAAAAATATTCTAAGTCCATCTCTCGAGAAGCTAGTTATAGTTCTCGAGAACTGAGCTTTTAGTTCTCGAGAAGTCAGCTTAGTTTTCGAGTACAAGTTTTAACTCTCGAGTAATGTTATTTTAATTCTTGAGAAGCGTACTTTAGTTATTGAGTTGACTCAATGCTTATTTCTCGAGTACTAACTTAAGTCCAGAAAGTATAGCTCTTGATAAATCAGCCTTGTTCTCGAGAACTTATTCATACTTCTCGAGAACAGCAATCCAGTTTTTCAGAAAATTTACTTGAGTCCAGATTGACGGGATTTTCAAATAACTTGACGTGATTTGTCCACGTGTCGTCATTAATGTCAATTCTAACCGTTAGGGGAAATCCTATATAATGTCATTTCATCAAGACTAACCCTAAGCGGTGAACCGTACAGTTTCTAAATTTCTGATCGGCCGTCTCTCCAAGAACGAATTTATAGAAGCCGCTGCCGCCGCTCAGTTTTAAGATCGACTCGACTGTTTTCGATCAAGAATGACTTGCTGTTCAAGGAATCTTGATCTTCTCCTTGATCGAGTAGGTCAAAGTTTTATCAGATCAGATCTACCAAGTCTTCTTCAACAATTTCTGAAAAACCCGCAAAGTTCAAGAAGAAGATCTAAAGATAAATTTTTCCAGATCTGAGACAAATCTCTATTTGTATTTGAAATCTCTTTGTAATTTTGTAGGAGATTATTCTTCGAGTGTAGGAGCTTCGTTCTCCGAGTTGTAGGAAGTTTTAATCTTCCGAGTATAGATCCCCTTGGATACGATTGTAGGAACCTAGTTCTGATACGTAGGATTTGTTTTCAATCCGAGATAGTGGAGTAGCCGAGTCTAGTTATTTACTAGATCGGTGAGGTTAAGTGGACGTACCCAGGTTTGGGGAACCACTATAAATCTTATTGTCGTCTGTGATTGCTTGATTATTTTTGTGCAAGTTCGTTAAATTTTTTATTCCGCAAATAGATGCACAATTCACCTATTCACCCCCCTCTAGGTGATTTAGGTTGACAACTTAACACTTTCAGGGTCATTGACACGTTCCAGACTTTCTCCATCCGGCACGTACCCAGGGATGAGAACGACCAGATAGATCAACTGGCAAAGCATGGTCCCCAGGTGGGGGGTATCATCACCAAACTGTTCCGCCCTTCCATCAAGGTGGGAGAGCTGATGGAAGTGGAGCAACACCCCTCGTGGATGGACCCATTCACAGCCTTCCTTTCCACAGGGGAGTATCCAGAGGGGATGGATAAGAAGAAATTCATGTACAAGTTGGCATACTACATCATACGAGATGGGAAGCCATACCGAAAGACCATCTCAGGAATGTTTGCGCATTACGTGGCTGAGAGGGAGTTCCCGAGGATCTTGGAGGAAGTCCACTCCGGAGAGTGTGGGAGCCATTCCGGGGGTCAGACCCTGGAAGGAAGAATCATCAGGCAAGTGTACTTCTGGTCGACCCTGAGCCATGATGCCACAGAGTTCGCAAGGAAGTGTAGCAAGTTCCAGTTGTTCGCTCCCATCCAACTACAGCCGACTCAGCACCTCATGAGCATCACCGCGCCCTGTGTAATGCCCTTGATTTTTCTGCGATTATTTAATCCTCGTTTGGCATTACGTCGATGCGTTTTCTTGGCTTGTGCCATCTGTGCATTATGGTCTTAACTCCTTAGAACTGAGTGGCCTATTTTGTAGCCTATTGTCAAGATCTCCCTAGCAAGCCGAGTCGTTTTGGGTGACCCGATGTGGCCTCTCGGGGGATGCTTGTGTTTTTGCTTTGGGTGGGTATAACTCGAGTTCTGTTCGTCGAAAGTTAATTTCGACTTCCCCGTTGCGTTCGTAGCATGGGAATTTAGCTACGGTGCGAATTTTGTCGAATTCCGATGATGTTCGGTTTTCGCATCGTTTTGTATTTTATGAAAAATAATACTATTTAATAAAAATTATATTAATTATTATTTTGGAAAGGTGCGGGTGCTTGGCATTTTTACCTTGTCTTATTATACCTTAATTAATTGATTAGGTTAATCGGGTGCTATATATATAGGATAGGTTAGAATTAGAAAAGAAATAAAACCGCTCCTGTTCATCTTCCCGAAACCGAACCCGCAGCGCCTGTTCGCGGAAAACAGAGGAACCGCCGAACCTGCTCCCCTTCGGACGCCGATTCCGGGAGCGTTTGTTTACGGAATTCGATTTCGAAAGCGGATTTGGATTGCTCTCGCCTAGACCTTCATTCCTACGGTAAGAAATTCAGTTTTCGTGGTGTTTCTAGGGGTCTCGAATTTCTTGGGTTGTCCGTTTCCACCATGAAAGCTCCAGATTTCTGCTTTAGGTGTTGTTGCTGCGGGTGCCGAGTGAGAATAAGGTAGGCCGACCAAGCTTCGCTGGAAATCGAGGCAAGTGGTATTCTTGCCCTTGCCTAGTAATTTTCTTCTGTTGTATATTATTCTCTCTTTGTTCTTGCGGCCGTAGAAAGCTTTGTTTAGATTTTTGTGATGTTAATAAAGCCTGGTAAGCCCTAGGTTAGAAACCCAATTCTTTGCATGAAATCGGATATAAATTTCCAACTATTAGTAGAGAAGCCTTATTCTCGGGCTAAGTAAGGGTTGAGGGTTGGGCCGATTTTTTTTCCCTGTGCAGTAGTTGTAGCCGGGTAGAGGAGAAAAGCTATAGTTTAATTTTATGCAAAAATCTGTCGTGCTTAGGCTCGGGTTTGGATGAAATCGTGCGTGCCTGTGTAGTGGATATAGCAGAAACCCTTCCTTTCCTAGTCTAGAGGATTTGAATATTTCAGGGCTTGGCATTGAGTGTGGTGCACACACTCAACGTCGGGTCTGCTTGGGCTTGGCGTTGAGTGTGGTGCACACACTCAATGCCGGGTCTGTTTGGGCTTGGCGTTGAGTGTGGTGCATACACTCAACGCCGGGTCTGCTTGGGCTTGGAATTAAGTGTGGTGCACACACTCAACGTCGGGTCTGCTTGGGCTTGGCGTTGAGTGTGGTGCACACACTCAACGCCGGGTCTGCTTGGACTTGGCGTTGAGTGTGGTGCACACACTCAACGCCGGGTCTGCTTGGGCTTGGCGTTGAGTGTGGTGCACACACTCAACACCATAGCCTCTTGGTCTGTTCTTTTGCGGTTAAGTATCGTGGCGTTGAGTGAGTCGACCTCACTCAATGCCATGGCTGTCTAGGCGTTGAGTGAGGTGGACTCACTCAATGCCGCAGCCAATCCGCGCGGTTATGTCGAATGGCGTTGAGTGAGTGGGCCTCACTCAATGCCATGGCAGTTAAGGCATTGAGTTAGGCGGACTCACTCAATGCCGCAGCCCTTTCTTGCGGTTAAGTATTTTGGCGTTGAGTGAATCGATCTCACTCAATGCTAAAGATGTTTTGGCGTTGAGAGAGGTGTACTCACTCAACGCCACAGTTAACTTTTGCGGCTATGTGCTAAGGCGTTGAGTGAGTGAACCTCACTCAATGCCGTAGCTGTTTTGGCATTGAGTGAGGTTAGCTCACTCAATGCCACAGCCAGTGTTGCTGAAGGCGTTGACTGAGTGAACCTCACTAAATGTCGTAGCTGTTTTGGTGTTGAGTGAGGTTAAATCACTCAACGCCACCGTTTGGTTAGGCGTTGAGTGAGTGGAGTTCACTCCACGCCATGCCGTGTTGAGCCATCTCAGCGCTTTTCCCTTACCTTGATTTTCTCTCCCGAGTGAGTTCCTTGATTTTGAGGTTCCTTGTCGTCTATATTTTTCCAAAGGATGAATCGTGGGTTGTGGTTAGTAGTGGTGGTTTGAAGCCCTTAATAGGGGTGAAGTTGTGTGACTTAGCCGTGGCCACCCTTTTATCTTGTTCCAGGTACGGGATGGGCAAGTTTGTGGGAGGTCCCTAGTGCTTTCACATGTAGACCCTTGAGCTTTGTTTCTTGGAAATGGTGGTTGGGGGACTGAGTTTGCCTCCAACCTGGATCCGTGTTGTTTTGCTACTGCCATCTCTCACAACTTAGGGTGTTAGACGTCTCTTCCTTTGTAGAGTGCAATGTTTTGGGCTCATGGTAGCCTTGTAAACTCTGCAGGATTTTTGGAAGGGTTGTTGTTGTTTCCTCGCACATAGTGCTTTTCCTTTTTGTCTTGCCTTGGACAGTGGTGCTTGTTACGGTTTACTTGCTCTTCTTGCTTATCATTTAGCTTAACATTTCCGTACAGCTTATTTGTTTTTGCTTGCTGAGGTATTCTTTTCTTCTTTGAATGCCTCAGGTTCTGGTTAGTAACTGATTAGGCGGCTAGTTGTGCTGTGCTGTTGTTGGTGGTCTCTCATTCTGTGGAGATCAGTTCCTTGGTCTTGTGAGGTAGTTTTGTGCTTCTTTCTTACAGACATGCATACTTGCCAGTGGGTTCGTGTCAGTTTATTGGCTCCCACTGGTAGTTTTACCTTGATACTAGATATGTTACCTTTTTGCTGCTACTTTTTCTGGAGTTAGTCTACTTGCTCTTGTGATGATTTATGCTAGGTTGCTAGTTACTTTTAAACCTAAAAACACTATTATAAGTATATCTCATGATCAGCATGTTTTATAAAACTCAAACACTATTTCCAAATAACGTAAAAAGATCGTTTTCCTATATATAGTATAAATTTAATGTAGGGTCCTGCATAGTATAAGTTGTCCTCTAGGGGCACTTATGCACTCTTTTAGGATGTCGAACCTGAATAAAGTATTTTTCGCAGCGTATAAGTATAGTTTTTAAACTGTGGACTAGATGATCCACTGAGCCGAGGGATACGACCTTTAAAATGCAGCTGATTTTTTAATCATTAAACTTATGAACTTTCATAAAGTAAAGTAGATAGTCTTGTCTGAGCGTCAGCAGTTATCCCCTGCTCGACGTGGCATCACGACACGTGTTTTCCCATACTCTGATAACTCTTAATTTGGAGAAAATGCGGGTTGTGACAACCTGGCCCTTTGCAATCATGGGAATGGATCTGGTAGGGCCTTTCCCCCATGCCAGCAGGCAGAGGAAATTCTTGTTGGTCATGATTGACTATTTTTACAAGTGGTTAGAAGTCAAGGCATTGGACAAGGTGACCTCCGAGGTCATAAGAAACTTTCTGTGGGGGGAAATCATCTACCGACATGGGTTTCCCAAGGCCATTGTCACAGACAATGAACCACAGTTCGCTAGTGTCGAATTAATCAGCTTTTGTGGGCAACTCGGGATAGATCTTAGATTTACTTCGGTTCATCACCCTAGGAGCAATAGATAGGTGGAGGCAGAAAATAAGATCATCGCCAACCTCCTCAAGAAAAAGGTGGAGAACTTGAGGGGCAGCTGGGTGGAACAACTCCCTTCGGTCCTCTGGGCTTAGGACCACACCCAACACAGCCATAGGAGAGACTCCCTTAAAACTCTCCCATGGGTGTGAGGCGGTACTCCTGGTAGAGTTCGAGGTCCGGATTCCTCGGGTGGTCGAGGCAAGGGAAGATAGGGAGGAGTGGAGAGCCGAGAATGAGGAGGAACTGTGGCTCTCCCTTAACATGGTGGAGGAGGTGCGCGACCTATCAGCCATCTGCCAAGAGGAAGTTAAAAGAAGAATGGCAAAGTATTTTGACAAGCATGTCAGGGTCAAGCAATTCGTAGAAGGGGACTTGGTCCTGAAGAAGGTAAATATCGCGGGATGATCTGCCGCTGTGGGAAAGCTCAACCCCAATTGGGAGGTTTCGTACATTATAAAAGAAACATTGAGGTCGGGAGGGTATCCCCTCCAAAATGTGGAGGGAGAGACCCTAAGTCTCACCTGGAGCGATGATGACTTGAATCGTTTTTTTCCCTTAGAACATGTAAGTTGCGTTCCTTTTGCTAATGAAATTTTAAGTGTCGAGTGCTCTCATTGCGATCTATGAGAATGGTTAGCATTCGTTTGAACAGTCCCCGAGTAGATCCCGTTGTCAGGATCTCACCTAGCTGGCAGGGCTGGATATCACTCGAGGGAGTCTGCCCAAGAACCCGAGAAGATCCCGCTGTCAGGCTCTCACCTAGGAGGCAGGGCTGGATGTCACTCAAGGGAGTATGCCCTAGACACCGAGCAGATCACGCTGTTAGGCTCTCACCTAGCTAGAAGGGCTGGATGTCTCTCGAGGGAGTCTGCCCCAGACCCCGAGAAGATCCCGCTATTAAACTCTCACCTAGCTGGCAGGGTTGTATGTCACTCGAAGGAGTCTGCCCAGATCCCGAGCAGATCCCGCTGTTAGGCTCTCACCTAGCTGATAGGGCTGGATGTCACTCGAGGGGGTGCCACCCTCTCCTGGAATTATTTAGGAAGATTGCTTTCCTAAGGGTGTAGGGGGAGAAGTCCCTTATAGGAGTGATTGAACTCGCAGGCCCAGCTCGATAGAGAGAAGACGAGCCCCGATCTGTCCTCCTGTTGAGGAAGGCGAGCTCCAACAAGGCACTCCACCCCCCCCCCCCCCCCTTAAGTTTTACTTGTGAAATATTTGGATAGTTTTTACTCAGCATCAACAGGAGAAGGGAAAACTCGCGCGCGAGCTGGGTGGTTACGGGCCCAGCTCGGCAAATTGTCCATTCCTGGTTAACCCGGGGAGGGGCGAGCTCTCGGAATTCGCTCGCGAGTACAAATCCTAGACATGCGCTCTAGTGGCAAATTCTGTCATAGCGAGATCTAACAAAGGGGAGGGCTTGCGGCCGAGTGCATCGCATATGGAAAGTTCAAAAGAAAAGAAGATAGAAAAATTCACTTTTCATTCAGTATAAAATGATTACAAAAGGAGAGCTCACCTCAGCGAGGTTACAAAAGAGGGGAGAGAGAGTTACAAGAAAGAAAAAAGAGAGGGGGGGGGAAGGTAAGCTCTCGCCTCCTCCCCTGGATTGGCGATCTTCGTCTGCTCTTCCAGAAGGATGGTCCTTGAAGTCCTTGTCGAAGAACAAGTCGAGGTTGTCTTCCTTCTCGCTCGGCGGCGTGGACAAGAACAAACTCGGCATGAGGTCTCGGACTGTGACCTCCTCGCAGCCCTCTACCAGCACCTGCATATCCTGCATAATTTGCAAGGTGCATTCGGCGGATTCGATTGAGTTGACCTGCATCCTTTCAACAACCTCAGCCTCGCCAAAGATCCTCGGGCTCTTGTATGGGAAGGGGAGCTCGCTGCCACCTGGAGGGAGGAAGGCTTCTTCCTGGCGGGCGATTTTGCCATGAAGCCCCTTATTCTCCTCGCTCAGCTTCGAGTTCCTCCCCTCCAGCTCAACGGTGTGGGCCTCCAGCTCGGCGGCACGAGCCTCCAGCTCAGCGGCGTGAGTCTCCTACTCGGCGGAGCGAGCACAGAGCTGATTGTTCTCTTCCTACAGTCTGACAGCGCGAGTCCGCAGCTCCCTAACGGCCTCGACATCCTGAGGCAAGAACATGTAAGTGAATCTGAAGCTAAAAATCCTAAGTGAAAAACAAGGGGTGACCAGTGCTCACCACTCCGTCGGCGCCCTTGTCGAGCAAGTCCCCAGTAATGTCGAGCCTCCTCTCCAGGTCAACGACCATGTCCTAGGCCAGGTCACGTTTCTGCTACGCCTTCTATAGGAGGCAACTGAGGTTGAAGCCGCGATGAACCACCATGTGGTAGAGCTCTAGTGCCCGTATATGGGCCTACAGGCCCTCATGGCCGAGTAGGCTCAGGGTCATGCGCTTGTAGGTCGTGGCATCCTTGTGTCCGTAGAGGCCGAAGCCAAGTGCATAAGCTTGACCTGAGGAGGGCTCGCGGTTGGCCTAGAAGGATTGGAAAATGGAGACGGCGACCCGGTGGGCGGACTCATCCCACTGAACCACAGGCTCGCCGGCCGAGTCCTTCCACCTCCCCCCAAGGCCGAAGAGAGGATGGCCCTTTGGAGGGACCGACTCACGGGCTGGGGCCTTCTTGACTGCAGGAGAAGAGGGCTCGCCTCCCTCCTACTCTATTCCCATTGTCTTCATCAGCAGGCTCTCCGGCGATCCATCCGGGCTGGTCTCAGGCAAGCTCATATACTTGGGTTGTTGTTGCTTTGCCCAAGAAACCACCACCGCCTTCATCTTCTTCTGCAGTGGATGGCGACGAGGCGATCTAGACCCCGCGGGAACAGCCCGCTTCTTGCTATAGGGCTTAAACGATGACCGCTCGTCTCGGCAGGCAGCTACAACCGCCTTCTTGCGGGTGAGTGGGTCTGCAAGTAGTCCCGGATCCGCAAAAGGCTGGTCCTCGGGAATCAGCCGCTCCCCTGCAGAAATAACTTTGTAAAAATTTGGTTGGATTTTGCGAGATCTGGCAAGGAGGTGAGTTGAAAGATATACCTTCGCAGGGAAGGATGGGGAGGAGCGAGTTGAGACCCCTTCGGAGGAAGGCGACCTCGAAGTCCTTATGGAGGAAAAATTTATGGAGCTCCCCATCGTTGTCAGGAGACAGTGGGGGGTCGGTATACCTCCTCGCATTTTGCTGCGGCGAGTAGGGGACGTTGCCGAGATCACCCTTGAGGAAGACGATCTTGGTCATCCAGTTGAGGTGTTTGTTCGCGATCTTGCGAACAATGATAAAGGAACCCCCAAAGAGGGTGAAAGTGAGGGTAAGATCTATCTTAAATCTAGAGGGGGGGGGTGAATAGAGTATTTTAAAGTAAATTTACAATTTTAAAAATGCACAGCAGTAAAGGCTTAATTTATGTATAGGTGTAAGGTGCTTTGATGTAGAAATAAAACTAAAGCAGTAAAACAAAACCACAGCACGCAGCAAAGAATATCCACAAGAAACCAGAAGTAACAAGGAACTATAGTGGTTCCCCAAAAACCTGGGTACATCCACTCTTCTACCACCCTTGGTAGGAATCCACTGTAGGATGAGTTGAACAGGTGTCCTGGGCACCAATGAGCTTTTGATAAGGTGCTCAAAAACCAAACTAGATTTTTTGATCAGGTGTCTTGCCACCACTGTGTTTTGACAAGGCTCTCAGAACAAGAATCAAGACTTTTGAAGGGAGTTTTGATAACCCTTTTACAGCAGGAAAAGAAAAAGGAAGAGGTGAAGTTGTCTTCTCTGTCTCAATCATTGAGAGAAGACTTAGTGGATTGATTGTGTTGTCAAAGCTCCCCCTGAGAAAGATGAGAGCTTTACTAGGATGATAGGTCTTCAAAAGCTTCAGATCTCTAGCAGAAGATGGTTTCAGTAGAGGCTGAAATATGAATTGTCTGGAGTCCTTAATGTTGAAGCTATGATCACTTTTCAGTATGCCAATATTCAACTAATTCTCCAGGATTGATCACTTGATTTTTGAATTGATCTCACTATCCTGTGAATCTGTACTGAGAATTTCTTGTTGTAGATAGTCTATTCTTGTGTAGTCTCTTGTTGTATATCTGTCAGACTAGAAAAGATGATTTATTCTCTGAAGATCCTCTATCCAAGATAGCCATTAGCAGTCAATAAATGTCTTCCATAAATGTTTTGTCTTCTGGAGGAAAGTCCAATAAACATTCTCTGATAAATCCCTTGAAACTTGCTCCAGAATAAATGAAAACGGCTAGCAGATCTCTTGAAATAAATGCTGAGAGAATTTGAAAAACATTCCAAAAGCTGACTGAATTTTAATCCTCAAAGTGGTCGATCTCTCAGGAAAAACGTCGATCTGAGCATACGATCGTTGACCTGAGCTCAGAGATTGAAATGATCATCAGACAGAAAACGTCGACCTGAGCTCGAAGATCGTCGACCGGAGCTCAGTGACCTGAAGAATAAGCTGAAGACAGATCGTCGATCTGAGCTCGAAGATCGTCGACCGGAGTTCGACGATTTAGCAGAGTTGAGCTCAGAGAGCGTCGAATGGAGTTCGACGTTTCGTCGACCTAAGCTCGACGATAATTGTCTTTGCCTCAGCTCTAAGTCTGAATCCTTGAATGGTCCTAGGGGCAGCTTCAAACCTAAGTTCTAAGCCCTAGACTCATTCTAACTTAACCTTTTCAACTATACATCTAAGTCAAACTGATTTCCTAAAAACATAGTGATCCTTGCCCAAATTAGTAATATGGTGTTCCAACAATCTCCCCCTATTTGGGTTAGGATTACTATTTACAGAACTCAGTAATAAATACAAAATCAACATATAGAAAAACAAAAATCTAACACAAAAGAGCAGATCATGCAACATAGCAGCAAACAGATGGAATATCAGCAAATGTTCAAAATGAGTATACTGTCTGCTTACAAATGTCATTTCTTTTCACTTCCCTTCTTAAATAAGATTTCCCTGTTGGGATTTAGAGCTTCTTTCTTTGACCTTCTATCATCCTCTGCACCTAAGGAGGTTTGAGATATTGGCCTGGGAACCACAGCCTCAGGATGCAGTTTCATGTAGTCGACTGGGTCAAAGAATTTCCTTGATGCATACCTTTCCAGTTCTTCCTTTCTTTGATCTGACAAAGTAGTAATGTTGGAAGTGTCTTTCCCTTGTTCTCTGGCCTTCTTCAGCTGATCTAAAGCAGCAAGTTCTTTCATCCTAGCAGTCCATGATAATGGATTGTTCCCTGGATCTTCAAAAGGAACTGCATGCACATATCTGTTGATAGTTTCTGAAGCAGTAGGAGTTCTTGTATCAACCATTTCTCTGAGTTTATAGGGGAAAGGACCTTGAGTTGAGTCTATGTGTCTTTGTCCTTCCCTTGCTTGAAATCTGTGTCCTCTTTGATTTCCTCTATATTGTCCCGTTCTGGACTGATAACCCCTTTGATATTGCCCCCTGGGATGATATCTTTAAGAGGATTGGGAGGAACTTTGCTTTGGAGCTGAGGTTAGAGAAGCTGAGCCTCCACCTGATCCTGAATCTGGAGGAGGAGGAGGAGGAGGCTGAAATTGGGATGAACCTTTCTCATACTTATCAAACTTTCTTTTCTTCTTCATGGCCTTTAGTTGGTTTTTAGAATATTGCATCCATGGTTCAGTAATTTGGCAATCATGCAGAATATAGTAGGGTATATCATTAGCATCCTTGGCCTTAGCAGGAGGGACTTTCATCATGGCCTTGCTTCTGGCCTTCCTTTTCTTTGCAATGGTACCAGAAGAGTCATCAGAGTCAGTGTGAAACTGATCACTTTCTGAGCTCTGGGGTCTATCATACAGATCATCAATGCTTTTGATGTACTTCTCTTGTTGTTTCAGTTGTTCAGAAGTCAGAGCAGGAGCAGCAGCAGCAGCAGAAATAGAACTTATGGAAGCAGCAATAGGAGCAGAAGTAATTGGACCATCAGGTTCAGGTTCTTCAAGATAAGCAGTAGCATTAGCAACAACAGATAGTATTTCAATGTCAGAAAATCCAATAGATGTAACAGCAGTAGCAGCAGCAGCAGTAAAAATAGAAGCAACAACATCCTCAGCCTTGAAAGAGTTTACATAAGATGCAATCAGGCTGGGATCACATTCTAAAACAGGCACAATAGCCTTAGTAAGGTCTTCAACTTGTAGAACTGGCAGAGAATTGAAGTACACAGTATCAAAAACTTGACAGTAGGCTCTGAAGATCCACTGCAAAAACTGGAGCAGGTTCTGAAACTTCAGCAGCCTTAGGCAAAACCAGAGCTTCATTAGGGATCTCCCCCTGCCTGGATTCAGTGAAAACTTGATCAAGGCACCCAGAAGAAGGGATTGCCTGAGAGGAGAGGAAGGGAGATAGCTTGGTAGACAGCTCCTGAATGTTTTTCAGAAGTGGAGCCAAGGTGGTCTCCAGCAATGAGGTTAACCTGGGGGCTAGCAGCTCATACAACCTGTCTGCCAAAGCTGAAAGATCTACATGCTCAAGAGGGGCTTGAGTAGAGGTAGGAGTTGATGTAGCTGGAATGATGTTGGCTGGGACTGATGGAATGGATGGTGTGGAGGTAGGAGGTATAGGGATGGATGGCTTAGTAGAAGGAATTGTTGAAATTGATGTTACTGAAGTGGAGATGGATGATAAGGGAGAGGTAAAGGATGGGGTGAAGGATGGTTGAGAGATTATGTCCTGAAGAAGTTATTGGTAGGAAGATGTAGATGGAATCTCAGGAGGAGAGGGAGGAGAATCATCCATTAAGGAGTCATCCAGAAGATAAAATGATGGAGTGGTGACAGGTGGATAGTAGTACAAGGGATGTAATGGTTCTGAGGTAGTGGCTGGAGGAGGTGAAATGGGTGATGAGATTGTAATGGGTGAGGATATGGCTATGGTTGAGATGAGAGGTGAGGTTGATATGACTGGTGAAGAGACAGCTGGAGGAGGAGGAGAAGCAGGCAAATCTTCTGCTGGGGCAGAGACCTGAGGAGGAGTGACTGAGGCAGTCCTTGTGCCTGAAGCAGATGTTGCTGTAGCAGCCCTGTTGGGGTTTATAATCTGCCTGTCCCACCTGCTGAAGAGGGCATAGGCGAGCCTTTTGGATGCATTGATGTGCATCCCACTTGAAACCAGCAGATCAGGGCACCTGTGATGTAGGTAAACCCCTATAATCCTCCCCAAACTGACACAGCTTTTGCTAATTTTCTTCTTGATCAAATTAAAGAAGATTGATCCCCAATCCAGATGTTTCTTATCAACTAAAGCTCCCATTAAGCATAACTGATACCTTGAGATTGTATCATGTGCGGAGTGCTTTGCCAGAAGCACTTTTCCAACAACATCAGCCAAGAATTGAAATTCAATAGATAAATTATTTTTCAACTGTTTATTAGGGTTCACAGCAGAGTGACCCATTCGATCTAACAATGAATCATATTCCTCTCCAGACAAATCGATGGAGTCATTCCCAGTACTTAACGCGAATACTTCTGTCAAAAGAGTGGGGGACATTGGTACCTGAGTTCCATTGATGGTGCCGACTATAGAGTTTTCATTCTCATTGGTGGCAGTAAAAACCCATTCTTTTACTTCATCTGCTGCAATCTTTATTCTTGTGGTCATCAACTGAACTAACTGCTGTTCGCGGAAAAGGTTCAGAATATCTTTGAATCGCTGATCGCTGCCATCAAAGGAGTTCATATCAATGTCAAAGACTGTATCAAATTTCATTTTGGAGAGAGCGGCGACCGACATTGCCATCTGTACCTGCAAATATTCAACAAACACGACCAAGTGTAGAGAGTTTGGAGGGAAAGAGAAAAATTTGCAGAGAGTATGAAAGCGTAAACGACGAGTAGCGGCCGAAAAATGATTTTATATTAGGGTTCGATGCGAAAAAGGAAGGATCGTCGATCTCCGTTCGACGATCAGGACTCCTAAGGGAAGCTGAAAGGTCTTCAATATCGTAGATCTCAGTTCGACGATCTAGAGAGAACGTCGAGCTCAGTTCGACGATCGAAGGCCTTGAAATAGATAGTATACAACTATCTGACAAGCTCTGAACTCAGGTCGACGTTTTGGGAAAACGTCGATCTCCGTTCGACGTTTCTCGGGAAAACGTCGATCTCCGTTCGACGCTTTTTGGGGAAAACGTCGAGCGCAGTTCAGAGACAGAAACTATCCTACAGACACAAAAAGAGATGAGTTTTTAGCCTAATCTTGGTCTGTTTTTAGCTTTTCAAAATCTTGTAATTTATTTTAGGCTTCCTCCATCTAACATGCCTAACTGATTGAGGAAGAAGTTGTGTTTCTATTCATCCAAAGGCTTGGTGAAAATATCTCCCCTTTGCAAATCAGTTGGGATATATTGAAGTTCAATTTTATTTTTCTAACCATTATCCCTTAGAAAATGATGCCTAATTTTTATGTATTTTGTCCTACTATGGAGGACTGGATTTTGTGCAATGGAAATAGCACTGGTGTTGTCACAAAATATTTTAGACTTCTTTAAGTTGTAACCATAGTCTAGGAGTTGATTTTGAATCCACAAGATTTGTGAACAACAACTACCTGCAGCCATATATTCAGCTTCAGCAGTTGAAGTTGACACAGATGTTTGTTTCTTACAAAACCATGAGACAAGTCTATCACCAAGAAACTGACAAGTTCCACTGGTGCTCTTCCCATCTATTCTGCATCCAGCATAATCAGCATCTGAAAATCCAGTTAACTCAAATGCTGAATCTTTTGGATACCAGAGACCTAGATTTGGACAGCTTTTAACATACCTAAGAATCCTCTTTACTAAAGTTAAGTGTGACTCTCTAGGGCTAACTTGGAATCTAGCACATATACATGTAGCAAACATTATATAAGGCCTACTAGCTGTAAGGTACAATAGAGAGCCAATCATTGCTCTATATGTTGTCTGATCAACTGGTTTCCCATGTTCATCAGCATCCAATACAGCATTGGTAGGCATGGGTGTTTTCATACATGATGCATCAGACATACCAAATTTCTTAACCAGTTCTTTTGCATACTTGGTTTGAGAAATAAATATGCCTTCAGCATGTTGTTTGACTTGCAATCCTAAGAAGAAGGAGAGCTCACCCATGCTACTCATTTCAAATTTAGAGTGCACAAGCTTGGAAAACTTTTTGCACAAGTTTGAATCAGTAGAACCAAATATAATATCATCTACATAAATTTGTACTAGTAGGGTATGGGACTTATGGGTTCTAATAAAAAGAGTTTGGTCTACTCTCCCCCTAATAAAATCATTTTCCAAAAGAAAGCATGCTAGGGTCTCATACCATACTCTAGGAGCTTGCTTTAGACCATATAATGCTTTATGCAGTTTAAAAACATAATCAGGATGAGTTGGAGAGACAAAACCTGGGGGTTGTCTGACATAGACTTCTTCTTTGATCTCCCCATTGAGAAAAGCACTCTTCACATCCATTTGGTAGGCTTTGAATCCCTTGTGAGCAGCATAAGCCAGGAAGATTCTTATGGCCTCTAACCTTGAAACTGGTGCAAAGGTCTGGTCATAGTCTATCCCCTCTTCTTGAGAATATCCTTGAGAAACTAGCCTTGCCTTGTTCCTTACAATAATTCCTTGATCATCCAATTTGTTTCTGAACACCCATTTTGTTCCAACAATGGAATGATCCTTTGGCTTAGGCACTAGTTCCCAGACTTTGTTTCTTTCAAATTGATGCAACTCCTCTTGCATTGCAATGATCAAGTGTGGATCTTATTCTACATCTTGAATGGATTGAGGTTCAATTTGAGAGAGAAAGCAAGTGTGCATCAGGTTTTGGTTGACCTGATTTCTGGTTTGCACACCAGCTGAGATGTTTCCAATCACTTGGGAGATTGGATGATCTCTTGATGTGACTAAATCAACAGGTGGTGTTGATTGTTCACCAACCTGTGTTGTTGTTTCCTCTTGTTGAACAACAACTGGCTCTTCAAGAAGATTTTCTTCCAGATGTGGAGCATCTTCTTCATCTTCACTACTTTCATCCTTTTGAGTAACTTGTAATCTGTCCAAGTCTTCAGCTAGAGAATGTACCTGCAATTGTTCTATGGTAGAAGCATTCTTCTCCTCGAAAGACATATTAGTTTCATCAAAAGAAATATGAACAGATTCTTCTATTTTTAGAGTAGTTTTATTATAAACCCTATAAGCTTTACTGATCATGGAGTATCCCAGAAACACTCCTTCATCAGCTTTTGCTTGAAATTTTGTTATATATCTCTTGTCATTGTTGTGAATATAACAAATGCAACCAAAGATTTTAAAATAGTCTACTTTAGGTTTCTTCACTTTGAGCAATTCATAGGGAGTCTTGCCCTTCAGTTTATGTATTAGACTTCTATTCAACACATAATTGGAGGTGTTCACTACCTCAGCCCAAAAGGATAGAGGAAGGTGAGCATCTGTCAATAATGTAGTTGCAGATTCAATTAGGGTTCTATTTTTCCTTTCTGCTACCCCATTTTGTTGAGGAGTTCTAGGAGCTGAGAATGTATGCCTGATCCCTTCACTCTGACAGAACTCTTGTATAAGAAGAGAATCAAACTCTGTCCCATGATCACTTCTGATCAGGGCAATGTGAGTGTTGAACTCAATCCGTATGCATTTGAGAAACTCTGTCAAACACTTGAAGTTATCAGACTTCTTCCTCAGAAAGAACACCCATGTGAATCTTGAGAAGTCATCTACAACCACTAAAGTGTAGGATTTCCCTCCTAGGCTTTGTACTGTAATGGGTCCAAAAAGATCCATGTGTAACAGATACAAAATCCTAGGTGAATCACTCTTGTTAAGTGATTTAAAACTATTTTTAGTTTGCTTGCCTAATTGACAAGCCTTGCAAAGTCCTTCTTTCTTGTAGGGGCCAGAAGGTAGTCCTCTAACAAGGTTGTCCTTGGATAGCCTAGCAATGGTTCTAAGGTTAATATGTCCTAGTCTCTTATGCCATAGAATATTAGGTCTAGATATGGAATTGAACAGGCAAATATCTACTTTAGATGAATGAAAATCTACTAAGTAAATGTTACCTTTTCTGTTTCCTGTCAACACAGTTGTGTTGTCCTCTGACTTGACCTTGCAAATAGCTTTGTTGAAAGTCACTTGATATCCTTCATCACAAAGTTGACTGATACTTATCAAGTTGTGCTTGAGTCCTTCAACATAAGCTACTTTCTTGAAGGTGACTGTTCCAATTTGGACTGCACCATATCCTTTTGTTGTTCCAAAGTTTGAATCACCAAAGATTACTTTGGGTCCAAGCTTGGCTTTAAAGGATATGAAGTTGTCCTTGTTCCCTGTCATGTGCTTTGAGCACCCACTATCCAGATACCATGGCTGGTTTGATGTTGGATAGGTCTTCACCTGCACATAAACAGCTTATATGTTTTTGACCCAGTTTACCTTGGGCCTAGGTTGATATCCCTTAAATTCAGAAATGAAAGACATCCCAGGTTGACTCTTATAACCTTCAGGATGGTATCTCCTAGGAGGTACTATCCATTCAGTATAGGGGTTTAAAACTTGGGATGTAGGACTTCTAGGATTGAATCTAGATGTACCTTTGAAGGATTGTTCAAAGTCCTGATCTCTGTTCGACGATCGTCGAGCGGAGGTCGACAATCTTGGGTTAGATCGTCGATCTCTGTTCGAAGATCGACTATCCTGGAGTTCAGAGTTCAGGTGTCGTCGAGCTGAGGTCGACGATCGTTTCTTGGATCGTCGAGCGCCGTTCAACGATCGTCGAGCTCTCTTCGACGCATTCTGTTGAACTATATTTTTCTTTGGCAAATCTGCATTCTTCCTAGCTACCTCTACAACTTCATTCCCTTTATCAGAGATAAATTTGATTGGAGTTGTCAAAACTATAGGCTGGCTGGATGAAGCTCCCAAGCCCAGTGTACTATTAAGTCTAGAGTTCACTGTGCTTGTGATATCCATCAGTTTGATGCTTCTCCCATTAAGGGATTCTTCAAACTGCTTGGCCTTGGATAGTTCACTCTTCAGTGAAGCTATCTCCTCCCTATAGCATTCTAACTCTTCAGAGAGTTTGAGGTTCTCTGATTTTAAAGTGCTATACTCAGACAGTTGTTTTCTGAGGGAAGTGATTTCCTTCTCAGACTCCAACAGATCAAGGCATAGTACCTTAAACTCATGTTTAAAGTCCTCAGAACTGAAATCAAATGAATTGATTACCTGATCTTCTTCTAGTTGAACTTCTGAATCTGATTCTTACTATTCTGCTTCTGAATCTGTTTGAGAGGCATTGATAACCATCATGCAAAATTCCTTTTCATCAGCATCATCCTTATCATCACTGGAGCTGGATGAGGCTTCAGAGTCCTCTTCAGTTTCACTCCATGTCTCAGCAACAAATCCCTTCTTTATATATGTGTTCTTGCTGTAGGAGGGTTTGTCTGAGGTGTTCTTCTTGAAGTCTTTCTCCTTTCTTCTTTCCCTTCTATCTTTCTTGTTCTTGTTTTTGTTTTCTGGACAGTCAAGCACAATATGGCCTGGTTCCCTCCAACCAAAACATATAATTTCTTTGTTGTTATTTGATTTATCATACCTTGGCTTATCATGTCCCTTGTATGATTTCTTTCTTGAACTCTTTTCTGGCCATTTTGTAGAATCTTTTGGCCAGTAGACTTAGGAGCTCATCATTTCCTGTAACTTTATCTTCAGACTCCTCTTCTGTAGCTTTGAAGGCTATGGTCTTCTCTTTTCTGATGATTGGAGAAGTAGCCTTTTGTTCTTCTTCTCTATTTTTAATGAGCAGCTCATAAGATTTGAGCTTGCCCAGGAGAGCTTCAGTGGTAATCTCATTTAGACTTCTGGCATCTTTGATTGGCCAGATTCTTGAATCCCAAGTGCTGGGGAAGCACATTAGAATTTTTTCATTAAGCTCAGTCAATGAGATTTCTTTATCCAGAGTCTTTAACTCATTGACAATCAAACTTAGTCTATTGTACATGTCAGCCACTGATTCAGCTTCTCCCTTTTTGAAATTCTCATATTGGCTTATAAGATGGAATCTCCTGTCTTTCCTTTCATCAGCAGATCCTGAGACAATTTCAGAGAGTTTGTCCCAAATTCCTTTGGCTGAGTTGTATTTAGCTACCTTCTGAAATATCTCATCAGACATTGTCTGAGCTAAGATATTCATGGCCTTGGCATCTGTAGTCTTCCACTTCTTTATTTCAGCATCTGTTCCTGAAGGAGGTGGAACAGCATTTGTACTTGAGCTTGCTGGTGGACTTGGACACACTGTCAAAACAGAATTAAATATGTCTTCATCAGTAGAGTTCATATAAAGTCTAATCCTTGCATTCCAAAGTGCAAACTTGGATAGATTGCACACTGGAGGCTTGGTGCTTGCATAATCTTTATTCTGTGCCAGGTCTTTTTATAAAATTAAATATAATGAAAATAAACCTCTTAAAAGATTGATCTTATCAAGGATCTTTTGGTTCAGGTGTAGGCCTGTATGAACAACCAAACTCCCTCTGATACCAATTGAAAGTGAGGGTAAGATCTATCTTAACTCTAGAGGGGGGGGGGGGTGAATAGAGTATTTTAAAGTAAATTTACAATTTTAAAAATGCACAGCAGTAAAGGCTTAATTTATGTATAGGTGTAAGGTGCTTTGATGTAGAAATAAAACTAAAGCAGTAAAACAAAACCACAGCACAGAGCAAAGAATATCCACAAGAAACCAGAAGACACAAGAAACTATAGTGGTTCCCCAAAAACCTGGGTACATCCACTCTTTTACCACCCTTGGTAGGAATCCACTGCAGGATGAGTTGATCAGGTGTCCTGGGCACCAATGAGCTTTTGATAAGGTACTCAAAAACCAAACTAGATTTTTTGATCAGGTGTCTTGCCACCACTGAGTTTTGACAAGGCTCTCAGAAATAGAATCAAGACTTTTGAAGGGAGTTTTGATAACCCTTTTACAGCAGGAAAAGAAAAAGGAAGAGGTGAAGGTTTCTTCTCTGTCTCAATCAGACTTAGTGGATTGATTGTGTTGTCAAAGCTCCCCCTGAGAAAGATGAGAGATTTGCTAGGGTGATAGGTCTTCAGAAGCTTCAGATCTCCAGCAGAAGATGGTTTCAGCAGAGGCTGAAATATGAATTGTCTGGAGTCCTTGATGTTGAAGCTATGATCACTTTTCAGTATGCCAATATTCAACTAATTCTCCAGGATTGATCACTTGATTTGTGAATTGATCTCACTATCCTGTGAATCTGTACTGAGAATTTCTTATTGTAGATAGTCTATTTTTGTGTAGTCTCTTGTTGTATATCTGTCAGACTAGAAAAGATGATTTATTCTCTGAAGATCCTCTATCCAAGATAGCCGTTAGCAGTCAATAAATGTCTTCCAAAAAAGTTTTGTCTTCTGGAGGAAAGTCCAATAAACATTCTCTGATAAATCCCTTGAAACTTGCTCCGGAATAAATGAAAACGGCTAGCAGATCTCTTGAAATAAATGCTGAGAGAATTTGAAAAACATTCCAAAAGCTGACAGAATTTGAATCCTCAAAGTCGTCGATCTCTCAGGAAAAACGTCGATCTGAGCTCTACGATCGTCGACCAGAGCTCAGAGATTGAAATGATCATCAGACAGAAAACGTCAACCTGAGCTTGAAGATCGTCGACCGGAGCTCAGCGACCTGAAGAATAAGATGAAGACAGATCGTTGATCTGAGCTCGAAGATCGTCGACCGGAGTTCGACGATTTAGCAGAGTTGAGCTCAAAGAGCGTTGAACGGAGTTCGACGTTTCGTCGACCTAAGCTCGACGATAATTGTTTTTGCCTCAGCTCTAAGTCTGAATCCTTGAATGGTCCTGGGGGCAGCTTCAAACCTAAGTTCTAAGCCCTAGACTCATTCTAACTTGACCTTTTCAACTATACATCTAGGTCAAACTGATTTCCTAAAAACATAGTGATCCTTGCCCAAATTAGTAATAGGGTGTTCCAACAGAGGGCGATGCCATCGGGATTCATCTTGTATGTTAAGAGTTTCCTAAACACTATCAGGTAGAACTCGATTCGCTCATGGCTGAGGAAACTCGCGAACGCCGCCATCATGGCGATAGAGTTCGGGTTCAGCTGTGCGGGCACC